>JARQOD010000001.1:538030176-538295629 GCA_033576555.1 Oophaga sylvatica
ACTCATTAACTGTATGGCCAATAGTGGGATCATTATACTCTAGGGCCGTCCAACTTTGTAGCATTATAGCTAAAGGTATCCCGAAAACAAATTATTGCAAAAAAAAGGGACCTTCACCATGAAAAGACTCCAAATTGCACCAAAACAGGATGTTATAATAATCAAGAGCAAAATTGGATAAAAATATAAACACATCACTCAAAGAGGAAAAATATAAAAGTAACAAATTTTTTCACATCTTTGATGAGTGTTTTGGATATTTTTATATCCAATTTTGCTCTTGTGTGAGCATTTATATTGGACATCATATACTGGATCATTATGTGGACCACAAACTGAGGAACTTAAGGGACCAATTATACTTACAACATATGGGGCTCATTAGTCGTATGGAGCAATATATTGGCCATTATACTTAAAAGCATTATATTGGGCCCCTTATTTTGTAGGACATCTATATAAAACTCATTATTCTGATGGAGCAATATATGGGGCTCATTATTCGTATAAGCAATAAATGGGGCTCATTAAATTCTGTAAGGTGCACTATGTCTGCCCATAATACTGTATGGAAATATATGGGGCTCATTTTTTAGGAGCGCTATGGGTTGCCCAAAAACGTATGGAAGACTATACTTCAGTTTCTTACTTTGAAATTTGCAATAACCCCATGAATTTAAAAAAGAAGTATTTTGCATTTTACTATACCCAATTTTTATTCTGCCGAATCTGAGGACAAATTGTGGAGTGTAAAAAGGGCCCACTGAACGCTTTTTGTCTGGGGCCCACAAAACCTGGACCAGCCCTGCCAGCGGTACACAAATTGTTATGAATGGTAGCCAAGAGGCAGTAAAAAAAATAGCCAAGCAGCCAGTCACCCAGAGAGGTTGGTAACTAATGGATTGCAGACCCCTAAACTAACCCCAAAACAACTAAAGCACCGTGTAACTATATACAAAAAGAAGGAAAAGTAATCGGTATTTTATTGAAAGTGAGTTCAGGCCTGCCTGCTGGGAGCCCTACTAGAAGGCAACCCCCAATGGAGCCCCCACTTATGTAAAAAAATCATTATCCCCCCACACCTTCCACACGCAACCCACCTTGGTCCCAACTTGGAGTCTCCACATAACAAAAAATAATTGTCACCAAACTAAAGTGGCATAAAATTTCCCAAGTAAACAGTATAAAGGCCTCTCACACCCTTCTACAAAGGAAAAACCCCCAGTTGGAGACTCAACTTCGAGTCTCCCATTAAAAAAATTTTTGCAAAACACAGCTAGAAAACACAGGCGCAGAAGACACACAAAGATGCACAGACGCAATTAAGCAAATCAATAAATGAACCCCAAAAACAACACCCGCTTAGTCTGCCCATTCGGTATTTGTGGTCAGAGTCATTGGAATTCATACTTTTCATTTTGATGAAAGTTAGATGGTCTCATTTCAGGGACAGTCAGATCTTTTTAAAAAGTCAGGACACCACCAGCGTGTGAAACAATTTCGAAAGAAATGGCTACCCGGGCAGAAAAAAAACCCTCCAAGGCATGACAGGAGAACTCAGGCCCTTCCATTTTTGAAACCAAACTGCAAAAGGCTTCAAACCCCCAGATGGCATTAATAGAATTGCAAAGCACCGCAACATAACTCTCCTTTCGTTCACAAATGTGTTAGACTTTTCTTTCTGCTGTGCCAGGGGGGTTTAAAAAATTGTGAAGCAACCACAGAAACGTTTATACCTCCCTTTCTGCTGCAAAATTTTTTGATGACGCCCATCACGGGTGTGTCAATGCAGCAGACTGCGCCTGCATCTGGTACAGAAGGTCGAACTTGGATACACACGTGTACCTCACTGCTGTCTCAAGAAAACCACTCTTAATTTGTCTACAAGCATTTTCATACTCCACATACGGCATTCCCTTTTCAGGGGGGAAAGCATGGGCTAAATTACTCTTGTACCATGGATCTAAAAGAGTTGCAACCTAAATCACACATTTCTAACTCCAAGAATACCGCTCATGTTGAAGAAATGCAGCAAAAAGGCCACTCAGTTCGGGCACTTCCAAAGTCCAAGTCCATCTGGATGTTGGCGGGTAACACTGAAGGTTGCTTTCCTCGATCCTCTCCCGCCAACCACGACAACAAGAAAGGATCATTATCCCTCATCTCCTACTGTCGCAGTCCACACTTTGTCCCCTCCATTTTTCCTCGGCTCCTGCTCTTCACTAATAGTTTGTCTGGTACCATGACCCACTGAAGCCACACTCCCAGACACCCGCTTGTGCAACGACTTCCAAAATTTTGAGGTATTGTTATTTCTTTTCGCATCCTCCTCCTTCCACCCTTCCTCGGGACTATCACTCCTCACACGACTATTCAAAGGTGCTCCAGCATGTAGGTTTCCCGGGAAAAGTAAAGCTGTGACACACGTCACGCTAACACTTAATACCATTTCAAAACTGGCAGAAAGTGCAGAGTTTTCTATCTGTGCTCACCCGGAAGCATGATTGCACCACTTCCATACTGCTTTGCCCAGGCATGAAAAAGGACATACTGCACCAGGGCTCTCACTTCTTCCACAGCTGCAGCAATCAAGTAGCCGAAAGACCAGTAGGCGAAAACCTCTGTATCAATCAAATCGATGACCAAGTGATGTGAGAGTTGGAAGAGCACAAGGGGACCATGCTTTATAGAACACACATCCAGGCCAATAGTGGCGGAGAAAATTGCTGTACCACCAGTTAAGGATGGAACCGCAAGGCATTGAGTGGGGGTTTTTCCACCACCAGTTTTCACCATTATCACACATGACCTTCTTGGCCCAGGTTTGTAGAGACAGTCATTGCTGGCCCTGGATACTATCCACAATTCTTGAGGCTGTGCGCGCGATCCCAAGGCAATTTTTTTTTAAACACGCCTATTTGAGTGCCCATGGCTGCACAGTACAGAGGGGGGAAGATTCAATCCCACTGTTGGAATCGTGTCTATTTAGTGAATGTTGAGGCAAAGGTGGAGGCCCCATAGGAGATGGAGGGGCAGAAACATGGAGGATCTGTTAGATACATGGTTTTCCTTCAAGCATTGAGTACGTAAGCCCGCTTAGGAAAGACGGGGTTTTGCTGGTCGATCCCCACTGTAACTAAAGAAGATAACCAAATAAGGGAACACTTACTTTGAGTAGACCAAAGAAACACAATTTCCTCCAAACACAGAGAAGGAAATACCGACTGCTATAGCCCAAGCCCCAACAGGAAATGGAAATATCACCTGCATCCTCCCGCAGCAAGCTGGGAATTTAAACACCCTGGTCTAGGTTTTTCAATAGATCGGGGGAAGGTTGCCACTAGCCAGAGTCAAAGGATGAAGAAGCTGCAAAGCAAAGTGCTAGACCTTCTGCAGTCAATGCAGAGGACAGCGCACCTCTACACACCCGGACACATGCTGGGTAGGCAGCACAGCTTTCTTAGAGAATAATGGCAACGGGTAAATGGTTCTGGGGACTGCGAAGTCACAACTTTCTGAAATCATCGATCACCAGGCGGAAAAAGGCAACATTTTGTTGCCAACGCTGGAGTGGTGGAGTTAAAAGCTCTTGCTTTGGTTTGTTAGGGGACACATTATTTACATGACCATAACGCGGAACCCGGGCTGGCTGCGTGCTGATGAGGGGATTTTGGAAAAAGGACAAACAATGAGTTAGGCAAGATTTATAGGGATTGAGAAAAGTTTGTGCTACTGTAGGTGACACAAAAGCAGCAGTCAAGCCTACTTCCAAAAAAACTCAGCTCTCACCTCCGCCCCACTGTAGGGGGTAACACAGTTCTATTTTCTGCGGCCAAGACTTGTGAAGTAGACTTCAAATAGTGGTGGAGGAGGAAAAAGCACAAAAATGGGGTCGATGGGACGGCCCGTGGTTGGGAGGCCCGCTAGTCACATTTTTAGCACATGGAAATTCCCAAACAAGGCATAGCACTTTGTGGCTCAGTGGTTGCACTGCAGCCTTGCAGCACGGAGTTCTGGGTTTCAAATCCCACCAAGGAAAAACATCGCAAAAGTTTGCTGCTCCCCCGTTTGAGTGGGTTTCCCTGATACCTGGTTTTCCTCCCACATTCCAAAGAATACTGATAGGGGAAATTTAATAGTGACCCCTCGGGACATCAATAATTGTCAAACTTTAAAGCGCTGTGGAAAAATTTGCTCTATATAAATAAAAGAGATTATTATATGTCAACTGCCATGGCCGGTTCATGCATGTAGTTGTCAAATTATTGCAATTTTTGCCCTCTAACGATTTTTCTTTTACAAACTTAACAATATGTGTTGGGTATCCTTTGTGGTCTCAAAAAAGGCACGATTAGGCAACCCTTGCCGCCCCTGCGAATGCACACTTGGACCGATGTTGGCCATAGGCAAAGCTGAAGCTGAGGATGCAATGCCATGTGGTTGCAGCTTGGTTCCTGGTGGGAACGGCAAATGAACCTCCTCTCTTTCTCCCCCCACCTCCTTTGTTGAGCGCGACTGCATACCTCTGGGTTTTCACACAAGGGGGATCTACAACCTCACCTCCTGTTCTCCAATCCCACCCTGAGAGTCCTCTCCTCTTCCTGCCCAGACAAACCACAGTACAGTCTGCGGGCCCTGGCATCTATCTCATTAGGATCACCCCACCCTTGGTGGTTAACATCTGGTGATGAAGGTCTGGATTTTTGTTCAACCCTACTTTGCAGGCTCCAATCCAACATAAAAGATTTTGGGCAACGGTGCAGATGCTTTCCTCCTCGATTCTGTGATTCTTTGGAGCTACCTCTGAAGCCCATGGAATTGAATGTGTGAACAGCTCTCAAATGGCCCATTGGGGGTTCCCTACATAATTTTGGGGGTTGGAAATTTTTGATGCAGGGGGAAACAAGGGGATTGGGGTGCCCCTCTGAGGATTGTACTATGTAGAGATAAGGTGAAGGAAGAGGAGGAGAAGCCACTTGAATCAATGTTTGCCATCCACTGTACACTTGCTCTTTCTGAGCACACTACAAGGCGTACCGTTTGCGGCGCCAAAAAAAAGGAGTCGAGTAACCCGGCCCAACGTTTTGTCATAGAGATGAGCGACTTCCCCCTTTTTTTGGGTCGAGTCGAGTTCATGAAACCCGACTTTCCAAAATCGGGTCGAATTAAATCGCCACTATTGGGAAAAGTCGGGGTCCGACGAAACACGAAACCCAAGCAAGTCAATGGGAAGCAAGCCCAGGAGTGGAGGACTGTAAACACACCTTTGCCCATTTCAATGCCAACAACATAAATTCTTCTTCTTAACTTGGCAACCTTAATTAACTTTATACTAATAGTTATCATTGAAAACTGGGGTTATTTGGCTAAACTTGTGGGGGCGGGTAGGGCGGCTCCCGGTAAACTGTGCCCCGGGCCAAAGGTTCAGTGGGCCACTTTAACACTACCACATTCTCAGCCCGATACGCACAGAAACAAGGTATAGTACAAGAAAAATATTCCTTCTTACATGACAGACTATACATGTAAAAAACACAATAGCACAAAAAACGCACAGTAATTACCCACAGGGCCGGCTCACACCCCGGGGGCACCCGGGCAATGCCGGGGCCCTACGTGGGGGGCCCACTCACCGTCGAGAACCGCACTATGAAGGGGCCCGTGCCGTGCCGGCGCCCACGAGGTCCCCCTGCTTGCCAGGGCCCCAGCACTTCAAACTTACCTCCCCTGCTCCACCGCGGTGATTTCTTCCACGTTTCCTACAGTGACATTCAGCAGAAAGCGCTATGATTTACATCTGTGAGCCCTCTGCCTGAACAGTCACAGTGCAGAGAGTTGGAAGATGATGACGCTGAGGATCCAGAGTAGAGCAGTGCCCAGCGAGGAGAGGTATTTCATTTTTTTTAAATGTTTGGAGCAATATATGGGAGCATATACACGGAGCATTATAAATGGGGCCCATCATACACTGGAGCATCATATGGGGCCCATTGTATATGGAGCATTTTATAGGCCTACCATACACTGGAGCATCATCCATGGGGCCCACATACACTGGACATCATCCATGGGGCCCATACATACACTGGAGCATTATAAATGGGGCCCATCATACACTAATATATAGAAGGTGTTGGGCACAAGGCCCCTGCCAGCTCACCCAAATTTTTTCGCATAATCGAATACCGGAATCGGATTTGTCATGTCACTGTCTGTGTCCGTCGGTCGGGTCTGTCACTGTCAGTGTCCGTCGGTCGGGCTGTCAGGAGTCAGCGGCACTTACCTGGCAGAAGATCTCCGGCATCACAGGCTGGACTGTCTTCATGGCCGCCATCATCTTTCCCCCGGCGGTCCCCAATGCAGTTTCTCACGATAACTGCAGTGACTGCTGGTAATCCCGGCCGTAAAAGCAGTCAGTTCGATGACGTCACCGCCGGGGAAGCAGGTAAATCAGCTGTGCTGCGTTGCGATGACAGGCTCTGCCTGTCATTGCGATGTAGCAGAGTGGAATCGTCGTGGGACTGTCCGTTACTTAAGGACGCGTCGGACAGGTGGTATACTGTTGGTTTGTTTTTTTTTTCTTTTTTACAGAGATCGATGGCGTCGCAGGAATGAGTGTATAATAAAATTAATGAAAACTGTGTTGTCTCTTTTATTCATAAAAGACTTTTTTCTTGCTTGTCTTTTTTTTTAACATTTAATAACTTTGGGATTAATAATGGATCGGTGTCTTATTGACACCTCTCCATTATAAACCGGGCTTATTGTCACCGTGCAATCAAACGGTGACATTAACCCCTTATTACCCCACTTGCCACCGCTACAAGGCATGGGAAGACCCCGGTAAAGTGCCACAATTGGCACATCTTTTGATGCGCCAAATGTGGGCTGCTGTAGCCTGGTATTATCAGGCTGTTTGAGGGCCAAAATCCATGGGCCTTGACAGTCTTTTAATACCAGGCCGCAGCAGTCTGCATTTTACTTTGGCTGTTAACAAAAATAGGGGACCCCTAGCCATTTTTTTTCGAGGGAATCCCCTATTTTTGTTAACCAGCCAAGCTAAGCAGACTGCTGTGGCCTGGTATTATCAGGCTTGCAAGGCCATGGATATTGGATCCTTACCAGCCTGAAAAACCAGGCCTCAGCGTCTGCACCTCTGGCTGTTAACAAAAATAGGGGGGACCCCACGCCAATTTTTTTTCGAGGGGATCCCTTTTTTGTTAATCACCAAGATATGCAGACTGCTGTGGGTCTGTATTATCAGGCTGGCAAGGTCCATGGATCTTGGCTCCTTAACAGCCTGAAAATCCAGGCCTCAGCGTCTGCTTCATCGGCTGGTTAACAAAAAAAGGGGGGACCCCACGCCAATTTTTTTTCGAGGGGGATCCCCTATTTTTGTTAATCAGCCAAGATATGCAGATTGCTGTGGGCCTGGTATTATCAGGCTGGCAAGGTCCATGGATCTTGGCTCCTTACAGCCTGAAAATCCAGGCCTCAGCGGTCTGCTTCATCCCTTTGGTTAACAAAAAAGGGGAGACCCCACGCCAATTTTTTTCGAGGGATCCCTATTTTTGTAATCAGCCAAGATATGCAGAATGCTGTGGCCTGTATTATCAGGCTGGCCAAGGTCCTGGATCTTGGCTCCTTAACAGCCAGAAAATCCAGGCCTCAGCGGTCTGCTTCATCTGGCTGGTTAACAAAAATAGGGGGACCCCCACGCCAATTTTTTTCGAGGATCCCCTATTTTTGTTAACCAGCAAAGATAACAGACTACTGTGCCTGTATTACAGGCTGGCAAGCAGGGTCGACTGAGCCCCGGAACACCGGAGAAACCTCCGGTGGGCCCCAGCTCCTGCGTGGTGGGCCCTGATTGAAAGGATAGGTCGCGGGGGGCAGAGGGGGCGGTGGCCCCGGGCCCCGCGCTCTGAGGGGGCCCACCCGGAGCTACGCTACAGTAACTGTAACCGGCGTGCACAGCACGCCGATACAGTTACATTCGCGCAGAGCAGGGAGAATCGATCTTCCTGCTCTGCCGCCCAGAAGCTATGGGGCCTGAACAGACGTTGGGGGCCCGGTGCCAGCAGTGGGCCCCCCAACCGTCATCGAGGTCAGCTGTAATCGCATGGGTACGGTTGGGGCGAGGATATGGGTGTGATTAGCTGTGAAATGGTGTGGTCGGGGCGTGGCTTAAAATTTGCAGCGGCGCGCTACGCGCGCCTCAGCCTTCAACCCTTTTCCTGTCTTCAAAATTTGGGGAGGTATGCTGTATGACCTCCCTACAACTTCTGGGCATGCTACTGTATGAGCGCGACGGATGGTCCCTCCTGAGGGATCCCTCCCACACCTGGACTAAAGCATCCACCAACCTCCTGGACAGTCTGGGGTGCAACATGGCATGGCCTAAAATTTGCTGCAGCAGCACAGCATGCCACAGCCTTTGTCCCTCTTTCCCTTCTTCAAAGTTGGGAAGTATGATGGTGGGCCCCCAAGAATATTTTTTTCTCTGGTGGGCCCAAGGTACTCCAGTCCGACGCTGCGGCAAGGTCCATGGATCTTGGCTCCTTAACACCTTAAATACCATGCCTCAGCAACAGGGCGTACATAGAAATCATGGGGGGCCCCATAGCAAAAGTCTGAATGGGCCCCCCCCAAAAAAAAAAAAAAACCCAAGCCATTGTAAATGTAAAGTGCCAGCACAGTGAGGGAACACATTAAACAAAAAATTTATTATGCCCCCATGATTTGTGCCCCCATAGATGCTCCATAGTATAGGCCCTTATGCTGCCGCAGCTGCTGCAACCAAAAAAAAAAAAAAGACATACTCACCTTTCGTCGCTGGGGCCAGGTGCCGGTGTCCTGAGCAGGGGGTGACACCAGTGCCGATGTCACCGCTCGCTCAGGGCCCCGGAACCTGAGATATTTACCTGTCCTCTCTCCACTGCTGAGTGCCGCTGTCTTCGGGGTCCTCCACAGTGAATGATGAGGCAGAGGGCGCGGCGCGCACTAACGACGTCAACGCGCCCTCTGACCTGAACATTGCAGCAAGAGGACGCGAGCAACGGTGGAACGGGACAGGTAAATATCCCTTATACTCACCCTTCTGCCGGCGCGGTCCTGTGCAGCCCCTGCTCTCTCCCACTGTCTCCGCCGCCAGTGTTCAGCGGTCACGGGGGAACAGCTCATTAAAGTCATGACTATGTGCGTATTCATGACTGTAATGAGCGTACCACCTGACCGTGAACACAGGCTCGAGACCGTGGGAGAAAGCAGGGGCTGCGAGACCGCACCAGGAGGGGTGAGTATATAGAAAGCTGCGCTCCCCCTCACCCGCCGACCCCCTGGTAGTACGTGTCAGCACACTACCTGACCGTCGAGGGCCCCCTCACCTGTCCGGGCCCCATAGCAGCTGCTGGTCTGCTTCATTCACGGTACGCCACTGCTCAGCAGTCTGCTTCATCAGGCTGGTTAACAAAAATAGGGGGACCCGACGCCATTTTTTATTCGAAGGGAACCCCTATTTTTGTTAATCAGTTCCCTCTGACGTCACTGATTGTGTCCCGGGCTGACCTGAATGAAAGTGGAAAGCAATCAATTAAGCTTTCACTTCCTCTCCTGTCAGCCAGGAAGGAACTCATTCTTTTGGGGGGTTTTAAACTGTGAGGCTGCAGCATTACTGCGGTCCCTGCAGTAAACATTAACCCTTTCTGAAGGATTACACCGTGGGACCTGACTGTGCATGGGATAGGTAAGAATAATTTTGCTTTTTTATTTTATTTTTATTACAGGAAATGGTTTTTGCAGCCAAATAAAAGATGGTCAAAAACATGTGTCTTTATTTCATTAAAATGATTTTTTAATTAAAGTGTGTGTGTTTTATTTTTATTTCAGAAAATAGGATTAATAATTGATAGTTGTCTAATTGACAGCTCTCAATTATTAACCTGGCTTAAGGTTTACCTTTCAATTGCAATGTGGCTTTAACCCCATATTAACCCATTCGCCACCGCTACAGGGCAATGGGAATAGACGGCAAAGTGCCAGAAAGGGCGAATCTAATTATAGATTTGTCTTTTCTGGGTGTCTGGGGGCAGATTTAGTAGCCAGGGGGGGCCAAAAATAATGGTCCCTCTCTGGGCTATTATTACTGCCCCCATTCGCTGGCTTTGTCTGTCTGGTTGCGAAAATAGGGCGGGAGCCCACGCATTTTTTTTAAACAATTTTACACCTCATATATATATATAATATACATGTCATTGAATTTGTGACACATATATATATATTTATATTTATATTCATACTGTTATGTTTCGGTAGCTGAGGAGTGCAGGTAAAAAAGGCAATAACACCAGAGCAGTTGGAATCTAATGAGATTGCAGTACCCTGACTAACCACCGCAAATAGAGGCAGCCGTGGAGCGTTCCTACGTTGGTCCTAGACGCCTCGTCACAGCCTGAGAAACTAACTACACCTAAAGACGAAATAGGAAAGCTATCTGCCCCGGAGCAGAACCCCAAGATAACAGAAAGCCCCCAAACATTAATGGCGGTTAGACAAGAGGAAATCTGACACAGAAAGAAAATAGAATGAGCAAACGCTGGGGCCCAAACTAACAAATAGAAAAGGACAGAAGGGTTTCTTACTGCAATCTCAGAAAACCCTGAAAAACACCAACTCTAAATAATTTCAAATCACCTGAATCACACGACCTCTACCACCTAAATTAGTTCTCTGGTGTAACAAAATCAGAACAGCAGCCCTGAAAAAACTGGAAAAAGCAAAAGTACAAAACTCAGTGGCTGAACTAAACAGAGAGGGCAAAAGCCCCCAGAGGGGACCCTGAAGGCCCCCACAAAGTGCAGGCAAAATGCAAAAATATAGCACAAACACAAAAGAAGAAAATGTCTATCTGATAGCAGGGGATGCAGACACGACACAGCAGCTACAAGGAAACTGGAAAGAAGGATTCAGACCAGAACAATTGATCACCGGCAACCCTATGGGAAAATGACTCCCTTATATAAGACCAGTCAGTAACACCTGATTCCCAGTCCTCACAATCTTCACTAGTACAGCTTGTAACCACCAGAGGAGCCTCTGCTCAGAACTATCTCAAACCCATTCACAACAGTACCCCCCCCTTGAGGAGGGGTCACCGAACCCTCATTTGAGCAACCAGGTCGGTCAGGATAGTTCTATGATACGCACGATAAGTCTCCTAGCATGGATGTCCGAAGCAAACACCCAAGAATTGTCTTCCTGACCATAACCTCTCCATTTAACCAAATACTGGAGTTCTTCGTCTAGAAAAACGAGAATCCAATATTTTCTCAAACCCCATACTCCAGATTGCCCCTCAACCAAAACAGGGTCAGGGCACAGCAGCAGGAACCACTGGCTCAACAAACCTCTTCAACAAGGACTTGTGGAACACGTTATGGATCTTAAATGTCCCTGGAAAAGCAAACGAAAAGAAACAGGATTAATAATCTCCATGATCTTATAAGGTCCAATGAACCTAGGCTTAAATTTAGGAGATGCTACTCTCATAGGAATATTCTTTGAGGACAACCAACCAAGTCCCCCACTTTAAACCGAGACCATCAGCCTATGCCGGTTAGCAAACCGCTGGGCCTTCTCCTGAGAGAGGGACAACCTCTCCACTACCTGGGCCCAAAATCTGTTGCATATGCCACAACAGAGTCAAACACCTGGACAGACAGAAGCTTCCGTCTGTCCTGAAGAAAATCGAGGGTGAAACCCAAATTACAGAAAAAACAGACATCAAAGTGCAGAGCTAGCCCTATTATTAAGAGCAAACTCAGCCAAAGGCAAAAAAGAGACCCAGTCATCCTGATCAGCAGACACAAAGCATCTTAGATAAGTCTCCAATGTCTGGTTTTTTCTCTCAGTTGACCATTGGTCTGAGGATGAAATGCCGAGGAGAAAGACAATTGAACACCCAGTTTAGAAAAAAAAAGTCCTCCAAAATCTGGGAAAAAAACTGGACTCCTCTGTCAGACACAATGTTCTGAGGAATGCCGTGTAAACGAACCACGTCTGAAGGAACAACGGCACCAATTCAGAGGAGGAAGGCAACTTAGGTAATGGCACAAGATGTATCATTTTGGAAAACCTATCACAAATTACCCAGATGGTGGTCATTCCCTGAGAAACAGGAAGATCGGAAATGAAATCATAGACAAGGTAGGCCACCAAAAGGACCGACTAACCAAGTCTCTGGTACCAAAAAATTCCGGGATGCCCAGCCAATGCGGAACAATGAATCTCAGACATCACACTCTTTTTCCATTGGTCCGGGACAAACAATTTTCCAACAGGGCAGCGCTCGGGCCTATCCTCCTGACACCCCTCCAGAGCAAGTCTCAAATTGGGCGAGATGGCGGAAAGACCTACACCCTCCTTCAAAATAACAGAAGGATCAGATAACTCAGGAGAGTCCGCAAGGAAACTCCTCGAGAGGGCATCCGCCTTAACATTCTTAGTGCCAGGAAGAAGGAAACCACAAAATTAAAACGTGTGAAAAACAAGGCCCACCTGGCCTGTCTAGGATTGAGTCGCTTGGCAGATTCCAGATAGACCAGATTCTTATGGTCCGTAAGGACCACCACCTGATGTTTGGCTCCCTCCAGCCAATGTCTCCACTCTTCAAAAGCCCACTTCATGGCCAATAACTCCCGATTACCCACGTCATAATTACGTTCAGTAGGAGAAAATTTTCGAAGAAAAAGGCACAAGGGTTACTTTTAGAGGTCTCTGGATCTTTTTGGGACAAAACGGCACCTGCCCCAATTTCAGAGGCATCAACCTCCACCTGAAATGGCAGAGAAACATCAGGCTGCCGTAGAACAGGAGCAGAAGTGAATCTCTGCTTAAGTTCCTGAAATGCAGAGACTGCCTCAGGAGGCCAATTCACCACATCAGAACCCTTTCTGGTCAAATCAGTTAATGGTTTAACAATAACCGAGAAATTACCAATAAATTTACGATAAAAATTGGCAAAACCCAAAAATCTCTGAAGAGCCTTTAATGAAGTAGGTTGGACCCAATCACAGATGGCCTGAACCTTGACCGGGTCCATTTCAATAACAGATGGGGACAAAATGAATCCCAGAAATGAGATCTTCTGTACGCCAAAAAGACACTTTGATCCCTTCACATACAGAGCATTCTCTCTCAAAATCTGGAATACAGTTCGAACATGTTTCACATGAGAGTCCCAGTCATTAGAAAAAATCAAGATATCATCCAAATAAACAATCAGAAATTTGTCCACAAAATCCCTGAAAATGTCATTCATGAAGGACTGGAAGACGGAAGGAGCATTAGTGAGCCCAAAGGGCATCACTAAGTACTCAAAATGCCCTTCAGGGGTATTGAATGCCATCTTCCATTCATCCCCGTGCTTAATGCGAATAAGGTTATACGCCCCCCTGAGGTCAAGCTTGGTAAACCAAGTAGCGTTTTTCACCCTGGAAAACAGGTCAGAAATCAAGGGTAACGGGTATTGATATTTCACAGTAATATTGTTCAAGAGACGATAATCAATACACGGCCTTAATGAACCATCTTTTTTGGCCACAAAGAAAAAACCGGCACCTAAGGGTGAAGAGGATGGTCTGATATGACCCTTCTCCAATGATTCCTTGATATAAGACCGCATAGCGTCATGTTCAGGTACAGACAAGTTAAAAAGGCGACCTTTAGGGAATTTACTACCCGGCACTAATTCAATAGCGCAGTCATAGCTCCTATGGGGAGGTAAGGATGCAGATTTACTTTCGCTAAACACATCAGAAAAATCAAACAAAAAGTCAGGAACATCCTGAGCCTGGGGGAGGCAGAAAAAACAGGAGTGTTGGTATTAACACATTGGCAGCCCCAACTGGTTACAGACACAGATTTCCAATCCAAAACAGGATTATGAGACTGTAACCAAGGGAAACCCAGCACGATAATGTCATGCAGATTATACAGAACCAAAAATTTGCAGCACTCCTGGTGATCAGGTTCAACCCTCATTATCACCTGAGTAGAAAACTGGGGTTTATTCTCAGCCAAAGGGGTAGAATCGATCCCCAGTAGAGGAATAGACTTCTGTAGGGGTATCAAGGGAAACCCACAACGTTTAGCAAAATCATAATCCATCAGGTTAATAGCTGCTCCAGAATCAACGAAAGCCTGAGCAGAAAATGAGGACAGAGAGCATATCAGAGTGACAGTTAATAAAAACTTAGTCTGAACACTACCCAAGACAACTGAGCGTGCAAAACGTCTTCCCCGCTTAGGGCAGACTGAAATAGCATGAGAGGCATCACCACAGTAGAAACATAACCCATTGCGCTTTCGAAACTCATGACGCTGTGCCCCAGACACCACTCCATCACACTGCATGGGCTCAGAAGCTGGCTCACAAGGCAACACCACTCCACGCATACTTCTCCGCTCACGCAAACGTCTGTCAATTTGAATCGCTAATGACATAGAATCATTGAGACCAGAGGGGACAGGGAATCCCACCATGACATCCTTTACATTATCTGACAGACCCTTCCGGAAAAGGGCCGCCAAAGCGTCATCATTCCATTTGGTCAGGACTGCCCACCTACGGAATCTCTGACAGTACAACTCAGCGTCATCAAGCCCCTGATTTAATGCCAACAAGGCTTTTTCAGCTTGATCAGTGACATTAGGCTCATCGTACAATAACCCCAAAGCCTGAAAAAATGCATCAACATCACTCAAAACAGGATCCCCAGGTATCAGGGAAAAAGCCCAATCCTGAGGATCGCCGCGCAGGAGAGAGATGATAATTTGAACCTGCTGCGCTGCGTTTCCTGAGGACTTAGATTTTAAGGCAAAAAACAATTTACAATTATTTTTGAAATTCTGAAACTTAGCTCGATCCCCTAAAAACAAATCTGGCATGGGGATCCTAGGTTCCACAACAGGCAACCTAGCAAGATATGCAGCAATACTCTGAACCTCAGTGGCAAGCTGATCCACACGGCCAGACAACTGTGCAAACTCCATTGGGAGAAAAGATCCTCCCCAGCACCCAGAGATACAGAGGGAAAAAAAAAAAAAAATGCAACAAACAGAAAAATATCTCTGACAACTCTGACAACCTTTCTTCCTTCACAATATTTTTTCCCTTCTGTGAGTACCATACAATTTATGGGCCGGTGATACTGTTTGTTTCGGTAGCTGAGGAGTGCAGGTAAAAAAGGCAATACACCAGAGCAGTTGGAATCTATGAGATTGCAGTACCCTGACTAACCACCGCAACTAGAGGCAGCCGTGGAGCGTTCCTACGTTGGTCCTAGACGCCTCGTCACAGCCTGAGAAACTAACTACACCTAAAGACAGAAATAGGAAAGCTATCTGCCCCGGAGCAGAACCCCAAAGATAATAGAAAGCCCCCAAACATGTAATGGCGGTTAGACAAGAGGAAATACTGACACAGAAAGAAAATAGAATGAGCAAACGCTGGGGCCCAAACTAACTAAATAGAAAAGGACAGGAAGGGTACTTACTGTAATCTCAGAAAACCCTGAAAAACACCAACTCTACTAATTTCAAAATCACCTGAGATCACACGACCTCTACCACCTAAATTAGTTCTCTGGTGTAACAAAATCAAAACAGCAGCCACTGAAAAAACTGGAAAAAGCAAAAGTACAAAACTCAGTGGCTGAACTAAACAGAGAGGGCAAAAGCCCCCGGAGGGGACCCTGAAGGCCCCCACAGAAGTGCAGGACAAAATGCAAAAATATAGCACAAACACAAAAGAAGAAAATGTCTTATCTGATAGCAGGAGATGCAGACACGACACAGCAGGCTACAAGGGAAACTGGAAAGAAGGATTCAGACCAGAACAATTGATCACCGGCAACCCTGATGGGAAAATGACTCCCTTATATAAGACCAGTCAGTAACACCTGATTCCCAGTCCTCACAATCTTCACTAGTACCGCTTGTAACCACCAGAGGGAGCCTCTGCTCAGAACTCATCTCAAACCCATTCACAACATCATACACTTCTACATAGTATAATAGCCGCTAATTCAATTGACGGCTTTTGTGAAAATGCAGAACCTGACGTGAAATGACACTTGGTGTACATAGGGTTAACCATGTCTTTTCATGTCCTTTGCTATCTGATTTGCACAAACAATTACAACAGTCTATGTGTGCAAAATTTCACACCTGTAGGGGTTAATTAAAGGTGTAAATTCGTAGCAAAAAAGTCCGTTCACACCCTACAGGTGTGAAATTTTGCACACATAGACTGATGTAATTGTTTGTGCAAATCAGATTGCAAACGACATGAAAAGACATGGTTAACCCTATGTACACCAAGTGTCATTTCATGTCGGGTGCTTCTGTCTTTTCACAGAAGCCGGCTTTACCCGGCAATTGAATCAGAGGATATTTTACTATGTAGAAGTGTATAAACTATACATATATGTATATATATATGTCACAATGACATGTATATATTATATATATATATTGTGAGACAGTGAAGGAATATGTGTTGAATGGGGTGTACATTTCACCTAGGTATAAGGGATATGTGTGGCTTTGTAAACCTAGTGGTAGAGAAAGGTCACTACACCTCACATTCAACACACAGTTGCAGCTCAGGCCTGAAATCACTCAGGTGTTAATTAGGAGACCAGAAGTAGGTGTCTGCAAACACAATCTGAGAGCTGTTTTCAGTCTGGACACAGGGAGGTGTCCTGGCACAAAGAAGCAGTCTCCAGGATTGCGAGCTGTTTTCAGTCTGGACACAAAGAGGTGTCCTGGCACAAAGAAGCAGTCTCCAGGATTGGGAGCTAGCTTAGCCTGGACACAGGAGGGTGTCTCGGCACGAGAAGCAGTCTCCAAGAGTGATAGAGCTGTCTTCAGTCTGGACACAGGGAGGTGTCCTGGCACAAAGAAGCAGTCTCCAAGAGTGGGAGCACGCTTAATCTGGACAAGGGGTCCAGGCACAGAAGGTGTCTCCAGGAGTGTGAGCTATCTCAGTCTGGGTGCAGGAAGTACCCCGGACACACGAGTAGTCTCAGTGAGAATCAGTGCGAACAGCGGCTGAATAGGAGTGGATCTCTCTCAAGTCTGGACGTTGGAGTTGCCTTCAGACACAAGGAGGAGTATCTGTGAAGCTCCATGCTGGTAACATATATCATGTGTGTTGCTTTGGTCACAGACTGGTAGAGTCTGGACCCGGATAGACAGGGCAATCTATCTATGTGTAGTTAGTGGCTAGACAAGCCCAGGTTTTCTGTTTATGCTTTGTTTTACCTGTTTGCTGTGGACTTTAATAAAACTGGTTGCGGCCAGTTTTCACCAAAACTGCTGTCTGAATGAACTGTTTTCGTGCCATTCTGTCTACCCAGACAGCGATCCTAGAGCTATACCCCCTGGAAATGTGACAATTGGCGGAGAATGCTGGGGCAGCGCAGTGGCTGGTACAGTTAGTGCTGGAGTGTGCATGCAGCACAGTGGCGAGAGACAGCAATAAAGGTGAAGTCTGTTGAAATAGCAACAGAGGAAAAAAAAAAAAAGTGTGTCAGCAGAAACGTCTGTTTGGAGCAGTCTTAAAGAGACAGTAGCCCTAATAGACTTTGCAAAGAAAAAAAAAAAGTGTGTTTGCACAGCAGAGCTGAACTTGTTGTGGAAAAGACTGTGAAGTGTGCTGCAGCAAAGGAGAAACGTCTATTGGAGAAGTCTTAAAGAGACAGTGGTCCTAATAGAGTTGGCAGAGAAAAAAAAAAAAAAAAAGTGTCTGCACAGCAGAGCTGAATTTTTCTATGGAAAAGACTGTAGAGTGTGTGTATGTCTTGAGTGAAGACTGCCGTTGTTAAGACAGAGAAGTCTGACAGCATGGATGACAGCATGGAGGCGCTGTTTGAACAAATGGCGCAAGTTATTGTGCAACATAAGACTACCGTGGTTGAGACAGATAAGTCCGGCAGTATGGAGGGGCTCGTTGAGTACCTGGTACAGGCCCAGCGGAGCATGGAGCAGCAGCGCCTGCAGCACCAGCAGCGTATGCAGGAGCACCGGCAGCAATTCCTGCAGCAGCAGCAGGAGAATAACTGGTTGTTGGAGCAGATTGCAGCTCTCCGCACCGCGTCTCAGAGTAATGTTGTGAAGGCACCTGACTTGTCCGCTGTAAAGAAGGCGGTAAGACGGTCCCTGAAAAAGATGACACCTCGTGATGATGTGGAGGTGTATCTCAATAGATTTGAGGAACTGGCAGAGAAGGAGAATCTGCCCCTATCTGAGTGGGCCATGATGGTCGCACCCTATCTGATTGGAGTGCCCCAGGTGGCCTATGCTGACCTGAGCGAGCAGGACAGCCAAGACTATGCCAAGCTGAAAGCGGAGATTCGTACCCGGCTGGGTGTTACGGTGACAGCCCGTGCCAGGGGAGTTCGTGACTGGAGATACAGTTGGGAGTCTGCAGTCAGCAAACCTGATTATGGAGTTGAAAAGGTGATAGTGAACCGCTACACCCGAGCACGTCCTCCTGAGGTACAGCCGTCTGAGAGGTCGTCACTTCAGAGTTCCCGGACGCTGAACTCTCGCGGTAAGAGCGTTCCAGCTATTGGGGACATATGGGAGGGTGATTGTGGTGGACAGTGTTGGAGATGTCGTGAAATTGCAGCCAGCTGTTCACTAGAGGGGGAGCCTATGTGCCGTGATGTTGGCAGGTCCCTCTCTCTCTGCGCAGAACCGGTGTGTGTGACCACTGCAGCCGAAGAGACTGGACCACAGGTGTTCCCGGTGGTTGTAAGTGAATGCCCAGCACAGGCCCTCTTAGACTCAGAGAGTCCAGTGACTTCCGTATGTGACTTTCCCCGATCTGAGGATCTCTGGGGGAGAAATGTTTCTGATGGACAGTGTGATGAAGCTCCTATTGAGGGTGCGCAGTCCCGAGGGGCGGAACACAATGCTAGTGGACCGTTAAATTTATGTGATAATGATAATGATGATGATGATCATGATAATGATGATGACCATGATAATGATGATGATGATCATGATAGTGATGATAATACTGATCATAGTCATGATAATGATGTTGATAATAATGATGACTGTGATAGTGATGAAATTCCTTTGCAGGTGATGTTGGGAGACGAGGATGGTGGTTCTCGGGAACCGAGTGTCCCTGACTTGCCTGTGTCCTGTGACAATTTTGAGAGTGAGCAGTGGCGAGACCCCTCTCTTAAAACGGCCCAGGAAAATAGGGATGTTCTAAATGAGGTTTCCCAAGAGCCTGGCTCTGAGGAGAGGTTTCTTCATGTTGCCATAAACACTGAAGTCCAGGGAGAGGTAGTGAGCCAGCTCCTAGCACCTGAGCTATATGGAAGCATAGTGCTGGGGTTGTCACATAGTCACATACTTGAGGGACCAGATGGTGAAGTTAATGTTGTGGATGACATGTTAACTAAGGTTCCAGATCAGGATGTGAATGAGAATGAATTGTATACTCCTGAAAGTGAGCAGGATATGAATGAAAATGAAGGGTATAGCCCTGACAGTGAGCCAGATGTGACTGAAGAAGTGGAGTATGGGATGGACGGTGGGGCTTCTGGGCGTGTCTTGCCAGAAGAGTCTGAAAGTGGGGAACTGGAGAAAAGTGAAAAGCCCCCTATACCTTCTGTGATAGTTGGTGACACATGGTCAGTGCACCAGGGACAGGAGGTACGTGAGTTTCTGAGGAAGAGTCAGCAGAAGTGTTCTGATGTGTCGGGTCGTACTTCTCTGGCCAGGCACTATATCGAAAATGAGCCCGGCCCTAAGGTCAAGATGAAACCGTGTAGGATACCCGAGGCCCGCAGAGAGTATAGGCCTGGGAGGGTACCGGGTAGTGCGGATGCTTTAGATGAAGAGAAAGCTGATGTTGGCTATGACTCAGGTGATGATACAAATGACAGTGGTGAAGATGAAGCTGATGAGGGCCATGACTGGTCCAGAGTTCACTGTCTCTGTTGGATTGTTAACCAGCCCTCCGGTCTGGATGACCAGCCCTCCGGTCTGGAGAAGAGGGAGGGGATATGTGAGACAGTGAAGGAATATGTGTTGAATGGGGTGTACATTTCACCTAGGTATAAGGGAAATGTGTGGCTTTGTAAACCTAGTGGTAGAGAAAGGTCACTACACCTCACATTCAACACACAGTTGCAGCTCAGGCCTGAAATCACTCAGGTGTTAATTAGGAGACCAGAAGTAGGTGTCTGCAAACACAATCTGAGAGCTGTTTTCAGTCTGGACACAGGGAGGTGTCCTGGCACAAAGAAGCAGTCTCCAGGATTGCGAGCTGTTTTCAGTCTGGACACAGAGAGGTGTCCTGGCACAAAGAAGCAGTCTCCAGGATTGGGAGCTAGCTTAGCCTGGACACAGGAGGGTGTCTCGGCACGAGAAGCAGTCTCCAAGAGTGATAGAGCTGTCTTCAGTCTGGACACAGGGAGGTGTCCTGGCACAAAGAAGCAGTCTCCAAGAGTGGGAGCACGCTTAATCTGGACAAGGGGTCCAGGCTAGAGTTGAGCGATACTTTCCGATATCCAAAAGTATCGGAATCGGAATGGTATCGCCGATATCATTAAAATATCGGCGATACCCGATACCGATACCGGAAGTCCCATGTAAGTCTATGGGAACAAAATATCGTAACTAAAAAAACCCCATTCTTTCCTTGTAAACACTAAATATACACACATAGAATACATATATATATATATATATATACATGTCATTGTGACATATATATATACATATATGTATAGTTTATACACTTCTACATAGTAAAATATCCTCTGATTCAATTGCCGGGTAAAGCCGGCTTCAGTGAAAAGACAGAAGCACCCGACATGAAATGACACTTGGTGTACATAGGGTTAACCATGTCTTTTCATGTCGTTTGCTATCTGATTTGCACAATTAAATCAGTCTATGTGTGCAAAATTTCACACCTGTAGGGGTTAATTAAAGGTGTAAATTCGTTGTAAAGAAAACGGACTTTTTTGCTACGAATTTACACCTTTAATTAACCCCTACAGGTGTGAAATTTTGCACACATAGACTGATTTAATTGTTTGTGCAAATTAGATAGCAAAGGACATGAAAAGACATGGTTAACCCTATGTACACCAAGTGTCATTTCATGTCGGGTGACCCGACATGAAATGACACTTGGTGTACATAGGGTTAACCATGTCTTTTCATGTCCTTTGCTATCTAATTTGCACAAACAATTAAATCAGTCTATGTGTGTAAAATTTCACACCTGTAGGGGTTAATTAAAGGTGTAAATTCGTTGTAAAAAAAACGGACTTTTTTGCTACGAATTTACACCTTTAATTAACCCCTACAGGTGTGAAATTTTGCACACATAGACTGATGTAATTGTTTGTGCAAATCAGATAGCAAAGGACATGGTTAACCCTATGTACACCAAGTGTCATTTCATGTCGGGTTCTGCATTTTCACAAAAGCCGGCAATTGAATTAGCGGCTATTATACTATGTAGAAGTGTATGAACTACAAATATAAATATATATATATATGTGTCACAAATGCAATGACATGTATATATATATATATATATATATATGAGGTGTAAAATTGCTGAAAAAAAATGCGTGGGCTCCCGCCCTATTTTCGCAACCAGACAGACAAAGCCAGTGAGTGGGGGCAGATAATAATAGCCCAGAGAGGGACCATTATTTTTGCCCCCCCCGGCTACTAACATCTGCCCCCAGACACCCCAGGAAAGACAAATCTATAATTAGATTCGCCCTTTCTGGCACTTTGCCCGTCTATTCCCATTGCCCTGTAGCGGTGGCGAATGGGTTAATATGGGGTTAAAGCCACCTTGCTATTGAAAGGTGACCTTAAGCCAGGTTAATAATTGAGAGCTGTCAATTAGACAACTATCAATTATTAATCCTATTGCATGAAATAAAAATAAAACACACACACTTTAATTAAAAATCATTTTAATGAAATAAAGACACGTTTTTGACCATCTTTTATTTTACTGCAAAAACCATTTCCTGTAATAAAAATAAAATAAAAAAGCAAAATTATTCTTACCTATCCCATGCACAGTCAGGTCCCACGGTGTAATCCTTCAGAAAGGGTTAATGTTTACTGCAGGGACCGCAGCTAATGCTGCAGCCTCACAGTAAACCCCCAAATGAATGAGTTCCTCTCCTGGCTGACAGGAGAGTAAAGGCTGGGTGTCACATAACGATACACCAGCGAACCCGACAACGATATGCACTTGTCAGTATCGCTGGTGTATCGCTACATGATCGCTGCTGAGCTGCCAAACAGGCAGCTCAGGCAGCGATCTGGGACAGCGACACTGCGGGTAACATCGCTTAAGGGCCCGTCTCACATAGCGATATCGCTACCGAGATCGCTGCTGAGTCACTAGTTTTGTGACGCAGCAGCGAGCTCACCAGCGATATCGCTGTGTGTGACATTCAGCGACGATCAGCCCCCCTGCCGGGTATCGCTGATCGTCGCAGAAATGTCAGGACCTTTTTTTGATCGCTGGTTTCCCTCTGACAGGCATGCATCGCTGCGTGTGACAGGCGGGAGACCAGCGATCTGCTGGTAACCAAGGTACACAGCGGGTTTCCAGGCACCGCGCAGCGCTTGGAAACCCGCTGTGTACCTTGGATACCAGCTCCCTGCATCAGGGCGCTGGTATCCAAGGTACACAGCGGGTTTCTAGGCACAGCCCCGCGCCTGGAAACCCGCTGTGTACCTTGGTTACCAGCGGATCGCTGGTCTCCCGCCTGTCACACGCAGCGATGTGTGCCTGTCAGCGGGAAACCAGCGATCAAAAAAAGGTCCTGACATTTCAGCGACGATCAGCGATACCCGGCAGGGGGGCTGATCGTCGCTGAATGTCACACACAGCGATATCGCTGGTGAGCTCGCTGCTGCGTCACAAAACTAGTGACTCAGCAGCGATCTCGGTAGCGATATCGCTATGTGAGACGGGCCCTTAAGTGGAAAGCTTAATTGATTGCTTTCCACTTTCACTTCAGGTCAGTCAGGGACACAATCAGTGACGTCAGAGGGAACTGATTAACAAAAATAGGGGTTCCCTTCGAAAAAAAAATGGCGTGGGGTCCCCCCTATTTTTGTTAACCAGCCAGATGAAGCAGACCGCTGAGGCCTGGATTTTCAGGCTGTTAAGGAGCCAAGATCCATGGACCTTGCCAGCCTGATAATACCAGGCCACAGCAGTCTGCATATCTTGACTGATTAACAAAAATAGGGGATCCCCTCGAAAAAAATTGGCGTGGGGTCCCCCCTATTTTTGTTAACCAGCCAGATGAAGCAGACCTCTGAGGCCTGGATTTTCAGGCTGTTAAGGAGCCAAGATCCATGGACCTTGCCAGCCTGATAATACCAGGCCACAGCAGTCTGCATATCTTGGCTGATTAACAAAAATAGGGGATCCCCTCGAAAAAAATTGGCGTGGGGTCCCCCCTATTTTTGTTAACCAGCCAGATGAAGCAGACCGCTGAGGCCTGGTTTTTCAGGCTGGTAAGGATCCAATATCCATGGACCTTGCCAGCCTGATAATACCAGGCCACAGCAGTCTGCTTAGCTTGGCTGGTTAACAAAAATAGGGGATCCCCTCGAAAAAAAAACGGCGTGGGGATCCCCCCTATTTTTGTTAACCAGCCAAGTAAAATGCAGACTGCTGCGGCCTGGTATTAAAAGACTGTCAAGGCCCATGGATTTTGGCCCTCAACAGCCTGATAATACCAGGCTACAGCAGCCCCACATTTGGCGCATCAAAAGATGTGCCAATTGTGGCACTTTACCCGGCTCTTCCCACTTGCCCTGTAGCGGTGGCAAGCGGGGTAATAAGGGGTTAATGTCACCGTTGATTGCACGGTGACAATAAGCCCGGTTAATAATGGAGAGGTGTCAATAAGACACCGATCCATTATTAATCCCAAAGTTTTTAAATGTTTAAAAAAAAGACAAAGCAAGAAAAAAGTCTTTTAATGAAATAAAAGAGACAACACAGTTTTCATTAATTTTATTATACTCTCATTCCTGCGACGCCATCGATCTCCTGTAAAAAAAAAAACAAAAAAAACCAACAGTATACCACCTGTCCGACGCAGTCCATAACGACAGTCCCACGACGATCCAGCTCTGCTACATCGCAATGACAGGCAGAGCCTGTCATCGCGACGCAGCACAGCTGATTACCTGCGGAAAGAAGATTGCGGCCATGAAGCAGTCCAGCCCGTGACCGCCGGAGATCTTCTGCCAGGTAAGTGCCGCTGACTCCTGACAGACCCGACCGACGGACACTGACAGTGACAGTGACAATCCCGATTCCGGTATCCGATATGACGAAAATATCGGAACTCGGAATCGGAATTCCGATACAGCCAATATCGGCCGATACCCGATATTTGCAGTATCGGAATGCTCAACCCTAGTCCAGGCACAGAAGGTGTCTCCAGGAGTGTGAGCTATCTCAGTCTGGGTGCAGGAAGTACCCCGGACACACGAGTAGTCTCAGTGAGAATCAGTGCGAACAGCGGCTGAATAGGAGTGGATCTCTCTCAAGTCTGGATGTTGGAGTTGCCTTCAGACACAAGGAGGAGTATCTGTGAAGCTCCATACTGGTAACATATATCATGTGTGTTGTTTTGGTCACAGACTGGTAGAGTCTGGACCCGGATAGACAGGGCAATCTATCTATGTGTAGTTAGTGGCTAGACAAGCCCAGGTTTTCTGTTTATGCTTTGTTTTATCTGTTTGCTGTGGACTTTAATAAAACTGGTTGCGGCCAGTTTTCACCAAAACTGCTGTCTGAATGAACTGTTTTCGTGCCATTCTGTCTACCCAGACAGCGATCCTAGAGCTATACCCCCTGGAAATGTGACAATATGTATTCTATGTGTGTATATTTAGTGTTTACAAGGAAATAAAGGTTTTTTTTAGTTGCGATATTTTGTTCCCATAGACTTACATGGGACTTCCGGTATCGGAATCGGATATCGCCGATATTTAGTGATATCGGCGATACCATTCCGATCCGATATTTTTAGATATCGAGCAGCATCGCTCAACACTATTAATGATCCAATGTATAATGGGCCCTGTAAATGCTGCTCCAGTGTCTGCTGTCCCCAATTTACAATGCTCCCGTATATGATGGGCCCCATGGATGCTGCTCCAGTGTCTGCTGTCCCCCATTTACAATGCTCCAGTATATGATGGGCACCATGGATGCTACTCCAGTGTCTGATGTCCCCCATTTACAATGCTCCAGTATATGATGGGCCCCATGGATGCTGCTCCAGTGTCTGATGTGCCCCATTTAGAATGCTCCAGTATATGATGGGCCCCATGGATGATGCTCTAGTTTCTTATGGGCCAAAATCATGCTCCATATATAATGGGCCCCATTATTAATGATCCAGTGCATAATGGGCCCTGTAAATGCTGCTCCAGTGTCTGCTATCCCACATTTACAATGCTCCAGTATATGATGAGCCCCATGGATGCTGCTCCAGTGTCTGCTGTCACCCCTTTTACAATGCTCCAGTATAAGATGGGCCCCATGTATGCTGCTCCAGTGTCTGATCTGGCCCATTTAGAATGCTCCAGTATATGATGGGCCCCATGGATGATGCTCCAGTTTCTTATGGGCCAAAATCATGCTCCATATATAATGGGCCCCATTATTAATGATCCAGTGTATAATGCTCAACATATATTCCTCCAAACATTACAAAAAATGAAATACCTCTCCTCGCTGTGCACTGCTCTACTCTGGACTCCTCAGCGTCGCCATCTTACAGCTCTCTGCACTTGGACTGTTTAGGCAGAGGGCGTACAGACGTGACGTCATCGCACTCTCTAACCTGAATGTCACTGTCAGGAAACACGGAAGACGTCACAGCGGTGGAGCATGGAGAGGTTAATATTGCAAGTGCTGGGGCCCTGAGCATGCAGGGGGGGCTGACTCATGGGCAACGGCACTGGCACAGGGCCCCTCGTAGTACGCCGGTCTGTCTGATCGCGAGTGGCCCTCCCACTGTCAGAGACACATTTTTATACTATGACGGGCGCTGTGCCAGTGCCGTCGGCCGCCCCCCTACCTGGTCAGGGAACCGGCACTTGTCTGGGTGCGCCAGGTGCTGATGCTGGCCCTGGGGGGGGATTTGTATGTTTTGGAGTTTGTCCACGCTGGCAAGTGCATGTTCATTAAATGTCTAATCATGCAACTGGTATTCAAATTTATGAGATTTTTCACTCGGCTAAAGGTCCTTCTGCACTGCTTACAGATAACTTTTGCCTCATCAATAGGATTTAGGTAAAAAAAGTGCTACACTGGAGTCTTCCTACTATGGTATAAATTTTCAGGGCTTGCACGCTGTGCTAATTTGACCGTCTGGCCAAGCTGTCCTGCAACTCTTTTTGTTTTTTTAACACCTTTTTGGACTGCAACGGGCCTGCCAGATAACCCCAACTGCTAATGACGACAGTTTGGGGGTCCATGAAAGAAACACATGATGACTAGTGAATTCCTTAGATAGATAATTAGTTGGTCAACTTGACATAAACTATGATACGTGACAAAATGTATTTACTGTAATAAATGATTTGCTAATATGTTTCTGTAAAACACCATTACCTAATGCTCGTATACGCCCTCTAAACAGGGTATAAAAGGTGGACCCTAATCTGTTAATAAACCATGCCTAGTAATTTGCATACAGTTGCCGTGTCTTCTGTTTCATTACTAGCATCACTTGCCTCGATCGAAGCTCTACCTAATTTGGCACGATCTAATATACTGAGAAGGCCTGTTTAGGTCCAATTCCAAGGCGGAACCCGACAGCTGGCGTCCAAGGGCGGGGCTGGGAAAGAAGAAGGCTCCAGCGGTACCTGAAAGCCCGGCACAAGGCAGAGGAGACAGTGGAACACACAGAAACTCCCGGGAAGGTAAGAACCTTTGAATTCTTACATACAAATTCTGTGTCTCCCCCTGTTCTACAAGCTGCTGGCCGGACCCAGGGTACAGTATAGTAGGGACCTTCCAAACCCAGTTCATTTTAATGACAAAGAACAAGTAGAATATCCTGCGGGATACTTAACAGTATATTAGATTCGTTATTCTCTGTTGCTGCTATTTGTATGTCTGTTATGTCATGTTTAGTTTTGAGCGATACGATACCGCAAGTATCGGGTATCGGACGATATTAGCTGTTTCGGCCTTTCGATACTTAGTTCCGATATTTTCCATATATCGTATACCGGAATCAGAAGTTCCCATAATTCTTTGAGAGGCAATGTGATTTTAGTCAGCCAATGAGGAATCCTAAGAAGTGTGGGCACATCCTGTACTGCTGCGGTCATGTTAACTAATGGCATGGCTGTGATTGGATGCTGAAATGATGTCAGAATGCACTATAAAAGCCGCCGCCGCCATTTTAGCGTCACTGTGCTGTGAATTCAGTAAGGGACAGAACGCTGCTGTGCTGACTCTGAGGGACAGTTAGAGATTGCGATTTAATGTACTGTGCTGTAGGCAGGCTAGCACCAACCGCTGTGTAAAGCTTCCTTTTGCCTGCAGTGTTGTTTTAACAGCTCTGCAAGGTGTGTGTGTGAGTGCAGGTGACGCTGCAGTTTGCTCTGCATGCAACGCTGTCTGTAGGCATCTGCACGTGTCACTCACAGACTCTTTTTTTTTTCTTCAGTGTAATTCTTGCTGCTCCATGCAATTTAACTATTAGTGTGACGCGCTTCCATCCGTATCCAATACATTGGTTGCAAACACTATAGAAGTAGACAAAGGAGTAGCCTTTCACAGATTGTGAACAGTTGTGTTTCAGTGTTCACTTCAGTCTGTGTTTTTTATTTTTTGAGTGCACATCACGCTCCAGTTACTTGTTCAAGCACTGCTGCTTGTACTCTGCTGAGCGTGTCTCAGTGCCTCATCCTTTTCATTTCTCTCCAATTGGTTCTGCTCCATTCCATTTAAAATAAATATAATCTATTAGTGTGACGCGCTTCCATCCGTATCCAATACATTGGTTGCAAACACTATAGAAGTAGACAAAGGAGTAGCCTTTCACAGATTGTGAACAGTTGTGTTTCAGTGTTCACTTCAGTCTCTGCGTAATAACCACACTTAGGCCTTATAACTTTTCTGACTTTCTTTATCAATCTACCAAGATGAAGAAGGCAGGGAGTAAGGCACGTGGTCGTGGCCGTGGAGATTCAGCAGGGAGAGGACGTGGGGATTCTGTGGCTGCTGCCGCCCTCAGTGACACAGCATCCACCAGTTTTACCCATGAGCGTTCCTTTATGCGCAGTTTGGTAGGAGCTCGGCGTGCCCCCCCCGCTGCGGGAAGAACAAATTGAAGCCGTTGTTGGTTGGATGGCAGCCAATGCATCAACTTCAATTCCTTCCACCTCCTCTCAGGAACACAACACTGTTGAGCAACCATCTGTCCCATCTGTCTGTTCACCGCCTGTCAAATTGCCCAGGCAGTCAGAGAGTTCTGTACAGGAGCCAGCTGAGTCTCTGCTTCTGTTCTCAGAATCTGTTGGCTCGCAAACACGGGCACAGGCAAGCAGCATTCTGCAATTTGAAGAAGAGGGAGTATGCAGTGATGCGCAACAGCTGTGTCTCTCTCAATCTGAAGAGGCGGGTGAGCCAGTGCCGATGGACAGCACACCGCAGAATGCATCTTATGATGATGATGAGACTCAGGTGCCAGGTTTTGTGGAGCATGGTGCTGCCCAGACCATCCAACAGCAGCAGGTGTTGGAAGAGGGTAGTGGAGATGATGAAGTCCGAGACCCAACATGGCGTGAGCAACAGGAAGGTGGTGGGAGCAGCTCTGAGGAAGAGATTGTCCCAACGGTACAAAGAGGAGGGAGAGGTAGGCTGCAGACTCGCTTGCCTGTAGCCTCCAGTTTGGCACCTGTTGGGAGCAGTTCTCTTAGAAATGTCAAAATTGGCGCTCCCATGACTTGCACTGCGTGGTCCTTTTTTGACAGACTTGTAGATGATATTTGCTATGTTCAATGCAAGCTGTGTAAGCAAAAAGTTAAAAGAGGTAAAAATATCAGTAACCTGAATACCACAAATATGTGGAAACATGTACGGACAAAGCACGTAGCTGAGTTACAAAGACACACTGGAGATGTAGGCCAACCTACAGCAGCACCTACATCTTCAGGTCGTGTTGGAGCCTCTACCTCCAGCTCACACACACCTGGTTCGGCTTCCTCACAGGATCTCCATGGAAGAACCTCGGTCACTGTTGTCCATAGACAAACTGTTATTCCACCCACAGCAGCAAGTTCACAGTCATCGTCACACTCCCAGACCACAAAACAGCCATCGGTACCACAGGCATGGGATAAAAGACGGCCATACTCGGCAAACCATCCACGAGCACAGGCTCTGAATGCTGGCATTGCAAAACTCCTGTCCCTTGAAATGCTGTCATTCAGGCTGGTGGAGACTGACAGTTTCAGGAACTTTATGGCATTGGCAGTCCCACAATATAATGTGCCAAGCCGATTTTATTTCAGCAGGCAAGCCGTCCCTGCTCTGCAAAAACATGTCGAGGGAAACATTAAACATGCGCTACTAAACGCCGTCAGTAGCAGGGTCCACCTGACCACCGATGCGTGGACCAGTACCCATGGCCAGGGACAATACCTTTCCCTCACTGCCCATTGGGTCAATGTTGTGGAGCCGGGTACAGATCTTGCCAGTGGCGCTGTACGTGTTCTGCCAACTCCAAGGATTGCAGGAATCCAGTCTGTACACATTGATTCCTTCTCCTACTCCAGTTCCTCAGAATCATCGCTGCACGAGCCGTCACGGTATACCTCCACATGGACCCGTGAACGCTTACCTGATGCGACCGATATGAGCACAGCCGTGGCCAAACGTCAACAGGCCATCCTGAAATTAATTTCCATGGGGAATCGAAGCCACACAGCGCAGGAGCTCTGGGATGCCATCAAGCAGGAGAGCGAAGTGTGGTTTTTGTCAGCTAATCTCCAGCCAGGATTGGTAGTGTGTGACAATGGCCGAAATCTGGTGGCAGCTCTGGGCCTTGGCAACCTCACTCACATACCATGTCTGGCACATGTGCTCAACTTGGTCGTGCAGAGTTTTTTGAGGGACTATCCGGATCTTGATGCACTGCTGCACAAGGTCCGCCTAGAGTGCGCTCACTTGCGACGTTCCAGCATGGCCAGATCGCGCATTGCAGCTCTGCAAGTCAGATTTCGCCTTCCTGAACATCGCATCATATGTGACGTACCCACCAGGTGGAATTCCACGTTACATATGTTGGAGCGGTTGTGTGAGCAGCAGCCAGCAGTAATGGAGTATCAGCTGCAACAGGCGCAATCAACTCGCAATTTGCGCCGTTCACACTTCACCACTACTGAGTGGGCCTCTATGAAGGACATCTGCAACGTTTTGCGTGCGTTTGATGTCTCAACGCGGATGGCGAGTGCAGATGATGCACTAGTCAGCATGACTGTCCCCCTTATCTGCCTGCTTCAGAAATCACTGAAAGCACTAAAGGAAGAGGTTTTGGAAGAGGTGGAGGATGAGGAGTCACAAATTCAATTACCTTCAGGACAGTCATCGCAACGTGGTTCCTCACAAAGGGCTGGGCAGGGCTCACTTTGTGAGGAGGATGAGGAGGAGGAGGAGGAGTCAATGGAGGAGGAAGAAATCCCTACAGAGGGAGGTACACAACGCTCTAGTCAGTATGTAGAGCGAGGGTGGGGTGATGCAGAGGAGGCAGAGATGATGCCTCTTCCAGAGGACAGCCTTTGTTGGCCAGTTGGGAGTCTGCAGCACATGGTTGATTTCATGCTTCAGTGCCTGAGAAACGACCGCCGCATCGCCCACATTCTCACCACGTCAGATTATTGGGTGTACACCCTCCTAGACCCTCGCTACCGGGACAACTTACAAACCCTCATCACACCGGTGAACCGGGACCGTAAAATGCAGGAGTACCAAGACACACTGGTGCAATCCATACTGTTGTACATTCCAGCCGAGAGAGCTGCTGCTGCTGCTACTGCTTTACAAAGCAGCTCTGTGCGTCGAGGCAGTGTAGACACCTCTACAACAAGAGGGAGCACAAGCAGCGCCTCTGCACAGGGCAAGAGCTGTATGTTACAAATGTGGCGAAGTTTTGTGACAGCGCCAGCAAGGTCTACACCATCCGAGACGGCTCCAGTCACCAGGAAGAAACGTTTCCGTAAGATGGTGACAGACTACTTGGCTTTCCTTCTAAGTGTACTCCCAGGTGCCTCTTCCCCTTTCAAATTTTGGGTCTCTAAGTTGGATACATGACCAGAGCTTAGCCAGTATACATTGGAGGTGCTGGCTTGCCCTGCTGCCAGTGTATTATCTGAGCGCGTCTTTAGTGCTGCAGGTGGTGTAGTAACAGACCGTCGCATGCGACTATCCTCAGAGAATGTAGACCGGCTTACTTTTCTGAAAATGAACAAGGCATGGATCTCACCTGAATTTGCCTGTCCGTTTTCAGATTAAATAACTGTTTGGCAACGTTTTCCATGTCTCCTGTTATGTTCATCTTTCTACCACCTGAACTCTACTCCCTGGGCTACAACACCGCCATTTGTTGCTCGTAAGTAATTGGCAGGTGTACTGACTCCTGGCCAGCCTGGTTACAGCATGACAGCTGTTTCCTGGCAGTGTGAACGTCAATTATCCTCCAATAAGTTGTGCTGTCGTGTTGCATTCGGGTTAGCCGACTCTATGGTGCCTGCAGTTTAGGTGATTCCTATGTGTGCTGTGGGATATGTAAATAAAGGCTGTTTCCATTGTGACAATAGGACAAGCACCCACTGTAGGACTGTGTGATTCGGTAACTGCGGACGGCTTGCGTCCTGTCAACTTACATTTTCATGGTGCGTTCTGCTACCCGTCCGGGTCCAGTACCATCAACTGGTTCTCCCCAGTGCCTTTGGCCTAGTTGCCTCCATCTCCGTATCAGAGTTCCACCAACGTCTGCTGGTCCTTGGTAGTGCTTTGGAGCACAGGTACCTCCTGCTTAGTAACCGTGTCACAGTAACGTCAGCTGGTACTCGGTTGTGACATTGCCTCTTTTCCTTCTGCTACCCGTCCGGGGTCCAGTACCGTCAACTGGTTCTCCCCAGTGCCTTTGGCCTAGGTGCCTCCATCTCCGTATCCGAGTTCCACCAACGTCTGCTGGTCCTTGGTAGTGCTTTGGAGCACAGGTACCTCCTGCTTAGTAACCGTGTCACAGTAACGTCAGCTGGTACTCGGTTGTGACATTGCCTCTTTTCCTTCTGCTACCCGTCCGGGGTCCAGTACCGTCAACTGGTTCTCCCCAGTGCCTTTGGCCTAGGTGCCTCCATCTCCGTATCCGAGTTCCACCAACGTCTGCTGGTCCTTGGTAGTGCTTTGGAGCACAGGTACCTCCTGCTTAGTAACCGTGTCACAGTAACGTCAGCTGGTACTCGGTTGTGACATTGCCTCTTTTCCTTCTGCTACCCGTCCGGGGTCCAGTACCGTCAACTGGTTCTCCCCAGTGCCTTTGGCCTAGGTGCCTCCATCTCTGTATCCGAGTTCCACCAACGTCTGCTGGTCCTTGGTAGTGCTTTGGAGCACAGGTACCTCCTGCTTAGTAACCGTGTCACAGTAACGTCAGCTGGTACTCGGTTGTGACATTGCCTCTTTTCCTTCTGCTGCCCCTCCGTGTTCCAGCACAGTCAGCTGGTCCTCGTTACTTCCATTGTCTCTTGCTCCATCTGATACCCGTCAGGGTTCCAGTAACGTCAGCTGGTTCTCGGAAATTAGACGACCTTAAAGACCACCCAGAAGAAGATGACGACAACAAGGACGACGAGCATGAAGCCAACCAGCCTGAACACCATCACAAAGAAAAAATAAAAGATTACCCAGAAGAAGATCACCAACAGGACAAAGAAGGTTAAGACAAACTACAAGATACAGAACAAGAGACAGAAGAACAATAAGCAGAAGATCAAAAAGCAGAAGAACATGAAGTATAAGAACAAAATGAAGAGCAAAATATATGCTCTAAATTCTAAGCAGAAGAAGACTAAGCAGTGTATGGGGTGAGTCCGTTCCTCCTCGTGGTGCCCCTGGAAAATGCCTGCTGCTGCAGGCTAAACTGAACACGGACAAATACTGTTGTAATTTAAATCTTTTGTGACAGCAAGAACGGAAGGATGAACAATTCATACTTTTACAGATTACAAGTACAGGAATCTCTGTCACAAATAAGAATATGATGAAGAAGATGAAGAGGAAGAAGATGAAGAATTTGAATATGAAGAAGATTAATTAGTTTAATAATAACAATATGAGTAATGTAAACAAAAACATGAATAGCAAGAAGTTTAAGAAGAAGATTAAGAAGGTGAAGATGAAGAATAATTTGATGAGAAAGATGATGCTGCTGAAGATTATGAAGGAGAAAGTGTGGCACTGGCAAAAGTTAAAAAGGTGAAGAGCATGGAAGTTGTGAAACATACATATTTGCCAAAATAGAAAAAAGGTTAACAACATTGTCAATTTGTTAGTCAATCCAAACGTATTTCCAAAAAAAATATATTAATGCTATTCCAATGCATTGGGTTAAACATGTATGCCTTTATTGTCTCCTCAACCTCCCCCAATACATTCTACATTAGTCTTTGTTGTTTTCCTTCATGTACAATTAACCAACAAGGCAAGAATGGGTTTTTTTAATGTCGATATTTGGTTCCCATAGACTTACATGGGCCTTCCGGTATCGGAATCGGATATCGACGATATTTAGTGATATCGGCGATACCATTCCGATCCGATATTTTTAGATATCGAGCAGTATCGCTCAACACTAGTCATGTTACATGTTTAGTGTATGAGTGAAGTGTGAAAGTAAAACTAACCTTGAAGGTATGAGACTGCTCTGCTAGGTCTGTCACTCAGAACGTTCCTCTCTATGCTAACTGGCTTTGCCAGGATTCATGTGAGGTTACATTTGGGCGGCTGATACTCGGAGCAAGCTACGTACACTTCTTGGAGAGAACTAGAGGTACGGTGTCCAAAAACGCTGATCGCTTCGGGCTAGATTCCCTGCATTTCTTTTTGGTGACCACATGTTGGCACCTTGAAACAAGGGGATAAGTCTGTCTGTCTTCTGTCTTGTCTGATACGCACAATCATCTCCCACATGATACTGAAGAATGTTGAGGTAGTTGCAATAACTTTGGCCTGCCTATTGTTAGCTGGTCTTGTTTTCTGGTTGATACATAAAACATCTGAATATTCAAGGGCTAATAAGAGTGTGCTATCCCCTGGTGACGGGCCATAAGGTAAAGTGCTGTGACACTGGAATAGGAGTGGTCACGGAGAAGCACTTCATTAATATATCCCCAGGTAGAATAGGGGAGGAAATATATGTCAGGTCCTTTCACCTTGTTTATTTATAAATCAGGGTGAGGAATAAGGACTGGAGGGGAAAACACGCAATAACACCGTAGACACAGCTCGTAGGCAGGTATCAACCAGACCAAGAAAAAAGGCAGTACTAGGTCAGAAGCAAAGAGGTACCAGGAAAAGGGGGAGTTTTTCAGACAGGAAGATTACAGAGTAGTGTGAAACAACTGTGGTAGAGTGTGACAGAGAAAGACTGATATATGAGGCTCCTCGAATGCATTGAATGAGCGTGTGCAAGTTATAAGGATTTGACACAAAATAAAAATCCTGAAAGTATAAGGGAGTCCATTAGGTATTTGTATGATCTTTGGACAAGTGGTACCAAAGATATAGTAGAGGTACACTAATTGAGTGTGAAACACATAGTCACAAGAGTGAATGAGGACATTTGTCCTGCATGGACTGCAGATTCTGCGTAGGAAGTGCATGTTTCAAAAGAAGAACGAATGAGAGGTGGGTGCCTGTTGGAGATTGGATTTTAATCAGATTATTTCCAGAACCCCAAAAGCAAAAGATAAAAGGTGCAAGACGAAGGGGTGTTCACTGGGCTATCTTTCATGTAAACACACATGTTCATATAGATGAGTCCTACTTAGGTGGTACATTAAGTCTTATCCAGAATAAACGTGAATATATAACTCAAAGTCCAGACGGACAGGTCTTGCACATAAAACGTATGAGTAGTAGAAATAGAGGTTATTAAGGTGTGTACGCCAGTAGACTTGTTTTGATCTGTGTGATAAGTAGTAGTTTTAAAATCACTTTTTACAGTTAGGAACAGAAACACCTTGCAAAATGTCTGCTTTGATACATGGGTTTACCCTGTAAATGTGGCAATGTTCATTATGATATATGTGTAAAAAGGAAAGCAAAATGTAAGTTGAGTGTATAGAATGTATACCGCAAGTTGTTATAGAGAGGCAGGCATAACCTGCATTGAAATGATTTTTGTGAAAGCAGTTGCAAGTGACGATAGAAACAAGGAAGTAGAATGTTGTTAACTCTGTATACATATATCATAGAATTTGAGCAACACACAAGGCAATTAAGTTTGGCACAATGTAAAACTGATTATGAGAATATAAATTTAAGTTCATAATTGTACGATACCTTTTTAATAATGTCTGTATTCATTTAGTTCTGAAATCTGTCCGCGCTAGTCTGTTCACGGAAGTAATCCTTATCAGTTGTGTACCTTGCACCTGCAGCAAGTTTGCATCCAGGTTCAATGATTAATGAAACTAGGATTCGTGAGGTGGGGAGGAGAAAATAGGGAGAGGAAAATAGCAAGGAACTTTGAGTGAATTAATAAATTTTAAATGTGAATTAGTAATTTCAAATGTTTTAAAACAATTGGTATAGCCCTTATGGCTTATGAAATAAGTTTATTACATGTTTTTGAAATGTTTCTTGAGTTTTGTTTTCCCGTAGTTGGCTCAAGCAGCACCGGTACAGGATAGATGATTCCACACTGTATATATACAGTAGTCAAGCAGCATGATGTAGACAACTCAGTACCACTCCCTCTTTATGTGCCCACAAAAGAGGTGGAGTTGATGGCACTCATTGAAGCGCTTAAAGGGGCTACACACCACCAGACACACCTGTCAAGCATGAACATCTCATTAAACACTTCATGGAAGCCTTGCCACTCCCAAGGAAGGTCTCCAATAGCACAGGTAAGGATACATACCGATTCCAGATCCAGCGAATTCAGAGCAATGGAGAGCAGACCATGTAGCTGAGGAAGGAGCAAAGGAGGAAGGACAAACTGAGGCCTCTGAGACACCTCCACTGATCATGGTAAGAACTGAATGCAAATCAGCTAGATTTCAGTGTCTTGCAGGCTCTGACTCGGCCAATCACCGGGGAAGAGAGACGAGAGATCTGGTCGCAAGCTGGAGCACGGGGATCATGGAGATGTGGATGGTGAGGGCAGCGAAAATGCTTGCTGAGGTTCTCGTGCCGCATAGCGGTACAATAAGCTCATGGTCAAATGCACTTGCCCAAGGATGGCATGACTGGTTCGCTCCTAGTTTCATAAATGTTGTCTGTCCCACATGTGCACAACACAGGTAGAATAGGGAACACCGCATACACACACACACACGTCTAAGCCCCTCTACTCGTTCCAATGACTGCAGACTGACTACATACAACTACCACACAGGTAGGAATGTATGTGTTCGTGTGTGTTGACTCTTTACAGGTGGTCAGAAGCCTTCCGGATGCTAAGAGCCACTACAGCTGAGAAATCCTTTTTGCCCTTTCCTGCTGGAGAGGTAATTTTTATTTGAGTGTCATGTATATGTTGGGAATCACAAAGACAATACAGCAAAGACAAGGCGGATGTTTGGGTCAACATCAAGGTTGGGCTGGTAGTCATAAAACATCGCACATCCAGTGCAACAGCCCCATTGACTGTATTCAGAGCCTCCAAAAGGAGACTCACATCTGTACATAAACAAGTCTTTGATTCTGTTTCCAGGGGACTGACTTACTACAGTTACTCAGTGAAGGTTTGGGAAAGCCTATCTGGAGCCATGCAAACTACAATGTCCTGGAGCAGTAGAATGACTTTCCTGCTTCTGATGGTATTGACAGGATCGCCAGGACAAATGGCTGAGATCACCCACAATGGAACAGAAATAACAATGTTGTTTGATACATCAAAGAACTCTGCTACTTTTAGATTTGATTTATGTCACATAGTAAAATGTCAATATGATAAGTTTGGTAGGAAAAGCAGTGATCCAGTATACAAATTTCTTACAGAAATAGATGAAGCAGCAGTATTTATATGTATAACTAGACCTGGGAATGAGGATTGTAACTCATGGGAGGAGGCATCATGGAATACGGGGGCTTCATGGAAACATAGGCCACAGGAAGCCATGACTGGAATTAGTGCTTCAGGAAGGCCCCTTTTGGAAAGAATGACAGTTGCTCTGGCACGTCCAAGGTGGACTTGTGATATAAAATCTGTAGTTTGGGGATCATCCTGTAACCCTGTTATAATTGTTGCACATTTATTCCAAATAATACCGCCCCAGATGGAAGCATCACCAAGGCTTTGGAGGGTCTTACATCACTATCTGATGAACTGGCAGAAAATTCTGGTATCGACAACCCGTTTACTGACTGGCTGGACTCCTGGTTTGGACGATGGAAGCATCTTGTATCCAGCCTTTTCATCTCACTGGCAGTGGTGGCAGCCATACTCGTCGTCTGCGGTTGCTGTTGTATCCCATGCATCAGAGGACTACTCCAGAGACTGATAGATGCCTCCATTACGGAGACTATGTATATAGGACTGAGAGCGCCAAATAATAATAATAGTTATTATGAGCAAATGGTATAAGTGAGAAAAGGATATGATCTCCCCCACATACACATCTAGGGTAGAAATCATATCTATTCTCAAAAAGGGGGAGCTGATAGGGATCTGGTAGACCCTTCTATATTCTACACTCCAATACCCCTGCTAATGCTAGAGCTTATATATAACAATCCCTTTAAGAAATCACTTCTCTATATTTCACTAAGACATTATTTGCTGACTGAACTGAACAACATGACATGACATATCAAAGGTTAAGCCAACAAGACATATTCCTGTTGACTAGGGGATAATCAGAGTAATATCACCCTAATGATGGGAATAGCAAATAATGAGTATAGATGAATAACGATTACACCTGCAATTAATCAGTAAAGTAATAAAGTTATAACTGCTAATGATGACAGTTTGGGGGTCCATGAAAGAAACACATGATGACTAGTGAATTCCTTAGATAGATAATTAGTTGGTCAACTTGACATAAACTATGATACGTGACAAAATGTATTTACTGTAATAAATGATTTGCTAATATGTTTCTGTAAAACACCATTACCTAATGCACGTATATGCCCTCTAAACAGGGTATAAAAGGTGGACCCTAATCTGTTAATAAACCATGCCTAGTAATTTGCATACAGTTGCCGTGTCTTCTGTTTCATTACTAGCATCACTTGCCTCGATCGAAGCTCTACCTAATTTGGCACGATCTAATATACTGAGAAGGCCTGTTTAGGCCCAATTCCAAGGCGGAACCCGACAGTAGCGTACAGCTGTATACAGTGTTGGGGGAATTTTAAATCTCCAGACATACTTCAGGAGTAACACACACGGTCACAGGCCCAGTATGGATAACACCAGAATATGAAAATCAGAAAAAGTGTACTCTATCAGTAGCGTACAGCTATATACAGTGTTGGGGGAATATTAAATCTCCATATATATTTCAGGAGTAACACACACACGCTCTCTCAGTATGGATTTGACCGTAATACAGAAGACAGAAAAACGGTACTGTATCAGAAGATACCAGCGGTATACGGTTTTGGCGAAAAATTAAATCTACGTATATATTTCCGTAGTCACACACAGACGCTGTCTCACTATGGATTTGACCGTAATACACAAGCCAGAAAAAACAGTACTGTATCAGAAGATACCAGCTGTATACGGTTTTGGGGAAAATTTAAATCTGCTTATATATTTCCGGAGTCACACACAGATAGTCAGCATGTATTTGTCCGTGATACCAGCCGGTCCACGGTATTGTGAGGAGCGTACAGCTCTATACAGTGTGGGAAAAAAATAACGCTCTGTAACTGTGCAGAAAAAAATTCAAGTATTAGTGCTGTGTAGGTGCTGTGTTAAAAAGCAGTCTGCACATCAGGATACACATAACAATAGATAGCAGGCAGCCTAATAATCAGCTCTGCTGCACACAAGAAATTCCTCCCGTCACTGGCAGGCAGCCTAATAATCAGCTCTGCTGCTCCACACATGCAATTCCTCCCCTGTCACTGGCAGGCAGCCTAAGAACCAGTGCTGCTGCACACAAGAAATTCCTCCACTGTCACTGCACACTAAGTGTACAGCTAATCGCTATGAGCACAAGCACAGAATTAATTTTGTTTGCCTGCCTAACACTCTCCCTGCTGAGAACCAGCGTCAGCAACCTCTCCCTACACTAAGATCGGCAGAAGTAAAATGGCGGTCGGCGGTCAGGGCTTTAATAGGCCCTGTGACGCCACACAAAGCAAGCCAATCACTGCAATGCCCTTCTCTAAGATGGTGCAGGCCGCTGCCCATGTCATTGCATTGCCCACAGTCTGCGTTCTTGCTCATTGGCTGAGAAAATGCCCTGGAAGCATAATGGGAAAACCGACTTTGGCGCTATGGTTGCCGAACACGTGTCCGACCTCACGCCGAGCGAAACCCGACTTTGGCGAAAGTCGGTCTTTTTTTAAATTGACCGACCTGTTTCGCTCAACTCTAGTTGTCAGTGGTCTTTGGATAGGACAAGAAAGGTGTTTGTTCAGTTGAGCTTTTATTCACATTAACACTTAACCCACGACACTTAACCCACGTACACATCGAACACCAAGCCTATTCCCCCTTCACCATGACCTCTCTTTTTCCCACTCATATTGTAAGTAGCCTTGCGCTCATGTAACCTGCTGTTTCACAACCTGGCAGGCACGGCACTGACTAAGGAACGTGCCTCTGACTGCGCAGCCCCCATAGACCTAGCTAGAGGGTCAGATTACGGTGCCAGAGTTCCCCCCCTCCCACTATTCCCCCCAGGTGAGGCTACACTGGGACCCCCGACTGACCAATAGGGAAAGGAGGAGGGGGCGGTCAGCCACACCCATGGAGGTTAAATCCAGCTACCAGGGGTCAGCGCTTCCTCTTTCTCCTCTGCTGACCCCTGGTAGCTGTTGTGCGGACCACCGGACCTCCTCCTTCTACCATGTCGGACCCCATAATCGAGGCCGTGCGGCAGAGAGCAGCACAGGAAGGTGAGCCATGGGTGCAAGCCCTTATAGCTGGCCTCGGAGCTCACCTCCCTGTGCCCTCTCCGGCCCCTCCAACGGCTCCTCCGGCGCTCCATGAGGCCGCACGGGACCCCATACCTCCCGACACGGCAGGCCCCAGCCCCCCTGGCCCTGGGGTCACCTCCTCACCTGGGTCCCCCTCTCCTCTCCTCCTAACTGAGCCCGCTGCTTCAGGCCCCAGGGTGCCCTCCCTGCCGGCTGCCCAGAAGGATCCCGGGCCGGCAAGACCCGAGTCCCCCCACCAACCTCCTGCTCCCGTGCCGGGTCCTGATGTTATCGGGGAGGGGGTCCCTTCAGGCAGGCGCTCCGTACGCTCCTCCAAGCCCCCAGAGCGCCTGCACATCGCTGGGGGCACGGCATTGCGGCGGGCCCCAACCTCGTCCTTGGCCTGGCCTGCGACACGCCGAGGCACTGCGGCATCCGCTCGCCGCGACACTCAGCCCACACTCCTGTTTGCTGCCCCGCCGTCGGGGGGGAGGGCTCCAGCGTCCCGTTTTGCTGCCGGTCGGGGGGGCGGTCCACCGTCGGGTGTTGACGGGCCCCCAGCGTCGGGTCCTGCCGTCGAGCTCCGGGGGAGGGCGGCGGTGGGTAGCGTGACCTTTTCTCTCGGGGCTGCAAGGCCCCATGCAGCCTCGGCCTCCCCAGCAAGCAGGCTTCAGCAGGCAGCGTCGGCCTGCTTCCCGGCCCCGCCCCCCCGCATCATGCTGGGGGCGGTCCCAAGCCTCCCCCCTCGCCCAGCCAGCGACTGCCGGCTTCTCGACCCCGCCCACTCGCGTCATGCCAGAGGAGGGACTAACCCCAGACCAAACCCCGCCCACGTCCCAAGCCACGACCACGCAGCGTATCATAGGGGGCGTGGCCTCCAAGTACCGCCAATCCGCTTAAATTATAGGCGGGAACGCTCCCAGGGAACTGGCCTAGCCGCCCCAGTGGGCGCACGGGCGCCGCCCACTAGGGGGGACCCCGAGGCCGGCCCAATACCTCAGAACACTGCTGCAGAGCGCGCTGTTCCGTCCAACCATACGGAGCAGCGCGCTCCGCACCAGACACAGTGTAGCGCACCACGTCACACACCAACACGTAGTAACGCAGGCAATACGAAGGGGTTAACCATTCACTACACACCCCCAGACTCAGCCATAACCCACTCACGGGGACCGGTCAATCGCACGCAGCGCGTCCCCCCTCCTCATATCGCCCCGTTCCTCAGCGCCCCGCGATGCATCCCCACTCGCGTCCCCCAGCCGGCATGCTCACCTCAGCGTACGGGAGCTACGCGTTCCCAGCGCACCCCATAGCCACAGCTGTCAAAGGCGCAGACGCCGCAGATCCTCCTCAGCTTCCTCCAAGGAGGCCAACCGCCATTCCCGCAGCCACCGCCACCACCGCCACCACCGCAGACGCAGCTCACGTAGCAGGTCCCTCTCCGCCAGATGGCGTTCCCAGTCCTCAGAATGGTCCGATGCATCCGGGAGTCGCAGCAGTCGCTCTCACGCCTCCGCCAGAAGACGCCGTCCACGCCGTTCATCGGCCAGAGAGTGTTCCTCGCCGCGCAGAGCCACCTCCGGCCGGTGCTTTAGTAACGAGTATTCCAGGTTTCCACCCTCAGAGCGAGCCGAACAGCTTCAGGCACCCGACAGGCATCGGCCGTCACGTGCACCATCCCCGGCTGCCAGCCGCGGTGGAGATCCAGCCGCGCACCTTCTCATCCCGACAATGGAAGCCAGATTCCCAGATGTCGCTCTCGACCTGCCACAGGCATCATCACCAGCCAGCGGCAGGGGAGTCCGATCCTCGGCTCCCTGGGCCTCCGGTCACCAGCGAGACAGCTCTGCAGCGAGAGCCGGAGCTCCTCTACCCCAGAGAGACGCACGGCCCGCACCAGACAGCGGTGAGTTATCCACGATCGGCGAGCACCACACTACACACAGCGTAGGAGAGACCGAGCTAGCGTCAGCCGTCAGGGTGCTGATTCAGCAGTTCTCACGCCCAGACGCGTCACCCGACACAAGGTCATCACCGCAAGCAACTAGCCAACGCAGAAGCGAATCGTACTGCGGAGTCAGCCCACTGGGCACGCACGTAGGACTAGAGACAAAGAAAAAAATCTGGAACAACGAGTACGTGGATATATGGTCGCTTCTATCAGCGGACCAGCCAACGGTAGAAAAGGAAAGGTGGACCGGGGAACGGTCGCGCGATAGCAGTAGGACGAAGGTAGCGCACACTATGAACAACTGGCTACAGGCCTTCATGGTACTCGGGTATATTATGGGTCAGAAACACCCCGAGCGGTGTTACGAGCTTTTTTTGTATCTAGGCCTAGTGTACAACTCATACAAGGCCCATGGCGGTTCCGCATGGAGTCAATATGACGAGGAGTTTCGTAGGCAGCTAGACCAGGAGCCCGATTTAGGATGGGGGGTTAAGGTGACTGACGTGTGGCTGTGACTCATGCTGTCGCAGAAACACCCCTTTTCATCAACGGCCACTAATCACTCAGCAGCCGCAGGCCAGAATTCAGTGGTCGTACGAAGACCGGGGGCCTGCATGTTATTTCATGAGGGAAACTGCCACTATCAGGGGTCCTGTAGATTTACACACGAATGCTCTGCTTGCGGGGGAGGACACCCTGCAGCGAGATGTTCCCACGAGGCAAACAGAGCCCATATCAGGCAGAACCCCAGTGAGCGTAACCGCAATGGGGCCCTGGCTAAACCTGTACCTCAATAAGCAAGCCGCGCTGCAGCTGCGCAACGGTTTTAAACACGGGTTTTTCATCCCCTTCAGGAGCGCTGATGGGGATTTTTGCATTAGTGGCTGCAGTCGATCTCTGGGGTTCCCAGTTGCAAAACACGAACATTAGAATTTTAACCAAGTACCCGCGGACGGCAAAAAGTTCAAACAGCATGTCTTCCTCCCCCCCACGCTCTGCACATCCGCGTGCAGAAATCCAAATGCGATCCCTCCGGCAGGGGCTCGTGGGTCCTCGTTAAGTCTCACCCGACGGCCCAGTATGCCTGCTAAAAATAGTCAAGCGCTACGCGAGCCTAAGACAGGGAGGCCGATTCTTCCTCGCACACACGGATGGGTCCCCCCTCACCAAGTATCAGTTTAGCACAATTTTTAAACGGTGCCTTCAAAAAGCAGGTTCTAACCCAGCAGAATACGGTACACATTCCTTTCAAATAGGGGCCACCACCGAAGCTGCCAGAGCGGGAGTATCGGAAGAAGAGGTGCAGAGGATGGGTCGTTGGAAATCCTCATGCTTCGCCAGGTATATAAGACCGGACTTGCTCTATTAACACATCTTATGTTCACAGAGCTTGTAACCCACGGTGTGGATAGTAGGACACTCGTACGTCTTCTGGGCGAGGAAAAGGGCCAAACTGCGGCCAGGTGGTGTAAGCCTGGGCTTGCCAGGGCTAAAGGTCATTTGGAAAGGAATCAAAGGCCTAAAAAGGCAACAAATGTTTCTGGAGATGCTGAGTATCACTAAAAAGGCAAAGGGCGAATCAGAGGCCTAAAATGGCAACAAAGGTTCCCGGAGGTGCCGAGCAACGCTATTAAGGCCGATATTGGTATAAAGGCAAAAGTGGTATAAAGGCAAAAGGGCCGGTGATATTGGTATAAAGGAAAAAAGGGCCTGTAATACTGGTATTGCATGCCGGTGGTAATGACCTGGGCACAAGAAAGAGCGCTGAACTTTGCACGGTAATGGCTTCGGACATCGAGCACTTCACGTATCTTCTCACACACATGGTTGTGGTATGTTCGGAGATAGTTCCGCGAGCGGTATGGAAGGGAGTGAACAAACCAAAGGCCGTTGAAAGATCAAGGAGAAAGGACGATGCAAGGATGGCTAAGATCGTGAAAGGAGGCTTCGGCTTCGTGGTACGACATTACCAATTGGAAGGAGACGGCTCAGGACTAGAGTTGAGCATTCCGATACCGCAAGTATCGGGTATCGGCCGATATTCGCTGTATCAGAATTCCGATACTTAGTTCCGATATTTTCCATATATCGTATACCGGAATCGGAAGTTCCCATAATTCTTTGAGAGGCAATGTGATTTTAGTCAGCCAATGAGGAATCCTAAGAAGTGTGGGCACATCCTGTAATGCTGCGGTCATGTTAACTAATGGCATGGCTGTGATTGGATGCTGAAATGATGTCAGAATGCACTATAAAAGGCGCCGCCGCCATTTTAGCGTCACTGTGCTGTGAATTCAGTTAGGGACAGAACGCTGCTCTGCTGACTCAGAGGGACAGTTAGAGATTGCGATTTTGTGTACTGTGCTTTAGGCAGGCTAGTTTAGCAACCGCTGTGTAAGGCTTCCTTTTGCCTTGCAGTGTTGTTTTAACAGCTCTGTGCAAGGTGTGTGTGTGAGAGTGCAGGTGACGCTGCAGTTTGCTCTGCATCCAACGCTGTTTGTAGGCATCTGCACGTGTCACTCACAGACTCTTTTTTTTTTTTCTTTAGTGTAATTCTTGCTGCTCCATTCAATTGAAATTATAGTGTGACGCGCTTCCATCCGTATCCAATACATTGGTTGCAAACACTATAGAAGTAAAGAAAGGAGCCTTTCAGAGATAGTGAACAGTTGTGTGCAGTGTTCACTCTAGTCTGAGGTTTTCATTTTTGGAGTGCAGATCACGCTCCAGTTAGTTCTTCAACCACTGCTGGTTGTAGTCTGCTGAACGTGTGTCACTGCCTCATCCTTGACATTTTTCTCTAATTGGTGCTGCTCCATTCTATTTAAAATAACTCTAATCTATTAGTGTGACGCGCTTCCATCCGTATCCAATACATTGGTTGCAAACACTATAGAAGTACACAAAGGAGCCTTTCAGAGATAGTGAACAGTTGTGTGCAGTGTTCACTCTAGTCTGAGGTTTTCATTTTTGGAGTGCAGATCACGCTCCAGTTAGTTCTTCAACCACTGCTGGTTGTAGTCTGCTGAACGTGTGTCACTGCCTCATCCTTGTCATTTTTCTCTAATTGGTGCTGCTCCATTCTATTTAAAATAACTCTAATCTATTAGTGTGACGCGCTTCCATCCGTATCCAATACATTGGTTGCAAACACTATAGAAGTACAGAAAGGAGCCTTTCAGAGATAGTGAACAGTTGTGTGCAGTGTTCACTCTAGTCTGAGGTTTTCATTTTTGGAGTGCAGATCACGCTCCAGTTAGTTCTTCAACCACTGCTGGTTGTAGTCTGCTGAATGTGTGTCACTGCCTCATCCTTGACATTTTCTCTAATTGGTGCTGTTCCATTCTATTTAAAATAACTCAAATCTATTAGTGTGACGCGCTTCCATCCGTATCCAATACATTGGTTGCAAACACTATAGAAGTACACAAAGGAGCCTTTCACACCTAGTGAACAGTTGTCTGCAGTGTTCACTGCAGTCTCTGCGTAATAACCACACTTAGGCCTTCTAACTTTTCTGACTTTCTTTATCAATCTACCAAGATGAAGAAGGCAGGGAGTAAGGCACGTGTTCGTGGCCGTGGAGTTTCAGCAGGGAGAGGACGTGGGGATTCTGTGTCTGCTGCCGCCCCCAGTGACACAGCATCCACCAGTTTTCCCTGTGAGCGTTCCTTTATGCGCACTTTTGTAGGAGGTCGGCGTACCCCCTGCTGCGGGAAGAACAAATTGAAGCCGTTGTTGGTTGGATGGCAGCCAATGCATCGACTTCAATTGCTTCCACCTCCTCTCATGACCACAACACTGTTGAGCAACCATCTGTCTCTTCACCGCCTGTCAAATTGCCCAGGCAGTCAGAGAGTTCTGAACTGGAGCCAGCTGAGTCTCTGCTTCTGTTCTCAGAATCTGTTGGCTTGCAAAGAGGGGCCCAGCCAAGCAGCATTCTGGAATTTGAAGAAGAGGGAGTATGCAGTGATGCGCAACAGCTGTGTCTCTCTGAATCTGAAGAGGCGGGTGAGCCAGTGCCGATGGTCAGCACACCGCAGAACGCATCTGATGATGATGAGACTCAGGTTCCAGTTTCTGTTGAGCATGGTGCTGTCCAGACCACCCAACAGCAGCAGGTGTTGGAAGAAGGTAGTGGAGATGATGAGGTCCAAGACCCAACATGGCGTGAGGAACAGGAAGGTGGTGGGAGCAGCTCTGAGGAAGAGATTGGCCCAACGGTACAAACAGGAGGGAGGGTAGGCTGCAGACTCGGTTGCCTGTAGTCTCCAGTTTGGCACCTGTTCGGAGCAATTCTCTTACAAAAGTCAAAATGGGCGCTCCCAGGACTTGCACTGCGTGGTCCTTTTTTGACACACTTGCAGATGATATTTGCTATGTCAAATGCAAGCTGTGTAAGCAAAAAGTAAAAAGAGGTAAAAGTGTCAGTAACCTCAATACCACAAATATGTGGAAACATGTGCGGACAAAGCACGTAGTTGAGTTACAAAGACACACTGGAGATGTAGGCCAACCTACAGCAGCACCTACATCTTCAGCTCGTGTTGGAGCCTCTTCCTCCAGCTCACACACAGCTGGTTCGGCTTCCTCACAGGATCACCATGGAAGAACCTCGGTCACTGTTGTCCAGAGCAAAAATGTTATTCCACCCACAGCAGCAAGTTCCCTGTCATCCTCACACTCCCAGGCCACAAAACAGCCATCGGTAGCACAGGCATGGGATAAAAGACGGCCATACTCGGCAAACCATCCACGAGCACAGGCTCTGAATGGTGGCATTGCAAAACTCCTGTCCCTTGAAATGCTGTCATTCAGGCTGGTGGAGACTGAGAGTTTCCAGAACTTAATGGCATTGGCAGTCCCACAATACAATGTGCCCAGCCGATTTTATTTCAGCAGGCAAGCCGTCCCTGGTCTGCAAAAGCATGTTGAGGGAAAAATTAAACATGCGCTACTAAACGCCGTCAGTAGCAAGGTCCACCTGACCACCGATGCGTGGACCAGTACCCATGGCCAGGGACGATATCTTTCCCTCACTGCCCATTGGGTCAATGTTGTGGAGCCGGGTACAGATCTTGCGAGTGGCGCTGTACGTGTTCTGCCAACTCCAAGGATTGCAGGAATACAGTCTGTACACATTGACTCCTCCTCCTACTCCAGTTCCTCAGAATCATCGCTGCAGGAGCCGTCACGGTCTACCTCCACATGGACCCGTGAACGCTTACCTGTTGCGACCGATATGAGCACAGCCGTGGCCAAACGTCAACAGGCCGTCCTCAATTAATTTCAATGGGGAATCGAAGCCACACAGCGCAGGAGGTCTGGAATGCCATCAAGCAGGAGAGCGACGTGTGGTTTTTGCCAGCGAATCTACAGCCAGGCTTGGTAGTGTGTGACAATGGCCGAAATCTGGTGGCAGCTCTGGGCCTTGGCAACCTCACTCACATACCATGTCTGGCACATGTGCTCAACTTGGTCGTGCAGAGTTTTTTGAGGGAATATCCGCATCTTGATGAACTGCTGCACAAGGTCCGCCTAGAGTGCGCTCACTTGCGACGTTCCAGCATGGCCAGATCGCACATTGCAGCTCTGCAACGCAGATTTCGCCTTCCTGAACATCGCATCATATGTGACGTACCCACCAGGTGGAATTCCACGTTACATATGTTGGAGCGGTTGTGTGAGCAGCAGCCAGCAGTAATGGAGTATCAGCTGCATCAGGCGCAATTCAAGGTCGCAATTTGCACCGTCCACACTTCACCACTACTGGAGTGGGCCCTATAGAAGGACATCTGCCTACGTTTTGCGTGCGTTTTGATGAGTCAACGCGGATGGCGAGTGCAGATGATGCACTAAGTCAGCCTGAACTGTCCCCCTTATCTGCCTGCTTAAAAACACTGCAGCACTAAGGGATGAGGTTTTGGAAGAGGTGGAGGATGAGGAGTCACAAATTCCATCACCTTCTGGACAGTCAGCGCAACGTGGTTCCTCACAAAGGGCTGGGCAGGGCTCACTTTGTGAGGAGGATGAGGAGGAGTCAATGGAGGAGGAAGAAATCGCTACAGAGGGAGGTACACAACGCTCTAGTCAGTATGTAGAGCGAGGGTGGGGTGATGCAGAGCAGGCAGAGATGATGTTTCTTAGAGAGGAAAGCGTTTGTTGGCCAGTTGGGAGTCTGCAGCACATGGTTGATTTCATGCTGCAGTGCCTGAGAAACGACCGCCGCATCGCCCACATTCTCACCACGTCTGATTATTGGGTGTACACCCTCCTAGACCCTCGCTACCGGGACAACTTACAAAGCCTCATCACACCGTTGAGCGTAAAATGCGGGAGTACCAAGACACACTGGTGCAATCCATAATGTTCTCCATTCCAGCCGAGAGCGCTGCTGCTACTGCTTTACAAAGCAGCTCTGTGCGTCGATGCAGTGGAGACAGCTCTGCAACACGAGGGAGCACAAGCAGCGCCTCTGCACAAGGCAAGACCAGTATGTTCCAAATGTGGCGAAGTTTTGTGGCAGCGCCACCAATGTCTACACCATCCGAGACGCCTCCAGTCACCAGGAGGCAACGTTTCCGTAAGATGGTGACAGACTACATGTCTTTCCCTCTCAGTGTACTCCCAGATGGCTCTTCCCCTTTCAAGTTTTGGGTCTCTAAGCTGGATACATGGCCAGAGCTTAGCCAGTATGCATTGGAGGTGCTGGCTTGCTCTGCTGCCAGTGTATTATCTGAGCGCGTCTTTAGTGCTGCAGGTGGTGTAGTAACAGACCGTCGCATGCGACTATCCTCAGAGAATGTAGACCGGCTTACTTTTCTGAAAATGAACAAGGCATGGATCTCGCCTGAATTTGCCTGTCCGTTTTCCGATTAAATAACTGGTTGGCAACGTTATCCATGTTTCCTGTTATGTTCATCTATCTACCACCTGAACTCTACTCCCTGGGCTACAACACTGCCAGTCAGAGGGAATGATCAGTTACCAACCAAAATGTTCTCCCCAACAGATAGTAGCGCAACGACTCCAGTGCCCACTTGATCGCCAGGCACTCTCTCTCTACAATGCTGTATCTGGTTTCAGCTGGAGTAAGCTTTAGACTCAGGAAACTAATGGGATGCTCCTCCCCGTTAACCTCCTGAGACAACACGGCACCCACACCTACCTCTGACGCATCTGTCTGGACAATGAATTCTCTTTTGAAGTCGGGTGTGATCAAAAATGGTGACACACACAGTGCCCCTTTTAGTTTTACAAGCGCTTCTTCAAGCTGATCATTCCATCGCACCATTACTGACTTCCTGCCTCTTAGGCAGTCAGTTAACGGCGCCGACAGGGTTGCAAAATTGGGAATAAACCGCCGCTAGTATCCCACTAACCCAAAAACCCTTTCACTTGTTTTGTGGTGAGGGGACGGGGCCAGTTTTGGATTGCCTCCACTTTGTTTATTTGGGGTTTGATAACTCCTCTCACAATCACATACCCCAGGTACCGAGCTTCCTCCAACCCTATGGAACACTTGTTTGGGTTGGCAGTTAGCCCTGCTTGTCTCAGCGAATGTATCACCGCCTGTACCTTGGCTAAGTGACTTTCCCAGTCTGTACTGTACACCACAATATCGTCCAGATTGTCCGCGGCATATCGGCGATGAGGACGAAGAACAACGTCCATTAACCTCTGGAATGTCGCTGGAGCGCCATGCAACCCGAAGGGTAGGACTATATACTGGAACAGTCCCTCGGGTGTTACAAAAGCCGTTTTCTCTCTCGCTGCTTTTGTTAGGGGCTCCTGCCAATACCCTTTTGTGAGGTCAATGACTGAAAAATAACGGTCCTGCCCAAACCGCTCTATTAACTCATCGACCCGGGGCATGGGGTAGGCGTCAAACTTTGAAATTTCATTCAGTTTTCTGAAGTCATTACAGAACCTTAGTGTCCCATCTGGCTTTGGTATTAGGACTATTGGGCTGGCCCACTCACTCTGGGACTCTTCAATGACCCCTAACTGCAGCATCTTCTTGACCTCTTCCTTGCTGGCTTGTCGCCGGGCCTCAGGCAGCCGATATGGCTTTAATTGTACTTTGCCCTGCAGGCTCAGTGACAATGTCATGTTGGATTAGGGAGGTACGACCAGGAAGTTCCGAAAATACATCTGTATTTCGGCTAACAAACTCTCGGACTTCCTGAACTTGTCTGGGCGACAAAGTGTCTGGTATTTTGACGGCGGAGAGGACTTCTCTTGCCTTCTCCTGAGGCAAGGAAGCCATCTGTACTGGAAATGCAGGCCGTGGACAATCCTCACCAAGCGTGTCTCTGTCTTTCCATGGTTTGAGCTGATTCACATGGTATACCTGTTCTGGCTTTCTCCGCCCTTGTTGCTGTACTTTATAGTTTACTGGTCCCACCTTCTCTATAATGTCGTAGGGTCCCTGCGACCTTGCAAGGAACTTACTATCCACTGTAGGCACAAGTACCAACACCCGATCCCCAGGGTTAAAGGACCTTACCTGTGCCTCCCGGTTATAGACCTGCCTCCGTGACCTTTGTGCTGCTTCCATATGTTCTCGGACTAATGGTAGGACTGTCTCCATTCTCTCTTGCATTTTGGCCACATGTTCTATCACACTTTTGTGGGGAGTTGGATGGTTTTCCCAGGCCTCTTTTGCTATATCGAGTAAGCCATGGGGATGTCTGCCATATAATAGTTCAAAGGGCGAGAACCCCGTAGATGCCTGGGGCACCTCCCGCACTGCAAACATCAGATATGGCAACAAGAGATCCCAGTCCAAAGCATCTTTCGAGACTGGTTTTTTAAACATATTCTTCAGGGTTTTTTATTGAACCTTTCTACTAAACCGTCTGTTTGGGGATGATAGACCGATGTGCGCAACTGTTTAACACTTAACAAGTGGCACAGTTCCTTCATGATTTTTGACATAAAGCGGGTCCCCTGATCTGTTAAGATTTCTTGACGGATTCCCACCCGAGAGAACATACCCATGAGTTCTTTTGCGATCTGTTTGGCCGAGGTGTGTCGCAGGGGAATAGCCTCAGGATACCTGCTAGCGTAATCTAGAACAACGAGGATGTGTTGATGACCCCTTGGTGATTTATTAACCGGACCCACCAGATCCATGGCTATTGTCTCAAACGGTCCCTCTATAATTGGTAATGGTAATGGCCCCAAGGGACTCCGAAAATGAGGCTGCGGACTGGTTACCTGGAACACGGGACAAGAGTTACAATACTGTTTAACTTCTTCATAGACCCCTAGCCAGTAAAACCGTTATAGAATTCTGTCTAGGGTTTTCTTTTGTCCCAAATGTCCCCCTAGTACATGCGCATGCGCTAAGTCCATTACCAACCTCCGATATGACTGCGGTACCAGCAATTGCTCGACAATTTCCCCATGTATTTTTTCAACCTGATACAGCAAATCTTGGTTCATCTCGAATTGGGGAAATACTGTAGCTGCCCCGGGGTGTTGGGGTTCCCCATTGACAACCAGTACATTTTCACGGGCTGGAGTCAACGTAAGGTCACGTAGTTGCGCCGTAACAAAATTGTCACCTGCCACATTTAACTATGAGAATTCTGGTCCCGGTGGCAAATCTTCCATCTCCCCAGCTAACACTTCTATAAGAGAGGGGTTTTCCTCCTCCACCGAAGGCAAAGGTACTCCTACCGCCAGTACATCTTCCTCTGGGCCACCAGGTTCATGCCCGATTTCAGGAGAATGCAACCTGGTTGCCACTGGTGCCGACGACTGTTCTGTGGGAGGGGTAATTACAGGCCAAAGCACAGAAAATAACGGAAAATCTCTCCCCATTATTACCTCATAATGCAAATTAACCACCACCCCCACCTCGTCTCACCTCCTCCCCGCTGACGTGTTTATCATCACCAGGGCGGTAGGATAATGTTTTAAGTCCCCATGAATACACAACACACCCATTTTCAGAGCAGTATACTCGCTGATTTGGACGTGGCTGGCTCGTATTAGGGTCACGAGACTACCTGAGTCCAGTACAGCCACAGCAGGGTTAACCTCCACCTCCACTTTACACAAATGGTTCATACTGGGTCCCTCTGGTTTGCCCACTGCACACATGTGTTCTGCATAGTGAGACTGATAGTAGCCAAAGTTGTTGTCCATGGGCTCAGTCAGGTGGGGGCAATCAGCTCTCACATGTCCTGGTTCTTGGCACCGCCAACAGATTATGGGGCCCCTTTCGTTCCCCGACCCGTCATGGGCGGCCCTCCGAGTCTCTGCTCGCCGAGCTGTGGGTGAAGGTTTGGGGAATTTACTTGATACCTTCCGGGTAGTCTCTCCCTGTATCTCCTTGGTAGCCCCATATCTTTCAATGAGGTCTACCATTTGGAGACCATCAGTAGAGGCTGCCTGTCCAACCCATGTTTGAAGGGTGTGGGGCAAAGTTCTCCAGAATTTATCAGTCACTATACGATCCAGCATAGCGCGGGGTGACAACACCTCCGGCTGCAACCACTTTTCTATCAGGTGTATCAAGTCATAATACTGGTACCGAGTTGGCTCGGAAGGGGAAAACTTCCACTGGTGTACCCGCTGGGCCCGGACCAAAACATTTACCCCAAGACGTGCAAGTATCTCACCCTTGACGGTCTCATAGTCCTCCTGTTGCTCGGGGGGTAGGTCCCTATTGGCTTTTGCGGGTCCTGAAGTCAAAAACGGAGCCACGATCTCGGCCCACTGGTCCCGGGGCACTCTCTCCCTTTTTGCCACGCCTTCAAACATCTCCAGGTACACCTCGACGTCATCTGATTGCTCCATATTTCGGATCGGTGTACGCACCGCTTTACGGACATCCTGGCATCCCCGGGCAGCTCCTGCTGTCTGCGGCGCTGTGATGTGCTGCATCAGTAGACTATTGTTTTCCTGTTGCTGTCGATTAAATATCTGCTGCTGCTCCATAGCCTGCTGCTGTATAGCCTGCTGCCGCTCCATAGCCTGCTGCTGTATAGCCTGCTGCTGCTGCATAGCCTGCTGTTGCTGCTGAGTAGCCTGCTGTTGCTGTCGCATGGCCTCCACCAGCATTTTTACGGTGTTCACAAAAATTGACTTTTATTCATAAATTTACAACACTATATTTTGTAAAATAAATTTTGGGTGGTGTGTTGTTCCATTTCTTGTTGCCATGTGCTTATGTGCCCCTGGAAAATGCCTGCTGCTGCAGGCTAAACTGAACACGGACAAATACTGTTGTAATTCAAATGTTTTGTGACAGCAAGAACGGAAGGATGAAAAATTCATACTTTTACAGATTACAAGTACAGGAATCTCTGTCACAAATAAGAATATGATGAAGAAGATGAAGTAGAATATGAAGAAGAATAATAGTTTAATAAGAACAATATGAGTAATGTTAACAAAAAGATGAATAGCAAGAAGTTTAAGAAGAAGATAAAGAAGGTGAAGATGAAGAATAATTTGATGAAAAAGATGATGCTGCTGAAGATTATGAAGGAGAAAGTGTGTCAAAAGTTAAAAAGGTGAAGAGCATGGAAGTTGTGAAATATACATATTTGCCAAAATAGAAAAAACGTTAACAACATTGTCAATTTCTTCGTCAATCCGAACATCTTTAAAAAAAAAATATTAATGCTATTCCATTTGATTGGGTTAAACATCTATGCCTTTAATGTCTCCTCAACCTCCCCCAATACATTCTACATTACTCTTTGTTGTTTTCCTTCATGTACAATTAACCAACAAGGCAAGAATGGGGTTTTTTTAATTCCGATATTTTGTTCCCATAGACTTACATTGGATTTCCGGTATCGGTATCGGGTATCGCCGATATTTTTTGGGTATCGGCGATACCATTCCGATTCCGATACTTTTGGATATCGGAAAGTATCGCTCAACTCTACTCAGGACTCCTGAGGCCGGATGGAGTCCATCTTACAGACGTTGGCCTTGATAAATTTTTGTCGGGTTTACAGGATGGGGTTGAACAGGCCCTGAGGTCGATGGGTGGGGGTCGGAGTCCTGTGTAGGTCATACACAGGATCCTCCGTGGCGGTAATGCTGGGAGGGGCAAGGGGGCGTAACCCTCGTTGGCTGACTCGCATGTCTATTACAGACTGGGCCTGCGGCGACCGAGCCGGTTGCAGAACTTAACTTGCCCCCCCCCGCGTGGTGTAATTTAATTAATAAATTGTGACCGACCTGTTCAACCCATCCCTAGCTTGTTTTCGTTTTTATTGGGGGGTCTAGCGGGAGGGGGGGAATGCACCAACTACACCAAAACGGTCTATGCAGTCTTAAGCCTACAGCTGTCAGCCACCAGTCATTAAATGAACAATCACTATTTATTTTCTTAGTGTGCATGAAAAACACTGCGCTATACCTAACGATTTTTAACTGGAAATCTGGCTTTCTTATCTGAAACACAGTTTAATCACAAAAGATTCGGACTAGTTAATTGGTCCTCAAGGCTGCACCCGAATATTAGGTCTAACGAATTTTAAGTGGAAATCAGGCCTTCTGAGTTGTCACTGAAATACAGTTTTATCACAAAAGATTTGGAGTAGCTAATTGGGCTTCGTGGCTGCACCCTAATATTAGACCTAACGATTTTTAAGGGGAAATTTGGCCTTCGGATTTGCCACTGAAACACAGTTTTATCACAAATGTTTTGGAGTAGCTAATTGGGCCTCATGGCTGCACCCCAATATTAGGCCTAGTGATTTTTAAGTGGAATTCTGGCCTTCCGATTTGTCCCTGAAACACAGTTTTATCACAAATGATTTGGAGTAGCAAGCGGTGCCTACGGAGACTGACACACAGTTTTTGCACAGTCTACTTCTATGCTGAAAGATCGATTTCACACAGGACAGGATCCTATCTATTTAACTGACAAGTTCACTTTCAGCAACAGCACTAGTGCAGGAGCGACCTCTCTGCACTGCGACACTGAGACAATGGCACAAGAAAAACAAGATGTCGACTTTTTATATAGCTATGGACATGTGAGTTTGCTATGGATGATTTCTGCTCCCTGATTGGCTGAATCAATAGTAAAAATGCTTATGAAAGCAAACACGAATTGGAATGTGCTTCGTTCGTGCCGAATTTGAGATTGGCAAACATTTACCGTACAAGTTTGCTCATTTCTACTCTGGACGTCAGTGTGGACGTCGTGAAAAATGATGGCCAAGACTGGGATTGCCTACTCCTGTACCAGCTGTTCTCTTTTAGAGAAGCTCTAAAGGCCTCTATGAGGTTCTTACTGGTCAAGTTTTTATATGGATGACACCCTCGGGGACTTCTATATATTGCGAAGGAGACTTGGAAAGCAGAGGTTACACCTCACTGAAGCATCACCGAGCATGTTGCCCAGATGTAGGTCAGAATCACGAGGGTGATGCTGATCGTGAAGGGGAGCCTTCTTCAAGCACAAGAGGCCCAGTCAAGGGTCTACAATTGGTCGGTGAGGCTGAGACAGTTTAGCCCTGGAGAATGGATGTTGTATTGATCCCCACAGTCAAAAGTAAATTTCTAGCCAAGTGGCAGGGGCCATACGAGGTGGGTGAAAAGCCGAGTAACGTCAACTACAAGGTCCACCGGCCAGGGATAATAAATCAATTTCAGGAGTACGACATCAACCTGGTTAAACAGTGGCAAGACTGGAAAGGTCGCAGATGTCACAGTGGCAAAGACACTGTCACTTGCCTAGAATCAACAGTGCCGAGAACTGCTTCAGCGGAACCATTTGTGGAGTTGCCAGGATGTACGCAGGTTGTGGAGTATGAAATCCTGATGGAACCAGGTGTGCGGGTGAACCAAAAGCCATATAGAATCCCTGAAGCCCGCAGCGAGTATATTTCAAAAGAAGCAAGGAGAATGTTGAGGCTCGCGATCGGAACAGGCAAAATAAAGCCACAAGTAAATAAGGTGAAGGCAATCCAAAATTGTCCACAACCGGATCCGAAGAAACAGGCTGGGGTGACTCTGAGAATGGTGGGATACTATCTGTGGTTTATCCCAAATTTTGTCATGATATCCGCACCCCTGACTGACCTTCTTAAGGGCACGAATACGTCGATGGCCAAAACGTCTCTTGAAGCAGAGAAGCATTCCAAGAGTTGAAGTTCACCTTATGTGAGAAGCCGGTCTTGATCGCACCTGACTTCAGTAGGGAATTCGTGGTCCAGATGGACACATCAGAGGTCGGTTTGGGAGCTGGGTTGTCCCAAAAAGTAAAAGGTGAGGACCGTCCAGTCCTGTATTTATGTAGGAAACTCTCTTCCTGTGGAAAAAACTGTGCCATTATAGAAAAATAATGTTTGGCCTTCAAAAGGGCAATTGACACTGGAAATTCAGGCTAGAGTTAGATCATAAATCAACTGCCCCATTTGACAAGAAGCGATTCCAAACAACTTGAATAAAACAAAGTATTTTTATTGACTCAAAATTATAAAAACAAATTCCAAGGTTAAAATAATTTAAAAAGACAGAGCAAAAGCCTCCACAAGCATGATTCAAGAAGTCCCCTTAGCTACAGGGGGCAGAGCCCAGATACCACGCGCTACCAATGTATGTCCTCACTAAATATCCAATAGAGGCCACACACATCATTCCCACAGGGTATTTAATATGCAAATCTACCCCAACCTGACACGCCCCAGAAGAAGCGAGCTGGGAATCGGCACCTATGTGGTGTGAGGGGAATACAGCCAGCAGAACTTGTCTCCTAGACTATTCCCAGAGGGTAACCTGGAATATTCATTTTAACATAGATTTGGCTATTGATCTGGTGGTTAAAGTTACATGTTCCACATGGAACCTCCCTGGTGACCTTTCCCCTGATATACTGGGCAGAATCTGCCATGGGACTGCACCCATAAACATGTTATAATTGGGATTGTTTCACAGGGAGCCCTATTAGCAGTGCTCACATCTGGAATAGATAACCTCTAGTATCAAACCAGTAGCTGGTTAATATTTGTATCTTATCATCTTCTTACATATCCTTTTACCTTTACATTTTTACCTTTAACATCACCTTTTTGGCTGTTGACTTCACTCTTTTTAGAGGCTTTTACCTTGCCTTGGTGACTGAAGGTGGCAAAACCACCGGCTTTGAGTACTGGCAAATTACTGGTGGGGAGGTATGTATCAACGCGATTGTCAGCTTCAGTGATATGAACCTAGGAAAACACTCCAGCACACTAAGTGCTGAGAGGGGTTAATCAGCCATGTTTAGCGCTAGGCTGAGTGAACAGCTGTAGAGTGGGTGGAGTCAAAGGATAAATACACAGGCTTCTGACTCATTCAGTGTTGGGTGTACCTGGAGGCTGAAGCTCCACAGCTGTGTTTTCATGATAAGGAAAGCTGAACTTTTTAGTTGCTTATCTGTGAGTGGGTGGTTCCCCGCAACAACACGGACCGTGCCATACGTTATTTTTTTGTTTTCCCGTTAGGCCAGAAACGCTGTGTTTGTTTTGCTAACGCCACACTGGTTTATGCAGTACCTTTGATAAACCACTGAAGGATTGTGTTTTCATTCGGTCACCGCACACATCAAATCGCCGCATGTGGACACATCCACATACAACGCAAGTCCCTGCGTACCCAATGTTGAAGATAGGTACGTAGGGAAACACAGGACACATACAGAAGTAGGCGGAGCATAGGCGGAGCTTCAGGGAGGAAGAAAGAAGGAAGTAAGCAGCCATCCGCAGCCCTCCTGAACGCAAATGTGAAACCAGCCTTAGGCTAAGTGCACACGTTCAGGATTATTTGGATTTTTTTTGCATTTTTTCGAAGGAAAAACGCATCAAAAATGCATCAAAAACGCATGAATTAAACATCCTATCATTTAGAATGAATTCCGCAATTTTTGTGCACATGGTGTGTTTTTTTCCGCGAAAAAAATGCATCACGGAAAAAGAAGCTACATGTTCATTAATTTCGCGGAATTCTAGCGTTTTTCCCGCTATATTATTGACCTGGAAAGTTCAGGGAAAAATCGCGGTAAAAACGCATCAAATCCACGCAAAAACCGCACCAAAACGTGCAAAAACGCGCGTTTTTACCGTGAAAAAAGTCCGTTTTTGCTCAGGAACATTCTGCAAACATTCCTGAATGTGTGCACTTAGCCTTAAAGAAACAGCGTTTGTGTCTACCTCTACATACAGCCGAGTGAGCCGAGCAACCCCAATATATATATATATATTTATATATATATATATATATATACATATTCGAGATAAATGTAAATTGACTCTTGTAGAGGACCCGAGAATAAGGAAAGACCAAAAAAAAGACCACCCCCATTGGGTGGTGAGAAGTAAGCTTTTTATATATAGTTCTTCGGTGCTCTAATAAAGCTGTCAGTCTGTTGAGATAAATGTTGAATCTCAGCAATCTTGAAAGGTTATCTCCTGTTTTATCAAATAAGAAAAGGTATCCAGCAACAGATCCATTGGTGAATAATTACTCTGAACTATGATTAAGAACCAGTCGGTTTGAAACGCGTAAGGCCATGAGTTTCCTGGATTATTTGTCTTTTTTCTAAACTAATGGTTTTATACCATAATTTTAACCATGTTATATTTTAAAGATTTTTGTTTTTAAATAATTATTCACAGATGGATCTGTTGCTGGGTACCTTTCATTCTTTGATACTGCTCTTTTGCTGCTAACACAAACTTCTTTCCAAGCACGGGCATTTGATTTTACTGCTGTGAGCTGGATTTTTTCTACAAAATTTTTTTGTACTGTATCTCATGCTTTAGTCCACACTCTATCCTCTGCTTGTCCTGTCGGATTCGGTGAACAGAGGAATATACGATATCTGACAGGACCAGGGTCAGGACAAGGTATTTTGAAACTGACAAAATGCAGCGTCCTGTTCTGATGCCAGCAGCTGACTTCAACGTGTAAGTGGCGCAGAGCATGACGTAACTGGGCCCCTACATGCTGACATCAGCTGCCGGAATATTCACTGCTCCCCATTCCCGGGATCATGGGTGTGGGGAGCAGTGAATATTCATTCTCCTTAATAGCGGGCACACTGTGACCTGGAGCCACGACTTCCCGCTTCCTGAGAACCACTACACCTTCTCCGCTGCCGGTCTTCCCACCAACAGCCACAGCAGGACTATCCTTTTTTTTTGCCCCCAAAGTGCGCACTCCTCAGGAATACAGGAGGTAGTGGCCCTAAACAGGACACTGCACTCACCTGACGTCTGTATCGAGCAAACGTGTTTATGCAGCCCAACCCACAATCTCACAGCTGGGACTGCTGGGAAACTGCTGGGAGCTGACATATTTAAAATCCTGATTGCCTTTTTACTTTTTTTTTTTTTTTTTTTAAAAAGATGTTTACAAAAATTTGAAATATTTAACCCCTTAATGTCCATTGACGTGTACAGTCCGTCATGGCCGAGTGTCAGTTCCGGCACCAGGACGGACTGTGCACGTCATGCATTTGAACTGCCACTGTGTGTAAACACGCAGTGGTAGTTCAGTGCCGACAGCTGTCTATGACAGCTGACAGGCACGGCAAGAGGTGCAGGGACCCTTTGCAGTCGGTCCCCGCACCCGCAGCACTGTGATTGGTCAGTCAATCTGACTGAACAAACACAGCAGCGATCGGGCAGGAGAGGCTGAAATTTCAGCCTCTCCTGCCCGATCAGTGCAGGAGCTCAGCACTGCAGTGGCCGAGCTTCCTGCACTGACAGTCGGGAGCGGCGTCCGCGCCATCCCTGGCTGTTAACCCCCTAACTACTGAGATCGAGCATGTAATTGCAGGTCACAGCAGCTTTCTCCATTGGTATAATGCATTGTCGGAGCATTGCAATGTATTATACCTGCAATCAAAAGGGAAAAAGTGAAAATCCCATAAAATTTGTAACAAAAAAATATTAAAAAATAATTAAAAAAATTCCCCTAAAATATTCACATTTTTATGTTAAAAAAAAAAATACACATGTTTGGTATCGCCGCGTCCGTAAAAATCCCATCTATAAAAGCGTAACCCTAGTTAACCCCTTCAGTGAAAGAAGTAAAAAAAACACAAAAAAGTAGTAAATTATATTTTTTCCAAGCGGTATCATCATACCGCTTGGAAAAAGTGGAATAACATGCGATCAAAAAGACGGATATAAATAAACATGGTACCGCTGAAAACGTCATCTTGTCCCGCAAAAAAACAAGCCACCAAAAAGCATCACCAGCAAAAAATTATAAAAGTTATAGCTCGCAGAATAAACTGATGCAAAAATAATTATTTTTTCAATAAAAGTTTTTATTGTGTAAAAAACGCCAAAACATAAAAAAAGATATAAATGAGGTATCGCTGTAATCATAGTGACCCAAAGAATAAAGCTGCCTTACCAATTTTACCACACGTGGAACGCAGGAAAAAAAAAAACATTCCTGAATTGCTGGTTTTAGTTCATTCTGCTTCCACAAAAAGCAGAATAGGAAGCGATCAAAAAACGTTATGTGCCCGAATATGGTACCAATAAAAACGTACACTCGTTCCGCAAAAAATAAGCCCGCATACAACTCTGTCAACTGAAATATGGAAAAATTATAGCCCTCAAAATACGGCGATGCAAAAATTTCTTTCAAAAAATTCTTCCATAAAAAGCGTCTTTTAGTGTGTGACAGAAGCTAAACATGAAAAAAGGATGTAAATCTGGTATTGCTGTAATCGCACCGACCCGAAGAATAAAGTCGCCTAATCCCTAATACTGCACGAAGAACGGCGTAAAAAATAAAACAAATTCTTCACCTTTTGTGGCTTTGTTCATTCTGCTCCCAAAGATCGCAGTAAGGCGATCACAGTGGTTTACCCCTACATATGGTGTATCAACGTACTCAGGACAAATTGCACAATAACTTTTGGGGTCCTATTTCTACTGTTACCCTTATAAAATAAAAGTTTGGGGCCAAAAAGATAATTTTTGTGGAAAAAAATATGATTTTTTTATTTTCACGGCTCTACGTTATAAATTTCTGTGAAGCACTTGGGGGTTCAAAGTGCTCACCACACACCTAGATAAGTTCCTTGGGGGGGTCTAGTTTCCAAAATGGGATCACTTGTGGAAGGTTTCTACTGTTTAGGCACATCAGGGGCTCTCCAAACGTGACATGACGCCAGCAGAATATTCCATCAAAGTCTGCATTCGAAAACGGCGCTCCTACCCTTCCAAGCTCCGCCATGCGCCCAAACGCACATATGGGGTATCAGCGTACTCAGGACAAATTGCACAATAACTTTTGGGGTCCTGTTATCACTTGGAAAATAAAAATTGGGGGTGAAAATATCATTTTTGTGGAAAAAATAAGATTTTTTTAATTTTACTACTCTACATTATAACCTTCTGTGAAGCCCTTGGGGTTCAAAGTGCTCATCACACATTTAGATAAGTTCCTTTGGGGGTCTAGATTCCAAAATGGGGTCACTTATGGGGGGTTTCCACTGTTTAGGTACATCGGGGGCTCTCCAAATGCGACATGGTGTCCGCTCTCGATTCCAGCCAATTTGACATTCAAAATCTCAAATGATGCTCCTTCCCTTCTGAGCACTGTCGTGCGCCTAAAGATTGATCTTCCTCCACACACGGGGTATCGGTGTACTCAGGAGAAATTGTACATCAAATATTGTGGTTAATTTTCTCCCTTGACAAAATTAAAAAAATTGTGTCGAAAGAAAAATTTTGGGGAAAAAAGTTAAATGTTAATTTTTTTGTCCACGTTGCTTCAATTCTTGTGAAGTACCTAAAGGGTTAATAAACTTCTTGAATGTGGTTTTGAACACCTTGAAGGGTGCAGTTTTTAAAATGGTGTCACTTTTGGGTATTTTCTGTCATATTGACCCCTCAAAGTCACTTCAAATGTGAGGTGGTCCCTAAAAAAAATGGTTTTGTAAATTTTGTTGTAAAAATGAGAATTCGCTGGTCAACTTTTAACACTTATAACTTCCTAACAAAAAAAAAACGTTGATTCCTAAATTGTGCTGATGTAAAGTAGACATGTGGGAAATGTTATTTATTAACTATTTTTTTGTGACATATCTCTCTGATTTAAGGGCATAAAAATCAAAAGTTTGAAAATTGCTAAATTTTCAACATTTTTGCCATATTTCCACTTTTTTCATAAAGAAACGCAAGTTATATTGAAGAAATTTTACCACTATCATGAAGTACAATATGTCACGAGAAAACTTTCTCAGAATTGCCAAGATCCGTTGAAGCGTTCCAGAGTTATAAGCACATAAAGTGACAGTGGTCAGAATTGTAAAAATTGGCCTGGTCATTAACCTACAAAATGGCTTGGTCCTTAAGGGGGTTAAATATACTTTGTTTATTTTCATTATTTTTATTACATTTCTCTGAGTCCCCCATTAATGTAATTAGTTTTTAGGGTATGTGCATACGTTGTGGATTTGCCTGTGGAATTTTCTGTGCAGATTCTACCTCTCTTGGCAGAAAACACAAGTAAAAATCCGATCGTTTTTGATGCGGATTTGATCCATTTTTTAATGTAGATTTTCATGCATTTTTTCATGCGTTTTTGTAAGCTAAATAAAGATATGTTTTTTAACAAAAAAAAAGAATTGCAATGTCATTTCTTTGTCCAACCTCTTCTTTTACATACTCCATTGAATAATAATGTTTACATAGATAGATAGATAGATAGATAGATAGATAGATAGATAGATAGATAGATAGATAGATAGATAGATAGATAGATAGATAGATAGATAGATAGAGCTCTGGCAAAAATTGAGACCACTTTCAAATGTTCAGTTTGTCTGATTTTTCTCTTTATAGGTATATTTTAAAAATATAAAATGTAAAATGTAAATTGTTCTTTTAGTCTATAAACTTCTGACATGTCACCGAATTTCCAAGCAATAAATTTTGTGTTTTTTTTTCTGACATAGAAAATTGTAAAAATTTTAAAAAAACAAAACAAATAGTGTTTTCAGACCTCAAATAATGCAAAGAAAACAAGTTCATAATCATTTAGAAACAACAATACTAATTTTTTAACTCAGGAAGAGTTCAGAAATCAATATTTTGTGGAATAACCATGATTTTCAAAAACAGCTTCATGTGTCTTGTCATGCTTGCCACCAGTCTTTCACACTGCTTCTGGCACAAAAATGTAAGCAGTTATACTTTGATGGCTTGTGACTATCCATCATCCTCTTGATCACATTCCAGAGGTTTTTAATGGGGTTCAGGTCTGGAGAATGGGCTGCCCATGACAAGGTTTTGATGTGGTGGTCTCTTAATTTTTGCCAGAGCTGTAGATGGATAGATAGATAGACAGATAGACAGAAAAAATCTGCGTAAGGCTGGGGTCACACTTGCGAGAAACTCGCACAAGTCTCGAAGCTCAATACCCGACACTGCTGCCGGCACTCGGACCGGAGCGTTCTGCTGCATAGAAATGCATGCAGCTGCACACTTCGGTCCCGAGTGCCGGTGGCATTGCTGGGTATTGATGTGCGAGACTCATGCAAGTTTCTCGCCAGTGTGACCCCGGCCTTAAACGCAATATCTGTTGAATTTTAAAAAAATGGAAGAAAAAAATGGCGTTGGCTCCCGCGCAATTTTCTGTGCCAAAGAGGGAAATCCAGTGACTTGCGGCCAATGTTTATAGCTTGGAAAGTGGGTAATACCCATGGATCTTCCCAGTCTATGAATATCAGCCGGCAGCTGTATATTTAGCTTTTACTGGCTATCAAAATAGGGGGACCCAAAAAAAATGACATGGGGTCCCCCTATAATTAATAGCCAGAAAGACTATACAGACAGCTGTGGGCTGATATTCATAGCCTAGGAAGGGACCATGGATATTGGCCCCCCCGGCTACAAACACCAGCTCACAGCCACCAAAGAAATGGCGCATCTCTAAGATACACCAATTCGGGCACTTAGCCTCTCTCGTCCCACTGCCCTGTAGCGGTGGCATATGGGGTAATAGGGGGTTGATGTCACATAGAATAACATTGGCTGTGCACTACACTACGGATTTGATGCAAATCCGTGCGGCCAAAAAGCTGCGGATCCGCATCGAAATCCGCAATGTGAGCACATATCCTTACATTGGAATGGATGCAGAGGACAAATGCAAAGCACTTTTAAATAAAATTTGCTTTGCAAAGGCAAGCACTTCTAAATAAATTTAATGCGTGTCTACTCATCTGTATTTCCAAACAATAGTGCACTTACATCTGTTTTCTATCAAGCAGAATAAACAAGCCGTTAGTAACCCATATAAGCCAAAAATGCTCATTCTCAGGTGCAATGATTTTTAAAGAGAACCTATCAGCATGATTATGCAATGTAAAAACATGTCTTTAACGGCACTGTAAAATAAATCAAATTGATACCGGCATGGTGGTTCATCTTTAATCACCATTTGAACTTTTCTGTTAATTAGATTTTGGTGCACAGGGGCCGGACTGTACATGGGGTCTTTTCCTCCCTGTCTGTGATTCCCCAGGCCCACCGTCTGCATGGGGTCTTTTCCTCCCTGTCTGTGATTCCCCAGGCCCACCGTCTGCCTCTGGTCTTTGAATGACAAGTTACTGCAGAGATTTCAAACAGAGGAGGAAGGTCATTAAAAAACGGAGAAAGACGGAGGGGCTGAGGAATCACAGACAGAAAGAAGACCCAGTGCACCATGCACCAAAATCTAAGTAGCAGACAATTTAAAATGCTGATTATAGAAGAGCCACAAAGAGGATTTCTTCACCACAGGTATCAATGTAATCAGTATTACAGCACCATTACAATATTTAGAAATATTTTTAGAAAAAAATATAAACATTTTTGCCCAAATTAAGTATGCACCTAAACTGTGACCTTTTGACAATTCTGGCACACACCTTTTATGAATTTCCTTCAAAGTGATTTTAAATTTAAACAAATAATTTGTAAACATACATAATATCACATAATACAGGAATTTATGTGCGACACCCGCTAGAGCCGTGGGGTACTCGGACTGGGTCGGACAACTCTTAAAGGGATGGTCATGGCTGCAGTGACCCTGTCCGTGGCCCTGGGCGTGCAATGGAAATGGTGAGGAGTAGTTTAAGGGAAAGTTTTGTGACGCCACCCACGGTATTCGGCAAGGGATAGCCAACGCTGCAGTTTAGATCCCCAGGGGCCGATTGGCAGTAAAGATGTTACCGTTCCCCACGGGTAGAATAGGGCTCCAGAGCAGATATGGCAGGCTGTGAGGGAAAGAGGACATTGGGGTGCAGGACTGAGGATTTGAGTAATGACTGACAAACACAAAGGCTGTTGTTTCCTTTACCTTTTACTAAGTAGTGCAGGTACAGTCCAAGGCTCAGGTTACAGATAGTACTGGAGCCGGTCAGCCTGGAAGCAATTTGGGAATCTCCTCAGCCAGATGGGTTATGGGGCCTCCTTTCTGGTGCTGTTCTCTGAGGTACTTGCTGTTACAAGCTCTGTTCAGGTCCCTCTTTCTATCTGATGTTTAGGTAGAACTCCACTCACATGACAGGCAGCTTGAGCCTGCTTCAGGGGTTGCTCCTGTCTGGCGTCTTCGGCTCTCATGTGTGTAGTCGAGTATCAGTTAGAATCAGACGACCTGCAGTCTCCTGCCCTTCGGATTCTACTGCTAGGGCTTTAGTACCACACAAGCCTCAGGCTTCGGTGCCTGTCACTGGCGCTCAGGTCTGGGTGAGCTCTGCTACAGCTCTTCTCCCAGGTTCTCTCCACACGTCCTCTCTCAACCTCGCTCAGGCTCTAACTAACTAACCCCACCTCCAAACCAGAACTTACAAGGCAGCTCTACTGAAGAAACATAAAAGAAACAAAGCATAACTATTTACAAGATTTTGAGAACAGATCTATAACTTTGGCGAGATACCAAAATGGGGTGTCCTTTTCACCCACCACAGTGCAATATGGGGGAACCCGTCTCAAACCCCAAACGTAACTGGGCATGACTGCAGGGCATTAGTGGTCACCTGGTTGGACTACTTCTTTAAGTCACGCTAGACGGTTTTTGTTCTGTAGCCATTGGTGATATGTGAAAACAACAAGCACGGGAAGCGCTAACTACTTACAAGCATTGTCCTGGTCACTACGAGTCCAGTGACCCAATCATCTATATTATCAAAAAACAGTAAGTCTCTGTAGGCTCTCATACTTGACTGTTGCAATTATATATATTATTAACTTGCTAATAAGAAAATTAAACACTGGCGCTAAACCTAAAAAATGTGTATATCTCAAGGTGAGCGTAAGAAACTATGAACACAAAAGGAAAAAAAAAAAAAAAAATGAAAATCTTAGTGGCTTAGAAGCTGCTGGCAATTAAAAGTAGGCTCTGCTAACCTACTAGGGTTAATAAACAAAAAATATAAAAATAAATGCCGAGCTAACTAAGAACACCTGATAGAAACTAACAATATTGGACAAAGAGAATAAAAAGAGGAGAACTCACTGTCAAAAGTAGGATTGCTCGAAAATTGTAGATTATCGACTTTGGGTAAATGCTAAAATAATAATAAAATAACCAGTGAATTATTAAATAAAGCAAAATGTTAAGTTATACCTCATCAGCTCTGATGAAGAGGGATAGCAGTCCCTAGAAAAGCGTCAGCCGAACTTAGCCCCTGTAATCTTATGCAATCTTATGTGCGCAAGACAAATTGTCCCGTCCCTTCTTGTCGCTACCTCGGCGCTGCTTCCGGCCGGGGCGCGCCGAGTGTTTTGCCGACCTCCACCGCACCAACGCTCTCTATGCAGAGGCTTTTCCTGCAGTCACACAGATCCAATCTTCACTCAGTGAGTACAATGGCACTTGCCATTATCATATGAACCCTCTGCATGAACATACAATCATTTTCTAATGCTCATTATAGCAAGCTCCCAGGATTAGCAATTACTTGGTACAGACACTCATCTTCTTAAAGTCCACGTCGGGATATATACTTCTCCCTCTGGCACCGCAGTGAGTATAACATCACTGCGACTAATCACTACTTCGAATAAGCAGTTAATTACTAGCAAAGTTCCATCTGTTATAGGCATTTATCCTATCTACGCAAGTATATACAATCTCCTACTATGGCACCACTGAATTTGGTCACTCAGTGTGTTCTATCATCCATGTACACATCTAGCTTCATCTTGTGAGTATCCATTTCATAAGTACTAGTAAGTACAATATATGAGGTATAACTTAACATTTTGCTTTATTTAATAATTCACTGGTTATTTTATTATTATTTTAGCATTTACCCAAAGTCGATAATCTACAATTTTCGAGCAATCCTACTTTTGACAGTGAGTTCTCCTCTTTTTATTCTCTTTGTCCAATATTGTTAGTTTCTATCAGGTGTTCTTAGTTAGCGCGGCATTTATTTTTATATTTTTTGTTTATTATTAACTTATTTACATTATCATCACACTTACATTTTTAGCCCTTATACCGGGCTGGGATCTGACCTCTAGTACTACGGGTAGATCTACGCAGTTCAGGTGCCTGTAAGGATCTAGCCTGGTCTGGTGTGTTTATTGGTAAGCTGGGCAGTCGTCTGCGACTCCTTAGACTCTCCATGGGTCTGACAGATTCACTGCTAGCAGGGGGCAGATTTCCACTTTCCACTGCAGACGTGGCTTATGTTACCTGAGCTCGCGGATCTTAAGGCTGGTCTTGATTTACTTCTCTTTCTGGCACTTCCAGCTGGGGAAAGGTTAAGACGGGCACCACTATGGCCTAGTTCACTCTTGTCCAATTTGAAGGGAACTCGCCGAGTACAGTGCTGATCTTTTCCTCCACTTCTTCCACTGACTGAGGAATGTCTTTGTCTTCCTTCCTTTCCTTCAGTTGGTCAGGGCATGATTTTAGATGATCCCTTGATACTGCCGCTGAGATTTTTCCTCCATCTTTACTGATAAGGCACACCTTGGTGATATCAAAGTCTGAAGGCACGACGGTGTATGGTTCAGCCTCCCACTGGTCATCTAGCATGTGAACTCGTCTTTTTCTTTTGAGTAATTGTTCTCCAGGTGACAAGGGAACTGCAGGGATGAGTTGATTATAATTTCTCTCCTGCTTCTGTTTTGCTTGGGACAAACTCTTCTCTACGCATTTTGCACTTTGCGGTATTGCTGCTGCCGCTCTGTATCCCAATCTGCATCTGGCCATTTCAGGTGTTAGGACTCCCATATTGAAATCAATGGGTAACTTGCCAGTTCTCGCTCTCATCAAGTAGGCTGGAGTGCAGTTGGTGGAGTTCACAAGGATATGATTGTAGAGATCTACTAGATACGGCAACTTCTCTGGCCACAGGTTTCGTTCTTCCAGGGGTAAGGTCTTCAACAGGTCAATTAACACCTGGTTCATCTTCTCGCACATGCCATTTGTCTGTGGATGATACGGTGTCGTCTAGATTTTCCTACAGCCATACAGGTTACAGAACTCCTAGAACACTTCTGCTTCACAGGCTGGGCCTTGGTCGGTAAGCACTCGTTCAGGATAGCCATGCGGTCGACAAAAATGTTCTTGGAACGCCTTGGCTGCTGTCTTTGCTGCTTGGTCCTTAACAGGCACGACTACCAGAAACCGGGAGTAGTGGTCTACTATGGTGAGGGCGTAGACATAACCTGAATGGCTTGGTACCAGCTTCACGTGGTCTAAGGCTTGCAACTCAGGTGGTTGCTTGGTCACTATGGGCTGTAGGGGAGCCCTCTGGCTATCACGGTTTTTCCTGCACAGGTTGCATGGTCCACACTCTCGGCACTACTCCTCAATGGCCTTCCTCATACCAACCCAGTAGAATCTCTCACGAAGTAGGACCTCCAACTTTTTCCATCCGAAGTGTCTTGCTCCATCGTGGTACACTTCTAAGACCATTGACGCATCCTGCTTCGGGACTACCACCTGCCAGACCAGTTCATGAGTTTGGGAGTTGACACTTCTCCGACACAGCTTTCCCTCGTAGATGAATAGCTTGCCCTATTCCTTCCACAACTGTTGTGTTTCCTGTGGCGCATCTGGACCAGGGCATGAGTCAGCTTGTGTCAGCAACTCTTTTACCAGGCAGACTGCTGGGTTGCTACCCTGCATCTGTCCACTCATGGTGGGGCAATGGATTCAACGTCGCTTCCTGCTTGACATAGCGCTTGTCCCTCACACAGTGGGAGCACTGGGCCGCTCCAGGGTGATGGAAGGCTGGCAACTCGATTTCTTCTAGCTCTTCCTAGTCCTCTTCCCCATCTGGCAAATTGGGCATCCTGGACAGCGCATCAGCATTGGCGTTCTTATGCCCCACTCGGTACTTGATGGTAAACTCGTAGTTGGACAACCAGGCCATCAATCGCTGCTCCAGTGCACCTAGTCTCCAAATGAGTCAGTGGATTATTCTCCATAAAGATAGTAAACTTTGCCGGAGCCCGGTAGTGTTTGAATAGCTCGGTCACAGCCCAGACTATGGCGAGAAACTCCAGTTTAAAGGAGCTGTAGGGACTAAGCTTCTTGCTGGCGTAGGTGATCACTGTTTCTCTGCCTTTCTGTACTTGTGACAGCACTGCTCCCAATCCCACATTGCTGGCATCAGTATAAAGTATGAATGGTTTGTCATAGTCTGGATAGGCCAGGTCTTCACTCCCGTAAGAGCCAACTTCAACCTGGTGAAGGATCTTTCTAGTTAGTCATTCCAGTCAAACGAAGGACTCTTCTTCCTGGCCTTCTTGGGTTGGCCCACGAGAAGGTCTTGCAAGGGTGCGGCTATTTCAGTAAAGCCTTTGATGAATCTTCAGTAGTAGCCTACCAACCCAAGGAACTGCCGTACTTCATGAATGTTGCTGGGACTTGGCCAGTCCCTGATAACCGTGACTTTGTCGGGGTCTGGTGCCACGCCTTCAGCGCTCACTACATGGCCTAGGTACTGCACCTTGGACTTTAAAGGTTGGCATTTGGTTGGCTTCACTTTCAGGGCAAAGTTGGACAGGGCTTTGAACACCTCAGCCAGGTGCTTCAAGTGGTATTCATAGGTCTTGGAGAAGACAATGACGTCATCTAGGTAAAACAGAACTGTCTCGAAGTTCTTGTGCTCGAGGCAACACTCCATCAACTTCTGGAACGTCCCCAGTGCGTTGCAAAACCCATATGGCATGTAGTTGAATTCTGAGAGGCCCATGGGTGTCGCGAAGGCAGTCTTCTCTTTGTCCGAAATAGTTAGCGGTTCTCAGTGCGGCTAGTGATTCCTCAATCCTAGGTAACGGATAGTCGTCCTTGTGTGTAATGCTGTTAATTCGCCTGTAGTCAACGCACATCCTCATTGTGCCATCTTTCTTTCTAACTAGGACTAACGGAGCTGCCCAGGGGCTACAACTGTCTCTGATCATCCCAGCCTCCTTCATCTCTCATAACATACCCTTGGCACATTCATAGTGACCTGGGGGTACAGGCTGGTACCTATCTTTAATGGGTGAATGATCTCCAGTGGGGATATGATGTTGGACCCCTTTTACCTGCCCAAAGTCTAAAGGGTGTTTGCTGAATACCCGCTCATACTCTTGAACCACCCGGTAGACCCCATTCTTTTGGTGCGAAGGGGTGAAGTCAGTGCCTACGTGCAGCTTCTGACACCAATCCTCTAACTGTTCTGCAAAGCCATTGTCCTCCGCCTGGTCAGACGAGACCAAGGGATCCGCTGACTGTATTGCTTTGTTATTGACAGTGAACAGCTTAGTAATGGTGGCATACCGGGGTAGCTTGACCTCCTGCTCCCCACAATTTAAGATGCGTACAGGTACCCTCCCCTTGCGGACATCGACTACCCCTCTTGCTGTCAGGACAGTGGGCCTACTATCAGAGTACACTGGTTCTACCAGGGCCTGGTAATCTTGTCCCCTGAGGCCTATGACTGCCCGACACCAAATTCACTTTTCACTCCTTGGGGGTACTGCAATGGGGAATGGATCACTCGCTCTGACACTGCTGACTTCTCCACCAGACAGCTCTACCTGTTGTCTTTGCATCAGGGCCTTGATCTCCTTTTGCAGGACCTGTTGCTCACTGGAACCAGCAGTTTTGGCTACCTGTTGCAGCAAAACAATAATCTCGGCAAGACAATTTTCTATCACATTAGTACCTAAGGTAATTGTTGGGTTACATTCTCGCCGATCAATGTCTACAATTATCAGACCATGGGCTTTCAATTCTACTCGCCCCACCTTAATGATCACCTCCTTATACTCTACCTGTGGTAAAGGCTGACCATTGCTGGCGACTACTGTCAGCTCATTATCTGGGCCGTGGGTAATATCAGAGTCAGTCCAGGACAGTTTATAAAGAATATATGGCATAGTTGTCACCTGAGAGCCGGCGTCCAGTAAAGCATTCATCGGGATCCCATCAATCACAATTGGGAGGACCGGCCGCCCTCCGACGTACTTGTCTCGCCAGCTGTGTGGGTCTGGTTGTCTTACTCCTGGAGGTTGCTAGTTTAAATTGCAGAATCTTGCGATGTGCCCTGCCTTGCTGCAGTGGCGGCAAATGTGCCGTCCTCATCGTAGCGATCATTGTCTCTCCCTCTGGTCAAAGGGATCCTCTTCAACCATCACAACAGGACATCACCTGGACTGGATGCCAGCTGGATCTTCTCCTTTGGGTACACTTGAATGGACTGCACGGTTTTAACTAGTACAGCCACATTTTGGTCAGCTCCTGGACCTGAAGACGTAGTTCTGCAGATGGATCCTTATCCAGGGTCTGCGCGTCGGCCTCAAACGGGGTCTGAGGAAAGGATGCCGCCTCCTGGTGGTATCTAATTGCTTGGCGCCTAGGGGGAGCTGTGCGGCTGTCATTTGGTTTGTGCAGCATCCGGATGGCCTTGTCTTTAATGTGTGCAAAGTTAGGGTCACGGTTTTGTAGGGCCATGATGCGCAGCTGTGTCCTGTGAGTGGTGGACTGGAGTCCCTCAATAAATTGCTCCTTTAACAATCTGTCTCCATCTTGCACGCTGTCTGGGTCAATCTGCTTTATGGCCCGCAGTGCCTCCTGAATATTAAGGGCATAGTCCCGTGTACTGTCCTGCGCCCTTTGTTTGCACCCAAAGAATCTCATTTTTATCTCTGCTGCAGTGCAGGTGTAAAAGGTGTCCTTCAGCTTAGCCAGGATTTGCTTAACAGTCTCTTTATCAGTGTCCTGCTAAGACTTGACTTCCCTTTGAGCCACACCAGTTAACGGACCAATAAGGATGCTGACTTTTTGGCTTTCAGACAGGGGGTACACTTCAAATAAACTGCACAGTCTCTTCTGAAAATTGCCCAGAGTATGCGACTTCCCTGAGTATTGGGGTAACCCGTCCGCTCCCGGTATGTACGGCATTGATAGTGGCATTATGGGGACTGTGGAGGCGGTCGCCATTGAATCTTGCGGCGCTATGGGGACTGCGGTGGCGTCCACCGCTAGATCTTCTCCTGAGTTGCACATTTTCTTCCCCACTAGTGAATCTTAGCCAGGCTCTGAGTTTCCACTGGCTTACCAGTCTGTCGTTCTGTCGGCGGGGTGAATTGCGCGCACAGGGATTCCAGGCATCAGCTCCGCTTTCGGCCAGCTGACGTCCAGGCGACCACAGCACTTCTCTCTTCGTGATCTCTCAGGCTCCGCTCATGACGGCACGCCCCTTCTTTTTCCTGCGCGCCGTGTGGCGCTGCAATGGCGGTAATTTATACAGTTTTAATAAAGTCTATTGCACACAGTACCCGGTAATACCGGGCTACGCGATTCTGTTCGTGACACCAGTTGCGACACCCGCTAGGGCCGTAGGGTACTCGGACCGGGTCAGACAACTCTTAAAGGGATGGTCACGGCTGCAGTTACCCGGTTCGAGGCCCTGGGCGTGCAATAGAAATGGTGAGGAATAGTTTAAGGGAAAGTTTTGTGACGCCACCCACGGTATGGGTGCAGGACTGGGAATTTGAGGAATGACTGACGGACACAAAGGCTGTTGTTTCCTTTACCTTTTACTAAGTAGTGCAGGTACAGTCCAGGGCTCAGGTTACAGATAGTACAGGAGCCGGTCAGCCTGAGAGCAATTTGGGAATCTCCTCAGCCAGATGGGTTGTGAGACCTCCTTTCTGGTGCTGTTCTCTGAGGTACTTGCTGTTAAAAGCTCTGTTCAGGTCACTCTTTCTATCTGATGTTTAGGTAGAACTCCACTCGCATGACAGGCAACTTGAGTCTACTTCAGGTGTCGCTCCTGTCTGGTGTCTCTCACGTGCTGCTGTGTCATCGAGTATCAGTTGGGGTCAGGGGACCTGCAGTCTCCTGCCCTCAGGATTCTGCTGCTGGGGCTTTAGTACCCGCACAGCCTCGGGCTCCGGTGCCCGGTCACTGGCGTTCAGGTCTGTGTGAGTTCAGCTACAGCTCTGCTCCCAGGTTCTCTCCACACTCCTCTCTCAACCTTGCTCAAGCTCTAACTAACTAACCCCACCTCCAAGCCAGAACTTACAAGGCAGCTGTCCTAAAACCAGGTGACAGAGCTTCCCCTTCTGGTTTGGAGTTGGGAAAAGTGTTGTGTGCTGTGCTGGTAAGGGGATCCCTTCTTGCTTCCAGGCATGACATCGCTCCTCCCTGGAGGGAGGCAAGGCCATTGTGGCAACTGAACTTCTGGGGTGCCACATATGTAATACCCTTCATTTCAAAATAGAATGTATTATGTGGTAAAATGAATATGAAACTGGCACAAATTATAGGTCCAATGTATCTAGGGGAGAAACCATTTGTAATAAAGCATTTCATTAAACATGCCACTGCTTTGAAATTGACCACTGGCACTGGACATATTAGGGTGGATATTGTGATAAGCAGTGGTATAGCTAGTTTCTTATGGGGCCCGATGCAAAATTTGGAGCAGGTCCACCACCATCATGTTGGTCAGATATACAGGCCCCTGTAATAATGTCCTCCATCCTAGCTCCTATCCTGTAATAATGTCCCCATTCTGGACTCCATCCTGTATTAATGTATCCCATCTTGTGACCCTTCCTGTAGTAATATCCCCTATTCTGAGCCCTTTCCTTCACTCCTCAGTTGTTATGGTTTCACAGAACAATTGCTCTTTTTGTCAAAGCATTCTTCATGACCGTTTACTTTATGGCATCCTAATGTATATATTTTTCTCATGCCTGTAAGTGAGCTATGCTTCATAACAATCTCCATTCAGAGTATTTTACTGTAATGTTTGCTGAAGAAAAAAGTTACAGCACATAGTAATACAGATTTAACATCTGAGAAATGTAGAAAAGAGAAATACACTTTTGGAAATTGTCAGTTAAATGGATGTCATACTGATATTCTAGCTACCAATTAACTATAAAGGATCTAAAAGTGTGTGAAGATGGTTCCTTCCTTTTACAGGTCCTTCTCAAAAAATTAGCATATAGTGCTAAATTTCATTATTTTCCATAATGTAATGATTACAATTAAACTTTCATATATTTTAGATTCATTACACACCAACTGAAATTTGTCAGGTCTTTTATTGTTTTAATACTGATGATTTTGGCATACAGCTCCTGATAACCCAAAAAACCTGTCTCAAAAAATTAACATATTTCAACCATCCAATAAAATAAAAGTGTTTTTTAAAAGCAAACAAAAAAACATCAAATAATAAAGTTCAGCTATGCACTCAATACTTGGTCGGGAATCCTTTTGCAGAAATGACTGCTTCAATGCGGCGTGGCATGGAGGCAATCAGCCTGTGACACTGCTGAGGTGTTATGGAGGCCCAGGATGCTTCGATAGCGGCCTTAAGCTCATCCAGAGTGTTGGGTCTTGCGTCTCTCAACTTTCTCTTCACAATATCCCACAGATTCTCTATGGGGTTCAGGTCAGGAGAGTTGGCAGGCCAATTGAGCACAGTAATACCATGGTCAGTAAACCATTTACCAGTGGTTTTGGCACTGTGAGCAGGTGCCAGGTCGTGCTGAAAAATGAAATCTTCATCTCCATAAAGCATTTCAGCCGATGGAAGCATGAAGTGCTCCAAAATCTCCTGATAGCTAGCTGCATTGACCCTGCCCTTGATGAAACACAGTGGACCAACACCAGCAGCTGACATGGCACCCCACACCATCACTGACTGTGGGTACTTGACACTGGACTTCAGGCATTTTGGCATTTCCTTCTCCCCAGTCTTCCTCCAGACTCTGGCACCTTGATTTCCGAATGACATGCAAAATTTGCTTTCATCAGAAAAAAGTACTTGGGACCACTTAGCAACAGTCCAGTGATGCTTCTCTGTAGCCCAGGTCAGGCGCTTCTGCCGCTGTTTATGGTTCAAAAGTGGCTTTACCTGGGGAATGCGGCACCTGTAGCCCATTTCCTGCACACGCCTGTGCACGGTGGCTCTGGATGTTTCTACACCAGACTCAGTCCACTGCTTCCTCAGGTCCCCCAAGGTCTGGAATCGGTCCTTCTCCACAATCTTCCTCAGGGTCCGGTCACCTCTTCTCGTTGTACAGCGTTTTCTGCCACATTGTTTCCTTCCAACAGACTTCCCATTGAGGTGCCTTATACAGCACTCTGGGAACAGCCTATTTGTTGAGAAAATTCTTTCTGGGTCTTACCCTTTGGCTTGAGGGTGTCAATGATGGCCTTCTTGACATCAGTCATGTCGCTAGTCTTACCCATGATGGGGGTTTTGAGTAATGAACCAGGCAGGGAGTTTTTAAAAGCCTCAGGAATCTTTTGCATGTGTTTAGAGTTAATTAGTTGATTCAGAAGATTAGGGTAATAGGTCGGTTAGAGAACCTTTTCTTGATATGCTAATTTTTTGAGACAGGTTTTTTGGGTTATCAGGAGTTGTATGCCAAAATCATCAGTATTAACCCCTTCCCGACCCATGACGCCACGTAGGCGTCATGAAAGTCAGTGCCAATCCGACCCATGACACCTATGTGGCGTCATGAAAGGATCGCATTCCTGCGGGTCGGGTGACCGGGGTCACTGAAAGGTCAACCGACCCGCCGGCACAGGACCCTTTGTGCTTCACCACAGGGGGGTTGGCTTAACCCCCCCGTGGCCAAGATCGCTCTGATTGGCTGTTAAAAGTGAAACAGCCAATCAGAGCAATCTGTAATATTTCACCAATATAATTGGTGAAATATTACAATCCAGCCATGGCCGATGCTGCAATAGCATCTGCCATGGCTGGATACCGAGCCCTGACCCCCCCACACGGATTCACGGCGGCGATCGGCCGCCGTCACCGAAAGATGGCAGCGGTCGGTCACCGCCGTCACTAAAAGCTCCCCTCGTCCTGGCCTCCGCTGCCCCCACCTTCCGATCCTCCTCACTTCCGACCCCCATACTCACCTCTCCCGGTCCACCGATGTCCCTGGATCCTTCCCGGCGGATGCCCGGGATTCTTCATGGGCGCCGCCATCTTGGAAAATGGCGGGCGCATGCGCAGTGCGCCCTGCATAGTCAAAAGATTTATTTTGATCACTGTGATAAACTGTCACAGTGATCAAAATAAAAAAAAGTAAGTAAACCCCCCCCCTGTCATAGGTAGGGACAAATAATAAAGAATTTTTTTTTTTTTCCTATTAGGCCCTGTGCACACGTTGCGGATTTGCTGCAGTAGCTAGATCCGCAGCTGATTTCGCTGCTGATCCGCAGCTGATTTCGCTGCTGATCCGCAGTGGATTTCGCTGCTGATCCGCAGCGATTTCGCTGCTGATCCGCAGCGATTTCGCTGCTGATCCGCCAGCTGATTTTCGACGCTGATCCGCAGCTGATTTCGCTGCTGATCCGCAGCTGATTTCCTGCTGACGATTTCGCGCTGATCGCAGTGATTTCGCTGCTGATCCGCAGCGGATTTCGCTGCTAATCCGCAGCTGATTTCGCTGCTGAGCCGCTGCTGATTTCGCTGCTGATTCGCTGCTGATTTCACATCAAAAATAGGTATATATTAATATACCCAAAAATGAGAGCAGATAATGATATATAATTAATTATTTTTATTTGTCAAAACAAATTTTAATTTAATACATAACAAAATTAACCAATATTAATTCAAGTAACGGTGCAAGATAAAAAGGGACAAATCGCATCCATAAATTATATATGCTGCATGGTAATGGTTCATGGGTTCCTCATGTCTATAGTGGAAAAATATCCAACAACACGTAGCTGCATGAGGATATAATGATGGTCTGTGCCTATTTGTACTTAACAACCATTTAACAAAGTGACAATTCCACTAACATTCAAGGTGTAACACAAAGCGGCCAGACATATATAGAACTATATGAGAACAACCGAAGCCATTACCTGTGTTTCTGCAATCAGAGAGAATGGTTGGAGCTCCCGTCCCTCAGGCCCCGACATGCGTGCTTCGCCCAGCTTCTTCGGATTTGGCGCTGCGGATCCACAGCAGATCCAGAAACCATGTACAGTACAATGCAAATAAATGGTAAAAAAAAACGCTGTGCACATGCTGCAGATTTTTCAGCGCAGATTCGCAGCGATTTTACACCTATTCCATTATAGGCGTAAAACCGCAGAGAAAAACCACAGCAAATCCGCGCTAAATACGCAGGTAAAAGGCAGGTCGTTTTACCTGCGGATTTTAGAAAAATCCGCAAGTGAATCCGCAACGTGTGCACGGGGCCTCAGGGTTAGGCAGGGTTCATATTGCATTATGGCAGTCCGTTAGATGGACTGCGTTTCAACGCGGTATAACGCGGTGTAACGCAGTCCGTTAACACTGCCATTCACCCGATTTGTGTGCGCATCGCAACGCATGCCATGAAGCGGCATGCGTTCGCGACGTGTCGTCATTCAGTGACGGAGCCTTGGACGCAGGCTGCAGCGTCTGGGCTCCATCACCGCTAGCACAGATGAATCATCGCTGATTCCTCTGCACTAGCGGGTATAGCATAACGCGATCGCGTTATGCTATACTGTTACCAGCCCGTCAACGCTACGTGTTGAACGGGCTGGTAAAACGCAATATGAACCCAGCCTTAGGGTTAGAACTAGGGTTAGGGTTAGAACTAGGGTAAGGGTTGGAATTAGGGTTAGGGTTGGGATAAGCGTTAGGGGTGTTTTGGGGTTAGGGTTGGGATTAGGGTTAGGCTTGTGGTTAGGTTTATGGTTAGAGTTGGGATTAGGGTTAGGGGTGTGTTGGGGTTAGGGTTATGGTTAGGGTTTGTATTAGGTTTAGGGGTGTGTAGGGGTTAGGGTTGGGGTTATGGGTGTGTTGGGGTTAGGGTTGGAGTTAGAATTGAGGGGTTTCCACTATTTAGGTACATCAGGGGGCCTCCATACGCGACTTGGCGCCACCATTGATTCCTGCAAATTTTGCGTTCAAAAAGTCAAACAGTGCTCCCTTTATTCCAAGCCCCGACGTGTGCCCAAACAGTGGTTTACCCCCACATATGGGGTATCAGCGTACTCGGGAAAAATTGCACAACAACTTTGGGGGTCTAATTTCTCCTGTTACTGTTGGGAAAAAAAATGGGGACTAAAAACGTTATTTTTGTGGAAAAAAAATGATTTTTTATTTTCACGGCTCTGCGTTATAAACTTCTGTGAAGAGCTTGGGGGTTCAAAGTGCTCACCACACATCTAGATAAGTTCCTTGCAGGGTCTAGTTTCCAAAATGGGGTCACTTGTGGGGAGTTTATACTGTTTAGGCACATCAGGGACTCTGCAAACGTAACATGACGCCCGCAGACCATTCCATCAAGTCGGCATTTCAAAACGTCACTACTTCCCTTCCGAGCCCCGAAGTGTGCCCATACAGTAGTTTTCTCCCACATATGGGATATCAGCGTACTCAGGACAAATTGGACAACAACTTTTGAGGTCAAAAAATTGGGGACTAAAAGATCATGTTTGCGGAAAAAATATGATTTTTTATTTTCATGGCCCGACGTTATAAACTTCTGTGTAGCCCTTGGGGGTTCAAAGTGCTCACTACACATCTAGATAAGCTCCTTGGGGGGTCTAGTTTCCAAAATGGGGTCACTTGTGGGGGTTTCTACTGTTTAGGTACATCTGCAAACGCAACATGACGCCCACAGAACATTCCATCAAGTCTGCATTCCAAAATGGCGCTCCTTCCCTTCTGTGCTCTCCCATGCGCCAAAACAGTGGTTCCCCCCCACATATGGGGTACCAGTGTACTCAGGACAAACTGTACAACAACTTTTGTGGTCCAATTTCTCCTGTTACCCTTGTGAAAATAAAAAATTGTGAGTTAAAAAAATCAGTTTTTGAGGAAAAAATGATTTTTTATTTTCACGGCTCTGCATTACAAACTTCTGTGAAGCACGTGGGGGTTCAAGGTGCTCACCACACATCTAGTTAAGTTACTTGAGGGGTCTAGTTTACAAAATGTGGTCACTTGTGGGGGGTTTCTACTGTTTAGGCACATCAGGGGCTCTGCCCGCCCGCAGACCATTCCATCAAGTCGGCATTTCAAAGCGTCACTACATCCCTTCCAAGCCCTGACGTGTGCCCAAACAGTGCTTCTCCCCCACATGTGAGGTACTAACGTACTTAGGACAAATTAGACAACAACTTTAGGGGTCCAATTTCTCCTGTAACCATTGTGAAAATAAAAAATATGGGGCTAAATAATCATTTTTTGAGAAAAAAAAATGATTTTTTATTTTCACGGCTCTGCGTTATAAACTTTTGTGAAGCACCTGGGGGTTCAAAGTGCTCACTGTGCATCTGCATAAGTTTCTTAGGGGGTCTAGTTTCCAAAATGGGGTCATTTGTGGGGAAGCTCCAAAGCTTAGGCATACAGGGGCTCTCCAAACATGACATGGTGTCCGCTAACGACTGGAGCTAATTTTCCATTCAAAAAGTCAAATGGCGCTCCTTCCCTTCTGAGCCCTGCCGTGCGCCCAAACAGTGGTTAATGACCACATATGAGGTATCTGTGTACTCAGGAGAAATTGCCCAACAAATTTTAGGATCCAATTTATACTGTTGCCCATGTGAAAATGAAAAAACTGAGGCTTTTTGTGAAAAAAAAGTACTTTCTTTTTTTTACGGATCAATTTGTGAAGCACTTGGGGGTTAAAAGTGCTCACTCTGCATCTAGATAAGTTCCTTGGGGGGTCTAGTTTCCAAAATGGGGTCACTTGTGGGGGAGCTCCAATGTTTAGGCACACAGGGACTCTCCAAATGCGACATGGCAACCGCTAAATATTCCAGCATATTTTCCATTCAAAAAGTCAAATGGCGCTCCTTCCCTTCTGAGCACTGCAAGTGCGCCCAAACAGTGGTTTAGGAACAAATATGAGGTATCGGTGTACTCAGGAGAAATTGCCCAACAAATTTTAGGATCCATTTTATCCTGTTGCCCATGTGAAAATGAAAAAAACTGAGGCTAAAAGAAAATTTTTGTGAAAAAAAAGTATTTTCTTTTTTTTACGGATCAATTTGTGAAGCACCTGGGGGTTCAAAGTGCTCACTCTGCATATAGATAAGTTCCTTGTGGGGGAGCTCCAATGTTTAGGCACACAGGGACTCTCCAAATGCGACATGGCAACCACTAAATATTCCAGCATATTTTCCATTCAAAAAGTCAAATGGCGCTCCTTCCCTTCTGAGCCCTGCCGTGCGCCCAAACAGTGGTTTATGACCACATATGAGGTATCTGTGTACTCAGGAGAAATTGCCCAACAAATTTTGGGGTCCATTTTATCCTGTTGCCCATGCAAAAAGAAAAATTTTGTTGGAAAAATTAAAATGTCCATTTTTTCCTTCCACGTTGCTTTAGTTCCTGTGAAGCACCTGAAGGGTTAATAATCTTCTTGAATGTAGTTTTGAGTAGCTTGAGGGGTGCAGTTTTTATAATGATGTCACTTTTGGGTATTTTCTGCCATATAGACCCCTCAAAGTGACTTCAAATGTGAGGTAGTCCCTAAAAAAAATGGTTTTGTAAATTTTGCTGTAAAAATGAGAAATCGCTGGTCAACTTTTAACCCTTATAACTTCCTAACAAAAAAAAATGTTGTTCCCAAAATTGTGCTGATGTAAAGTAGACATGTGGGAAATGTTATTTATTAACTATTTTGTGTCACATAACAAATTCAAAATTTGAAAATTGCGAAATTTTCAAAATTTTGGCCAAAGTTCCATTTTTTTCACAAATAAACGCAAAAATTATCGACCTAAATTTACCACTAACATGAAGCCCAATATGTCACGAAAAAACTATCTCAGAATCGCTAGGATCCGTTGAAGCGTTCCTGAGTTATTACCTCATAAAGGGACACTGGTCAGAATTGCAAAAAATGGCCAGGTCATTTAGGTCAAAATAGGCTGGGTCATGAAGGGGTTAAAACAATAAAAGACCTGACAAATTTCAGTTGGTGTGTAATGAATCTAAAATATATGAAAGTTTAATTGTAGTCATTACATTATGTAAAATAATGAAATTTAGCACTATATGCTAATTTTTTGAGAAGGACCTGTATTATGTTAGGATAGCTCCTGGGGTCAAACTACCAGATCTAAATTACTATCTATATAAATAAAGTTGAGTGTATGTACAGCTCTGGCAAAAATTAAGAGACCACCACATCAAAACCCTGTTATGAGCAGCACATTCTCCAGACCTGAACCCCATTGAAAACCTCGGGAATGTAATCAAGAGGATGATGGATAGTCACAAGCCATCAAACAAAGAAGAACTGCTTACATTTTTGCGCCAGAAGCAGTGTGAAAGACTGGTGGCAAGCATGCCAAGACGCATGAAGCAGTTTTTGAAAATCATGGTTTCTAAATGATTATGAACTTGTTTTCTTTGCATTATTTGAGGTCTGAACGCACTTGTTGTTTTTTTTAATTTTTACCATTTTCTATGTCAGAAAAAAAATACAAAATTTATTGCTTGGAAATTTGGTGACATGTCAGAAGTTTATAGAGTAAAAGAACAATTTACATTTTACTCAAAAATATGCCTATAAAGAGAAATATCAGACAAACTGAGCATTTCAAAGTGGTCTCTTAATTTTTGCCAGAGCTGTATATATACCGAATATATAATAAATATCTAATATATACTATAGGCACATCTTCTTGACCACAACAGGTTACACTTGCATGTGTTGCCCATAGCAACCAATCATAATGCATCTTTCATTTCACCAGAGCTGTTGAAAAGATGAAAGCTGAGCTGTGATTGGTTGCTATGAGCAACAGTTTTCCCACTCCACAACACCTCAGCAGACACTGACCGGGTGGGAGAAATCTAGCATCCCCAGGAACATAAGCTCCCAGCCATTGTCTGCCCCCCAGAAAGGAGCAGAGAGCACATGACAGAAATTAATCACCACCTCTTCTATTACTGAAGGGCTCTATTGTCACCGGCGTAGAAAATCGCATCATCAGCGGCCGCACACAGAGCCACACTGCTAGGTTACATCTCCAGGAACCCCCTGCTCAGCGTCACCCAGGTCGGGACTATGGGATGGAGGATGTGTGATGGGTATATGGGCACAGGACTATGAGATGGAGGATATGTATTTATTTATTTTACTCACTTATATAGCGCCATTAATTCCACAGCACTTTACATACATTATTGTATGATGGGTATATGGGTATATGGGCACTGGACTATGGTGTAGATGATATGTGATGGGTATGTGGGCAAGGGACTATGGGATGGAGGATATGTATGATGGGTATATGGGCACTAGACTATAGGATAGAGGATGTGTGATGGGTATATGGGCAAGGGACTATAGGATGGAGGATATGTATAATGGGTATATGGGCACGGGACAATGGGGTGGAGGATATGTATGATGGTATATGGGCACGAGACTATGGGATGGAGGATATGTATAAATAAATAATAATAATCTTTATTTTTATATAGCGCTAACATATTCCGCAGCGCTTTACAGGTTTGCACACATTATCGTCGCTGTCCCCGATAAGGCTCTCAATCTAGATTCCCTATCAGTATGTCTTTGGAGTGCGGGAGGAAACCGGAGGAGACCCACACAAACACGGGGAGAACATACAAACTCCTTGCAGATGTTGTCCTTGGTGGGATTCGAACCCAGGACTCCAGCGCTGCAATGCTATCCACTGAGCCACCATGCTGCCTGGGTATATGGGCACGGAACTATAGAATAGAGGATGTGTGATGGTTATATGGGCACTGGAGTATGGGATGGAGGATAATCATTATAATTTGTTATAACTAACCAGTTAGTTACTATGCCCTGGCAACGCCAGCCTCTTCAGCTAATATTATATAATTTCCAATCATAGAAAAAAAACCAATTTGGACACAATTACAGATACAGTATAATAGAAAAACAAGAAACAAATATCCTAAAATAAAATAAAAAATATATTGCAAAAAATGCATGAAGGTAGTAATAATAATAAGGGTATTTGGTAAACATAATTTTGATCAAAAAAATGTACAAGCCATCCCGCCACGTCAAGGCAACCCTTTGTGGGACAGTCCTAACTCTTGTATTAAAAACCTTACCCTTATTATTATTACTACCTTCATGCATTTTTTGCAATATATTTTTTATTTTATTTTAGGATATTTGTTTCTTGTTTTCTCTGTGTAATGGTCATGTGTTAATGTGCATTTACATTTTGTATACACATCAACTTACTTTTTCAGCTCAGACCTAGTTTTTCATACAGTATAATAGAGGATGTCACATATAGCTTTGAAAAAAAACACATCAACTTGTTTGAAACCAAATGTTGTCTCTCTATTGAAAGAAAAAAAATATTACATGTATACACAACACTAGATATCACTTATATCATCATTTACACACACTGGACAGTACAGATACTTGTGCCATTATAGAGAGGTATTACTTACCATAACATGCGATGCTCAGCAGCACTGCCAAAGCAGACAGAAGTTTGGGCACAGCCATTGTGTATTGCTAGCACAACTGTCTCTGACTTTTTCCAGATTGTCTTCCTGGAATATATAAATTGCTGGAGTAACTCCCATACCTTATCTATTACCTTCCTGTTCTTTCAGCATTATCAGCTACATAAACAGGAAACAGAACACCGGTTGATGGGGATTTATGTATGGAAACCAACAATGCTAATCTGATATAAAAGGTTTATCACAAAAGTTTCTCTATAAGAAATCTGTTAGTGGAACTGGATTTCCAGTAAATTAGTGAGAAGCAATGTTCAGCATATTTCTACTCATTCCACAACTAAAGATTATACTGTGTATTCACCCCTCGTATTGCATATACAGTACAGACAAAAAGTTTGGACACACCTTCTAATTTAAAGATTTCTCTGTATTTTCATGACTATGAAAATTGTACATTCACACTGAAGGCATCAAAACTATGAATTAACACATGTGGAATTATATACTTAACAAAAAAATGTGAAACAACTGAAATTATGTCTTATATTCTAGGTACTTCAAAGTAGCCACCTTTTGCTTTGATGACTGCTTTGCACACTCTTGGCATTCTCTTGATGAGATTCAAGAGGTAGTCACCGGGAATGGTTTTCACTTCACAGGTGTGCTCTGTCAGGTTTAATAAGTGGGATTTCTGGCCTTATAAATGGGGTGTTGTGAACGTGTTGGAGATGACTTTGGAGCTGAGGTTCCCTCTGGTGGTTGCTGAGGTTATTGAACCTATGGTGAACAGCAAGAGTTCTCCACCTGCAATGGATGAATGGTAATCAGGGGGACAGACTGGCCTGATATAAATGAGCTGGCCTCCTATGATCCTCGCCGGTGATCAATTGTTACTTCCTGGTCTAGGTTGGAATTCAGCTTGCTTTTCTGCTGTCTCCTGCTATCATTCAGATAAGTTACTTTGTGTTTTTTTTTCTGTGGTTTGATTTCCCTTGGTTTTGCTGCCTTGCTTTTGAGTTCAGCCGAGTCCCCTTTGGGGGGCTTGCACTAGTGCTCAGTTCCTGTGATATTTTACTGCTGGGTAGCTGCCTTTTCACACCAGAGATCTGATATAGGTGGTCTAGACCGTGTGGTCTCAGCATTTTTGGAATCAGAAGTGTTGGAATTTTTCCTAGGGTTTTGTTGGGTTGCAGACAGTATTCTCTCCTGTACTATCCTATCTAGACAGTTTTGTGCCCCAGCATTTGCTCATTCTATTTTCTGTCTGTGTTCGTGTTCCCACTTGTCTAACCGCTATTATATGTTTGGGGGCTTCCTAATACTTTGAGGCTCTACTCCGGGGCAGTTAGCTTTCCTCTTTCCATCTACAGGGGTAGCTAATCTCTCCGGCTGTGACGAGGCGTCTAGGGCACAGCAGGAATGTCCCACGGCTGCTTCTAGTTGTGCGGTTAGTTTAGGGGTCTGCAACCTATTAGATACAACCTCTCTGGTGTTTGGCTGCCTTTGCGGTTTTTTGCTCCTGCCCTCCTCAGCTACCAAAACATAACAGAATCACCGGCCATACTGAAAATGCTATGGTACTCAACAGAAGGGAAAAAATAGTAAAAAAAAAATAGTAAAAAAAAAACAAAAGAAAAACACAAAGTAACTTATCTGAATGATAGCAGGACACAACAGAAAAGCAAGCTGAATTCCAACCTAGACCAGGAAGCAACAATTGATCACCGGCAAGGATCATGGAAGGCCAGCTCACTTATATCAGGCCAGTCCGTCCCCCCTGATAACCATTCATCCATTGCAGGTGGAGAACTCTTGTTGTTCAACATAGGTTCAATACCCTCAGCAACCACCAGAGGGAGCCTCAGCTCCGAAGTCATCTCCAACACGTTCACAACAGTACCTTCAGAATAACAGCAGGTAGTTTGGTTGAACGGCATTCCAGAGAACATTGTGTCTGACAGAGGAGTCCAGTTTGTTTCCAGATTTTGGAGGACATTTTGTTCTAAACTTGGAGTTCAGTTGTCTTTCTCTTCGGCATTTCACCCTCAGACCAATGGGCAAACTGAGAGAACAAGCCAGACCTTGGAGACTTATTTGAGATGTTTTGTGTCTGCTGATCAAGATGATTGGGTCTCTTTTTTGCCTTTGGCTGAGTTTGCTCTTAATAATAGGGCTAGCTCAGCCACCTTGATGTCTCCTTTTTTCTGTAATTCCGGGTTTCATCCTCGGTTTTCTTCGGGGCAGGTGGAGGCTTCTGTCTGTCCGGTGTTGACTCTATTGTGGAGCGAATGCAGCAGATTTATGACCAAGTAGTGGATAAGTTGTCTCTCTCTCAGGAGAAGGCCCAGCGGTTTGCTAACCGGCATAGGACTGATGGACCTCGGTTTAAAGTGGGGGACTTGTTTTGGTTGTCCTCAAAAAATATCCCGATGAAGGTTGCGTCTCCAAAATTTAAGCCAAGGTTCATTGGACCTTATAAGATCATGGAAATTCTTAATCCTGTTTCCTTCCATTTGCTTCTTCTAGGGACATTTAAGATTCACAACGTATTCCACAAATCTTTATTGAAGAGGTTTGTCGAGCCAGTGGTTCCTATGACTGCGCCTCCTGACCCTGTTTTTGTTGAGGGCAATTTTGAGTATGAGGTTCAGAAGATATTGGATTCTCGTTTTGCTAGGAGGAGACTCCAGTACTTGGTTAAGTGGAGAGGTTATGGTCAGGAGGACAATTCTTGGGTGTTTGCTTCGGACATTCATGCTAAGAGACTGGTCCGTGCCTATCACCGAGCTCATCCTGATCGGCCTGGTGGCGCACGTGAGGGTTCGATGACCCCTCCTCAAGGGGGGGTACTGTTGTGAACGTGTTGGAGACGACTTCGGAGCTGAGGCTCCCTCTGGTGGTTGCTGAGGGTATTGAACCCAAGAGTTTTCCACCTGCAATGGATGAATGGTTATCAGGGGGACGGACTGGCCTGATATGATATAAGTGAGCTGGCCTCCCATGATCCTCGCCGGTGATCAATTGTTACTTCCTGGTCTAGGTTGGAATTCAGCTTGCTTTTCTGCTGTCTCCTGCTATCATTCAGATAAGTTACTTTGTGTTTTTTTTTCTGTGGTTTGATTTCCCTTGGTTTTGCTGCCTTGCTTTTGAGTTCAGCCGGGTCCCCTTTAGGGGGCTTGTGCTGGTCTCTGTTCTCTTTTTGTATTTGCACTGGTGCCCAGTTCCTGTGATATTTTACTGCTGGGTAGCTGCCTTTTCACACCAGAGATCTGATATAGGTGGTCGAAACCGTGTGGTCTCAGCATTTTTGGAATCAGAAGTGTTGGAATTTTTCCTAGGGTTTTGTTGGGTTGCAGACAGTATTCTCTCCTGTACTATCCTATCTAGACAGTTTTGGGCCCCAGTGTTTGCTCATTCTATTTTCTTTCTGTGTTCGTGTATTTCGCTTGTCTAACCGCCATTATGTGTTTGGGGGCTTCCTAATACTTTGGGGCTCTACTCCGGGGCAGTTAGCTTTCCTCTTTCCATCTACAGGGGTAGCTAATCTCTCCGGCTGTGACGAGGCGTCTAGGGCACAGTAGGAACGTCCCACGGCTGCTTCTAGTTGTGCGGTTAGTTTAGGGGTCTGCAACCTATTAGATACCAACCTCTCTGGTGTTTGGCTGCCTTTGCAGTTTTTTGCTCCTGCCCTCCTCAGCTACCAAAACATAACATGGGATTAGGACCATCAGTTGTGTTGTGCAGAAGTCTGGTGGATACACAACTGATAGTCCTACTGAATAGACTATTAGAATTTGTATTATGGCAAGAAAAAAGCAGCTAAGTAAAGAAAAACGAGTGGCCATCATAACTTTAAGAAATGAAGGTCAGTCAGTCTGAAAAATTGGGAAAACTTTGAAAGTGTCCCCAAGTGCAGTTGCAAAAACCATCAAGCGCTACAAAGAAACTGGCTCACATGAGGACTGCCTCAGGAAAGGAAGACCAAGACTCACCTCTACTTCTGAGGATAAGTTTATCACAGAAATCACAGGTTAACAGCAGCTCAGATTAGAGACCAGGTCAATGCCACACAGAGTTCTAGCAGCAGACACATCTCTACAACAACTGTTAAGAGGAGACTTTGTGCAGCAGGCCTTCATGGTAAAATAGCTACTAGGAAACCACTGCTAAGGACAGGCAACAAGCAGAAGAGACTTGTTTGTGCTAAACAACACAAGGAATGGACATTAGACCAGTGGAAATCTGTGTTTTTTTCTGATGAGTCCAAATTTGAGATCTTTGGTTCCAACCACCGTGTCTTTGTGCGACGCAGAAAAGGTGAACGGATGGACTCTGCATGCCTGATTCCCACTGTGAAGCATGGAGGAGGAGGTGTGATGGTGTGGGGTGCTTTGCTGGTGACACTGTTGGGGATTTATTCCAAATTGAAGGCATACTGAACCAGCATGGCTACCACAGCATCTTGCAGAGGCATGCTATTCCATCCGGTTTGCGTTTAGTTGGACCATCATTTATTTTTCAACAGGACCATGACCCCAAACACACCTCCAGGCTGTGTAAGGGCTATTTGACCAAGAAGGAGAGTGATGGGGTGCTACGCTAGATGACCTGGCCTCCACAGTCACCAGACCTGAACCCAATCGAGATGGTTTGAGGTGAGCTGGGCTGCAGAGTGAAGGCAAAAGGGCCAACAAGTGCTAAGCATCTCTGGGAACTCCTTGAAGACTGCTGGAAGACCATTTCCGGTGACTACCTCTTGAATCTCATCAAGAGAATGCCAAGAGTGTGCAAAGCAGTCATCAAAGCAAAAGGTGGCTACTTTGAAGAACCTAGAATCTAAGACATATTTTCAGTTGTTTCACACTTTTTTGTTAAGTATATAATTCCACATGTGTTAATTCATAGTTTTGATGCCTTCAGTGTGAATGTACAATTTTCATAGTCATGAAAATACAGAAAAATGTTTAAATGAGAAGGTGTGTCCAAACTTTTGGTCTGCACTGTAAGTTCCTTGGCATACTGTCACAAGGGTGTCATGTCCTCCTGGAAGACCAGTCACATCGAGTAATGAATCGCAGGTCTTCTTTAGAGATGATGTGATCTGAACCCTATATTGAATGGATTTAGTTTCTTCTGGTGCTGAAGAGGTTAACGACCCTTTGTATGCTGGTCAGAAACATGCTGATTCTGATCTGGTCATTGCCTCCTCCTATATAAACTGGTCAGACCTTCTTGTCCCTGCCTGTAAAAGATTCATCTTACTGTGCTGTGTGCTAAAGCTAAGTTGTTTGGAGTAGAGTTGTTGTAGAAGTGTTCTGTGGTTTGCTGCAGTTTGTGTGTGTTTATCTCCTGGTCCCTGTTCTTGTTTAGTTTATTTCTCCTTGTCTTGTCCCTATGCTCCTTCCTATTGTTGGCTAGTGCTTTTGTATGATAGAGGTTTTCTGTTATCCCTGTTTTTTTTGTGACTTGTTTACATTACATTTCTGCCCAATGCCTCATGGGGTGGGTGAGGGGACAGACCTGGGTTTAACAGGAGAAAAATAAGGTGGGAAACTCAGGTCTCTCTTCCTTCAAGAGTACCCCCGGTACAGGGATAGTTAGGGTCCCAGTTTCAGGTAGAGCTTGAATCCTCCCTTCTTTACCAAAGACCATCACAGTGTGACACATACAGAGTTCTTCAATTAGGGTCCGTTTGTGTAACACAACCTGTTGTGCCCATGTTTAGAAAGTATTAAGTTATTTTCCGGTAATGGTATTTTTCGGAAGCCCATGACAGCACCACGAGAGAGGGGATCCGCCCTCCAGGAACAGGAAACCTACAGATACAAAAGGGCGGCACTTCTCCCACGCATCAGTTGGATTACAGGCTTGAGAGGACTACCACGGTTAGTGGCACAAATATATACACAATATATACCATTTTAACTGTAAGAAGAAGTGCAGCCCACACATGAAAGGGAGGGAATCAAGGGTGCAGTCATGGGCTTCCAAAAAATACCGTTACCGATAAGTAACTTAATACTTTATTCAGACTCGGACAAGACAGCACCACGAGAGAATTACATTGATGTAAACTAACCTAGGGAGGGACTACAGCCTGCAGTAACCTTAACCTGTAGGTGAGATCTGATGAGGCGCCCATGTCCAACCGATAGTGTTTAAAAAAGGTGTACCATGTGGCTGCCTTACATATCTGGTCAATTGACACTCCAGATCTTTCTGCCCAAGATGATGACATGGCACGGGTGGAATGTGCCCTCAGATCCTGCGGAGCCGGACCCCCACCTGCTGTATAAGCCAGAGAGATAGCCTCCCTAATCCACCTCGCTAACGTGCATCTTGATACTCTAAGCCCTTTTGTAGAACCTTGGAAGGATAAAAATAATGCATTATCCTTTTTCCAAGGATTAGTAGCCGAGATATATTCCAGTAGGCATCTTCTAACGTATAACGTATGAATTTTCTCTTCTTTAGGGTTAGAAGGGTGTTAAATATTAATTATTGGTTATGGATTTATTCTTATTACACTCAATTCTGTTCCGAGCACATTGACTTTTGCTGACATTACATATGTTATTTCTGTATGGTAAAATGTTAACCTCATATATAGAGACCACGTGCTCTGAGGGACGTATATATAACATGGCTACAGGAAGGGAGGGGGGCTCTCTTCTTCACTCTCTTCATGACACTCTAGGGACATTTTACTCTGACACTACGTTGAACGGACAGCTGTTATGTAAGTTAACCTAACCACGTGTTGCTTCCAAAGATGCTCCTAACAGAGACAAATGTCATTTACCATTCAGGATCCAAGGAAAGAAGCGTACAAACTTTGATATGGACAAATGGACAATCTCTTTGTAACTATTTCACCCATTTTATGTTTTGCTGCAATTATGTTTTTTGGTGGACAGTCCAATAAACCACTACATTTTTTTTTATAAGAAACATTATGACATTATCACATCTGGTAACAAGTCCTGAAAAAATATACTAAAATAAGTATTTTTAACAAAGGGTTAGGGAGAAAAGAAGGTAGAACTATCTCTTGTGACCTGTGGAAGTGTGATGCTACTTTGGGCAAGTATAAACCCTGTCATGTAAGAACTCTGTATAAGGGGGATGTCTGGAAAGTGTCTGAATATCCCCTATTCTACGTGCAGATGTTATTGCTATCAAAAAGGCCGTTTTAAGGGATAGCATCTTAATCGAGGCTGACTCAAGGGGTTCAAACGGGGCCTCTGTCATAGCTGAAAGGACTAGGTTCAGATCCCATGGCATGCATTTATTTCTGTGTATGGGTCTAGATCTACCAGCCGCTCTAATAAATTTAGAAACCCAGTAGTTATTAGCAATATCACAGGAAAGCAGGGCACCCAGGGCTGAAACCTGTACTTTTAGTGTACTCGTGGAAAGACCTAATTCCACAGCCTTCTGAAGAAATTCTAGAATCTGTCCCACAGCTACCCCTCCTGAGACTAAATTCAGAACAGGCTAGGAATCGCCTCCAGGTTCTAGCATAGATCTTTGTTGGTATCTGCTTCCTACTCTTCAGAGGAGTGTCAATTAAATTTGGGGAGAACTCTCTATTCCTCAACAATGACCTTTCAAACTCCACGTCGTCAAATGGAGCCCCGTCACTTGTGGACGGTCGATCGGCCCCTGGCAGAGAAGATGCGGAAGGACAGGAAGTATCCAGGGATTGCATACCGACATAGTACTCAGCCATGCGAACCATGTCCTCCTGGGCCAAAATGGGGCAGTTAGTATGACCCTTGCCCGATTTTCCCTGATCTTCCTCACTACCAGAAGTAACAGGACTAATGGTGGGAATGCGTAGGCCAGGGAGAAGTCCCATTTTGTTAGGAAGGCGTCCACTACCAGAGGATTTTCCCTGGGATTCAGGGAACAGAATTTTCTTACTTCCCTGTTTTCCCTGTTGGCAAAGAGGTCTACCTTCGGCTGACCCCATTTATGGACAATCTGGTTGAAGACGTCCATGTTTAAAGACCATTCTCCCTGCCTTAGAATATTGCGGCTTAGAAAGTCTGCTTTTATGTTGTCCTTTCCTCTGATATTAAGAGCTGTCAAAGATTGAAAATGTATTTCGGCTGTTTGAAATAGACGTTCTGTTACTTGCATCAGAGCCTCGGGATGTGTTCCACCTTGGTGGTTGACGTAGGCCACCGCCACCTGGTTGTCCAAGAGAATCTTGACATGGTGACCCTGTAGGTATACGAGGAGTTTTTTAACTGATAATTCTATCGCCAACAGCTCCCTCTGGTTGGCTGAGGCTCCCACCTGGGAGTCCCATTGTCCCTGGACCACAATGTCCCCCATATGGGCCCTCCCATAAGGGCTAGGATCTGTGGTTATTATACAGGTTATGTGCGTTACCCAGGGAACTCCTGAAGATAAGTTGTCTGAAGGGCTCAACGACATTTGGCCCTGCAGGTACCCCCAAGGCTCTATCGCTAATTAGGACATCCTTCTGCAGGGGTCTAGTGTGAAACTGAGCCCACCTGAAGGCCGGGATACACGACATCAGGGAATCGAACAGAGACATGGCCTGTCTGAGGGTCATGGAGGGTCTATCAATTGCCTGTAATGCCTGCTGTTGAATGTGTATTAACTTGTCTGGCGGTAGACGACACTGTTGTACCTCAGAATCTAACACTAGGCCTAGAAACTTCTGGACCCTTAAGGGCTGTAATCAGGATTTTTCATAATTTATTATCCAGCCTAAGTGCTCCAGCCTGGACCTAGCTCTTTCTATTTGTGACAGGCAATGATCCACTGAATTACCCACAATCAGGAAGTCGTCTAAGAAGGGGACAATAAGAATATTTGACTCCCGTAGATGGGCGATGACTTCAGCAACTACTTTCGTGAATACCAGAGGGGCAGCTGATAGATCAAAGGCGAGAGCCCTAAACTGAAAATGGCGGACTACACCCCCCACGGAAACCGCCACCCTCAGGAACAGCTGGAAATCTACATTCATAGGCACATGATAGTACGGGTCTTTCAAATCCATGACTGCCATGAAACAGTTTTTAAATAACATCTTTATTGCCGAGCCGAACGATTCCATCTTAAAGGTTCGGTTGACCAGAAACTCATTAAGGGACTGGAGATTAATAATGGTTCTAAATAACTTGTCTGGTTTCTGAATCAGGAACAGAGTAGAGTAGAAACCTCTACCTCTCTCGGATTCCGGAACCTCCACCAGGACATTTTTAAGGCATAAATTCAGAATCTCTGCTTCCAATGCCGACTGTTCAAGAGGAGAAGAGTGTAGGGGAGTTAACTTAAAGCTATCTCGCAGGATATAACTAAACTCAAGCTTGAGTCCGTTGGATTTTACACTCCGCACTCAGTCACTATTTATGTTCTCTAACCATACTGGAAGGAAGGCCGACAATCTACCCCCTACGGGAATTGCTAGTCATTGGGCAGGTTTCTTCCGTTCCCTTGAAGAACGCTTGAACATAAAGCCCGAACCTCTCCTTCTTCTATCTTCCCACTTGGAACGGTCTCTAGCAGGTGATAGTATGAGTCTTTTTCCCTGACCAAACCTCTTTCTATTGAAAGAACGTCGGTAGGACGTGGACGATAAATTAGGGAACTTTTTTTTCTCGTCCCCTGCCTTATCCAGCAACTCATCCAGGACTGGACCAAACAGATACTCCCCTTCGCAAGGGATTTCTCAGAGTTTAGATCTTGCTTGGATGTACCCTGGCCAGCACTTTAACCACAAGGCTCTGCGGGCCGCGTTGGAAAGCCCTGCTGCTCTGGCTGCCATTCTAACAGAGTCAACTGAGGCATCCAATAGAAAAGCTGTGCCCCCCTGAATCAATGGCAGGGCACCCAGAATTGTATCTCTAGGAGCTCCTTCCTTTAACTGAGACTCCAGTTGGTTCAACCAGACCATCATGGATCTGGCCATACAAGTTGATGCTACCGCTGGTCTTAGGGAACCGGCTGCCATCTCACAGGTTCCCTTAAGGAAGGTATCTGCCTTCCTGTCTATGGGATCTTTAAGGGTCCCCATGGCTTTGAAAGAAAGGTAGCGAGGCTCTTTTTGATGCCTTAGCCACTGCAGCATCTAGCTTAGGGGCTTTGTTCCAGGTGTTGACTTGCCAGATCCTCAAAGGGGTATCTGCGCTTGAAAGCTGGTGGTAAAGAGCCCCTCTTTTCTGGATTTTTCCATTCCCAGCGAATTAGCTCCTGAATCTTTTTGTTTAAAGGGAAGGACCTTCGCTTCCTCTGTTTCAGCCCTTTGAACATGACATCCTGTATGGATAGCTGCAGTTTGGGTTCCGCTTTGCCCATCATTCCCTTGACCACTTTCACCAACTTATCTACCCAGTCTAGGGGCAGACAGAAGCGACTGAAGTCTTCCTCCGACGAAGAAGACGAGGGAAATGAATCGGAGGAGTCCTCATCTTTCTCCCCTTCCGCAGAAGAATCTGAGTCCAGAGGGGCCATGTATTTTGAGCTTCCCGCTTGGGACAGGGACTTCAGGGATTCCCTTACTTCTGCCCTGACTATATCTTTCAGGCTTGCAGTAACATTAGGTGATTCTTGTGCTACCTGAGGGAGGATAGTAAAAAAAAAGGCAATATAGTCTATCTAGACATAATGCCGTTCCACCCTTCCCCTTCCTGAGACCTCACCGTCTGCTGGATACAGGGGGTACACAACGTTTTTGGGCACGAATCTGGTAGGGGGCATCCACAGAGGGTGCATTCCCTGTGTTTTGCCTTACCCATGCACTTCTTCCCCTAAAATAAAAACATAAGGGGAAGCCGCATCACTGAGTGAATATGAGGGGGGTTTTTCACAGTCGATACTCCCGACCCTCGTCTGGAGGAGCTCTTACGACTGGACTGGTCACTCCGTCTGTGCTATACCGGGATTTCTACTGATCCTTAGGCTTCTGCATGGCGCTCTGCTATTCCTCCAGCAGCTGGTGCTGTAGCTCTTGATTGCTCTCCATCATTACTTATGGATAATGAGGCGAGAAGCATGGGTGTTTCCCGGAGCCTGATTCTATCCCTTCTTCCGGTCAGCAGATGTGCCCCGCCACCCCCCGATTGGCTCTCCGCCCTCCACAGGTGCAGTCACTGGCCAGTGGGATGCGTGTGTGCCCTGTGTCCTGTTTTGATGGGCGCCGCATGCGCAGTAGCACTGTTGACCCAGAAGTGCTTGCCAGCTCCACCCCCCAACGTCACTGCGGCCCCACAGACGCTTCCAATGCATCCAGGAGTAGCACGGGATGCCCGGGCTTGTGCCTAAGGCATCACCAGATCCCCGGACACTGCCACAGCCGCGCCTCCAGGTCCCAGCACCACCATCACCGCCAGGCCTGGCCATCGCACCGCTGGAGCAGAAAGCCTCAGGGGGATACTCACCCAGCGCTGACTTCTCCGGAGATTGGCATCCTCCAGACTCAGCTCCCTGCTTCGAACGCCACCGCCGTGCAGCCCAGCAAGGACCACTGTGGTGTCAACAGGAGCTCCGCACCGGCCAAGGAAGGAGAACCCCCGCTACCTATGTCGGCCAGCCGGCCTGGGATCCATTCAGACTCCTGCAGCACATCTGTAGGATCCAGTCCCACAGGAACAGGAAGTAAACTGATGCGCGGGACAGGTGCCGCCCTTTTGTATCTGTAGATTTCCTGCTCCTGAAGGGTGGATCCCCTCTCTCGTGGTGCTGTCATGGGAGTCCGAATAAACTAGAGGATTCTTGTTTGCAAAATTTAGTACCAATTTTAATCATTAGTCACAACTGTTATTGAAGTTTAGTACATGTACTTCAATGAGAATTAGCAACAATATCAAATACCACACAGGATTGCTTTAACCCATTAGTTACAGAGCCAATTTACAGCTTAATGACCAGGCTAATTTTTACAATTCTGACCACTGTCAATTTATGAGGTTATAACTCTGGAACACTTTAACGGATCCCGCTGAATTCTGAGATAGTTTTTTTCGTGACATATTGTACTTCATATTAGTGGTAAAATTTCTTCAATATGACTTGCGTTTATTTATTAAAAAAATGGAAATATGGCAAAAAATTCTTAAATTTTGCAATTTTAAAACTTTTAATTTTTATGCCCTTTAAAACAGAGAGATATGTCACACAAAATACTTAATAAATAACATTTCCCACATGTCTAATTTACATCAGCACAATTTTGGAAGCAAGATTTTTTTTTGTGAGGAAATTATAAGGCTTAAAAGTTGACCAGCGATTTCTCATTTTTACAACAAAATTTATAAAACCATTTTTTTAGGGACCATATCACATTTAAAGTCACTTTGAGGGGTGTACATGACAGAAAAAACCCAAAAGTGACACAATTCTAAAAACTGCACCGCTCAAGGTGTTCAAAACCACATTCAAGAAGTTTATTAACCCTTTATGTGCTTCACAGGAACTGAAGCAATGTGAAAGGAAAAATTAACATTTAAATTTTATTTACAAACATTTCAATTCAGAATCATTTTTTTTTTATTTTCACAAGTGTAAAAAGAGAAAGTGAATCACAAAATTTGTTGTGCAATTTGTCCTGAGTATGCTGATACCCCATATGTGGGGGTAAACCACTGTTTGGGCGCACGGCAAAACTTGGAAGGAAAGAAGCGCCATTTGACTTTTTAAATGCAGAATTGGCTGGAATTGAGAGCCCCTGATGTGCGTACACAATGGAAAACCCCCACAAGTGACACCATTTTGGAAACTAGACCCTTTAACCCCTTCATGACCCAGCCTATTTTGACCTTAAAGACCTTGCCATTTTTTGCAATTCTGACCAGTGTCCCTTTATGAGGTAATAACTCAGGAACGCTTCAACGGATCCTAGCGATTCTGAGATTGTTTCTTCTTGACATATTGGGCTTCATGTTAGTGGTAAATTTAGGTCGATAATTTTTGTGTTTATTTGTGAACAAAATGGAAATTTGGCAATAATTTTGAAACTTTTGCAATTTTCAAATTTGAATTTTTATTCTGTTAAACCAGAGAGTTATGTGACACAAAATAGTGAATAAATAACATTTCCCACATGTTTACTTTACATCAGCACAATTTTGGAAACAAATTTTTTTTTTTGTTAGGAAGTTATAAGGGTTAAAAGTTGACCAGCGATATCTCCTTTTTACAGCAAAATTTACAAAACCATTTTTTTAGGGACCACCTCACATTTAAAGTCACTTTGAGGGGTCTATATGGCAGAAAATACCAAAAGTGACACCATTATAAAAACAGCACCCCTCAAACTACTCAAAACTATATTCAAGAAGATTATTAACCCTTCAGGTGCTTCACAGGAACTAAAGCAACGTGGAAGGATAAAATGTACATTTTAATTTTTCCAACAAAAAATTTCTTTTAGCATCAATTTTTTCATTTTTACATGGGCAACAGGATAAAATGGATCATAAAATTTGTTGGGCAATTTCTCCTGAGTACACTGATACCTCATATGTAGTCATAAACCACTGTTTTGGCGCACGCCAGGGCTCAGAAAGGAAGGAGCGCCATTTGACTTTTTGAATGGAAAATATGCTGGAATATTTAGCGGTTGCCATGTCGCATTTGGAGAGTCCCTGTGTGCCTAAACATTGGAGCTTCCCCACAAGTGACCCCATTTTGGAAACTAGACCCCCCAAGGAACTTATCTAGATGCATAGTGAGCATTTTGAACCCCCAGGTGCTTCTCAAATTGATCCGTAAAAAAAAGAAAGTATTTTTTTCACAAAAAATTTCTTTAAGCCTCAGTTTTTTCATTTTCACATTGGCAACAGGATAAAATGGATCCTAAAATTTGTTGGGCAATTTCTCCTGAGTACACACATACCTCATATGTGGTCATAAACCACTGTTTGGGCGCACGGCAAGGCTCAGAAGGGAAGGAGCGCCATTTGACTTTTTGAATGGAAAATATGCTGGAATATTTAGCGGTTGCCATGTCGCATTTGGAGAGTTCCTGTGTGCCTAAACATTGGAGCTCCCCCACAAGTGACTCCATTTTTCAAACTAGACCTCCCAAGGAACTTATCTAGATGCACAGTGAGCACTTTGAACCCGAGGTGCTTCACAAATTGATCCGTAAAAAAAAGAAAGTACTTTTTTCACAAAAATGTTATTTTAGCCTCAGTTTTTCATTTTCACATGGGCACCAGGATAAAATGGATCCTAAAATTTGTTGGGCAATTTCTCCTGAGTACACAGATACGTCATATGTGGTCATAAACCACTGTTTGGGCGCACGGTAGGGCCCAGAAGGGAAGGAGCGCCATTTGACTTTTTGAATGGAAAATTAGCTCCAATCGTTAGCGGACACCATGATGCGTTTGGAGAGCCCCTGTGTGCCTAAACAGTAAAAAAAAAACACATTTGACACCATTTTGGAAACTAGACCCCTTATGGAACTTATCTAGATGTGTTTTGAGCAATCTGAACCCCTAAGTGCTTCACAGAAATTTATAACGTAGATCAGTGAAAATAAAAAATCTTTTTTCTCCTTAAAAATGATTTTTTAGCCCGCTATTTTTTATTTTCACAAGGGTCACAGGAAAAATTGGACCACAAAAGTTGTTGTGCAATTTTTCATGAGTACACCAATACCCCATATGTGGGGGGGAACCACTGTTTTGGTGCATGGGAGAGCTCAGAAGGGAAGGAGTGCCATTTTGGAATGCAGACTTGATGGAATGTTCTGCGGGCGTCATGTTGCGTTTGCAGAGCCCCTGATGTGCCTAAATTGTAGAAACCCCCCACAAGTGACCTCATTTTGGAAACTAGACCCCCCCACGGAGCTTATCTAGATGTGTAGTGAGTAGTGTTGAGCATTCCGATACCGCAAGTATCGGGTATCGGCCGATATTCGCGTTATCGGAATTCCGATACTTAATTCCGATACTTTTTCCATATCGTATACCGGAATTGGAAGTTCCCATAATTCTTTGAGAGGCAATGTGATTTTAGTCAGCCAATGAGGAATCCTACGAAGTGTGGGCACATCCTGTGATGCTGCGGTCATCTTAACTAATGGCATGGCTGTGATTGGCTGCTGAAATGATGTCAGAATGCACTATAAAAGGCGCCGCCGCCATTTTAGCGTCACTGTGCTGTGAACTCAGTAAGGGACAGAACGCTACTCTGCTCACTCTGAGGGACAGTTAGATATTGCGATTTTGTGTACTACTGTGCTTGAGGCAGGCTAGTTTACCAACCGCTGTGTAAAGCTTCATTTTGCCAGTGTTGTTTTAACAGCTCTGTGCAAGGTGTGTGTGTGACAGTGCAGGTGACGCTGCAGTTTGCTCTGCATCCACCGCTGTTTGTAGGCATCTGCACGTGTCCCTTTTTTTTTTTTTTTTTTTTTTATTTTATTTAGTGGAATTGGTGCAGCTCCATTATATTAGAAAAAAATCAAATCTATTAGTGTGACGTGCTTCCATCCGTATACAATACATTGGTTGCAAACACTATAGAAGTACAGAAAGGAGCTTTTCACAGATTGTGGACAGTTGTGTTTCAGTGTTCACTTCAGTCTGTGTTTTTTTACTTTTTTGAGTGCAGATCACGCTCAAGTTACATGTTCAAGCACTGCTGCTTGTACTCTGCTGAGTGTGTCTCAGTGGCTCATCCTTTTCATTTATCTCCAATTGGTTCTGCTACATTCCATTTAAAATAAATCTAATCTATTAGTGTGACGCGCTTCCATCCGTATACAATACATTGGTTGCAAACACTATAGAAGTACAGAAAGGAGCTTTTCACAGATTGTGGACAGTTGTGTTTCAGTGTTCACTTCAGTCTGTGTTTTTTACTTTTTTGAGTGCAGATCACGCTCCAGTTACATGTTCAAGCACTGCTGCTTGTACTCTGCTGAGCGTGTCTCAGTGGCTCATCCTTTTCATTTATCTCCAATTGGTTCTGCTACATTCCATTTAAAATAAATCTAATCTATTAGTGTGACGCGCTTCCACCCGTATACAATACATTGGTTGCAAACAATATAGAAGTACACAAACGGGCCTTTCACAGCTACTGAACATGGGTTTTTAATTTTTAACTAAAATATGTATTTTTTCAAATGACACAAATATAAGTAATGTTGAAGAGGAATAGTCCTACATCCATTGTTTGCACAATATTACAGGTGTACATCATGTCCCTTAATCAACAATGTATTATTATATTTACTTGTATGCTTTTATTTAAAAGCCAAGAACACAGAAGGATAACCTTCGCACTGCAGCTGTTGTCAAAGTTCAACCCACATTATGCACTTCCAACATTGCAGCATTTGAGGCATGATGTGAGTTGGATTGGTCAAAGTTATGGAGTGAGAAGGTTCACCATCAGTACCCTATAGCATAAGTATGCTTTTGTGTTAGCATTTGTGTTAGACATGTGGATATCTGCCATAATATGTCACAATTATTTAGTTACAGATTTGTTACCAACACTAATCATTGAATGGTTTTAAATTTGACGTTTCACTTGTTTACAGCTTAGAAATAAGGGTGTAGCCTGATATCTATGTGTAGCACTAGCCACTTTAACATGTCATGTTTTTTTAAACATGTGTAGCTAGGTAGCAGTAATTTTTGCCGGACACACAGCAGGGGAACAGCAGGCGTTACTGAACCCCACTATCACTATAGCTTGTGTATTGGTCTGTGGACACGACACTTCTGAGCAGCAACTGGCAGTGTTGTAGCCCAGGGAGTATAGCTCAGGTGGTAGAAAGATGAACATAACAGGAGACATGGAAAACGTTGTCAACCAGTTAGTTAATCTGAAACCGGACAGGCAAATTCAGGCGAGATCCATGCCTAGTTCATTTTCAGAAAAGTAAGCCGTTCTACATTATCGTAGGATAGTCGCATGCAACGGTCTGTTAGTACACCACCTGCAGCAGTAAAGACGCGCTCCGATAATACACTGCCAGCAGATCAAGCCAGCACCTCCAATGCATACTGGCTAAGCTCTGGCCATGTATCCAGCTTAGAGACACAAAACTTGAATGGGGAAGAGCCATCTGGGAGTACACTGAGAGGGCAAGACATGTAGTCTGTCACCATCTTACGGAAATGTTGCCTCCTGCTGACTGGAGCCGTCTCGGATGGTGTAGACATTGGTGGCGCTGCCACAAAACTTCGACACATTTGGAACATACTGTTCTTGCCCTGTGCAGAGGCGCTGCTTGTGCTCCCTCTTGTTGCAGAGCTGTCTCCACTGCCTCGACGCACAGAGCTGCTTTGTAAATCAGTAGCAGCAGCAGTGCTCTCGGCTGGAATGGAGAACATTATGGATTGCACCAGTGTGTCTTGGTACTTCCGCATTTTACGCTCCCGGTTCAACGGTGTGATGAGGCTTTGTAAGTTGTCCCGGTAGCGAGGGTCTAGGAGGGTGTACACCCAATAATCAGACGTGGTGTGAATGTGTTCGATGCGGCGGTCGTTTCTCAGCCACTGCAGCATGAAATCAACCATGTGCTGCAGACTCCCAACTGGCCAAGAAACGTTGTCCCCTGCAAGAGGCGTCATCTCCGCCTGCTGTGCATCACCCCACCCTTGGTCTACATACTGACTAGAGCATTGTCTACCTCCCTCTGGAGCGATGTCTTCCTCCTCCATTGACTCCTCCTCATCCTCCTCACAAAGTCCTTCAAATACATATAAATTTACAAAATTTAAAACTCAAAATTTAAAAACTTTGTATCATAATTCTGTAACATCAGTTTATGGAAACACAATAGCATTACAAAAGGATAGACAAAAAATGTACATTATGTGCTTTGTAAATACATTAAAAGTTTGTAATGGTTATGAAAATATAGACAGCGACTCTGGAGGTTCAATTGTTGATACAGCATGGTACTTTGAAAGTCCTCCAGCCCTTTGTGAGGAACCACGTTGCGCTGACTGTCCAGAAGGTGATGGAATTTGTGACTCCTCATCCTCCACCTCTTCCAAAACCTCATGCCTTAGTGCTTGCAGTGTTTTTTGAAGCAGGCAGATAAGGGGGACAGTCAGGCTGACTAGTGCATCATCTGCACTCGCCATCCGCGTTGACTCATCAAACGCACGCAAAACGTGGCAGATATCCTTCATAGAGTTATTCGCCACTCATTACACTGGCAGTGGCTGCCCATTCATTATAGGATCCAATTCTAATTACTGGTTCTCACCAACATAGCTCTCCACAGCGCAGCACCCCCTACATCTCCTCCCTTATTTATATTTATCGGCCTAACCGACTGCTGCACTCTGCAAACGACCTTCGACTAACCTCTGCACTAATCCGTACCTCCCACTCCCAACTCCAAGACTTCACCCGCGCTGCGCCAATCCTCTGGAATGCTCTACCCCAAGAAATTAGGACTATCCGCAATTTGGATGGTTTCAGGCGCTCCCTCAAAACACATTTGTTCACAGTGGCCTATCACATTCACTAATCAAAGTCATTCTATGTGTAATTCTGTGTGTGTAGCCCATTCACTATCTCCATGCATCCCTCACTTCCTTAAAATGGCTGGACCATCATTGTAAAAACACCATTGTATATAAACACCTGTACTTTGTATCTCCCACACCTCATTGTAGATTGTAAGCTTTCACCAGCAGGGGCGGCTGATTTTGCTTTAATTATTGTATTGTTAACGTTGTTACTTATGACTCGTGTTTTGAAACTGTTAAACTGTAAAGCACTGCGGAATATTATGGCGCTATATAAATAAATAATATTATTATTCTTATTATAGAGGCCCACTCAGTAGTGGTGAAGTGTGAACGCCGCAAATTGCGAGTTGACTGCGCCTGATGCAGCTGATACTCCATTACTGTTGGCTGCTGCTCACACAACCGCTCCAACATATGTAACGAGGAATTCCACCTGGTGGGTACGTCACATATAATGCGATGTTCATGAAGGTGAAATCTGCGTTGCAGAGCTGCAATCAGCGATCTGGCCATGCTGGAACGTCGCAAGTGAGCGCACTCTAGGCGGACCTTGTGCAGCAGTGCATCAAGATCCGGATAGTCCCTCAAAAAACTCTGCACGACCAAGTTGAGCACATATGACAGACATGGTATGTGAGTGAGGTTGCCAAGGCCCAGAGCTGACACCAGATTTCGGCCATTGTCACACACTACCAAGCCTGCCTGTAGATTCTCTTCCAAAAACCACACGTCGCTCTCCTGCTTTATGGCATTACAGAGCTCCTGCGCTGTGTGGCTAAGATTCCCCATGGAAATTAATTTCAGGATGGCCTGTTGACATTTGGACACGGCTGTGCTCATATCGGTCGCAACAGGTAAACGTTCACGGGTCCATGTGGAGGTAGACCGTGACGGCTCCTGCAGCGATGATTCTGAGGAACTGGAATAGGAGGAGGAATCAATGTGTACAGACTTGATTCCTGCAATCCTTGGAGTTGGCAGAACACGTACAGCGCCACTCGCAAGATCAGTACCCGGCTGCACAACATTGACCCAATGGGCAGTGAGGGAAAGGTATTGTCCCTGGCCATGGGTGTTAGAACCCTCTTGTTAGGTTTTGTTTCAGTTTGCTGGTCACATGACCTTTTTTCCCTATTTAGTCTGGCTCCGCCCTTCTGGCTTTGCTTGACTTCATTGTATTATCTACTGTTAAGCTAGCCGGGTGCTTAGGTGCCTTAATCTGTGAGTTTTGCTTGATGTTAGGATCACAAAGTATTTATTTTTCTGTTTAATTATCCATGCTACAATTTATGTTAGGACTAGGAGGTGTCCACCTTTTCTCCCAGTCCCTAGATCTTGTAGGGATTACTCCCTCGCAACTATAGGTCTTCGTTCACACTAGATGAGGACTTTAGCGGGTCTGGTCGCAGGATCAGGTTCCCCGTTACATCGTAGGGATTCAGCTTAGTTGTATTGTAGGGACAGAATTCCCTTCTTTCCTTACTGGTTGTAGCAGATCATAACAATGGGTACTGGTCCACGCATCGGTGGTCAGGTGGACCTTGCTACTGAGGGCTTTTAGTAGCGCATGTTTAATTTTTCCTCAACATGCTTTTGCAGACCAGGGACGGCTTGCCTGCTGAAATGAAATCGGCTTGGCACATTGTATTGTGGGATTGACAATGATATTCAGTTACGGAAACTGTCTGTCTCCACCAGCCTGAATCACAGCATTTCAAGGGACAGGAGTTTTGCAATGCCAGCATTCAGAGCCTGTGCTCGTGCATGGTTTGCGGAGTATGGCCGTCTTTTATCCCATGCCTGTGCTACCGCTGGCTGTTTTGTGGCCTGGGAGTGTGAGGATGACAGGGAACTTGCTGCTGTGTGTGGAATAACAGTTTGTCTCTGGACAACAGTGGCCGAGGTTCTTCCATGGCGATCCTGTGAGGAAGCATAACCAGCTGTGTGTGAGCTCGATGAAGAGGCTTCAACACAACCTGAAGATGTAGGTGCTGCTGTAGGTTGGCCTACATCTCCAGTGTGTCTTTGTAACTCAACTACGTGCTTTGTCCGCACATGTTTCCACATATTTGTGGTATTGAGGTGACTGACACTTTTAGCTATTTTTAATTTTTGATTACACAGCTTGCATTTCACATAGCAAATATCATGTGCAAGTGTGTGAAAAAAGGACCACGCAGTGCAAGTCCTGGGAGCGCACGTTTTGACTTTTGGAAGACAACTGCTCCGAACAGGTGCCAAACTGGAGGCTACAGGCAACCGAGTCTGCAGCCTAACTCTCCCTCCTGTTTGTACCGTTGGGGCAATGTCTTCCTCTATCTTCCTTCTATCACTAACCATTTCTCTAGGCCTCTCCCAGCTTTCAACCAAAGTACTGGTTCTCACCCACAAAGCTCTCCACAGTGCAGCACCCCTCCTACATCTCCTCCCTCATTTCTATCTATCGGCCTAACCGACTGCTGCGCTCTGCAAACGACTTTCGACTAACCTCTGCACTAATACGTACCTCCCACTCCCGACTCCAAGACTTCTCCTGCTCTACGCCAATCCTCTGGAATGCTGTACCCCAAGAAATTAGGACTATCCACAATTTGCATGGTTTCAGGCGCTCCCTCAAAACACATTTGTTCAGAGCGGCCTATCACATTCACTAATCAAAGTCATTCTATGTATTCTGTGTAAGTGTGTGTGTGTCTCTAGCCCATTCACTATCTCCATCCCTCAGTCCCTTAAGATGGCTGGAACATCATTGTAAATGCACCATTGTATATAAACACCTATACTTTGTATCTCCCCCATCTCATTGTACATTGTAAGCTGTCACGAGCAGGGGCGACTTATTTAGCTTAAATTATTGTATTGTTAACGTTGTTACTTATGACTTGTGTTCTGAAACTGCTAAACTGTAAAGCGCTGCGGAATATGATGGCGCTATATAAATAAATATTATTATTATTCCTCTGAGCTGCTCCCACCACCTTCCTGTTCTTCATGCCATGTTGGGTATTGGACCTCATCATCTCCACTACCCTCTTCCAACACCTGCTGTTGGGTGGTCTGGCCAGCACCATGCTCAACAGAAACTGGCACCTGGGTCTCATCATCATCATCAGATGCGTTCTGCGGTGTGCTGACCATCGGCACTGTCTCACCCGCCTCTTCAGATTCAGAGAGACACAGCTGTTGCGCATCACTGCATACTCCCTCTTCTTCACATTACAGAATGCTGCTTGGCTGGGCCCCTGTTTGCAAGCCAATAGATTATGAGAACAGAAGCAGACACTCAGCTGGCTCCTGTACAGAACTCTCTGACTGCCTGGGCAATTTGCCAGGCGGTGAAGAGACAGATGGTTGCCCAACAGTGCTGTGGTCCTGAGAGGAGGTGGAAGCAATTGAAGTCGATGCATTGGCTGAGATCCAAACAACAACGGCTTCAATTTGTTCTTCCCGCAGCAGGGGGGTACTCCGAGCTCCTACAAAAGTGCGCATAAAGGAACGCTCACGGCCCGGGGAAAACTGGTGGATGCTGTGTCACTGGGGGCCGCAGCAGCCACAGAATCCCCACGTCCTCTCCCTGAAGAAACTCCACGACCACGTGCCTTACTCCCTGCCTTCTTCATCTTGGTAGATTGATAAAGAAAGTCTGAAAAGTTATAAGGCCTAAGTGTGGTTATTCCGCAGAGACTGCAGTGAACACTGCACACAACTGTTCAGTAGGTGTGAAAGGCCCCTTTGTGTACTTCTATAGTGTTTGCAACCAATGTATTGTATACGGATGGAAGCGCGTCACACTAATAGATTTTATTTATTTGTAATAGAATGGAGCAGCAACAATTAGAGAAAAATTTCAAGGATGTGCCAGTGACACACGCTCAGCAGACTACAACCAGCAGTGGTTGAAGAACTAACTGGAGCGTGATCTGCACTCCAAAAAGGAAAACCTCAGACTACAGTGAACACTGCACACAACTGTTCACTACCCAACGCGTCTCAGCAGGAAGGCAGTCTGTGCGTCAAAACAAAGGCGCAAGCATACATCCACGTACCCTGTTTATAAAGCTATATAAAAAAAATTATGTAGTAGTGACGCACACTTTATTGAGGTACAGTATTACATCGCCATTCACCATCTGTGGCTATGCAGTCTCATCTATATATACCTTATCTATCCGTTGTCATGCTTGCAAGTCGACAGTCAGGCATAAATAGCAATTTTCGCTATGCACTATGCACTTTTTAAAGGTTATGTTTGTTAATAAACATGATTATTGCCACATATTATGAGTATTACATGATGGAAATTGTATAATTTTGTATAAACTGTTTAGTGACATTATTCAGCAAATGTAACATTTTAGTAATGTCACAGATAACTTGTAATGCTGATGATGTTTTGAAGTCAGACATTCATTGTCTATACAATAAAAATGGTGTACATACTGTTACTTATCCATCATTAATGGATTCAGATATGTACTTGTATGCTTTTATGTACAACCGTATAGCAGATTCCTTAACTAATTTATTTTGTGGTTTGCATTGCTGTTCAACATGTTAATGTATGTGTTTATGTTTGTCAATTCTTTATTTATCTAGATATTAGTTTAAATGAAATCATCATCTTATGGTAGTAAAGGTTATCTTTCTCTTGTTTGAAGTATAGACATTTAAAATTGACAGGTAACAAGGAAATTACTTGATCTAGTATTTAAACATCCTCCTTGACCCTGGGCTCCAACACCGCCAGTTGTTGCTCGGAAGTGCTGTTAGCACAGTCAACACTTGCTCCTGTGTTACTGGGGTTCAGTAACGTCAGCTGGTCCTCGGTTGTGCCATTGGCTCTTTTCCTTCTGCTGCCCCTCCGGGTTCCAGCACAGTCAGCTGGTCCTCGTTACTTGCATTGGCTCTTGTACCTTCTGCTACCCGTCCGGGTTCCAGTACCGTCAACTGGTTCTCCGCAGTGCCTTTGGCCTAGGTGCCTCCATCTCGGTATCCGAGTTCCAGCAACGTCTGCTGGTCCTTGGTAGTGCTTTGGAGCACAGGTACCTCCTGCTCTTAGTAAACCGTGTCCCAGTAACGTCAGCTGGGGTCCTCGGTTGTGCCATTGGCTCTTTTCCTTCTGCTGCCCCTCCGGGTTCCAGTACCGTCAACTGGTTCTCCGCAGTGCCTTTGGTCTAGGTGCCTCCATCTCGGTATCCGAGTTCCAGCAACGTCTGCTGGTCCTTGGTAGTGCTTTGGAGCACAGGTACCTCCTGCTTAGTAACCGTGTCCCAGTAACGCACTCTGGATCCTGCTTGGTCTAGCAAGGAGTTGTGGCTCCATTCGATTCCACGTGTCCTTTAGTGTTGGGGCACAGTACCTCTGCTAGTAACGTTCCCAGTAAATCAGCTGGTACAAGATGTGCTACAAATAACAAATTCGAACAAGAGAAAACAAGAACAATAAGCAGAAGATCTAAAAGCAGTAGAACTGAGTATAAGACCAATGAGAGCAATATAATGCTCTAATTCTAAGCAGAAGAAGACTAGCATGTATGGGTGAGTCGTTCCTCTCTGTGCCTGGAAATGCTGCTGCTGCAGGCTAAATGAACACGGCAAAATGTTGTAATTAAATCTTTGTGACAGCAAGAACGAGGATGAAAAATTCATACTTTGACAGATTACAAGTACAGGATTCTCTGTCACAAATAAGAATATGATGAAGAAGATGAAGCAGAATATGAATAAGAATAATAGTTTAATAAGAAGAATATGAGTAATGTTAACAAAGATGAATAGCAAGAAGTTTAAGAAGAAGATAAAGAAGGTGAAGATGAAGAATAATTTGATGAAAAAGATGATGCTGCAGAAGATTATGAAGGAGAAAGTGTGTGAAAAGTTAAAAAGGTGAAGATGAAGAGCATGGAAGTTGTGTAATATACATATTTGCCAAAATATAAAAAACGTTAACATTGTCAATTTCTTCGTCAATCCGAACATCTTTAAAAAAAAAAATATTTATGCTATTCCATTTGATTGGGTTAAACATCTATGCCTTTAATGTCTCCTCAACCTTCCCCAATACATTCTACATTACTCTTTCTTGTTTTCCTTCATGTACAATTAACCAACAAGGCAACAATGGGTTTTTTTTAATTTCGATATTTTGTTCCCATAGACTTACATGGGACTTCCGGTATCGATATCGGGTATCGCCGATATTTTAGTGATATCGGCGATACCATTCCGATTCCGATACTTTAGGATATCGGAAAGTATCGCTCAACTCTAGTAGTGAGCACTTTGAACCCCCAAGTGCTTCACAGAAGTTTATAAACGCAGAGCAGTGAAAATAACAAAATCATTTTTGTTTCTCAAAAATCATTTTTTAGCCCTCAATTTTTTATTTTCTCAAGGGTAACACGATAAATTGGACCCCAAAAGTTGTTGTCCAGTTTTTCCTGAGTACGCTGGTGCCCCATATGTGGGGGGGACCACTGTTTGGGCGCACGGCAGGGCTCAGAAGGGAAAGAGCGCCATTTGACTTTTTTAATGGAAAATTAGCTCCAATCGTTAGCGGACACCATGTCGTGTTTGGGGAGCCCCTGTGTGCCTAAACTTTGGAGCTCCAACACAAATTACCCCATTTTGAAAACTAGACCCCCTAAGGAACTTATCTAGATGCACAGTGAGCACTTTGAACCCCCAGGTGCTTCACAGAAGTTTATAACGCAGGGCCGTGAAAATAAAAAATCATTTTTTTTCTCTAAAAATGATTTTTAGCCCCCTTTTTTTTTCACAATGGTTACAGGAGAAATTGGACCCCAAAAGTTGTTGTCCAGTTTGTCCTGAATATGCTGGTACCCCATATGTGGGGGGGAACCACTGTTTGGGCACACGTCAGGGCTCGGAAGGGATGTAGTGATGCTTTGAAATGCCGACTTGATGAAATGGTGTGCGGGCATCTTGTTTCGTTTGCAGAGCCCCTGATGTGCCTAAACAGTAGAAACCCCCCACAAGTGACCCCATTTTATAAACTAGTCTCCCCAAGGAGCTTATCCAAATGTGTGGTGAGCACCTTGAACCCCAACGTGATTCACAGAAGTTTATAATACAGAGCCGTGAAAATAAAAAATCATTTTTTTCCTCAAAAACTGATTTTTTTAACCCCCAATTTTTTATTTTCACAAGGGTAACAGGAGAAATTGGACCCCAAAAGTTGTTGTACAGTTTGTCCTGAGTACACTGGTACCCTATATATGTGGAGGGGAACCACTGGTCAGGCACACGTTGGGGCTCGGAAGGAAAGTAGTGACGTTTTGAAATGCCGACTTTGATGGAATGGTCTGCGAGCGTCATGTTACGTTTGCAGAGCCCCTGATGTGCCTAAACAGTAGAAACTCCCCACAAGTGACCCCATTTTGGAAACTAGACCCTGCAAGGAACTTATCTAGCTGTGTGGTGAGCACTTTGAACCCCAAGGGCTACACAGAAGTTTATAACGCCCGGGCATGAAAATAAAAAAATCATATTTTTTCCACAAACATGATCATTTAGTCCCCAATTTTTTTATTTTCCCAATGGTAACAGGAGAAATTAGACCTCAAAAGCTGTTGTCCAATTTGTCCTGAGTGTGCTGATATCCTACATGTGGGAGAAAACTACTGTATGGGCACACGTCGGGGGTCGGAAGGGAAGTAGTGATGTTTTGAAATGCCGACTTGATGGAATGGTCTACGGGGGTCATGTTACGTTTGCAGAGCCCATGATGTGCCTAAACAGTATAAACCCCCCAAGTGACCCCATTTTGGAAACTAGATCCCCCAAGGAACTCCTCTAGATGTGTGGTGATCACTTTGAATCTCCATGTTCATCACAGAAGTTTATAACGCAAAGCCGTGAAAATAAAAAATCATTTTTTTTTCCACAAAAATCATTTTTTTAGTCCCCAATTTTTTTCCCAAGAGTAAAAGCAGAAATTAGACCCACAAAGTTGTTGTGCAATTTTTCCTGAGTATTCTGATACCCTATATGTGGGGGTAAACCACTGTTTGGGCACACGTCGGGGCTCGGAATAAAGGGAGCACTGTTTGACTTTTTGAACGCAAAATTTGCAGCAATCAATTCTAACCCTAATGCTAACCCTAATGCTAACCCTAAGGCTAACCCTAACCTTAGTTCTAACTCTAACCCTAAGGCTAGGTTCATATTGCGTTTTACCAGCCCGTTCAACACATAGCATTGACGGGCTGGTAACGGTATAGCATAACGTGATCGCGTTATACTATACCCGCTAGCGCAGATGAATCAGCAGATGATTCATCTGTGCTAGCGGTGATGGAGCCCAGACGCTGCAGCCCGCGTCCGAGGCTCCGTCACTGAATGATGGCACTTTGCGAACGCATGCCGCTTTACAGCATGCATCGCGATTCGCCCGACAATGGGGGTGAAGGGCAGCGTTAACGGACTGCGTTACACCGCGTTATACCGCGGTGTAATGCAGTCTGTCTAACGGACTGCCATAACGCAATATGAACCCAGCCTAACCCTAAGGCCCCTTGCACATATTGCGGATTCACTTGCCGATTTTTCCGTGCAGATTTTGCTAAATCCACAGGTAAAATTACCTGCGTTTTACCTGCGGATTTAGCGCGGATTAAGGGCCTGTGCACACGTTGCGGATTTATTGCGGTTTTGCTGCAGTTTTTGTGAGGATTTGCCCTGCAGCTTTACACCTACTGTATAATGGAATAGGTATAAAAACGCTGTGGAATCCGCACAAAGAATTGACATGCTGCGGATTTAAAACCGCACCAAATCTGCGCAGAAAAATCCGCAGCATGTGCACAGCGTTTTTTTTTTACCATTTATTTACATTGTGCTGTACATGGTTTCCGGATCTGCTGCGGATCCGCAGCGCCAAATCCGCTGCGGATCCGCAGCAAAATCCACAACGTGTGCATAGGAAAAAAAAATTTCTTTATTTTATTATTTGTCCCTACCTATGGGTGTGATAAATGGGGCGTTTATTTACTTTTTTTATTTTGATCACTGTGAGAGAGTATCACAGTGATCAAAATAAATTTTTTGACTCAGGAGGGCGCACTGCGCATGTGCCCGCCGTTTTCCAAGATGGTGGCGCCCATGAAGAATCCCGGACCGACGCTGGGACGGTCCCAGGGACATCGGAGGACCGGGAGAGGTGAGTAGGGGGGGGTCGGAAGGTAAGGGGGGATCGGAAGGTGGGGGAGCGGAGGCAAGGAGGAGGGGAGCAGATAGTGACGGTGGCGACCGATCGCCGCCATTTATCGTGGCGGCGGCCGATCGCCCCGTCACTCGGTGTGGGGGGGTCAGATCTTGGTGTCCAGCCATGGCCGATGCTATTGCAGCATTTCATTGGTGAAATATTACAAATCGGTCTGATTGGCTGTTTCACTTTTAACAGCCAATCAGAGCGATCGTAGCCACGTGGGCGTTAAGCCACCCCCACTGTGGTGATGCACAAAGGGTCTTGTGCCTGCAGGTCGGGTGATCTTTCAGTGACCCCGGTCACCCGACCCGCAGGAACATGATTTATAGCATGACGTTGTCATGGGTGCATCGCCACGAAGATCGTCGCGATTGCACATTCTGACTTCTCACAGCTGAGCTGCTGTTTCTTTGTGTTTGGTAATGAGAGAGTTAATTTTACCTAGCTCTTTGCTAAGACTAGGTTCAGCCTCGCCCGGCTGCTTTGGATTATGTTCTAATTAGTTTCCTTTATATTCCTGCCAGTCTGGGTGTTGGATGCCGGTGAAAGCATTCATATAGTTTAGCAGACTGGATCGGTTCTGGGAATACTTAAGCTAAGAGCTCCTTAGTTGTTTTTACTCTTACAGCTTATAGTTTATCTCTGAGACCTATGGTGTTCCTACTGTGTGTGAGTGTTGTATGTAAGACTTTATTTACTTTATTTCTTATCTTTCTTGTATGTCTTTCTGTTCATTAACCGTTACCTGGTCATTCCCTTTGGTGGTATTCAGGGTCCTTCTTAGGACTAGAATACAGTTGGCAGGGATTGATAGGAGACAGGGTTTACGCTGGTGGCCTGGACCTCTGTACCTTTAACAGTACCTCCAGGTTGAGGGATTAGTTAGGACCCCAGTTAGGGTCAGCTTAGACCCCGGTCACCCTCTAGCCGGAGACAGCGTATAACGGATTCCGTATTGACCCACTGGACATTCTGTCAGGTAATTCTATGTTATCATATAGCTATGCACATGTTATATAGTATGTTGCCCTTTTGATATAGATTATTGTCATCACATATATATATCTGCTATACAGCGTGACATTTTCACCGGCCATACTAAAGATTCTCCCCAGCTATCATGGATCCAGTAGCCCAGCTGGCCCGGCAGTTGCAGGGATTGTCCATGGAGTTGGCAGACATTAAGTCCAAGGTTTTGTCCCCCCCGGAGCAAACCAGATCTGAACCTAAGGTTGCTCTCCCGGACAGGTTCACTGGTGGGCGGGACAAATTTTTTACTTTCCGGGAGGCATGTAAATTGTACTTTCGGCTGCGGCCTCGGTCATCTGGGAGTGAAGAGCAGAGGGTGGGAATTGTTATCTCGCTCTTACAAGGGGATCCTCAATCTTGGGCGTTCTCTATTCCTCCAGGCTCCCCAGATCTCCAGTCAGTGGATCGATTTTTTACTGCCCTGGGTCTGGTATATGATGATCCGGATCGAGTCTCCCTTGCTGAAACAAGGTTACGTAAAATACGGCAAGGAAATCGTCCAGCGGAGGAATATTCTTCTGAGTTCCGTAGATGGGCAACAGATACTCAGTGGAATGACCCTGCTCTTAGGAGCCAGTTTTGTCAAGGGTTGTCTGACAAATTAAAAGATGTGTTGGCTCAGTATGATTCTCCTCCATCACTGGAGGCTGCTATGGCCCTCGCTATTCGCATTGATAGACGTCTTCGGGGAAGACGCGAGGTAACTCCGCCCCCCGTGATGACTCCACCTACTACTAAAGTCCCTTATACTGAGGTTCCTCTGGTCTGTTCTGAGGAACCCATGCAGTTGGGAGGGACATCATTTTGTAGGAGGGAATCAGCGGTGCGCCGCAAGACTAGAAGGTGTTTCTTTTGCGGGAGAGAGGGACATTTTGTTGGGGGGTGTCCATCCCGGACCTCTTTGAACCAAGGAGTTAACCTGGGAGTGTGTATTTCGTCCCCAAATCCCTCTCAGTTTCTCGTGCCTGCGGAGGTGGTGATTGGTACTAGAACTGAGAGGATTTCTGTTTTTCTTGATAGTGGGTCCGGGGCTAATCTGGTGGACACTCGGTTTGCCCAGGTGCATGGTATGCAACTGAGTGTATTGGCCAAACCGGTCCCTATACTCTCTATTGATTCTAGACCTCTCGGTCAAGGTAGCTTGGTACAAGCTGTTCATAACATAGATCTTCGAGTAGGGGCAATACATAAAGAGCAATTGTCTTGTTATGTGTTGGAGGGTCTGCCTGCTCCTATTGTGTTGGGACTTCCTTGGTTGGCTAAACATAACCCAGTGATTGTTTGGCAATCCAGAAAGATAAGCCAGTGGGGTGAATTTTGCAAGAATAACTGCATGAGCACGGTCATCGGTGCGGTTGTGCCTAGGACTTTGCCTCCTTTTCTGGAGGACTTTTGGGAGAAGTTCTCAGAGGAGGGGTGTAAAGAGTTACCTCCTCATCGCACATATGACTGCTCAATAAAGTTGCTTCCTGATGCCTTATCTCGTACTTTCCCAGGGGTCGGGAAGACTGATGATCCGGTTCCTATTCCTCAGGAGGGAGTTGTACTGTCAGCTGTATGCTCTGAGCTTGAGGGGGAGGTATTGGGGGCTCAGGGGGACGCCCCTGTGGGACTTCCAGGGAGACTGATAGTTCCAGATCGCTTAAGACTGAAGGTTACGGAGAACCCTTACAAACGGATGGCTGATAGGAGGAGAGTTTCTGGTCTAGATCTGAGGGTGAACGATCTGGTGTGGTTGTCTACCAGGAATATAAAACTTAAAGTTCCCTCCTGGAGGTTGGGTCCCAGATTCATCGGGCCATACAGGATCAGTTCCATAATTAATCCTGTGGCATTTCGTCTGGACCTCCCTCCTACGTTTAAAATTCATAATGTGTTTCACAAGTCATTACTTAAAAAGTATGTGGCACCAGTCATACCGTCACCTCTACCTCCTCCTTCAGTGGTAATCAATGATAACGTGGAAGTTCATTGGAGGGGTATGGTCCTGAGGAGAGGACGTGGGTCCCTGCGTCTGATGATAACGCAGATCGATTGGTTCGGACCTTTCACACAACTTACCCGGACAGACCTGGTCATGAGGGTCCGGAGGCCCCTCGTAGAAGGGGGGTACTGTCATGGGTGCATCGCCACGAAGATCGTCGCGATTGCACATTCTGACTTCTCACAGCTGAGCTGCTGTTTCTTTGTGTTTGGTAATGAGAGAGTTAATTTTACCTAGCTCTTTGCTAAGACTAGGTTCAGCCTCGCCCGGCTGCTTTGGATTATGTTCTAATTAGTTTCCTTTATATTCCTGCCAGTCTGGGTGTTGGATGCCGGTGAAAGCATTCATATAGTTTAGCAGACTGGATCGGTTCTGGGAATACTTAAGCTAAGAGCTCCTTAGTTGTTTTTACTCTTACAGCTTATAGTTTATCTCTGAGACCTATGGTGTTCCTACTGTGTGTGAGTGTTGTATGTAAGACTTTATTTACTTTATTTCTTATCTTTCTTGTATGTCTTTCTGTTCATTAACCGTTACCTGGTCATTCCCTTTGGTGGTATTCAGGGTCCTTCTTAGGACTAGAATACAGTTGGCAGGGATTGATAGGAGACAGGGTTTACGCTGGTGGCCTGGACCTCTGTACCTTTAACAGTACCTCCAGGTTGAGGGATTAGTTAGGACCCCAGTTAGGGTCAGCTTAGACCCCGGTCACCCTCTAGCCGGAGACAGCGTATAACGGATTCCGTATTGACCCACTGGACATTCTGTCAGGTAATTCTATGTTATCATATAGCTATGCACATGTTATATAGTATGTTGCCCTTTTGATATAGATTATTGTCATCACATATATATATCTGCTATACAGCGTGACAGACGTCTACGTAGGCGTCATGGGTCGGAATGCCTCTGGTTTTCATGACGCCTACGTAAGCGTCATGGGTCGGGAAGGGGTTAAGGAACTTATCTAGATGTGTGGTGAGCACTTTGAACCCCAAGTGCTTCACAGAAGTTTATAACGTAGAGCTGTGAAAATAAAAAGTATTTTTTTTTCACAAAAATTATCTTTTCACCCCCAAATTATTACTTTCAAAAGGGTAATGGGAGAAATTGGACCGCAAACGTTGATGTCCAGTTTGTCCAGAGTACGCCGATACCCCATATTTGAGGGGAAACTACAGTTTGGGCACACGTCAGGGCTCAGAAAGTAAGGAGCGCCAGAGACGTAGCTAGGGTTTTGGTTTAGGGGGGGTGAAACTTCTGGTGGGCCCCTAACCAGAGAACCTCATCAAATGACCGTGCTGTTGCCAAAAACAATCTATATATAAAAAGACCAATATTGATATCACCACCATATGGTCAGCGGTAAATAATGTCAGTCCTACAGAACATATAAGAGATCACAGCACAGGTACAGATAATGACTTACCGCTGACGTTCTTTCTGATGGAATCGTTCACTTTTCATGTCTTTTCCATCTGGCCCAGACCAACATGACGACTCCTACAGCCAGGACTCTGCTGCAGAAATTACAACAAAGACACGTTTCACTTCTCATATTTTCAGCACTGTCACGGTCACCTATTGGACTATTCTCAACCTGTACAAACTCCTCATCCTGCTGATACCTCAATACTGAGCCGCTGCTGTCATATGTGTCCCTATTACTGCACCTACTGTGTGTTTCTGTGTGACCTCTAAATTCTAAAGCACCCCTCTATAATATAGTAATGCCGGGTGCAAGTGCCCTAGAAAACAGTGCCTGCATTTTGTCCCCTAGAATGTAATAATGCCCTGTGTGTGCCCCTTTGACAGTCACAGTAACCTGAGTTCCCCTAAAGCAATACGTACCCACTTTGCATTTAATAATGTCCCAAGTCTCGCCCTGTACAGCTCCCCTATACACAGAATAATGCCCCCTCACTGGATATATACTTTACTGACCCCTTAATATCCCCAAACTATTTAATGGCTCCAACACTGTATGATGGCCCCGCCACTATAATCCCCACACTGTGTGATGGCCTCCTCACTGTAATTTCCACACTGTATGATGGCCTCCTCACTGTAATTTCCACACTGTATGCTGGCGCCCTAGATAGTATCCATATAGCATAATACACCAGATAGTCCTGAATATAGTATAATGCACTGCCCATAGGCAGCCTCTATGTTATAATAAACCCCCATAGGCAGAGTCAATACTATAATGCACCCCCATAGGCAGCCTTTGTATTATAATGCACCCCCATAGGCAGCCTCTGTAGTATAAAGCACTCCCCATAGGGAGCCTCTGTAGTATAATGCACTCCGCATCCCAATAGGGAGCCTCTGTACTATAATGCACTCCCCATCCCCATAGGGAGCCTCTGTATTATAATTCACTCCCCATAGGCAGCCTCTGTAGTATAATGCACTCCCCATAGACAGCCTCTGTAGTATAATGCACTCCCCATCCCCATAGGGAGCCTCTGTAGTATAATGCACTCCCCATCCCAATAGGGAGCCTCTGTAGTATAATGCACTCCCCATCCCAATAGGGAGCCTCTGTAGTATAATGCACTCCCCATAGGCAGCCTCTGTAGTATAATGCACTCCCCATCCCCATAGGCAGCCTCTGTAGTATAATGCTCTCCCCATCCCCATAGGGAGCCTCTGTAGTATAATGCACTCCCCATAGGCAGCCTCTGTAGTATAATGCACTCCCCATCCCCATAGGCAGCCTCTGTAGTATAATGCACTCCCCATCCCTATAGGCAGCCTCTGTAGTATAATGCACCCCCATATAGAGCCTCTGTAGTATAATGCACTCCCCATAGGCAGCCTCTGTAGTATAATGCACTCCCCATCCCCATAGGGAGCCTCTGTAGTAAAATGCACTCCCCATCCCCATAGGCAGCCTCTGTAGTATAATGCACTCCCTATCCCCATAGGCAGCCTCTGTAGTATAATGCACTCCCCATCCCCATAGGGAACCTCTGTAGTATAATGCACTCTTTATTCACTTTAGAATAACCCTAAAACTTTAGCCTATCTCACTTTAGCCTAACTCTAACCCTAACCCTAAAACTTTAGCCCAACTCACTTTAGCCTAACTCTAACCCTAAAACTTTTGCCCAACTCACTTTAGCCTAACTCTAACCCTAAAACTTTAGCCAAACTCACTTTAGCCTAACTGTAAAGGCACTGCCACACTTAGCGATCGCACCAGCGATTACAACAACGACACAACCTGGCGAGATCGCTAGTGCGATCGCTATGTGATCGCTAGTTAGATTCCCAAACACAAATCATCAGCGATCTGTATAACGACCTCTGCGGTCGTTGGGAAAATCTAGTCCCACCTGCGACGCTGGTGAAGTCGTTCATAAAGGGTGTCACACTCAGCGATTCAGGCTTTCCAGCGGGACACCAACGACCAAAAACGGCTCAGAAAGTTCATAAGCGATCAGCGACATCTCAGCAGGGGCCACATCGCTGCTACATGTCACACACAGCTAAGTCGCCAACGAGATCGCTACTGCATCATAAATGGTGACACAGTAGCGATCTCGTTAGCGATCTCGCTAGCGATCTCGCTTAGTGTGGCATACCCTTTACCCTAAAACTTTAGCCCAACTCACTTTAGCCATCAAAGATTTTCCCTGACCCACTTCCTGTGATTGAGAGCAAAGAAACTTGGCACAGCCATAAGTCTTTTTCTACATAAATGCCACGTGGGACACACACTTCTCCCATCTTTTTAAGCAACTGTAAACACCTCTCTTGTAGAAGTCGACAGGTTGCTCCAAAAGCCACATTGTGACTTCGGAAATCAGAGTTTCATCATCTAGAAAATGCTTGCCCTTCAAAAATAACTCCATTGTTGCAAAGAGGTGGAAGTCTGATGGTGCGAGGTCGGGTGAATAAGGGGGATGCAGCAGAATTTCAAAGCCACATGAGCATGTTTCCATTTGGGCAACATGTGAATTGTGAACTGGTGCATTGTCTTGCCTAAGGTGGACAACTTTGGTGAGCATGCCATGTATATTGGTTTTGATGGCTTCCCGCAATTTCCCCAGCAGTAAAGCATAGAATGCCCCAGGGATCATGGTACCCTTTGTTTGTACTGTAAATCCATCAATACTACTCCGTGCTGGTCCCAAAATACTGTGAGCATGACCTTCGATTGCTACGACCAGGACGGACGACCCATTTGCCGCCGCTGCAGAAAACCAGGGCACATCGCAAGATTCTGTTATTTAAACGAGCAATCCCTGTGGCAGAAGGCCAACCCCCAGGAGTAGGACGATCTGGCCCAAGGAACTGGCGAGCCAAGTACGTCGAAGGACGACCGGTCCTCCCAGTTGTCATTGATGGCATCCCAATGAATGCTTTACTGGACACTGGGTCTCAGGTGACAACTATGCCATATATTCTTTACAAAAGGTACTGGGCTGACTCTGATCTTACTCGCGGCCCAGATGATGAGCTGACAGTAGTCGCCAGCAATGGTCAGCCTTTGCCACAGACGGGGTATAAGGAGGTGACCATTAAGGTGGAGCGAGTAGAATTAAAAGCCCAAGGTATGATAATTGTAGACATTGATCGATGAGAATGTAACCCAATGATGACCTTAAGTACTAATGTGATAGAAATCTGTCTTGCCGAGGTTATTGTTTTGTTGCAACAGGTAGCCGAAACTGCTGGTTCCAGTGAACAACGGGCCCTGCAAAAGGAGATCAAGGCCCTGATGCAAAGACAGCAGGGAGAGCTATCTGGCGGAGAAGTCGGCAGTGTCAGAGTGAGTGATTCATTCCCCATTTCAATACCCCCAAAGACTGAAATGTTAATTTAGTGTCGGGCAGCCATGGGCCTCAGGGGAAGAGATTACCAAGCTCTGGTAGAACCAGTGTACTCCGATAGTAGGCCCACTATCCTGACATCCAAAGGGGTAGTCGATGTCCGCAAGGGGAGGGTACCTGTACACATCTTAAATTGTGGGGAGGAGGAGGCCAAACTACCTCGGTATATCACCATTGCTAAGCTGTTCACTGTCAATAACAATGCAATTCAGACAGTAGAGCCCTTGGTCTCATCCGACCAGTCGAAGGACAATACCTCTGCAAAACAGCTGGAGGATTGGTGTCAGCAGCTGCACATAGGCACTGACTCCACCCTTCCACACCAAAAGAATGGGGTTTACCAAGTAGTTCAAGAGTTTGAATGGGTATTCAGCAAACACCCTTTAGATTTTGGGCAGGCAAAAGGGGTCCAACATCATATCCCTACTGGAAATCATCCGCCCATTAAAGAAAGGTACCGGCCTGTACCCCAAATCACTATCAATGTGCCAAGAGTATGTTGCGAGAGATGAAGGAGGCTGGGATGATCAGAGATAGTTGTAGCCCCTTGGCTACTCCACTAGTCCTCGTTAGAAAGAAAGATGGTGCAATGAGGATATGTGTTGATTACAGGAAACTTAACAACATTACCCACAAAGACGCCTATCCGTTACCTAGGATAAAGGAATCACTAGCTGCACTGAGAACCGCTAACTATTTCTCTACCTTAGATCTCACTAGTGGGTATTGGCAGGTTCCCGTGGCAGAGGCAGACAAAGAGAAGACCGCCTTTGCAACACCAAGGGCTCTCAGAATTCAACTACATGCCGTTCGGGCTTTGCAGCGCGCCAGGAATGTTCCAGAGATTGATGGAGTGCTGCTTTGGACACATGAACTTCTAGACAGTTCTTTTGTACCTAGATGACGTCATTGTCTTCTCCAAGACCTATGAAGAACATTTTGAGCACCTGGCCAAGGTGTTCGAAGCCCTGTCCAAATTTGGCCTAAAGGTGAAGCCGTCCAAATGCCACCTCCTGAAGCCCAAGGTGCAGTACTTAGGCCATGTAGTAATCGCAGAAGACGTGGCACCAGACCCTGACAAAGTCACTGTTATCAAAGACAGACAGAGGCCCAGCAGCATCCATGAAATACGCCAGTTCCTCAGGTTGGAAGGCTACTACCGAAGGTTCATCAAGGGCTTCACTGAAATAGCCACACCCCTGCAAAACCTGCTTGTGAGCCAGTCCAAGAAGGCCAGGAAGAAGAGTTCTACGTTTGATTGGAATGACGAACTGGAAAGATCCTTCACTCTGTAGAAGTTGGCTCTTACAGGAGATGAAGTTCTGGCCTACCCAGACTATAACCAACCATTCATCCTCTATACTGATGCCAGCAATGTTGGACTGGGAGCAGTACTGTCGCAGGTACAGAAAGGCAAAGAAAGAGTGATCTCCTACGCCAGCAGGAAACTTCATCCCACTGAAAGGAATCCTGACAATTACAGCTCCTTCAAGCTGGAGTTCCTCGCCATCGTCTGGGCTGTGACTGAGCGGTTCAAACACTACCTAGCTGAGGCAAAGTTTACCATCTTCACGGACAACAATCCTCTGACTCACTTGGAAACCGCTAAGCTAGGTGCACTGGAGCAGCGATGGATGGCCCGGCTGTCCAACTACGAGTTCACCATCAAGTACTGAGAGGGACATAAGAACGCCAATGCTGATGCGCTGTCCAGAATGCCCAACTTACCAGATGGGGAAGAAGATCTGGACGCACTCGAAGAAATCGAGTTACCAGCCTTCCACCGTCCAATAGTGACCAAACGCGCCCAAGAGGTGAAAAGCAAGCGCTACATCACAAAAGAGGCCACATTAAACCCATTGTGGGCAGAGACACAGGATAGCGACCCAGCAGTCTTCCTGGTAAAGGAGCTACTGACACAAGCTGACTCACGTCCTGGTTCAGATGCTCCACAAGAGACCCAACAGTTGTGGAAGGAAAAAGGCAGGCTGTTCATCTACGAGGGAAAGCTGTGTCGGAGGAGTATCAACGCCCAAACTCAAGAACTGGTCTGGCAGGTGGTAGTACCGAGACGAGATGCATCAATGGTCCTGAAAGCATACCACAATGTATCAGGACACTTCGGATGGAGGAAGTTGGAGGTCCAACTTTGTGAGAGATTCTACTGGTTTGGAATGAGGAAGGCCATTGAAGATTGGTGCCGAGAGTGTGGACCATGCCAACAGCCAGCGAGCCCTTTTGCAGCCAATAATCACCAAACAGCCGCTTGAATCAAGGTTCCTGGTAGTCGCGCCTGTGAAGGACCAAACAGCAAAGACAGCAGCCAAAGCATTTCAACAACACTTTTGTCGACCACATGGCTACCCTGAACGAGTGCTTACCGACCAAGGTCCAACCTTTGAAGCAGAAGTGTTCCAGGAGCTCTGTAACATGTACAGCTGCAAGAAAATTAGGACAACGCCGTATCATCCACAGACAAATGGCATGTGTGACAAAATGAACCAAGTGGTAATTGACCTCTTGAAGACTTTGCCCCTGGAAGAGAGAAACTTGTGGCTAGAAAAATTGCCAGATCTGGTGGATCTCTACAACTACATTCCGGTGAATTCCACCAACTGTACTCCAGCCTACTTGATGAGAGCAAGAACTGGCAAATTGCCCACTGACTTGGACATGGGAGTCCTGACTCCTGAGGTAACATCACCAGATGCAGACTGGGATACAGAGCGGCATCAACAGTACCGCAAAGTGCAAGAATGTGTAGAGAAGAGTTTGTCTCAAGCAAGACAAAAGCAAGAAAGAAACTACAATCGGCACTCGCCTGCAGTTCCCTTGTTGCCTGCAGAACAGGTACTCAAAAGGAAAAGACGACTCCACAAACTTGACGATCAGTGGGAAGCTGAACCATACACCGTTATGCCTTCAGACTTTGACAATACCAAGGTGTGCTTTATCAGCAAGGATGGAGCAGAAAACTCCGCAGCAGTGTCAAGGGATCATCTGAAACCATGCCCTGACCAACTAAAGGAAAGGATTAATGACAAAGACATTCCTCAGTCAGTGGAAAAAGAAGAAAAGATCCGCACTGTACTTGGCGAGTTCCCTTCAAATTGGACAAGAGTAAACCAAGCCATAGTAGTGCCTGTTTTTACCTTTCCCCAGCTGGTAGTACCAGAAAGAGAAGCGATGCAAGATCAGCCTGAAGATCTGCAAGCTCAAGTGACAGAAGCCACATCTGCAGTGGAATGCAAAAATCTGCCCCCTGCTAGCAGTGAATCTGTCAGACTCACAGTAAGTCTAAGAAATCGCAGAAGGTTACTGCCCAGCTTACCAATACATACACTAGACCAGGCTAGATCACTTCAGACACCTGTACTATGTAAATCGACCCGTAGTACTAGAGATGATCTAACCACCCCCTGGTGTGCTTGCCCCAGCTGCCAAATGATCCCAAAGCAGCTCCCACAATCCCATTTTCCTGACCCTGTAGTGTGGGATATATATTTAGGAGTAGTCTAAGGGGCGCACGCAGTGAGGGGGCGCACGCATCACAGAAAGCAAAGCATCACAGAAGACAAGCATCTTGTAAACGGCAGTTATCCATGGCAGTTAATCAGGGCTGGAATCAGGTACCCCACACTTTGCCTTCTTTTTAATTATGTACTTTATCTCTCTCCTCCTGTGTTCCCTTGCTACCCACATTCACCGCCCCATCCCCCCTCCATCACGACTCATACACATCAGCCCCTCCATACTTCCCTCTCCCATGTACAGCTCCCATGTACTCCTCACCTTCCTGAGAAACCTCAGCCCATCTTACCCAAACACATCACAGGAAAACCTACTTACAACTCCAACAACTACCTGCTCTTTATCTTCCTACTCCTACTGATTTCAGGGGACATCTCCCCCAACCCTGGTACACCATCCCCAAACCTCAATCCCTACCCTACCTCATATCGAAACCATAATAATCTTATTAATATTACTTGCACTCCCTCATCTCCATCTTTTAATTGTGCCCTCTGGAATCCACAGTCGGCATGCAACAAGCTATCCTTCCTGCACAACTACTTTCTGTACAACTCTCTTCATCTGTTGGCCCTCACTGAAACCTGGATTCAGGATTCTGACACTGTATCCCCTGCTGCCATTTCCTATGGTGGCTTACAGTTCTCCCATTCCCCAAGACCCGCAAACAGACATGGTGGTGGAGTTGGCATACTCCTGTCCCCACAATGCACTTTCCAGGTCATCCCCCCAATTCCATCACTCTCATTCCCTTCTTTTGAGGTCCACACCATCAGGCTCTTCCGTCCCCTCTCCCTCAGAATAGGCGGTCATATATCGGTCCCCAGGCTCGCCCACCCGGTTCCTTGACCTCTTCTCAGCCTGACTGCCGCACTTCATGTCCTCAGAACTACCAACCCTTATCCTTGGAGACTTCAACATCCCCATTAACAGCCCTACTTCAACATCTGCATCTCAGCTTCTATCACTAACCACTTCTCTAGGCCTCTCACAGCTTTCAACCTCTGAGACACACAAGGATGGTAACATCCTTGACCTGGTCTTTGTCCGCCTCTGTTCAATCTCCCACCTAAATAACTCACTGCTTCCACTCTCTGACCACAACATTCTCTCCTTCATCCTCACAAATCCTCGACCACCCCAGTGCACTCCTACCTACCATACATTCAGAAATCCACAAGCCATTAACCCTCAGACACTTTCAGACTCCCTACACTCATCGCTGTCCCCAATCTCCTCTTTTTCTTGTCCTAATCTGGCAGTTCAGCACTACAATGACACTCTTAGAAGCAGCCTTGAACAAGTAGCACCGCTCACCCTCAGAACCTCCAAACACACAGTAAAACAGCCCTGGCTCACATTGCAAACTCGACTTCTTCAGCAATGCTCTAGGAGTGCTGAACGCCTCTGGAGAAAAACCCGCACACCAGAAGACTTCATCCACTTTAAGTTCATGTTAAGAACTTATAATGCTGCCCTTCACCTCGCCAAACAGACCTACTTCACCACCCTGATCTCCTCACTAGCCAACAACCCCAAGAAACTTTTTGACACTTTTCACTCCCTCCTCAGGCCAAAAGCACAAGCCCCTATCACAGACATTTGTGCTGACGACTTGGCCTCCCACTTTATAGAAAAAATAGATACTATCCGTCAGGAAATCTGCTCTCAACCACCAAATACTGTGACTCCCATCCCACCCTGCATTTCCCCTGGCTCACTTTCCACATTTGATCCCATCACAGAAGAAGAAGTCTCCAGACTCCTCTCTTCCTCTCGTCCGACTACATGCACTACCGACCCCATTCCCTCACATTTCCTCCAGTCTCTCTCTCCAGTTGTCACAACTCACCTAACTACACTCTTTACTCTCTCACTCTCCTCTGGCATTTTCCCATCTTCCTTCAAACACTCCATCATTACTCCACTACTAAAGAAACCCACTCTCGACCCTTCCGGCACAAACAACTACAGACCAGTCTCCAATCTCCCTTTCATCTCTAAACTTTTGGAGCGCCTAGTCTACTCCCGCCTCACCCGTTACCTCTCAACTTACTCCCTTCTAGACCCTTCACAGTCCGGCTTCCGCCCCCTACATTCGACTGAAACTGCACTCATCAAAGTGACCAATGACCTTCGGACAGCAAAACGTAACGGCAACCACTCTCTGCTCATTCTTCTCAACCTTTCTGCAGCTTTCGACACAGTTGACCACTGTCTCCTACTGTCTAGGCTCCAGTCACTAGGTATTAAGGACACTGTTCTCTCCTGGTTCTCCTATCTTTCTGACTGCTCCTTCAGTATTTCGTTCTCTGGCTCCACGTCATCTCCTCTTCCTCTCACTGTCGGTGTACCCCAGGGCTCAGTCCTTGGCCCCCTTCTCTTCTCTCTCTACACGGCCCCAATTGGACAGACCATCAGCAGATTTGGCTTTCAGTACCATCTTTATGCTGATGAAACACAACTATACACGTCATCCCCCGACCTTACCCCCGCTGTTCTACAGAACCCCACCGACTGTCTGTCCGCAGTCTCCAACATCATGTCTGCTCTCTATCTGAAACTTAACCTCTCCAAAACTGAACTCCTTCTGCTCCCGCCGTCTACTAACCTCCCTAAATCTGACATTTCCCTCTCCGTGGGCGGCACCATAATAACAACCCGGCAGCAGGCTCGCTGTCTGGGTGTTATGTTTGACACCAATCTCTCCTTCACCTCCCATATACAATCTCTTGCCCGCTCTTGCCGCCTACACCTAAAGAACATCTCTAGAATCTGCCCTTTTCTCACCATGCAAACAACAAAAACCCTCACTGTAGCATTGATCCACTTCCGCCTGGACTACTGCAACGCTCTATTACTTGACCTCCCCATTACTCGACTATCCCCTCTCCAGTCCATCCTTAATGCAGCAGCCAGGGTCATCCATCTGGCTAATCGGTACTCGGACGCGTCCGCTCTTCGCCAGTCCTTACACTGGTTGCCCATTCATTATAGGATCCAATTCAAGGTACTGGTTCTCACCCACAAAGCTCTCCACAGTGCAGCACCCCCCTACATCTCCTCCCTCATTTCTACCTATCGGCCTAACCGACTGCTGCACTTTGCAAACGACTTTCGAATAACCTATGCACTAATCCGTACCTCCCACTCCCGACTCCAAGACTTCTCCCGCGCTGCGCCAATCCTCTGGAATGCTCTACCCCAAGAAATTAGGACTATCCACAATTTGCATGGTTTCAGGCGCTCCCTCAAAACACATTTGTTCAGAGCGGCCTATCACATTCACTAATCAAAGTCATTCTATGTGTAAGTGTGTATGTGTAGCCCATTCACTATCTCCATCCATCCCTCACTCCCTCAAGATATCTGGACCATCATTGTAAATGCACCATTGTATATACTCACCTGTACTTTGTATCTCCCCCACCTCATTGTAGATTGTAAGCTCTCACGAGCAGGGGGGCTTATTTTGCTTTAATTATTGTATTGTTAACGTTGTTACTTATGACTTGGGTTTTGAAACTGTTAAACTGTAAAGCGCTGCGGAATATGTTGGCGCTATATAAATAAAGATTATTATTATTATGTCAGTTCCCAGTCAGGTATAAAGACTAAAATTCTACTGTACTAGTATTGTAAATAAGTTAAAAATGTTAATAACTGAAACTATTAAGCATATGTGCCTACAGAGACTACTGTATGAACTTTTTAGTATTCTTGTTTTCTTGATTAATTGGACGATTGGTTCACTCGACTAGTAGTGACCAGGACAATGTTTGTCAATAGTTAGCACCAAGGCTACAGAACAAAAACTGTCTGGCGTGGCCGAAGATGTGGTCCAAAAAGGAGAACAGCCATGCCTTGTAGCCAGCCCAAGGCCTACGTTGAGGGTTTGAGACGGGTCCCTCATATTGTACTTTGTAGGGTGAAAAGGGCACCCCATTTCAGACTTCACCAAAAATTTATATATTTGTTGTTAAAATTCTGTAAATAGTTATGTTATGTTTTCTTTTATGTTTCCTCAGTCCGGGAGTACTGAATTGTACTAGGGGTAATGTGGCACCCCAGGAGTTCGGTTGCCACAGTGACCTTGCCTCCCTCCAGGGGGGAGTGATGTCATGCCTTAAAGCAAGGAAGGATCTCTTTAATAGGTAACACACAGCATACAACACTTTTCCTACTCCAGACCAGAAGGAGGAGCTCTAACACCTGATTTCAGGGGAGCTTTCTCTGGAACATTCTGGCTGGGGGAGGAGTTAGTTAGTGTTTGAGGAGAGTGGAGGAAGGACGTGTGGGACAAGCTGAGGACAGGAGCTATAGCAGAGCTCACCCCCAGGTCTGAGTGCCAGAAACCGGACCCCGGAGTCCGAGGCTGAGTGGGTAAACTAAAGCCCCAGCAGCAGAATCTGGAGGGAAGGAGACAGCAGGTTCTCTGCCCCAACTAAGACTCGACTACACAGCAGCACGTGTGATCCGGAGACGCCATAGTGAAGCAATTCCTTTTTCAAAATAACTTTATTATAATTTTTAGCAATGAGAGTAGGGTATTACAGTCTTACGTCTCAAATAGAATATAACTTTCCATACTTAACAGTACTAGACATCAATCGAGTTAATCATGGAGCTGAAGAAATCTAACTGTAGAATATGTCAAGTAGCTCGACAGTAAGGATATTAATAAATAATAATAACATAACCATAACAATAACATTACTAAACTAACAGTAGAGGATATCAATTGCTAATCAATCAAAGTGAAGCAATTCCTGAAGCAGGCTACAGCTGCCTGTTATGAGAGTGAAGTTCTGCTTAAATAAGAGACAGAGGAACTTGAATTAAGCTTACAGCAGCAAATACCTCAGAGAATAGCGCTAGAAAAGAGACCTTACATCCTATCTGAAATAAGAAGATTCCAAATTGCTTTCAGGCTGACTGACTCCAGCACCATCTGTAATCTGATCCTTGGACACTTTGCCTGTAGAACTGTGAGCAAAGGTTTGGAAACTGCATTTGACTGTGTCCTCTCCAGTTCTTCCTGCAACACTCACTCAGCACTGCTACATTCCTTGCTAAATACTACACCTTTACCATCTCCCTTACATTACATCTGCTCTGGGACATAGCTTCACCTGTGGTAAGCTTTATCAACTCTGCTGCATCATCATCAGTCCCAGAGGATCTGCACTGCAGTGCTGGTCGCCTCTGACCAGAAACCACAGGTGGTGTCACGAACACTTTACTACAAACTCTATTATCCCTGTATATATTCTCTTTTTATTGGACGCCCAGGACCACGGACCGGGTCACTGCTGCCGTGACACATCCCTTTAAGACACCGGCCCAGTACTGAGTATCCCACTGCCCGGGCGGGCGATCCACTTTCATTGCATCATCCTGCATGATCGGTCTGTCTCCCCGGGTTTCCATGGCACATTGTCAATAGATTCTAAGAGCATTTGACTCGTTCCTGCTTCTGGAACGGTGTCAACAGCCAGTGAACCCAGCAAGCGGATAACTTATGCATGTTAAGATGGTTTTGGATGATGTCATGATCTCCACTCTGTTCCTGTCTGATATGTTAATTTGTGTATTGGTTGTGCTGGGTCTGTGCTGCAATCATCTGTTTTCACTTTCCTTGATTAGTCTTCTACTTAAGCAGGCTAGCTCCTCCACCCAGTGTCAATCGTACACTTGCTGTTGCCTGTGTAACATTGATCCCTCTATGCTCTGTACCTGACCCAGCTTGACTGCATTATCTTCCCGGACTCAGACCCTTTGCTTGTGACCTGACTTCTATTGTGCCTGCTCCCTGTAAACTGTTTTGTCTCTCTGGCTTTCCTGACCTCAGCTCATGAACTGGATTTCGTCTCTGACTTCATATTGTACTACTGCGCCATTTCCTGGACCTGACCTCGGATTGTTTGACCTCCCTTTACTTATTCAGTAAGTAGTATATATTTTTATTATCTGTCATTGTAGTCTTTTTCTCCACTTCTGGGACTAATATTTACTATAGTGACTAGTGTCACAAATGATTTTTTCCAGGGACCCCACACTCATCTTGACATTTTGGGCTAGGTGGCAAATGGTTATGTGTTGATATTACAAAATGGCGACCTCCTCTTGCTGGATATTGTGTTCATCAATAGCAGAGTGGGGTCACCCTGGAATTAAAGCTGTTTGTACTGTAGTCCGACCACATTTTGAATTGACGATGCCAGTTCTTGGATACATCATGTTATGGCAAATCATCACCATAAACCTCTTTCATCTCCTCGAACGTCTGCTTTGGTGTGCGGCCTTTCAAGTAAAGGAACTTGATGACTGCTCTTTATTCCACTGGGTTCATTATCAAACCTCACACCACTTCAGCACTTTTCAAATCAAGACCTTTATCCATTCTGAGTTGCAAAATGGCACGTAACCTATAGACTTATATTATTACTCTTGTGCAGTTTCAGCATCTTGTGATAAATAGAAGTAGGTCAGGGGAAATTCTTTAATGAATGCCCCTCATACCGAAGGTATATTTATCATGTGCTAGAAACCCTCCCTTTTACTTTTTAATTCACATAAGCACTGGGGCTGTTTTACTAAGGCCACCTAGATAAGCCTCTGCAGAGCTATTTTGCAGAAACTTTCTCTGTTTTCCCCATTGAAAACATATGAATGTTTGGCTGAGGCATATATGCAGTACAAGTATTTGAGGGAGTTGGGAGAGATAGCTGACCACCCAGTAAGTGCTTGGCTGTCAATTATCATAAGTGTATGGCCAGCTTTAGGCTTGGTTTTTGAACTGGCATTTCAACCAATAGAATAAGACTAGATCATCCCAAACCTGCTGAGACTCATCTTCTGACAAGATGATGAAACTGGAGATTAGAATGAAATAATATGAACTGATCAATTATAATGGAGTATATTTTTTATTTCCTCCTATTAATACAACAAATTGATGGAACCGCAGGTGGCGGTGGAACATTCGTTGAGGTGTGCAGTAGCTGGTCCCCTCACCTCCACAATGGCTGCAGGTATTTTTCAATTTTAGGATAAATAATTAACAATATTTGCAGATAACTTTTCATTATGATATTTTCTAAGTGGTCCCAGGGCAGCCAGCAGGGCATTACTACCCTTACTAGTGTAAGGAGCCCGGTGAGCAGAAACAAAACAGGGGAGTTCGAACTTCCTAAGACACGCTGGCAGAGTGTCTGACCCAGTCCGGGCCCTTTCTCTTTTTGCTTCCGCTCACCGTGCCCCAGGGGCAACGTCAGTCATCGAGCGGTGAGGATGTATAAACACAGCCCAGAATGATGTGTGTCTAATTAGCTGTAAGGTTCCTCCTCACCACCTTCTGGACTTCCTCTTAGGGTCCAGTGACAGGAGAGGTTTCCCTGTGTATGCAGAGGTGGGCAGTGCCAGGTATGTAGTGGAATGAGAGAGATGGGAAAAGCTACTGAGGAAATGGGATACACAGTACTGGGGAGCGGGAGTGACACTGACAGAACTTTCCCCTGTGTGGCTGCTATCTACACACAGGAGTCCCAGCTCAGAAGTCAGGACAGGAGAGGTGTGCAGGGCTGACAAGAGGGCTGCTCTGATTCCTGACTACATGACCACCTCCCCATTGTCTGTCCTCTATGATGAAGAAAAGAGTGACTATATATGTCTATAAAAAGTGTGTAGGCTGCATTTTGTAATATGAGTATATGCTATATGAGTATGTCACCTGTGTATTGTGTGTGCAGGCTGTGATTTGTACTGTGAGGATATATGGATATGGCACCTGTGTATAGTGTGGGCAGGCTGTGTGGTGTAATGTGAGCATGTACAGCACCATGGAATCACTGGTGCTATATAAATAAATAGTAATAATATACTGTATATGTGCATGTCCCATGTTTATAGTGTGTGTGTAGACTGTGTGTTGTACTGTGACTATATATGTGAATGTCACCTGTGTATAGTGTGAATGTAGGAGGATGGACCGGGCCAGGGCAGTTCCAAATGTATCTGAGCTGGAACTCTTTTTTTATTATAAAAGTACTAAACACAAGACATTACATACAAAAGCAACTAAAACATCACATCATAACAATAGACAATGCTAAGAACAAGAAACAAAAAGTCTTTAAGTCCAGCGTAAAAAACCTCATCCCGTGCATTCCACGTGTAGAATCTGACAACTACGCTAACTAAGAATAATGTGCCCCGATCTCAGCCACCTAGGGATCTAAATGCCCTATGCCCCATAGGCCCACTCCGGATAGGAAAGGGACACCAGACTAGGCCAGCCTATGGAAGCACCCACCCTGTTGTAGACCCCTGTGTTAAAGGAACACTGAATGAGGAAGTGCTCCATGCTTTCCAGCATGTTGCAACACTCCTCGCGGGGACAATCCCAGTCGTCAGAGTTCCTGTACTTCAGGTTGTTCCTCACATACAGTTTCCCATGGTCAAGTCCCAAAACTTTGAGGGGATCCGTGAAGAGTTTAACAACCCGAGCCCCCCTCCAGATGCTGGCCTGGGCAATCTTTGAGCACCAGGGGCTTCTGAAAATGGATCAACATAACCCTACTGTCAAGGAATTTCCTCGACATGGTCCTGATCTCCCACATTCCCAGACCCCACCAGAGGATTACCCTCAGAACCGGGGTAGAATAAGCTGGGATATGTCCATGAGGTGTGCGTAGGTCCTTCACCTGCCCTCCTGTCTCCCATTCCTGGAAGAAGGGCCGAAGCCATCCCTTGCAGGAAATACCCACGGAGGAGTCCTTTCTATCCAGAGGTTGGCGATGCTGGCCTTAAAAAAGGTGTTCATTAAGAACACCACTGGGTTGACCATACCCAACCCTCCTAGTCTCCTTGTGCGGTGCATGACCTCCCTCTTGATTTGGTTAAGCTGTTCCCACATAACAGCTGGAAGAACAGGCTATAGACCCATGTACAAAGAGGCTCTGGCAAGATGCAAATGCTGTCCAAGTATATTAACAAAGGAAGCAGAAAGCCTTTGGCCAAGCTGACCCTTTCCCTCAGGGTTAAAGACCAATGCTTCCACTGGACCACGTTCTGGGCGGCGATCTTAAGTCTGCCCTCCCAATTTTGCTGGGGGTAGTCCCCTGGACCAAATTCGATGCCTAGAATTTTGGCGAAGGTCTGGGGCCCTGGAAGGGTGTCCGGCAGATCAAAACTCGGATCTCCCCATCCCAGCCAGAGACTCTTACACTTTTACTGGTTGATCATGGACCCGGAAGCCTCCGAGTGGCGCTCGACCTCAGGCATGACCCAATCCGCCTCCTCTCTCGAGGATACAAAAAGGGAGACGTCATTAGCGTACGCTACCACCCTCAGAGTGGCTCCGCATTGTCCATCCCGACTCCCACCAACGGTCCACGATCCACCCTCCTTAAGAAGGGATCGATCGCGAACAAGTATAACAGTGGGCTCAGAGGACAGCCCAGTCGGACCCCGGAACCCACCTCAAAAGGGTGACCAACCCAACTGTTCACGAGCGGAAAAGTCTCAGCCCCCTTATACAAGATCTTTAACCAATTTACAAACCTCCCAGGCAGACTGTACCTCAAAAGGACAGACCAGAGGTACTCGTGATTCACCCGGTCAAAGGCCTTCGCTTGGTCTAAGGACAGCAAGTACACCTTCCAGCCAGTCGCCCTGCCCTGCTCCACTGCCTCTCGGACACCGAGTACAGCACTAAAAGTACTGTGGCCAGGAACAGAGCAGTGCTGAGCCCCCGAAAGGAGCCGGGGTGCCAACTTCACCAGTCGATTAAACAGCACCTTCTCCACCTTCCGGTCCGTATCGAGAAGCGCTATGGGACGCCAATTCTTAATACGAGATGAGTCCTTACCCTTTGATAGAATAATCAGTGCTGACCTCCTCATTGATCTGGGATGAGCACCAGAGGAAAGGCACTCGTTAAACACCTCAGTCAAGAGGGGGACCAAGGAGTCCCTAAAGGTCTTGTTAAACTCGGATATTAAGCCATCCGGACCCGGTGATTTTTTTGGGCCTAAGCCCATCAATAGCCAGTCTCACTTCCTCTTCCCTGATGGCCTCTACCAAAACATTAAGAGAGGGGTCATCTCCTGGCTCAGGAATGGTCTCAGCCAGGAAAGCTGACATCCTGCCTCGATCCAGATCCTTCTTTCCCAAAAGGCGTGAGTAAAAGGACCTGACCACCTCCAGGATCCCTGATTTGGATTGGTTCAAGGAACCCATACTATCACCTAGTCCTTTCACCACCTTACAACACACTGACATCTTACAGTTTCTGTAAGGGTCGGGCGAGCGGTACCTCCCGAAGTCCCTCTCAAAAACTAAAGATGGGTGCCTATCATACTGACGCCTCTTGAGTAAAGACTTCACTCTGGAGATTTCCTCACGGTCACCCCCAGTTGAGACAAGCTGCTCGAGTTTCCTCCTCAAAGCCTGATACAAGCGTTGCCTGTTCAGACTTCTGAGGCTCGAAAGCTGACTGAAGAACCCTGTCACCCTCTCCTTGAAGATCTCCCACCACTCAGACTTACTACTACAAAGATCCAAAAGCGGTACCTGGCTCTGAAGAAAATCCTCAAAAGATTGTCTGACCTCTGCTTCTTCCAGAAGAGATGAATTCAGCTTCCACAGCCCTCTCCCATCCGGGGAGTCTCTGTAACATTCAGGAGAAAAGAAAATCAGACAGTGATCGGAGAATTCCACCTCAACAGTGGACATTGCAGAAAAGATGGCATCTGCCTTCAAAAAAAACCTGTCTATCTTTGACCTACTGCAACCTCTATGAAAGGTGAATCCTCCGTGACCTGGGGTGTGTTGGATTGTGGACATCCACCAGGCGAGCTTCACTAGCTATGCTATTTAGGCCTATCACCGGATCTCGTAATGGTGTTGAAATCCCCACCAAAGACCACCTGCCGGCTCGTAAAAAGAAAGGGCTTGATCTTCATGAAGAGACATTTACAGTCCCAACTAGACTGTGGGCCATAGATGTTTATGAGCTGAAGCTCCTGTCACCTCATGAAGACGTCTAAGGCCAGAATTGTGGTAAACATTGCACACTCTAGAGGAATTCTATGCAAAATAGTGAAATTTTATTGGTACAACAAAAGTAAGTGAGCAATAATATAATCAGTAGAAAGCGACCGGAAAACCGTTTTTGACGTTTCGACTCTCCCGAGTCTTAATCATAAAGTCGCTATAAAAATAAAAGATAACACATAAAATAACATGATACAAATAGTCATATCAAAGTATCAGGTCAATTGAAAACAATTCACGGAGAAAAGCAACAAAATAAAAGGAAAAATGTTGAACACCATCGAGACACATAGGCACCAATTGAACACCAAAATTGAAAAAGGAGAAATCCAAAAGGTGAATAAAGCCAATAGATGAAGATCAAGTTGGAATCTTGAAAAAAGGAATGTAGGAGATCAGACAATAACTGGAGAGAAATAGGATTACCTTGAAAATAGAGATTTTGGAAAATTCCTATGGAAGAAACAGAACAAATTCCGGTGGAGGAGGAAGGAAAAAAGTTGTTGTTATTGGTAAAGCTGAAGTAGGTAAAACTAATATAAAGGATGGAAGCTGCTGTAGCGGTATATGCAGATAAGAAAGGGGGTGCAAATAGAATGTGGATAGATATAAATGAAATGATTAAGGCATGTCCAATCAGGTAATGAGCCTAGAGAAGAAAATAATGCATAGGAATAAAAGTTATAGCAAATGCCCACAAAGTGCTAGTATCAAAATGTATATAGCGGGCATCCAAAGGTAGCATGCGATAATACAGAGGTGGCGCTCTCGGTGTGGTATAGTGGAGTTACCTATTTAGGAGTTTCTTCTCAGCGGCGCTCCCGCGCCTTGCTGTGAGCAGCGTGCTGTCTCCATATGAGTGTAGGGTATAAGTAGCAGCGGCGACCGCCGGACCGGAAGTGCGTCATCTGGACCGGAAGTGCCTGTAAGGAGAGGAGGAGAGGACTGCGCATGTGTGGCAATCACTAAGGACGCCAGTGAGGAGTCAAGGGAGGAGTATTGCTGTGTTTGGAATGTAGGGGAACAATAGTACAAGGCAAACAATGGCCATAGTATTAAGATAAGGCTACGTACGAAGCACATGTGTAGAATATGCATAAATGCTGTATGCGCTCCAGGCCTATTAACTAAAGGGGAAGGGAGAGGTGGATGACCCTGAGATTAATAGGATAGGTGGGCACTGAGGAATGCATACACAAATAGCTATATTGCCCATACTATGGCATTGTGGATTAATGAAACTATTAGCAGGACATCAGATATTACTTACCACTATAATGTGCAATCAACGGGTCTGAAAAATAAGAATTACATAATTAATATAGTTTAAATTTCAAGTAGACCAGTCAATCTCTCGGTTAAGACCCCGTGGTGACAGGGTGTCTAAAGTATAAATCCAATATGTTTCCCCGGATTTGAGGAGTATAATGTGGTTGCCCCCTCGTCTGGAGCATGGGACCTGTTCTAGGACTTGGAACTTAAGTTGAGCAACCGAATGTTTAGAGGTGTTGAAATGATCCGGAAGTGGAAGCCATATTTTATTGCAGCGTATTGTCGACGTGACTAGCTATTCGATCCCTGACGTGTTGGGTGGTCTCCCCTACATAGAGGAGACCACAGGGGCACTTGATGACGTAAATGACGAAATTGGAATCACAAGTGAAGTATCCATTAATGGGGTATGATTTCCCGGTTCTAGGGTGTAGAACGCTGTCAGATTTAATAACATTAGAACAAGCAGCACAGCCAAGACATGGGAAGTGCCCTTGCGACGGGTAGTTAGCAATTTCTGAGTAGAGGTGGGATGTAAACTACCCTATGTCAGCCCTCACTAATTGATCTGTTTTTTTTTTCCCTTTTAAAATGTTTTTTATTGAGTTTTATAATATTACAAAGGATAAGGGAAGGGAAAAAGGGAGGGGAAGGGAATTTGACAATGGATAGGAAAATAGAGGAAAAGGCGGGGTATAAAAACTAGAGAACTCAAAATTTAATTTGAAAACAATTAACAAATATTCGACTGCTCAAAATAATATTATGTCAAAATCACAAACAATCTTTATATGAATGAGGCTAAGATGGCAAATTCAAACCAATCCAAAATGTTTATTATCCCCCACAAAATTTGTTGTTCCAAACAGTCCATTTCTTAGAGTACCTAATTATTCTATCATTAACCAATGCAAATCTTCTCTCAAGGGAACTATGAAGCTTAATCTTATCAAAAATATCCGAAAATATAGGAAGATTAGATTCCTTCCACCAGAAAGCAATTGAATTTTTGACTATCAAAAAAATATGGATAATAACAAATTTGACTGAAGGATCAACTAACTCCATGTCCAAAGACAGCAGAGGCCTTTGGGGAGAAATTTTAAAGTTTTTTGAAAATGAATTGATATGGAGTGAAACTTGAGACCATAACCTTTTTAATTTTGGGCATCCCCAAAACAAATGATACAAGTTCCCAGGCTGGCCACAGTTCCTCCAACACAGAGGAGAGTGTTCCGAGTTTATATGAGACAGTCTTATAGGGGTATAATACCATCTGGATAAAATTTTAAAATACGACTCCTGAAGAGTCATTGAAATACTTGACATATAAGTGGATCTGATAGCACTGTCCCATTGTTAATTTCCAAATATCAAATTTAAGTCAAACTCCCATCTCTTCATGTACATTTTTTAAGTACTCATTACATCTTTATTAAAATAGTTGTATATGTTTTTTAGACTCCAGATATTTTTATTATTCACGTTGCACAGTAGTGAAGTTAAAATCTCCAGATTGATGGTTTTATTACATGTACAGTACATTTCTGAATGTTTTTTCATGTAAAATAATAAAGGGGATTAATTCAGACGACGGCAGGTTGTATTTAGACCTAAGTTCGCTTAATGTAAGAAATTTATCTCCAGTATAAAGATTTCCAATCTTCTTAACATTAGAGTTGGACCAAGACTCAGATTAAGGAAAGTTATATATTGAAGCCAGTAGGTCCAAAGGGAACTTCCTAATCTGTGTTTTCTTTTTATAAGATCTTAAAGGTTTCAGAAAGAGTTCTCCAGGCAAAAATGATGGGCTGGAAAATTGGATGTGACGAGATTAATCTAGGACAATGAAAGATAAAACTGTAAAAGAAATCTTTAGCTGAATCATATTTACCCACTGCATTCTCCAAGAGAGTCCATGCAGGTTGGGTTTTGCTACCAAACCAAAACCAGCTTTGTTTAATCAAAAGCGCTTGATAATACGTAAATAAGTTAGGTAAGCCGGAGCCTCCATTTCTTTTATTCTTATACAGTAAGTCTGACGAAATCCTAGATTTTTTTCCATTCCAAATAAATGAGTTAATTAGGCTCTGAATCTTATTTATCAGTTGATGAGAAATAGTTAAAGGGAGAGTTCTAAAGAAATAAAGAATTTTGGGTAAAATTAGAGTTTTAGCTGTTAAAATTCTGCCAAACATGGAGAGATCTATCTTTGCATAATAGGCAGTGTCAAGAGTAACTGTCTTGAGAATAACATTAACGTTAGCTTTGATGATATTCACTAATGTGTAAGTAATGACTATTCCCAAGTAAGATATCTCATGTTCCTCCCATGTAAACTCTGTCTGTTTCTTTAGTTCTTCTATCTCCAAATCATTCAAATTGATGATCAGAAATTTAGATTTATGATTGTTGATTTTAAAATAGGAGGCTTTAGAAAAAAGTTCCAGTTCCGAAGACAAGGCAACAAGAGAATTCTTTGGATCAAGTAGTGTCAAAAATAAATCAACAGACCAACTTTAAATTCTCATTCAGGTGTTCTAATACCTTTGATATTCATGTTTGTTCTGATCCTCTCAGCAAGGGTTTAGCAAGGACGAACAAAAGAGGTGACAACGGACAGCCTTGTCTCGTTCCATTGGAAATGAGAAATTGATCTTATAGAAAATTATTTGTGTAAACTCTTGCACTGGGCGCTGAATAAAGTGCAAAAATTAAAGACAGGGATCTATGATCGAAACCAAATTTTTCGAGGGTAACTTTAAGATATGGCAAAAGCTTTTTTTGCGTCCAGTGTAAGAAGTACCGCTTGAGATCTCAAAGACTCAATTTTGTTCATCAAATTTATCACTCTCTTTGTTCCGTCAGATGCTTGACGCCCATCTGTAAAGCCAATTTGATCATCCGAAAGTAGGGATGGGAGAATGTTTTTCAGGCGATCAGCCAAAATTTTGGAGTACTGTATATACTCGTGTATAAGCCGACCCGTGTATAAGCCGACCCCCCTAATTTTGCCACAAAAAACTGGGAAAACTTATTGACTCGTGTATAAGCCGGGTGTATAAACTGCCCTCCTGCTCTGTGCTGCCCCAGTCCTGCTCCTTGCTCCCCCATCCAGCTCTGTGCTCCTCCATTCTCCTCTGTACTCCCCCTCCTGCTCCGTCCTCCGCTGTGCTCCCCCATTCCTTCTCCGTCCTCCTGTGCCCCCCCGTCCTGCTCCATGCTCCTCTGTGCCCTCCATCCTCTCCCCCCGTCCTGCTCCATGCTTCCCCGTCCTCCATTCTCCCCCTGCCTGTCCTGCTCCATACTTCCCCCGTCCTCCGTTCTCCCCACCCCCGTCCTCCTCCATGCTTCCCCCGTCCAGCTCCATGCTTCCCTCGTCCTCCGTTCTCCCCCTGTCCTGCTCCATGCTTCCCCCGTCCTCCGTTCTCCCCCCCTCCTCCTCCATGCTTCCCCCGTCCACCGTTCTCCCCCCGTCCTGCTCGTGCTCCTTGTCCTCTCCTCCATCATACTCACCCTCCCCGTGCCATCGCTGAGCGTCCCTGCAATCCTGCATTCTCCCCGTCTTCCTGCAGCTCTCCAGCACTGAGCGGTGATGTAATACCGCTCATTAAGGCCATGAATATGGAGGCCACGCCCATGGGAGTGGCATCGCGTCCATATTACATGACCTTAATGAGCGGGTATTACCTCACCGCTCAGTGCTGGAGAGCTGCAGGAAGACGGGGAGAACGCAGGATTGCAGGGACGCTCAGCGATGGCACGGGGAGGGGTGAGTATGATCCCAGTCACCGGCTCCTGCCGCGGCATCCCTCCCCCGCTGGTTTCTGCCCTATGACTCGTGTATAAGCCGAGGGGGCATTTTCAGCACGAAAAAAGGTGCTGAAAATCTCGGCTTATACACGAGTATATACGGTAAATTTTAATATCACTATTAATAAGTGATATTGGTCTATAGTTCTGGACCCTTCCAGGGATCAAAGTAATGGTTGCTTCCAACATTTCCTTAGGAAATGAGCCCTGAGAAGATGCAGAATCAAAGACCGACACTAAATGGTGAGTCAAAAATCTCAAGAATGATTTAAAATATTAATTTGAAAAGCTATCTGGCCCAGGAGATTTTTGTGTTTTAAGTTTGTTGATGGTTTCGGCTATTTCTTTCTCAGTAAATGGTTTATTAATAAGATCTAAGTCTGCTGGTGCAATTTTAGGTAGGTTAATATTGGAAAAAATAGTATTGATAGCTTCCGAATCCACAATAGGGGTTCCGGGATCATTTTTTAAGTTATACAAGCTCCGATAAAATTCTGCAAAGGAATTTACTATATCTTTTGGATGTATTAAAGTTTTACCTAGTGGAGTGAGAATCTTATTAATTCTTCTATGAATTCTCTCTTTCTTGAGCTTTGCCATCATAAACCTTGTTGGTTTATTTATAGAAGTATATGTCTTGAATTTGGAAGCTCTAATAACAGCATCATACTAAAAGAAATTTTCAGATCTCAATTATTGTCTGAGGTCCAAAATCTCTGTTTGGATAACAGAAGATGGAGTTTGTAATCTGCTCTGTTGTTCTTTTTTGCTAATTTGTGACTGTAGATTAAGGATATTGGCTTTGTTTTTTTTCTTATATCTCAAAGCTATCTGGATAAGATTTCCTCTAATCACAGCTTCATGTGCTCTCCACAGTGTAAAGTCATCTACTTCGGAGGACTTATTCTCATTAAAATAGTTATTTATCTTATTTTCAATTTCCTGCTTAAATTCAGGTATTTTGAATAGGGTTGGATTACACTTCCAAAGATATGTATTCTCAAAGAAAGGGCCTAATGAGAACTCTGCTAAAACTGGAGAGTGGTCTGATATAGTCTTTTTTAGGAATTTAAAACTTTTGAATTTACCCATTATAAAAATATTAGCTAGAATTAGATCAATATGAGAAGCCATGCCATGAACATCTGAATAATGAGAATACTCTCGAGAAGATGTATTCAGACACCGAAAAATGTAAAAAAGTTCGTTCTATATCAACCAACCCTTTAACACCGGCACTTTGTAACGTACTGAAGAGGAAGAATCCATATAGCTGTCTGGAAAAATCAGAAAAATCACATCACCTGATTTCACCTTATCAACTTTCTTCAGTAGTTTATTTAAGAAAGAGATATGCTTTGTATTTGGAGCATAAATGTTCACTACTGTGCAGGGAGAATTGTTTAATACACATGTGAGAATGTGGAATCTGCCCAAAGAATCCGATACTTCGCTTATAAACTGAAATGGGACAGCACTACTTATTATTGTGATTACCCCTGCTCTCTTGGATGGATAGAGTGCCTTAAATGTATGCGGAAATTTTTTGTGCGTAAAAGTTGGGTGATTATCTTTTGCCATCTTAACCTCCTGAAGACAAACTAAATCAGCTTGCGTGTGATTTATTTCTTTCCATGAAGTAAATCTTTTGTTAGGGCTATTAAGGCCTCTAACATTGTAAAGCCCCCATCACATTAAGCGAGATCGCTAGCGAGATCGCTGCTGAGTCACAAGTTTTGTGACGCAACAGCGACCTTGGAGCGATCTCGCTACGTTTGACAGGTAGTGGCGACCAGGCCCCTGCTGTGAGATCGCTGGTCGTTGCTGAAAGGTCTGGACATTTTTTCGATCGTTGAGGTCCCGCTGGGTAGCATGCATCGGTGCGTTTGACACCTTACCAACGACCTTGTTAGCGACTCAGCCCCAAGACACATAGGCGTGGATTTGCGGTGCCTTTTCCGCGCCACCTCAGCTCCAATTGGAGGTCGCTACTGCGTCCTGATTGGCGGCCTTGCGTTAAAAGAAGGTAACATAATATAGCTTCCATGCTTTGTACCTGACTGCGTGATGGTTTGCAGATCGTAGTAGCGTTCTCCACAGCGATTTAAGTATTCTTCAACTATTCATCAACGATTCTACTAGCACCTATACTCTGTGCACGGTAGGTATCATTTGGGGTCTCAAATGCGTTTCCATTTTAACAAATTTTTAACTTAATTTATAGGACACCTACCTATTGTCCATTGTCTGCTCTCATTGCTCTGATGGGAGGGAGGGAGGGCTAGGCTTCTATTGGTGTCCATATGCTTTTGCATGGGCAGCCATTTTAGGGGGGTCTCGTGTGCACACACCCAAAACAACACGTTTTCTGGCACGCTCGCTAACATAATGGAATGCAGTTTTCCATGACATTTTGCATGTACAGCTTTAAGAATGGCTTTATTGTTTTGTTGAAACTTTTCTCATCTTTTCATTTACTTTTTTCTCAGTTTGCACCATGATGAACAATGCCCAGTGTGCTGTTGTGGTTGCTGCATTGCTGGTTGAGGAAGCTCGCCGTCAAGATGAGGCACGGATGCAGGAAAGGCGTTCAAAACGAAAGCGGCGCATGTGGACCAGAGAGTGGCTGCAGAAGAGGTCCGAATTGTCCTACATGCAACTTCTAAGAGAGCTTCCGGAGAAAAATCCTCATGATTTCCGCAACTATCTGTGGATGTCAGAGGAATACTTCATATATTTACTGGAAAAAAATCAATCACTCCACTTATTAAACAGAAGGATACAGCGATGCATGCTGCCATCCCGGCAGATGAAAGAATGGCAGTCACGCTGCGATTCCTGGCCACTGGACGCTCACTGCAAGACATTTTTCAGCTGCCATTTCAAGGACCCTGCTGAGTGTTCTAATTCCGGAGACATGCAATGCGATTTTCCATAGTCTACGGAGCTACATGCAGTTTCCAGATACGGAGGAGGAATGGAAAAAGATTGCCTCCGATTTTGAACAGCTTTGGCAGTTCCCTAACTGTGGTGGGGTTTTGGACGGGAAACATGTCCGGATCACGCAACCACCAAACAGGGGATCCTATTTCTTTAATTATAAGGGATATTTCAGCATCATACTGATGGCCCTTGTTAACGCCAATTATGAATTTATTAATGTAGATGTTGGCATGAACGGAAGGGTTTCCGATGATGGTGTTTTAGAGCACACACTTTTTGGAGAACTTTAGGACAAATGTGATCTTCATTTGCTTCTCAACTCAGAGACTATAGGCAACCTTAATTTTGTTTTTGTCAGCGACGAGGCCTTCCCACTTCATTCCAATCTTATCAAACCGTTCCCCCAAAAAAGTCTAACAGGGGAAAGAAGAGTTTTCAATTATCGCTTGTCAAGGGCACGTCGGGTTGTTCAAAATGCCTTTGGTATCATGGCCAATCGCTTCCGAGTTTTGCACACGCCTATAAACATGAAGCTTCAATCCATAGACTACGTTGTTTTGGCTTGTTGCGTGCTTCACAATTTCCTTCGCCGGCGCGATGCAATTGCATACTGTCCACCTGGCTTCGTTGACTCTGTGGACCTAACAAATGGGGAAGTGCAGCTCGGTGAATGACGTGCCAACGATCCCGCAATTGCAGGCTTTCAACCATTGGGACCCTGCAGAAACACCACCGATGCGAATACCTGCCGAGACAACTACTGCCAATATTTTAACGGTCCTGGTGCTGTTACTTGGCAGTATCAGAACTTATAGTGGAATAATACTCACATTGACACACTACTTTGATTTTTGTACTCATTTGTTTATTAAAGTTTGTGTGTTATTTACTTTGCCAACCCTTTGTTTTGCATCGTTTCTGTCGTTACGGACCTTATATACATACGAGTACTGAAATGTATACAGTTACATCCATATACACATAAATATTCAGATACATACAAATCTACACAAATAGACAGACACATACATTAGAAACATAGATATGGGGTATCAGCATACTCAGCACAAATTGTCCAACAACTTTTGTGGTCCAATTTCTCCTGTTACCTTTGGAAAAATAAAAAAATGGATCTTAACCCCTTTATTCCATCAGACGTACTATTCCGTCCATATGACCCTGGACCTAATTCCCATGGACGGAATAGTACGTCATGGGCGATCAGCTGCGCTCCCGGGGGGAGCGCAGCTGATCGCCGCCGGGTGTCAGCTGATTATCACAGCTGACACCCGTGACTGTGTGTCAGGAGCGGTCACGGACCGCTCCCGGCACATTAACCCCTAGCACACCGCGATCAAACATGATCGCAGTGTACCCGGGGCACAGGGGAGGATCGCGCAGGCAGGGGGCTCCCTGCGCGCTCCCCTGAGACCCTCAGAGCAGCGTGATGTGTCGCGCTGTTCCGAGGGTCCGTCCTCCCTCCAGGTCCCCGGATCCAAGATGGCGCCGGGGTCCTGCAGGGAGGCGGCTTCCTCAGTGCCTGCTGAGAGCAGGCGCTGGGGAAGCCTGCAGCGATGCCAGAGCGATCGCTGGTGTGACAGAGTGCTGTGCACACTGTCACACCAGCGATCTGCTAAAATACTGTGATGTCCCACCCTGGGACAAAGTAAAAAAGTAAAAAAAGTAAAAATAAAAAGTGGTAAAAAAATCATAAAAAAAAAAAAAAAAATATTCCCCAATAAATTCATTTTTTCTTGTAAATAAAAAAAACAAAACAATAAAAGTACACATATTTGGTATCGCCACGTCCGTAACAACCCCCCTATAAAACTGTCCCACTAGTTAACCCCTTTAGTGAACCCCTTCAAAAAAAAAAAAAACAAAGCAAAAAATCAATGCTTTATCATCATACCGCCAAACAAAAAGTGGAATAACACGCGATCAAAAAGACCGATATAAATAAACATGGTACCGCTGAAAATGTCATCTTGTCTCGCAAAAAACAAGCCATCACACAGCATCATCAGTGAAAAAATAAAAAAGTTATAGCTCGCAGAATAAAGCGATGCAAAAATAATAATTTTTTATATAAAATTGTTTTCATTCTATAAAAGCGCCAAAACATAAAAAAAATGATATAAATGAGGTATCGCTGTAATCGTACTGACCCGAAGAATAAAACTGCTTTATCAATTTTACCACACGCGGAACGGTATAAACGCCTCCCCCAAAAGAAATTCATGAATTGCTGATTTTTGTTCATTCTAACCTCCCAAAAATCGAAATAAAAAGCGATCAAAAAATGTCACGTGCTCAGAAATGGTACCAATAAAAACGTCAACTCGTAGCGCAAAAAATAAGACCTCACATGACTCTGTGGGCCAAAATATGCAAAAATTATAGCTCTCAAAATGTGGTGATGCAAAAAACTATTTTTGCAATAAAAAGCGTCTTTTAGCGTGACAGCTGCCAATCATAAAAACCCGCTATAAATAGTAAATCAAACCCATCTTTATCACCCCCTTAGTTAGGGAAAAATAATAAAATTAAAAAAATGTATTTATTTCCATTTTCCCATTAGGGTTATGGTTAAGGTTAGGGTTGCGGCTAAAGTTAGGGTTAGGGTTGGCGCTAAAGTTAGTATAAGGCTGGAGTCACACTAGCGACAAAATCGGACGACTGCAATGCGATGAAATATCGCATTGCAGTCGGACCAATGTTAATCTATGGAGCAGCTCCCACCATCAGATTTTTTGTGGTCCGTTTTAAACGTCCGAGTGCAATCGCAGCATGCTGCGATTGTCACCGATTGTGGGTCGACTATCGCCAATGCAAGTCTATGGGAGCGATGAAAAATCTGATTACAAACGGACCGCATGTGTGACTTGCGATTAAATCGCACCGGTGTCCTTTAGAAAAGCCGGCAATTCATCCCCAGCTATACTGTAAAATCACACTGACAGCTTTAATAAAGAATAGAATCAATACATATACACACATAGAATACATATATATATATATATATATATATATATATGTCATTGTGACATATATATACATATATTTATAGTTCATACACTTCTACATACTGTAATAGCCGCTAATTCAATTGACGGCTTTTGTGAAATCACAGAAGCCGACATGAAATGATACATTGTTTAGACACAGTTAACCATGTCATTTCCTGTATTTTGATATATGGTTTGAACTTACAATTACATAAGTGTATGTGTACAAAATTTCAGACATGTAGGGGTTAATTAAAGGTGTAAATTCGTTGTAATAAAAATGCGTGGGCTCCCGCTGTATTTTCTCCACCAGACAGACAAAGCAAGCTAGTGGGGGCAGATAATAATAGCCTAGGGAGGGTACATTTTTTTTGTGCCCCCCCTGGCTACTAACATCTGCCCCCAGACACCCCAGAAAGGGCAAATCTCTAATTAGATTCGCCCTTTCTGGGGTGTCTGGGGGCAGATGTTAGTAGCCAGGGGGGCACAAAAAAATGTACCCTCCCTAGGCTATTATTATCTGCCCCCACTAGCTTGCTTTGTCTGTCTGGTGGAGAAAATACAGCGGGAGCCCACGCATTTTTTTTACAACGAATTTACATCTTTAATTAACCCCTACATGTCTGAAATTTTGTACACATACACTTATGTAATTGTAAGTTCAAACCATATATCAAAATACAGGAAATGACATGGTTAACTGTGTCTAAACAATGTATCATTTCATGTCGGCTTCTGTGATTTCACAAAAGCCGGCAATTGAATTAGCGGCTATTACAGTATGTAGAAGTCTAGGAACTATAAATATATATATATACATGTCACAATGACATGTATATATTTATATATGTGTTCTATGTGTATATATCTATTCTTTCTATTGTGATTTTAATACTATTCTTTTGGATCCATTATATGTCAGTTTTGCAAGCCTGCGAGAAATTCTCGCAAGTCGGATGTAAATCGGATGTTACAACTATGGTCAGATGCGACTAAATCGCATCTTTCCAGGAAAATCGGATGCCAGACGGATGACTGTTCATGACATTTTGCTGCGATAATCGACCGACTAAAACGGTCAGATTTTTTACTCGGTGTGTGTGACTCCAGCCTTAGGGTTATGGTTGGGATTAGGGATAGGGGTGTGTTAGGGTTAGGTTTGTGGTTAGGGTTGGGACTAGGGTTAGGGGTGTGTTGGGGTTAGGGTTGGAGTTAGAATTGGGGGGTTTCCGCTGTTTAGACACATCAGGGGCTCTCCAAATGTGACATGGCGTCTGATCTCAATTCCAGCCAATTCTGCGTTGAAAAAGTCAAACGGTGCTCCTTCCCTTCTGAGCTCTGCCATGCGCCCAAACAGTAGTTTACTCCCACATGGCGTATCAGCGTACTCTGGACCCTAAGAGTTATTGTGCAATTTGTCCTATTTCTTCTGTTACCCTTGGGAAAAAAAAAACTGGGGGCAAAAATATCATTTTTTAAAAAAAAAAAGATTTTTTTTGTTTTTACGGCTGTACGTTATAAACTTCTGTGAAGCACTTGGGGCTTCATAGCGCTCACCACACATCTAGATAAGTTCCTTGTAGGGTCTATTTTCCAAAATGGGGTCACTTGTGGGGGGTTTCCACTGTTTAGGCACATCAGGGGCTCTCCAAATGCGACATGACGCCCCAGACCATTCCATCAAAGTCTACAATCCAAAACGTCACTACTTCCCTTCCGAGCCCCAACGTGTACCCATACAGTAGTTTTCTCCCACATATTGGGTATCCGCGTACTCAGGACAAATTGGACAACAACTTTTGGGGTCCAATTTCTCCTGTTACCCTTGTGAAAATAAAATATTGGGGGCGAAAAAAAAAATTTTTGTAAAAAAAAAATATTTTTTATTTTTACGGCTGTTCGTTATAAACTTCTGTGAAGCACTTAGGGGTTCAAAGTGCTCACCACACATCTAGATAAGTTCCTTGTGGGGTCTATTTTCCAAAATGGGGTCACTTGTGGGGGGTTTCCACTGTTTAGGTGCATCAGGGGCTCTCCAAATGCGACATGACGCCCCCAGAGCATTCCATCAAAGTCTGCAATCCAAAACGTCACTACTTCCCTTCCGAGCCCCAACATGTACCCATACAGTAGTTTTCTCCACATATTGGGTATCCACGTACTCAGGACAAATTGGACAACAACTTTTGGCATCCAATTTCTCCTGTTACCCTTGTGAAAATAAAATATTGGGACGAAAATATCATTTTTGTAAAAAAAAAAAAAAAAAATTATTTTACGGCTGTACGTTATAAACTTCTGTGAAGCACTTGGGGGTTCAAAGTGCTCACCACACACCTAGATAAGTTCCTTGAGGGGTCTAGTTTCCAAAATGGTGTCATTTGTCAGGGGTTTCCACTGTTTAGGCAGATCAGGAGCTCTCCAAACACGACATGGCATCCAGCCAATTCTGCGTTGAAAAAGTCAAACGGCGCTCCTTCCCTTCCAAACTCTGCCATGCACCCAAACAGTGGTTTACCCCCACATATGGGGTATCAGCGTACTCAGGACAAATTGCACAATAACTTTTGGAGTCTTGTTACCTTTGGGAAATATAAATTGGGGTGAAAAGATCATTTTTGTGGAAAAAATATGATTTTTTAATTTTACGGCTCTACGTTATAAACTTGTGTGAAGCACTTGGGGGTTCAAATTGCTCACCAAAGATCTAGATAAGTTCCTTAGGGGTCTAGTTTCCCAAATGGGGTCACTTGTGGGGGGTTTCCACTGTTTAGGCACATCAGGGGCTCTCCAAATGCAACATGGCGTCCAATCTCAATTCCAGCCAATTTTGGTTGGAAAAAGTCAAATGGTGCTCCTTCCATTCCGAGCTCTGCCGTGCGCCCAAACAGTGGTTCCCCCCCACATATCGGGTATCAGCATACTCAGGACAAATTGGACAACAACTTTTGTGGTCCAATTTCTCCTGTTACCCTTAGGAAAATAAAAAAATAGTGACTAATATAATTTTTGTGGGAAACAAATAGGATTTTTTATTTTCATGCCCGGGCATTATAAACTTGTGTGAAGCAGTTGGGGGTTCAATGTGCTCACCAAAGCTCTAGATAAGTTCCTTAGGGGGTCTAGTTTCCAAAATGTGGTCACTTGTGGGGGGTTTCTACTGTTTAGGCTCATCTGGGGCACTGCAAATGGAACATGACCCCCATCAACGTCTGCATTCCAAAACGTTACTACTTCCTTTCCAAGCCCTGCCGTGCGCCCAAACAATTTCCCCCCCCACATATTGGGTATCAGCGTACTCAGGACAATTGGCCAACAACTTTTGGGGTCCAATTTCCTTGGGAAAAATCAAAAATTTGGGACTAAAAAATCATTTTTGTGGAAAATTGTTTCTTTTTTTTTCACACCCAGGCATTATAAACTTTTGTGAAACACTTGGGGTTCAAAGTGCTCATAACAGATCTAGATAAGTTCCTTAGGGGGTATAGTTTCCAAAATTGTGTCACTTGTGGGGGGTTTCCACTGTTTAGGCGCATCAGGGGCTCTCCAAACGCGACATGGCATCCAATCTCAATTCCAGCCAATTTTAGTTTGAAAAAGTCAAACGGTGCTCCTTCCCTTATGAGCTCTGCTGTGCGCACAGACAGTGGTTTTCCCCCACTTATTGGGTATTGGCGAACTGAGGAGAAATTGCACAACAACTTTATCTGTCCATTTTCTTCTTTTACCCTTGTGAAAATAAAAAAAAGTTTGTAAAAGATCATTTTTGTGGCTAAAAAGTTAAATATTCATTTTTTCCTTCCACGTTGCTTCAGCTCCTGTGAAGCACCTGAAGGGTTAATAAACTTCTTGAATGTGGTTTTGAGTACCTTGAGGGGTGCAGTTTTTAGAATAGTGTCACTTTTGGGTATTTTCTGCTATATAGACCCCTCGAAGTGACTTCAAATATGAGGTGGTCCCTAAAAAAAATGGCTTTGTAAATTTTGTTGTAAAAATGAGAAATCGCTGGTCAACTTTTAACCCTTATAATTTCCTAAGAAAAAAAATTTTTGATTCCAAAATTGTGCTGATGTAAAGTAGACATGTGGGAAATGTTTTTTCTTAACTATTTTGTGTGACATATTTCTCTGTTTTAAGGGAATAAAAATTTAAAGTTTGAAAATTGCAAAATTTTCTAAATTTTCGTCATATTTGCATTTTTTTCAAAATAAACGCAAGTTATATCGAAGAAATTTTACCAATAACGTGAAGTACAATATGTCACGAGAAAACAGTCTCAGAATCGCGAAGATCCGTTGAAGCGTTCCAGAGTTATAACCTCATAAAGAGACAGTGGTCAGAATTGTAAAAATTGGCCCGGTCATTAACGTGCAAACCACCCTTGGGGGTGAAGGGGTTAAAGGGATCCCCCGGTATGGAAGTTAGGGCCATTCCACTCAGCACTCTGATTCTGACCCCAGGAAGATGGGATAATGTGGGATATTAGGGGTAGTAGTCCGGTGGCTCTGGCTGACGGGATGATGTGGGATGGAACCTCTAGACTCTGGAGAGAGTGGACGTGCCTGTCTGCTCTCTGCAAGATGGAGGGATAGAAGAGATAATACTGGCGCCGTGCTACTGGCAGCCCATTGCAGCAGCAGCTACTCAGTTTGTTTGTTTCTGTTGGACTTTCTTTTCGACTTTCTTTCTTTTGGACTTTTGGACCCTGGGAACTTTGATGAACCCCTAACTTTAACCTTGGATTGATGGATGTTTTACACCCTGTTGATCGCACTGTGGATATTTTACACCCTGCGGATCGCACTGTTCCTGCATGACGGACCATTGTGGGAAGGTGCCCTTGGACAAGCAGCTCTGGATCGGCACTCAGATCTGCCACTACTACGTACATCACCCACAGGTACATGCAACTCCTAAATGGATACATGTGATGCTCAGTTATTAGCACCCTTGGACATGAATCTAATGCAGCCTCTGTCAGCTATAGCTCCGCAATACACACAGCTTCTACCTTGTTGGTTACTGAAGCAGCCATCTGGGTACAGAGGTGGACACTGGACACAGTCAATCCCGGTGTGGACTGGAGCGATGGACAGAGTCGCTGATCTGCTGGCAGTCCCCTAAGCCCATCACTAAACGTGTGGTGTATTCAAGAGACCGACTTCTTGCGCTGAGCAGGTTGAAGCCTTCTCCAGCTGTGGCCATACCACAAGTTCTCCATGAAGTGTGGAGACCTTTCAGAGGCTGCAGAGCAGGAAAAAAGTTGAAATCCAGGAGAAGAATGTTTAAACCAGCAGTACCATCAATCATCATGGGTAATGTACGCTCGCTGGGAAATAAGATGGATGAACTGTTAGCTCTGTGTAAAACCAGAAAGAGTTCAAGGAATGCAGTCTTATGGGCTTTACAGAAACCTGGTTACATGGGGATGTTCCTGATTCAAGTGTCTCGATTCCAGGATTTCAAATGGTTCGGGCTGATAGAGACAAGGCTAGGTGTGGTAAGAAGAAGGTTGGTGGGGTGATACTATATATTAACAACAGATGGTGTAATCAGCAGCACATAACTGTTAAAGAAAATCACTGCTGGCAAAGCATTGAACTCTTAGCAGTTGGCCTTAGGCCTTACTATCTACCTAGAGAATTCTCCATTTGCATTGCAATAGTCATGTATATACCTCCATCTACTAGCCAAGAGGCAGCTAGGGAAGTGTTGTTGGGGGTGTTGGCTCGCCTTCAGACAAAGCACCCAAACTCGTTAACATTATTCTCTGGGATTTTAACAGAGTCATAATCTCAAAGGCTCTTCCAAAGTTCTATCAATATGTTAAGTGTGCAACAAGGGACAGCAGTATATTGAATCTCCTCTATGCAAATGTTAAAGACGCCTATTCATCGTCTGCATTACCCCCCCTGTGGAAATCTGACCACAATCTCATACTATTGTCTCCATCTTATCAACCTGTTGTCAGTAAACAACCAGCCACAATAAAACTAATCAGATGGTGGTCTCCTGCAGCTGAAAAAGCTCTGCAAGACTGTTTTGACCTCACAGACTGGGAGGTGATATGCGACAGAGGAGAGCATGATGATGTAAATGATATTGTCGGGAAAGTAACTGATTACATAAATTTTTGTACTGATACTGTAGTACCAGTTAAAAAGATTCGATGTTATGCAAATAACAAGCCTTGGATTACAAAAGAATTGAAATACTTACTAAATGAGAAAAAAATGGCATTTAAAATGAAGGATACTAAGAAACTGAAATTGATACAAAGGGACTTAAAAGGAAAAATTAAGAATGCCCGTGAGGCGTTCCGAATTAAATTAGAAAATAAACTGTCACACAACAATTCCAAGGAGGTGTGGTTGGGCATGAAGCAGTTAACTGGGTTTAAGGCAAGGCCAGAGTGTGGGGAAGTGGATCTGCCCATGGCTAATGAAATGAACGAGTTTTTCAACAGATTAATCAACACATGTGTGTCATCAGGAATGAGGGATGGAGCTGAGGAACGATTGGCAGCATTGACTTTGGGTGATGAACTATCTGCTTTCACTGTCTCCCCAAGGGATGTGAGGAAACAGTTTCGTAAACTAGTCATTGGCAAAGCAGCTGGGCCTGATGGCCTCAGTCTACGTGTCCTAAAAGTGTGTGCAAACCAACTGTGTAATGTCTTTCAGCGCCTGTTTAATGGGAGCCTACAATCACAGAGAATACCAGTGATGTGGAAGACCACCTGCCTGGTGCCAGTTCCCAAGATCACCTCTCCAACTTCCCTACATGACTATTGTCCAGTGGCCTTAACATCGCATGCTATGAAATCGTTGGAGAGAATAGTACTTACCTACTTGTGCTTGAGGGTGAGGGCCTACACTGACCCCCTGCAGTTTGCGTACCAGCAGAGATTGGGGGTGGATGATGCGGTAGTGTCTCTGCTACATACAATGCATTCGTTCTTGGACAATGATGGCACTGCAGTGCGTGCCATGTTCTTTGACTTCTCTAGTGCTTTCAATACCTTACAGCCGCCCTTATTACGAAATAAGTTGACAGCTATGGCGGTAGATGAGGGGATGGTGAACTGGATAAGTGACTACTAGACGGACAGGCCGCAGTTTGTAAGGATGGGGGAGGTGGTATCTGGCAGTGTACGGAGCAGTGTGGGAGCCCCTCAGGGTACAGTGCTGTCGCCCTTCTTATTCACATTGTATACAGCTGACTTTCAGTATAAATCCGACTTCTGTCACCTGCAAAAATTCTCAGATGACTCAGTGATTGTAGGGGGCATTGTGGGGGACTGGGGGAGGAGGAATATAGAAGGGTGGTTTCTGACTTTGTGGATTGGTGTCAGACTAACTGTCTAGAACTAAATGTGAAGAAAACCAAGGAGATGTTGGTGAGTTATAGAAGTAAAAAGGATGATTACTGACCGATCACTATTTCTGGCCAGGAGGTGGAGATGGTTGAGAGCTACAAATATTTGGGTGTTCACCTTGACAGCAAACTTGATTGGAGGTGTCATAGAGAGAAGGTTCACAAGAAGGGAATGAGCAGACTGTACTTTCTGCGGAAGCTCAGGTCGTTCAATGCGTGCAGCAAAATGCTGGAAATGTTCTACCAGTCGGTTGTAGCAAGCGCCATCTTTTTTGCTATCATTTGCTGGGGCAATAGTGTGCGAGTAGCTGACGCTAATAAGCTCAACAAACTTATCAAGAAGACAAGTGCAGCTGTTGGCCTCCATCTTGACTCTTTTGAGGAAGTAGTGGAGGATAGGATTCAAAAGAAGTGCAGGGCTATAATGAACAATAATACACACCCACTATATGAGCTGTTCTTGAAGCAGTAGACCACATTCAGCAGCCGTCTAATCCTTCCAAGGTGCAAGAAGGAGAAATTCAGGAAATCGTTTGTGCCTACCGCTATGGGGATGTATAACAATTCACTAAGGGTGAAAGATGGCTACGACCTAGGACTGGCGCACTAATAGGAAAGGTTTAGAGATTTGTGTACCTTTGTTTGTTACGTATTGTGGTTAGTCATGTGCAAGATGTGTGTCTAGTAATTACTCTATGTAATGCTGTTTGTAATGTTTTGTTTGTAATGCTGTTGTAATGCTGCTGTGATACCATAATTTCCCTCGGGATCAATAAAGTGTATCGTATCGTATATTAGGGGTAGTAGTCTGGTGGCTGTGATGGGATGATGTGGGATATTAGTGGTAGTTGTCCTGTGGCTATGGCTGACAGGATGATGTGGGATATTAGGGGTAGTAGTCCAGTGGCTTTGATGGGATGATGTGTGATATTAGTTGCCGGTGGCTCTGGCTGACTGGATGATGTGAGATATTAGGGGTAGTAGTCCGGTATCTCTGGCTGACGGGATTGTGTGGGATATTATAGTGAATGTGGCTATGCAGAGAGGGCAGGGCTTTACACTCAGCTTTATATATATAATCATTATAGTTTGTTATAACTAACCGTAGTTAGTTACTATGCCCTAGCAGCGCTGGGCTCTTCAGCTAGTATAACATAAAACACAAAACACATGCATTTCCCACACCTACTCTAAACACCCAACCGGCCTCCAAGTTCCTGGAAAAAGTTCTCTGTGCTTGGAACGAACCCAAAGTTCAAAAGTTTACTGAGATGGGTCCGGGCCAGACCAGGTCAGTCTTACAAAAATCCACCGTGTGGTGTGCGAAGATCCTTCACACACCCTCCTGTCTCCCATTCCTGGAAGAAGGACTGCAACCATCCCCTACAGAAGAATACCCATAGACGAGCCCTTTGATACATTTATCTTGAGGAAGGTGCATACCAAGAACACCACGGGGTTAACCATATTTAATCCTCCTAGTCTCCTCGTGCGGTAAGTAACCTCCCTCTTGACTAGGTTCAGCGTGTTTCCCCACAACAGTTGGAAAAACAGACTGTATACCCGTGTTCAGAGATGCTCTGGCAAAAATACAAACGCTGCCCAGATAAATTAATAATGGGATCAGGAAACCTTTGCACAGGCTCACCCTTTCCCTCAGGGTCAAAGGCCAACCCTTCCATTGGTCCACTCTCTGGGCGGTAATTTTGAGTCTACATTCCCAGTTTTTGGCTGTGTAATCATCCTGGCTGAATTCAATGCCTAGGATCTTGGCATACTCTTGGGGCTCTGGGAGGGTGTCTGGGAGATCAAACCTAGGATCTCCTCCCCCCAGCCAGAGACTCTCACACTTGCTCTGATTGACCATGGAACCAGAGGCCCTTACAGCCCGAACCTCCTCTTCCGAGGAAACAAAGACAGAGACATCGTCAGCATTGGCCACTATCTCACATATTTGAAGGTTTATTTCAATTACTATGTCCAGGTATTATGAAGGTTATTTAATAGTCGGTTATAAGGTTGATGTTACATTGGGTATAGCTTTTAATTACTCTATATTTATGATATCTACCCCTTTATATATACTCATCACTTTTCCGGGAATAGTAATAGGTAGAATTAAAAAATTATTACTGCCCAGCTATTGTACATATGGGTGTTTCTAGAACCAAAACCTAGAAACTGGTGAGCTTGCTACAATACGTGTAGCATAATAGCTTTGAAGCATGACACGTCATTATACAGGTACGCATTCTGTTGCTACCACCCCCCCTTCGGAATAGAACTGATTTGACAAAGAATTTTTAGTCAGACAGGCGCTTAAGGGTTTTCGGAAGGAAAAAAGCCAAATGGATAGTGGAATTAGTAGCGCCGGGGAAAACCAGGGTAGGGGGCAATATAGCCGGAGACATCATGGCCACCCAAAAAGGGGTAGCATTTTGGATCAGGAAGTCAAAAATGAACCAAGGGGGAAAAGGGAAGAAGGTTATGTTGGAAAGGTGAAGGATTCTGTTATGTGCCCATTGCAATGTTTTCGCATATTTATGGCTTCTAGGCCCAGGAAAGGGGTACCCTTGTTATGTCATGAGGACGAGTCCTTTTTATCAAAATATCAGTTCATTAAGGTGTTTCGGAAGTGCTTGGAAGGAGCTGGCATGGAGCCGCACAGCTATGGAGGTCATTCCTTTCGCATCGGGGCAACAGAAGCAGCTGTGGAGGTTTAAGTTCGGAAATTGTAATGAGTATTGGCCGGTGGGAGTCACAATGGTACTGGTCCTACGTACGACCTTACAGATGTGAGGGGGCTAATCTTTTGGAAAACTAAAAGATTTCACTAACTTATGTTTGTTTTATTACAGGGCAGGTTCCACTGCTAATCTGGATCCTAGGCCATTCTTATGTTCACGGGGGAGCGCTGCGAGCAGACAGACAGACGGACAGACGGGAGACAAATGTGTTTCAAAGGAATGTGCCGTTAATTAAGTGGATTGGGTTTAGGGGTTAGGTAATAATAATAATCTTTATTTTTATATAGCGCTAACATATTCCGCAGCGCTATACAGCTTGCACACATTATCATCGCTGTCCCCAATGGGGCTTACATTCTAGATTCCCTATCAGTATGTTTTTGGAGTGTGGGAGGAAACCCACGCAAACACAGGGAGAACATACAAACTCCTTGCAGATGTTGTCCTAGGTGGGATTCGAACCCAGGACTCCAGCGCTGCAAGGCTGTAGTGCTATCCACTGAGCCACCATGCTGCCCCACGAGTTTCATCGAGCGGACATGCGCCATAGAGCTCCAGATATTTTAGTGTTGCATGTGGGGGTAATGATCTTGGAATCTCTGGGAAGGGATTGGTTAGCAACATCAAAGAAGAACTGAGGCAACTATGGGTGGGGTTCCCGGGCTTGAAAGTAGTGTGGTCCGACATTGTACCCAGAAAATTTTGGCTGGCTTAGGCACGCATTAAAGTCAACAAGGAAATATCCAAATTTGTGGTGCTGACCGGGATAGTGGCGGGATCCCATGCAGATTTTGATCTTATGGAGGAGGATTTTTGGTTGGCGGATGGAATACACTTGAACGCGGTGGGAATGGATTTATGGACCTTGGGGCTGTAAAAGGGATAGAAAGGGCCAAAGCTTTGCCGGATGGTGGGGTCTCGAGCACTTGAGGTAGTCAAGGTGCTCTCGGTGTGGCATTGGTGGGTCCTCGAAGTTGGTTAAAAAATTTGTGATTGGGGATTCTTTACATACATGGATCCCTTTAATTGGATTTTGATGTGGTGGTCTGGTGAGATTTGGGTGATACCCGGCGATGGAAAGTCGGGGTCACATTATTACGAGTTTGGGTGATGTGCGGCGTTGGAACATCGGGATCACATTGTCAGGAGGGCAACCCCTTCCCTCGGTTTAATGGTGCTCCTGAGTCTCGCAGCTAGGACTAAGGCTGGTAGGGAAGGGGCAATGCCATGGGAAAAAAACACCAGACCTTTGTAACTTCGAGGACCTCACCAAGTGTCTTTTTATCTATATATAAAATTGAATGTGTGTGTGTGTGCATCACCAACCAATCACGAAGCATCTTTCATTTCACCAGAGCTGTTTAAAAGAAGCTGAGCTGTGATTGGTTGCTATGAGCAACAGTTTTCCTTGCAACCAATTACTAAGCATCTTTCATTTTACCAGAGCTGTTTAACAGATGCTGAGCTGTGATTGGTTGCTATGTTTTCTCATTCCACAACAACACCTCAGCTGACAGTGACTGGGTGGGAGAAATCTAGCATCCCCGGGAACATAAGCTCCAGCCATTGTCTGCCCCCAGAAAGGAGAAGAGAACACATAACAGAAATTAATCCCCCCTCCCTTGCCTATATCCCCATCACACATCCTCTATCCCATAGGCACATCTTCCCTCTTAAAAGGGATCTCCAGTATGGAAGTTAGGACCGTTCCACTTAGCGCTGTGGTTCTGACCCCAGGGTCTCTTAAAGGGATCATTGGTATGGAAGTTAGGGCAATTCCACTAAGCGCTCTGGTTCTGATCCCGGTACGGAAGTGAGGGCAAATCCACTCTGTGCTTTGTTACTGACCCCAGGCCTCTCTTAAAGGGATCATTGGTATGTTGTTCAATAGTAAAAAGAATCCTCTCCAATACAACTTGCCTAATAATTCTGCACACAGTGTGTACTGTGTGTGCAGGCTGTGTGCTGTAATGTGAGTATTGTGTGTATACACAGTGTGTATACTGTGTGCAGGCGTTTATTGTACTGTGAGTCCAAATGTGTATGTCACCTGTATATAGTGTGTGTGTGCAGGCTGTGTGCTGTAATGAGAGTATTGTGTATGTACAGTGCATATAGTGAGTGTAGGCTGTGTGCTGTACTGTACTGTGAGAATATATGTGAATGTCACTTGTGTATACAGTGTGTGCAGGCTGTGTTGTAATGTGAAGATATACTGTATGTGTATGTCACCTGTGTGCAGTGTGTGCAGGCTGTGTGTTGTAATGTGAGTATATATGTGTATGTCATCTGTGTATAATGTGTGTGCAGGCAGTGTGTTATGCTGTGAGTATATACAGTACAGACCAAAAGTACTTTTGAAAGTGTCCCCAAGTGCAGTTGCAAAAACCATCAAGCGCTACAAAGAAACTGGCTCAGATGAGGACCGCCCCAGGAAAGGAAGACCAAGAGTCACCTCTGTACTGTACTGTATGTTTATGTCACCTGTGTACAGAGTGTTGCAGGCTGTGTGTTGTACTGTGAGTTTATTTGTGTATGATACCTGTGTATAGTGTGCTGGCAGTCTAAACACACTATTGGTGACATGTGATGTGGAAAGTTTATATACAAATATTCGCCATAGTGATGGAATACGGGCTGTTGAGTTTTTCTTGAGATCATCTAACAGAGAATCATCCATTAATGAGTTTATTGTGGAGTTGTTATTGTTTTCATTATCTCACAACTTCTTCACATTTAAGGGGTCCTTCTACCTGCAGCTCCAGGGCACAGCAATGGGGGCGTCTTTTGCGCCCTCATATGCTAATCTGTTCCTGGGGCTGTGGGAGAGGGACTTCTTTATGTCGGATGATTTGCCATCTATGTGTAGGGTCCTATTTTGGACCAGATACATAGATGACATATTCTTTATTTGGCAAGGTTCCAGTGAATCTCTTGAAGAATTTATTTCTCTGTTGAATCTTAATCAACGGAATATACATCTAACATACAAAGCTGATCCTGAATCCATTGAATTTTTGGATATTAGGATAAAAAAAGATGCAAACAATTTTTTACAAACAGAAGTATATCGTAAACCAACATCGGTAAATGCCCTGTTACATTCATCCTCTTCTCATCCTTCTGCAATGATTAGATCTATCCCAATTAGTCAATTCATAAGAATTAGGAGGATTTGTTCAAGTGATCTTGATTTTGAAAAGGAAGCTCTAATCTTAAAGTCTAAATTTATTGAGCGTGGATATAGCAAGAGAGCAATAAAGAGGGCCTACAATCAGGGGCGTGCTGGCTTATGAAAAGGGCGGTGGATAGTATAGTCATGAGGGCGCCATGCTCCAAACCCATTCTCCGCCCCTTCCCCCGCCTATTCTCTGCCCCAACCAAAGGGGGGGGGAATGAAATGACAAAAATTATCAGTAATGTACCCCTTTCTTAACCACCACCCACATCCAGTAGTAATGCACCCCCTTTTAACCCCAACCCAGTAGTAATACACCTTTTTACCGCCACCCCATCCAAAAGTAATGCACCCCCATACACTGACCATATAGTAGAAGATATCAGCATTACATAGGCACTCTTCAGACCTCACAATTTACATGTGCCACACTTATGGAAAAGGAGAAGAGGAGAAGGAGGTGGAAAAGAAGAAGAGGAGGAAGAGGAGGCGATAATCTCTCCCCCCCTTGCACAGTATCTCTCCCCCCCCTTGCACAGTATCTCCATACAATTATACCTAAAACTAAACTGTTGGTAATATGATATAAAAATGTAAAATGAGCGATAAGATTGAATCAAAGGTTTAAAGTTGGGAATGAACCATAAGATAGAAAGGCAATATTAACGAAACACTGTTCATTTTAATAGAGGTTTATTGGTCGGAAAAACATAAATGAAAGAACCTTAGTTAAATTAAATAAACATAACAGGAAACAGTATTTTATGCTCTCTTCACATTTACTCACAGCCAATGAAATTAATGACTTAGTATAGAAAGAACCAATAACTAAAATTAGAGATAGGAAAGATGTGTATCTTCGTACCGTGTTAGCCAGTAGATAGAAAAACAACCACTGAGGACTCTCAAGTCTAAATATTTTTTTAAAATTAGAGAGTAAGTAATCGGCTCATTTCAGTGCTTGACTGACACAGCTTATTTATGACAACGTCACTGTCTAAAGTGTTCATCAAATCTAATTCTGTCTGCATCAATAGCAATGTTTCCAAATTGTCGTTGCTAAAGGTGGATCTCAATCTAGATTTTACTATCTTAAGCTTTGAAAAGACTCGTTCACAAGACACTTGAGTCATTGGGATCGTCAAGAGTAGCTTATATACATTGAACAGTTCATTGTACTGACGAGAGTACATGTTATAATCAAGTAATACTTTGAATGCACACTTTAAACAAGAATTGCAAGCCTTCGTGCTGCAATTTTCAAATTTGAAGTCCTCATCCTCTTCTTGAATTGAGTTCTCCCTTTCTTCATCAGCAGTAGGCAAATCACATTCATTGGACCTTCTCCTTCATACTCTTCGCTTATCGTTTTCTTACACAAACGGGGCCATAGCTCAGAAAATGACTGTAGTTCTTCAATGAGCTTTCCTTTGTCAAGTCCTGGTAGGATCTCTACAATTCTGTCCAGAGCTGTGGGTGGTAAGGTCCATTATCTTTAAATCGCTTAGGGTCAAACCAGGCTAAATCCAGGTACAACGTTTTATGTTGGAGAAATCTGTTTTCCATTGTACTGATGAGAGTATCTAAAACATGATAAAATATAGATATTCTAAAGCGATCTAAATCATCGAATGCACTTTTACCAATATCTTCATCATTAGCCTTCTCGCCAGGGCGTTTGGGCACTTTTCTTTTCCGAGTTTCTTTCAGCTCTGTTTCGATAACAATATTTTCCAAATTATCATCGTTTTCGGCTCTTACATCTAGCTGTTCTGTCATCACCGGGACAAATACAGAAGCAGCTTGTACAGTATTTTCAAACTTGCTACGTAGTTCTTTCAGCTTTATGTGGGAGGTTTCAATGAGTCTCCATGCTTGTACAAAATCAAGATTCTTAGTCTGCAAGTAGTCTGACAAGGGTGTGGTTATTTTAAATATCTGGAGAAACAACATAGCTACCAAAATTGTATCAAAACTTGTGAACTTCTTGAGAAAAGCGTTAGCATCATTTCTTGTTTTAGAATTAAAGTCTGGGGAGATAGATATTTTAAACAACGCCACGACCAATTCTAAATAGACGAGATTGGTAGACATAGACGATCTTTCAGTAGTGTTCTCCCTTTCAATCCAATTGTCAATCCTTCCAAATATCTTGGTCGTGGCATTACTACGGCTTCGCCATCTGGTCATCCCAATAGCTTCCAGCTTAAAAGCAGGATTTTCGTCAATGAACTTTTGTAGTCTTTTCAGTGACTCCTTCATAAACACTTGAACTTCTTGTAGTATGCTAAAAAATGAGATAGCTGCAATATCACATTGGGCTGTATCAGTGATAACTAAGTTCAGTACATGAGCGTAGCACCAAGTGTGAATGTGGTTTGGGATTAATTGGGATAGTTTTGCAGTCAATCCATTATACTGACCACTCATATTAGACGCTCCATCAAATGCATTAGCAACACAATTATTAATTGGTATGTGAGAGTCTTCTAACACTTGTCTGAGTGACTGAAATAAGTCCTCTCCCGTCGTAGAAACCACACATTTTACTGCTAGCAGCCTTTCTATGACATCAGAACCCTTGACATAGCGTAGTACGAAAGAACATTGGTCATAACTGGAAACATCTACTGTTGTATCCATAAGAATTGAGAACTGCCCTGCCAATGTCACTTCCTCACATATTTTCCTTAATAATTCTTCTTTTATAAATTGTAATATCTTTGTTATCGTGTTGTTACTTAAGAATGTTACTTGATCTCCTCTTCCAACTGATTTTTTCATTCCTTTATTTTCCTTGTGTGTCCTGTTCATCAGGTGACATTTACTCTTAGAAGTGATAGTATTTAAATGCTTGTCTAGAATCGGATCATATTTTCTTAACATGAGAACAATTTCTAAAAAGTTCCCGTGGTTCACCGAGTCATCGTCCAAGGAATGAGCGGATTCTATCTTCCCTCTAAAAGGAAGACCTTGCTTCCCTAAAAATTTCAAAACATTTATTACGGTTTCTACCACGTCTCCTCTCTTTTACTTCTTGTCTTCGTTTGGCCATTTGGTTTCCATACATCAAATCTGGCAAGCTTTTTTTGTCTTTTATTAGCATAAAACAATCAACTGATTCATTGTGAGATTTTGACATTTCATGCTCCTGTACTCTTTGATGGACATGCTTCCAGTCACTGAACCCAGAACAAAATATTAAATTGGAGTTGCTAAATGCAACACAAATGTAACAGAACAGTTTTTTTGTTTTGCAATTATAAGATAACCACTGTCTTGTGAATGTCTGTTTACCACTACTACTTCCTTCCGTTTTAAATACTGATTTTCTGTCTATAAAAGGTAATTCTTTTACATCAGGTTGAACTGGGTGGAATGCTAAGTATAATGGCATATTATGTTCTTGAGGTCTTTTAAAGTAATCCAGGTTTGGTTCTTCTACCATTATTGGCGCATCAATTGAAGTTCCTGGGCTGGAGCGCTGACTGGAATGTACAATTGATGGTTCTGGATCTGGACATAATACAACTTCCGGTTCAAATCTTGTTAATTTGTTGTTTTCTTCATTGGATAATGGTTCATTATCCTTATTAAAATCCTCCGATGTGGTGGCACGACAGGAGTTTTCATTTTCTAAGGCAGATGGTGACATCGGCGACGAATGTGTTGCCTCACAATCTGTCCGTTTTGATAAGAATGTTGTTATTTTGGTGCATGCTTTAGCTGATTCCTTCAACTGTTTAGTTTTCTTCTCTTTCCTAAACTCATGGCCACTTTTCTTCCTTTTTTTATCATCCATTGTTTCAGTGTTAACGTTCTGTAAAACGCGCAGACGCAGTGTAAGAATCTTCCTGACACTTCCTGTCAGGGTGGATTTGATTTAAATCAAACTGATTTAAATCACGATTTAAATCAGGGGTCGACAAAGTTGCTCAGAATCTAGGAGCCAGCCCAAAAAGTTACAGGGGGACCAGAAGACGCATTACAGGGGGACCAGAAGGCGCATTACAGCCTGTAATACGCCTTCTGGTCCCCCTGTAATGCGCCTTCTGGTCCCCCTGTATTTTACAGGGGGACCAGAAGGCGCAGTCACAGGTTTGCAGGAAGTGAGCAAACAAAAATGCATGAACTTGTATGAGCACAAAATATCTGAATCATAAAATAAATACTGCAATGAATATTATTAAGTAAATGAGATGAACTCTCAATGAGTTATTCAATATTATATGGTAGTTGTTACATGCGAAACTCTGTAAACACAATTTCACATTGTCTGATATAATTTATCAATTTGCATATTAAAATTTCCCAGAGGAGCATTGCACGGCGAATAAGCCTCCTTACCTCGACATGCCAGAGCTGGTATGTCACTCTCCACAAGGAGAAACCTTACCCCCCAGACCCAGTCCATAGCCTCTCATCTAGCCAAATCAGATCTCTCCTACTTTGCACTGACGAGGACCAACAGTCCGAAACACCGTGTCTGCAAATGGAGATTCTGATTTGGCTTTTATCCTAAGTCATATTACAAGACTCGTCAAAGGGTTGATTGTGACTTGTAGGATCGCTACTTCCAATAGGTGGCGCTATAGAGTACAAGTCCTCTTTGTTTGAAGAGGCAATTTGCATATTATAATTTATCAAGTCATGTCATGTGGAAGCTTTTCTATAAGCGAACTTGGGACTTATTTCAAGTAGCTTACAGCAATCCGTATCTGTTTGTAAGATTGGTAAATTTTTTTTTATTATCTGTTTAATTTGGTTAAACTGTTGACTATATTCTAACGTAAATACAGATTATAATCCACAATCCAGGCACAATCTACAGGTGCAGACATCGACTGTGTGGGTAAATACAGATTATAATCCACAATCCAGGCACTAACGAGCAGCTGGTGGATCGCGATCCCCAATCAACCTCCATATTAATGCTAATGGTCCAAGTAATTAGATTACCAGGACTGCCAACGACAACTTCCATGTGTGGTATAGACTCCAAAATGGTACCTTCTTCACTGGGGCCACCGGCTCTTGTGAAGGACATGCACCTCTACAGTATATACACCTCACAGACCCCACCCATGCACCTCTACAGTATATACACCTCACAGACCCCACCCATGCACCTCTACAGTATATACACCTCTATATACACCTCACAGACCCCCCCATGCACCTCTATATACATCACAGCCCCCCTATGCACCTCTACAGTATATACACCTCACAGACCGTGTATATACTGTAGAGGTGCATGGGGCCGGGGGCTGTGAGGTGTATACACTGTAGAGGTGCATGATGCACCTCTACAGTGTATACTACACCTCACAGCCCCCCATGCACCTCTACAGTATATACACCTCACAGACCCACCCATGCACTTCTACAGTATTTACATCTCACAGACCCCCCATGATGCACCTCTCTATATACATCTCACAGCCCCCCAAGCACCTCTACAGTATATACACTTCAAAGACCCCCACCTCTATAATACACCTGACCTCACACAGACAGCCCCTGACTGTGCTTTACAGGGTTCAGCTCCTCAGAGGTGACTCACAGCCGCCTCGCGCTTCCCGCCCTCACACAGGAGAAGTCTCTCCATGGCAACGGGCACAGCGCAGGAGCCCCGCCCACTCCCGTCATGTGACCCTCACCACTGCTCCCGCAGCCTCTTCCCCGCATGCCCTCTCGCCGTCTCGCGTCACCGCAGCCGCAGGTCCTTGTCCTCCATCCTGCGGCCGATGGAGCGCCCACCCCGGATCGGATTCGGAGGCGCCGGCCGAGGGCGCACCGGGACACGTCCCGGTGTCCCGGTGGGCCAGCACGCCCCTGCCTACAATAGGGCTAAAAACACAAATCGTCATGATTCTCTTTACTCTGAAAGACCATCTGATTCTAACCAATGTGTTAGATTCGTTACACAATTTCATGGTCAAATGCAACCTATGATTGACATTTTAAAAAAATTTTGGCCAATTTTGCAGGCAGACCCAGTTATTTCTAGATATGTGGGAAATGGGCCAAATATGTCATACAGAAGATCTCCGAATATGAGAGATTTATTGGTAAATAGTCATTATACCAATGAATATAATACATTTCTTTCTGGATTTAAAATGGCGTTAGGCTGTAAACCGTGCGGCAAATGTGTCGCATGCCCAAATATAGAAAGATCACAGACCTTCAGTGATACAGATGATAAAAAAAGCTATAAAATCAAACACTCAATCACATGTAATTCCAAGGCTGTGATCTACTATGCCACATGTCCTTGCAAATTGATTTATATTGGCTTAACGACACGTCAATTTAAAGTGAGAGTAAGAGAACATGTTCTGGGTATTGGAGCTGCAAAGGATATTCAGGATATATCCGAATTGAAAACAATACCCAGACATTTTAAGACCCATCACCAATGTGATGCATCTCTATTGAAAGTAAAAGGTATAGATATGATTAGGCAACACATTCGTGGTGGTAATATTAGTACCAAATTAGCCCAAATGGAAGCTAAATGGATTTGGACTCTCAAGACTGTTTCTCCTTCTGGTCTAAATGAAAATGTGAGCTTTGCCCCCTTTTTTATGATACTCCCTCCTGTGATCCCCTTCTTTATGACACCTTTTCTATGATGTTCTTTTGTTATATGAAGATATCTGTATTTTTAGTGGATTTTTTAATATTTTTAATATTTTTCTTTTTATTGTTAGTGGATTTTATCTCTTAGTAATAATTTTTAATCTTCTTAGTTATAGCTCTATTAATTATCAACATGGGATGTGATTCAACAATATGAAGCAACTTGAAGATTTTTTGAGAAAAAAGAAAAGATATCGCTACATATATACTTGTAAACATCTATCCATAACATACGGATCCACATTATATGAAGATTTTGTCTGTGAAGATACTAGAAGACATGGATTCTGATATTATTTATGGACATTAATAACTACTATACGGATCAAAATTATGTGGTACTATTAGGTTCCATTTATTTATTATTTATTCATTATTATTTATTATTTATTATTTATTTTTATATTTATTTATTTTATATTTATTTTTATTATTTTTTCCAATTATTATTTTTTAATTTTTATTATTATATTTTTTTATTATTATTTTCATATGTATTTTTAGTTTTAGTTTTTTTATTATTTTTATTTCTATTTACTATTTAATTTTTCTTCATTTTCTTTTTTTCAATATAATCATTTTTTTCAATTTTTATTTATTTTTATTGTTTATTTTTTAAATTTTAAATTTTTTTTTTTTTTTAATTTTTGTTTTTTATTTTGATCTATAATCATTATTGTTTATAAATATTCTTTGGTTATGGTCACATGGTTAGTGAGTGCTGCTCTGTGTTACAGAGTTTAATCATATGACCTTATTTAATTATCGTTATGTATTGAATATTTCTTTGATGATCCAAATAGTAAATTATAAAGATGTCGAGATACAATAATCTTACTTCATAAGCAATGTTGATACATGTATATATACTCTTTGTGAGCGAATTATAAATAGATATATGTAGACATATATTTTTTGTGATATTTATACCAATTGGTCTGTGTCAGCCATAATGTTATGTGATCTTTACTTTATTCTTTACTTAATGAGTGTGCGTCACCATTACACGATATGGTGATTGCCCTAAATACTGGTCACTTACCACTATTAATATGTATTATGTACAGGAATCTTTCCTTGATTGCTGTGATCTGGATGGTGCGCCTGCGTGATTGTTGTCCGCGGCCCTCTCCTGGTATTCGGCGTCTTCATGTCTCCATGGCGTCGGGTCCCGATCACGTGACCTGACGTCAGTGGTCTCATGACGCCGGGACTATGGATGGCTGTGGACTCCTTTGACGCATGCGCCGTCTGCATCGTGGTCACACCAATCATGACGGATTGCGGTCATGTGACCTGACGTCAGCGGTCCCATGACACTGAAGTTGTGGATGATTGGGGATTCCTCTCACATATGCGTTGTCTCCATTGCGGTCACATGATCTGACGTCAATGTTTCCATGACACTTAAGCTATTGAGGATTGGAGATTCCTTTGCGCATGCGCAGTCCATATTTGGGGCACACCAATCATCACAGACCTCTTGGGTATAAATAGTTCCGGTTCCACTATAAACACACACCCCCTGATGAAGGAAAAACTCCGAAACGTGCGTTGGGGAAGCGCCAAGCCACATTGTCATTAATAACAGGTACTATTATGTTTTTGTAGCCATAATTAGTGGACCATTCCTGGTAAACCTGTATATAAAAAGGGACTACACAGATACTCTCTCTTTTACTTATCTTGCACTTTTGCACTTTGAAATGTTGATTTCAATTGTTCACAGATAGCAATTTTCATTTGGATGTTTTTTTAGCACCTTATTTTTTATATTTATATAATTATCTGTATTTACACTGATGCACTTTGAGAGTTTTATATATGTCCCTTAATATATCAAGTGTGGTTGTATAATTAGTTATTTTTGGCATTTATATAATTTTTTGAGGCACAATATACTTCGAGTTGGCAGTATTTCTATATAATTTTTATGTATTAATTTCTTGGTATTAATAAAGATTATTTTTAACCATATACCCTCTTGTCATATGTTTACATATATTCTAGACCTTTTTCTATTCCCAGAGCTGTTTACTTTTTTTTTATGTGTATGTCACCTGTGTATGGTGTGTGCAGGCTGTGTGTTATACTGTGAGTATATATGTGTATGACACCTATGTATAGTGTAAGCAGGCTGTGTGTTGTAATGTGAGCATATATGTGTATATCATCTGTGTATAGCGTGCGCATACTGTGTGTTATACTGTGAGTGTATATATGTGTATGCAACCTGTATATAATGTGTGTGTGCAGGCTGTGTGCTCTAATGTGAGTATTGTGTGTATATACAGTGTTTATAGTGTGTGGTTAGGCTGTGTGTTGTGCTGTGAGTATATATGTGTATGACACCTGTGTATAGTGTGTATTCAGGCTATGAGCTGTAATGTGAGTATTGTGTGTATATACTGTACATTGTGTATAGTGTGTGTCCAGGCTGTGTGTTGTGCTGTGAGTATACATGTGTATGTCATCTGTGTATAATGTGTAGGCTGTGTGTTGAAATGTGTGTCTATATGTGTATGTCACCTGTGTATACTGTGTGTGCAGCCTGTGTGTTGTGCTGTGAGTACATACTGTATGTGTATGTCACCTGTGTATAATGTGTGTGCAGGATGTGTGCTGTAATGTGAGTATTGTGTGTATACACAGTGTGTATACTGTGTGCAGGCTGTGTATTGTCTCTGAGTATATATGTAAATGTCAATTGTGTACAGTGTGTGCACACTGTGTGTTGTACTGTGAGTATACAGTCATGGCCAAAAGTTTTGAGAATGACACAAATATTATATTTTCACATGATCTGCTGCCCTCTGGTTTTTCTGTGTATTTTTTTTCAGATGTTTTTATCACAGACAGAAATATAATTGTAAACATATGAGTAACAAAAGCTTATATTGACAGTTAGAATGAGTTACTGCAGCAAGTCAATATTTGCAGTGTTGACCCTTCTTCTTCATAACCTCTGCAATTCTCCCTGGCATGCTCTCAATCAACTTCTGGACCAAATCCTGACTGATAGCAGTCCATTCTTGCACAATCAATGCTTTCATTTTGTCAGAATTTTTAGGTTTTTGTTTGTCCACCCGTCTCTTGATGATTGACCACAAGTTCTCAATGGGATTAAGATCTGGGGAGTTTCCAGGCCATGAACCCAAAATCTCTGTTTTGTTCCCTGAGCCATTTAGTTATCACCTTTGCTTTATGGCAAGGTGCTCCATCATGCTGGCAAAGGCATTGTTGATCGCCAAACTGCTCTTAGAGGGTTGGGAGAAGTTGCTCTTGGAGGACATTCTGGTACCATTCTATATTCTTGGCTGTGTTTTTAGGCAAGACTGTGAGAGAGCCAATTCCTTGGCTGAGAAGCAACCCCACACATGAATGGTTTCAGGATGCTTAACAGTTGGCATGAGACAAGACTGGTGCTAGCGCTCACCTTGTCTTCTCCGAATGAGGCGTTTTCCTGATGTCCCAAACAATCGAAAAGGGGATTCATCAGAGAAAATAACTTTACCCCAGTCCTCAGCAGTCCACTGCCTGTACCTTTTGCAGAATATCAGTCTGTCCATGATGTTTTTTCTGGAGAGAAGTGGCTTCTTTGCTGCCCTCCTTGAGACCAGGCCTTGCTCCAAGAGTCTCCGCCTCACAGTGCGTGCAGATGCACTCACACCTGCCTGCTGCCATTCCTGAGCAAGCTCTGCACTGCTGGTAGCCCGATCCCGCAGCTGAAACACTTTTAAGAGACGGTCCTGGCGCTTGCTGGTCTTTCTTAGGCGCCCTGGAGCCTTTTTGGCAACAATGGAACCTCTCTCCTTGAAGTTCTTGATGATGCGATAGATTGTTGACTGAGGTGCAATCTTTCTAGCTGCGATACTCTTCCCTGTTATGCCATTTTTGTTCATTGCAATGATGACTGCACGTGTTTCTTTAGAGATAACCATGGTTAACAGAAGAGAAACAATGATGCCAAGCACCAGCCTCCTTTTAAAGTGTCCAGTGGTGTCATTCTTACTTAATCATGACAGATTGATCTACAGCCATGTCCTCATCAACACCCACACCTGTGTTAATGGAGCAATCACTGAAAAGAGGTTAGCTGGTCCTTTTAAGGCAGGGCTGCAATGATGTTGAAATGTGTTTTGGGGATAAAGTTCATTTTCTAGCCAAATATTGACTTTGCAAGTAATTGCTGTTAAGCTGATCACTATTTATAACATTCTGGAGTATATGCAAATTGCCATTAGAAAAAGTGAAGCAGTAGACTTTGTAAAAATTAATATTTGTGTCATTCTCAAAACTTTTGGCCATGACTGTACAGTTAGTGTGCAGTGACAGGGAAGGATTTTGTTGTGTGCAGCAGCGCTGGTTATTAGGCTGCCTGCCAGTGACAGGGGAGGATTTTGTTGTGTGCAGCAGCGGTGGTTAATAGGCTGCCTGCTAGCTGTTTTCTGTGTGTACAGTGCGGTGCAGACTGCTTTTTACACAGCACTAATACTTTTATTCTTTTTTTCTGCACAGTTACCGAGCGTTCATTTTTTCCCACACCGTATAGAGCTGTACGCTCCTCACACGCTACCGTGTACCGGCTGGTATCACGGACAAATACTTGCTGACTATCTGTGTGTGACTGTTATGATTTGGTAGCTGAGGAGGACAGGAGCAAAAAACAGCCAAGGCAGCCGAACACCAGAGAGGTTGGGAACTAAAAGGTTGCAGACCCCTAAACTAACCGCACAACTAGAAGCAGCCGTGGAAGTACCTACGGTGACCTAGACGCCTCGACACAGCCGGAGAGATTAGCTACACCTGAAGATAGACGGAGGAAAGCTAACTGCCCCGGAGTAGAGCCCCAAAGGAATAGGCAGCCCCCACACATATAATGACGGTTAGACAAGATGAAATACAAAAGCAGGTAGAAAATAGAGTAAGCAAACGCTGGGGCCAAAAGCTATCTAGACATGACCGGATAGGAAAGAATACTGTCTGCAACCCAGCAAAACCCAGGAAAAATTCCAACACTTCTGATTCCAAAAATGCTGAGACCACACAATCTTGCCCCCACTTAATCAGATCTCTGGTGTGAACACGCCGCTACCCAGCAGAACTGAAACAACAGGAACAGAGCAAATGAACAGGAAAAAATGAGAACCAGAGACCAGCACAGGCCCCTGTAGGGGACCCGGCTGACCTCACCAAGCAGGGCAGCAAAAACAAAGAAAATCTAACCACAGAAAAAAGCTGAAAGAAACTTATCTGAATGTTCACAGGAGACAGCAGAAAACCAGCTGACTTCCAAACTAGACCAGGAAGAGGAAACTAATCACCGGCGAGGATCATGGGAGAGCAGCTCACTTATATTAGCCCAGTCCGTCTCCCTGATTGCCAATCCTCGCCTTCAGGTGACAAAGCCATGTCATTCAATACAGCTTCAACACCATCAGCAACCACAAGAGGGAGCCTTAGCTCAGAAGTAATTTCCAACATGTTCACAACAGTACCCCCCCTTCAGGAGGGGTCACCGAACCCTCACTGGCGCCACCAGGCCGATCAGGGTGAGCCCGGTGAAAGGCGCCAACCAATTTCTCCGCATGGATGTCAGAAGCAAACACCCAAGAATTGTCCTCTTGACCATAACCTTTCCACTTAACCAAGTACTGGAGTCTCCATCTAGCCAGACGAGAATCCAATATCTTCCCCACTTTGTACTCCAGATTGCCCTCAACCAAAACAGGCTCAGGGGGCGCAGCCATAGGAACAACTGGCTCAACAAACCTTTTCAATAAAGATTTGTGGAAGACGATGTGAATCTTAAACGTCCCTGGAAGAGCCAAACGGAAGGAAACGGGATTAAGAATTTCCAAGATCTTATAAGGTCCAATGAACCTTGGCTTAAATTTTGGAGACGCAACCTTCATAGGGATATTTCTTGAGGACAACCAAACCAAGTCACCCACTTTAAACCGAGGACCATCAGTCCTATCCCGGTTGGCAAATTGCTGGGCCCTCTCCTGAGAGAGAGACAACTTATCCACTACTTGATCCCAGGTCTGCTGCATTCTCTCTACCATAGAATCAACACCCGGACAGACAAACAGAAGCCCCCACCTGTCCCGAAGAAAACCGAGGATGAAACCCGAAATTGCAGAAAAAAGGGGACATCAAAGTGGCAGAACTGGCCCTATTATTTAGAGCGAATTCAGCCAGGGGCAAAAAAGGGACCCAGTCATCCTGATCAGCAGACACAAAACATCTCAAATAAGTCTCCAAGGTCTGGTTTGTTCTCTCAGTCTGCCCATTGGTCTGAGGATGAAACGCAGAGGAGAAAGACAGCTGAACTCCCAGTTTAGAACAAAATGTCCTCCAAAATCTGGAAACAAATTGGACTCCCCTGTCAGACACAATGTTTTCCGGAATGCTGTGCAAACGAACCACCTGCTGAAAAAACAAGGGTACCAACTCGGAAGAGGATGGTAACTTCGGCAGTGGCACAAGGTGGATCATCTTGGAGAATCTATCACAGATCACCCAAATGACAGTCATTCTCTGAGAGACAGGGAGGTCGGAGATAAAATCCATAGAGATATGGGTCCATGGCCTCCTGGGCACCGGCAGTGGCATTAACAATCCACTAGAGCGAGAACAGGGTTTGGAACGAGAACAAGTCCCACAAGACTGCACAAAATTCCTGACATCATGAGATAAAGTAGTAGTCTGCTTCATATATTTCAAATCCCATATTTCAAATTACAGATTTCTAATTACACTACTGTGAATTAGACTAGAATTCTAGAATGCATTTGGCCACACATGAATCCTACAGCATTATCATCATCACCTTGTGACTGAGATGTTGTTCTGTTCCCACAGGTATGAACTGAAAACTTCCCCATCTTTCCAGTGCTCCTGAATGCCCCATGTGCATTGCTTTGTTCTATGGTATGAACTGCAAACTTCCCCATCTTTCCAGTGCTCCTGAATGCCCCCATGTGTATTGCTTTGTTCTATGGTATGAACTGCAAACTTCCCCATCTTTCCAGTGCTCCTGAATGCCCCCATGTGTATTGCTTTGTTCTATGGTATGAATTGCAAACTTTCCCATCTTTCCAGTGCTCCTGAATGCCCCCATGTGTATTGCTTTGTTCTATGGTATGAACTGCAAACTTCCCCATCTTTCCAGTGCTCCTGAATGCCCCCATGTGTATTGCTTTGTTCTATGGTATGAACTGCAAACTTCCCCATCTTTCCAGTGCTCCTGAATGCCCCCATATGTATTGCTTTGTTCTATGGTATGAACTGCAAACTTCCCCATCTTTCCAGTGCTCCTGAATGCCCCCATGTGTATTGCTTTGTTCTATGGTATGAACTGCAAACTTCCCCATCTTTCCAGTGCTCCTGAATGCCCCCATGTGTATTGCTTTGTTCTATGGTATGATTTGCTCACCCATCTTGTATACATAATTGTACTCCATTCTTATCTTCACTACACATCTGAATGGTCTGTGTAACCCCTCTCCCCTTTTATGACCTGTCCTTAACTCTGTACATCTGGCCTGGGCAGTCACAGCCCACTTTCCAATCTCACCTGATTGCCTTTAGCTGCATATATATTCAGTGGCATGGGTCTGCTCCAGACGTAGTCTGCTTCATATATTTCAAATCCCATATTTCAAATTACAGATTTCTAATTACACTACTGTGAATTAGACTAGAATTTGACTGGAATTTGGCTGCAAGGTAACATAATTTAAAACCACTATGTTTCAGTTTCTTTTCACTTTCACCCCCATCCGCCTTTCTTTCTTCCTATCCTCTGTAATTCCCCCACCTAGTAAGGAATTAGTCATTTCCCCCTCCATTCTCCCGACCCATCTCACCTCCTCCTCAGAACTGTTCCTCCACATACAATCCTTCTTACCAAGACACACACGGCCACATCATGTCTTATCCTGCTCCCACCTTCTAACGCTCTGTCTGCTACTCCTCATCGCTGGCGATATATCCCCAAATCCTGGCCCTCCTCAACACATCCCCACACTCATTTCTAACACCCTGCCATGATCCTCCACACTTTTCTGCAACCATGATAACCTCATACCTATCCATCCACAACCCCCTCCCCCGGTCCCACTACCTGGAGCACTATGGAACGCACTCTCAGTCTGCAATAAACTGTCATTTATCCACGACCTCTTTATCACCAACAAACTCTCCTTCCTTGGCATCACTGAAACCTGGCTCACCCCCTCTGACTTAGCCTCTCCAGCTGCGCTTTCCTATGGCTGATTCCATCTCTCTCACACCCCTCGCCCCAGCAACAAATGTGGTGGAGGGGTTGGCTTACTCCTGTCTGATACCTGCTCCTTTACCCCTATTCAACTTCCACCCTCCGCTGCTATTCCCTCGTTCAAGATGCTCTCCGTCCGCATCTATTCCCCCTCCAACCTCCAACTGGCTGTCATCTACCGCCCCCCGGAACAAGCCATCTCCACCTTTCTCGACCACTTCACAACCTGGCTACTCCATTTCCTTTCTGCTGACATCCCCACCATCATCATGGGAGATTTCAACATCCCCATTGACACTTCCACCCCTGCTGCCTCTAAACTACTATCGCTCACGGCTTCCCTCGGCCTCACTCAATGGTCCTCTGCGGCCACTCACAAAGATGGTCACACGCTGGACCTTATCTTCACCCGCCTCTGTTCCCTCACTAATCTCACTAACTCCCCACTCCCCCTGTCTGACCACAACCTACGGACATTCTCTTCCCTCTCCTCTGTTAGTACGCATCCCCCACTCCACAAACTCACCCACCCTCACAGAAATCTCAAACACCTCAATTTACAATCACTCTCTGAGTCCCTCCTCCCTCTCACAGACATAGCCTCACTTAATGACACAGATGCTGCTGCCACATTTTATAACACCACAATAAAAGCCACACTTGATTCGGCCGCCCCCTCACGCAGAGCAAAACTCGAACAATCAACAGGCAGCCCTGGCTGACCGGCCTGACCAAAGAACTGAGACGGGCTTCCAGGGCTGCCGAGCGGAGATGGAAGAGAACCCAGTCCCTCGCCAGCTTCAAGTCCACGCTGTCTGCCGCAAAACAAACTTACTTCGCATCTCTCATATCCTCCCTGTCTCACAACCCTAAACAGCTCTTCAACACTTTCAATTCTCTACTCTGTCCCCCAGCACCTCCTCCCTCTCCTCTCATTTCTGCTGAAGACTTTGCCTCCTTCTTTAAGCAAAATATTGATATGATCAGAGAAAGCTTTGGCCTCTTAGCCACTCAGCCCTGTTCTTCCAAAACCAGCTTCACCACCATGACAGAAGATCAGCTCTCCACTCTCCTGTCACGATCACACCTCACCACATGCGCGCTTGACCCACTCCCGTCCCACCTCATCCCTAACTTTGCCACAGTCTTCATCCCTACTCTCACACACCTCTTCAACCTTTCACTTACAAATGGTGTCTTTCCTTCATCCTTCAAACATGCCTCAATCACTCCCATCCTCAAAAAGCCCTCCCTCGACCCATCCTCTGTGTCTAGCTATCGCCCGATATCTCTTCTCCCCTACGCCTCAAAACTACTGGAACAGCATGTATATCTCGAACTGTCCTCCCACCTCTCCTCCTGTTCCCTCTTTGACCGTTTACAATCTGGCTTCCGACCGCATCACTCAACTGAAACTGCCCTAACTAAAGTCACTAATGACCTGCTAACCGCCAAGAGCAAGCGACACTACTCTGCCCTCCATCTCCTGGACCTGTCTTCTGCCTTCGACACCGTGGACCATTCCCTCCTGCTACAGATTCTCTCATCTCTTGGCATCACAGACTTGGCCCTATCCTGGATCTCATAATACCTAACAGACCGAACATTCAGTGTCTCCCTCTCACACACCACCTCCTCACCTCGCCCCCTGTCTGTCGGTGTTCCTCAAGGCTCAGTCCTAGGACCCCTACTCTTCTCCATCTATACCTTCAGCCTGGGACAGCTCATAGAATCCCACGGCTTGCAGTATCACCTGTACGCCGATGACACGCAGATCTACCTATCTGGACCTGACCTTACCTCCCTACTGACCAAAATCCCACAGTGTCTGTCTGCTATCTCAGCCTTCTTTTCTGCTCGCTTTCTCAAACTGAACATGGACAAAACAGAATTCATCATCTTTCCCCCACCTCATTCTTCCCCTCCACCAGACCTATCCATCAATGTCAATGGCTGCTCGCTTTCCCCAGTCCCGCATGCTCAGTGCCTTGGGGTGATCCTCGACTCTGCCCTCTCTTTCAAACCACATATCCAAGCCCTCGCCACCTCCTGCCGCCTCAAAATCAAAAATATTTCCTGGATCCGCTCATTCCTCAACCATGAAACCACAAAAACACTAGTGCACGCCCTTATCATCTCCCGCCTCGACTACTGCAACCTCTTACTCTCTGGCCTCACCTCTAGCACTCTGGCACCACTCCAGTCCATCCTACACTCTGCTGCCCGACTAATCCACCTGTCTCCCCGCTATTCCCCAGCCTCCCCCCTATGCCAGGCCCTTCACTGGCTTCCTATTGCCCAGAGGCTTCAGTTCAAAACCCTAACCATGACATACAAAGACATCCACAACCTTTCTCCTCCATACATCTGTGATATGGTCTCCCGCTACCTACCCACACGCAACTTTCAATCCTCTCAAGATCTCCTTCTCGACTCCCCCCTCATCTCTTCTTCCCACAACCGCATACAAGACTTCTCCCGGGCTTCCCCCATACTCTGGAACTCCCTGCCGCAAAACATCAGACTTTCACCAACAACGGAAACCTTCAAGAAGAACCTGAAGACCCACCTGTTCCGACAAGCATACAGCCTACAATGATCCTCAGTCTACTGAACCATCGCACGACCAGCTCTACCCTTTCCTAGTGTATCTTCACCCATCCCTGTAGACTGTGAGCCCTCGCGGGCAGGGTCCTCTCTCCTTCTGTACTTGTGTGTCCCTTGTCTAGCACACATTTATTGTACCTGTCTATATTTTCCCTTTTCATATGTAAAGCGCCATGGAATAAATGGCGCTATATAAATGTGTAATAATAATAATAAAGTGGGCCACCAAAAGGACCGACTCACTAAATCTCTGGTACCAAAAATACCGGAATGACCAGCCAACGCGGAGCAATGAATCTCAGACATAACATTCTTCCTCCATTGGTCTGGGACAAACAATTTCCCAACAGGGCAGCGTTCAGGTTTAATCTCCTGAAATTCCTCCAGAGCCAATCTCAAATCGGACGAGATAGCGGAAAGAACCATACCCTCCTTCAGAATAGCTGCAGGCTCAGTCACATCAGGAGAATCCACCAAAAAACTCCTAGAGAGGGCATCCGCCTTAACATTCTTAGTGCCCGGGAGAAAGGAGACCACAAAATTAAAACGCGTGAAAAACAAGGCCCACCTGGCCTGTCTAGGATTAAGTTGCTTGGCTGATTCGAGATAGATCAGGTACTTATGGTTCCGTGAGGACCACCACCTGATGTTTGGCTCCTTCCAGCCAATGTCTCCACTCTTCAAAAGCCCACTTCATAGCCAATAACTCTCGATTTCTCACATCATAATTACGTTCAGCTGGGGAAATATTTCAAGAGAAGAAGGCACAAGGGTTACTCTTAGAGGTCTCCGGATCCCTTTGGGACAAAACTGCTCCAGCACCAATCTCAGCAGCATCTATCTCCACCTGAAATAGTAGAGAAACATAAGGTTGCCGTAGAACAGGAGCAGAAGCGAATCTCCGCTTAAGCTCCTGAAATGCAGAAACTGCCTCAGGAGACCAATTCACTACATCAGAATCCTTTTTTGTCAAATCTGTCAGTGGTTTCACAATACCAGAGAAATTACCTATAAATTTACGGTAAAATGAGCAAAACCCAAAAATCTCTGAAGAGCCTTCAATGTAGTCGGTTGAACCCAATCACAAATGGCCTGAACTTTGACCGGGTCCATTTCAATAGCAGAAACCTTCCGTACGCCAAAGAGACATTTTGATCCCTTAACATACAAAGCATTTTCTCTCAAAATCTGGAATACCATCCGCACATGTTCCACATGAGAATCCCAGTCACTGGAAAATATCAAGATATCGTCCAAATAAACGATCAGAAATTTATCCACAAAATCCCGGAAAATATCGTTCATGAAAGATTGGAAGACGGAAGGGGCATTAGTGAGCCCAAAAGGCATCACTAGGTACTCAAAATGCCCCTCAGGAGTATTAAACGCCGTCTTCCATTCATCACCATGCTTGATGCGAATAAGATTATACGCCCCCCTGAGGTCAAGCTTGGTAAATCAACTAGCGCCTTTTACTCTGGAAAATAAGTCAGAAATCAGGGGTAACGGATATTGATATTTAACAGTGATCTTATTAAGGAGACGATAGTCAATACATGGCCTCAATGAACCATCCTTCTTGGCCACAAAGAAAAAGCCGGCTCCCAAGGGTGAAGAGGATGGTCTGATATGACCCTTCTCCAAAGACTCTTTGATATAAGATCGCATAGCATCATGCTCAGGTACCGATAAATTGAAGAGCCGACCCTTGGGAAATTTACAACCGGGTAATAACTCAATCGCGCAATCATAACTCCTATGAGGAGGTAAGGACGCAGACTTACTCTCACTAAACACATCAGAAAAATCAGCCAAATAGTCAGGGACATCCTCAGACTGGGGAGAGGTAGAAAAAACAGGAATGTCACCACGAACACATTGACAACCCCAACTGACCACAGACACAAACTTCCAATACAAGACAGGATTATGGTTCTGCAACCAATGAAATCCCAGTACAATAATGTCATGTAAATTATGTCGCACCAAAAATTTACAATTCTCATGGTGGTCCGGGGCTACCCGCATTATCACCTGGGTCGAAAACTGGGGTTTATTCTCCGCCAAAGGGGTAGAATCAATACCCAGCAAAGGAATAGACCTCCTCAGGGGCACCATGGGAAAACCACAACATTTGGCAAAATCAAAATCCATCAGGTTTAGAGCTGCTCCTGAATCAACAAAAGCCTGAGCAGAAAATGTGGACATGGAGCAAATCAAGGTAACAGTCAAAAGAAATTTAGTCTGAACATTACCCAAAACAAATGAGCGTCCAAAACGTCTTCCCCGCTTAGGGCAGACGGAAATATTATGAGAAGCGTCTCCACAATAGAAGCACAACTTGTTACGCTTTCTAAACTCTTGACGCTGAGCCCCAGAAACCACTTGATCACACTGCATGGGCTCAGAGGTTTGCTTACAAGGCATCACCACCTCTCGCATATTTCTACGCTCACGTAAACGTCTATCAATTTGAATAGCTAATGACATAGAGTCATTGAGACCAGAGGGAACAGGAAATCCCACCTTTACGGTTTCTGCCAGACCCTTCTGAAAAAGAGCTGCCAGGGCATCATCATTCCATTTAGTAAGGACTGCCCACTTTCGGAATTTCTGACAATATAGCTCTGCGGCTTCCTGACCCTGATTCAATGCCAACAAGGTTTTCTCAGCTTGATCAGTAACATTAGGTTCATCGTACAACAACCCCAGAGCCTGAAAAAACACATCAACATCAGTCAAAACATGATCCCCAGGTGTCAGGGAAAAGGCCCAATCCTGAGGGTCGCCTTGCAACAAGGAGATGACAATTTGAAACTGCTGTGCTGCGTTCCCCGAGGAGTTTCAGGGCAAAAAACAACTTACAGTTATTTTTAAAATTCAAAAATTTAGACCGATCCCCAAAAAATAAATCCGGAATAGGGATCTTAGGTTCTACAGCAGGCAACCGAGTGAGATAGCTAGCAATACTCTGAACTTCAGCAGCAAGCTGCTCCACACGATCGGACAAATGCTTGATTTCCACTGCAGTAAAACTCCTCCTACAGCCCTCTGAGATAAAGAGGAAAAACACACACACACACACAAAAAAAATTCTGACTACCTTTTTTTTTTTTAACTATTATTTCCTTCTTTTGAGTATTATAGAATTTACAGTCTGGCCGGTGAGTCTGTTCTGATTTGGTAGCTGAGGAGGACAGGAGCAAAAAACAGCCAAGGCAGCTGAACACCAGAGAGGTTGGGAGTTAAAAGCTTGCAGATCCCTAAACTAACCGCACAACTAGAAGCAGCCGTGGGACGTACCTGCGGTGACCTAGATGCCTCGACACAGCCGGAGAGATTAGCTACACCTGAAGATAGAAAGAGGAAAGCTAACTGCCCGGAGTAGAGCCCCAAAGGAATAGGCAACCCCCACACTTATAAAGACGGTTAGACAAGATGAAATACAAACGCAGGTAGAAAATAGAGTAAGCAAACACTGGGGCCAAAAGCTATCTAGACAGGACCGTATAGGAAAGAATACTGCCTGCAACCCAGCAGGAAAAATTCCAACACTTCTGATTCTAAAAATGCTGAGACCACACGATCTCGCCCCCACTTAATCAGATCTCTGGTGTGAACAGGAACAGAGCAAATGAACAGAAACAAATGAGAACCAGAGGGGACCCGGCTGACCTCACCAAGCATGGCAGCAAAAACAAAGAAAATCTAACCACAGAAAAAGGCAGAAAGAAACTTATCTGAATGTTCGCAGGAGACAGCAGAAAACCAGCTGACTTCCAAACTAGACCAGGAAGAGGAAACTAATCACCAGTGAGGATCATGGGAGGGCAGCTCACTTATATCAGCCCAGTCCGTCTCCCCTGATTGCTAATCCTCGCCTCCAGGTGACAAAGCCCTGTCATTCAATACAGCTTCAACTCCATCAGCAACCACCAGAGGGAGCCTTAGCTCAGAAGTCATTTCCAACATGTTCGCAACAGTGACTCCGGAAATATATACGGAGATTTACAATTACCGCTAGACTGTATACAGCTGTACGCTTCTGATACATTACCCTTTTTCTGCTTTTTATATTCTGGTGAAATCCATACTGAGCCTGTGAGAGTCTGTGTCTGACTCTGGAAATATATACGGAGATTTACAATTTTCCCTAGACTGTATACAGCTGTATGCTTCTGATACATTACCCTTTTTCTCCTTTTTATATTCTGGTGTAATCCATACTGAGCCTGTGAGAGTCTGTGTCTGACTCTGGAAATACAGTATATACGGAGATTTACAATGACCCCTAGACTGTATACAGCTGTACACTTCTGATACATAACCCTTTTTCTGCTTTTTATATTCTGATGTAATCCATACTGAGCCTGTGAGTCTGTGTCTGACTCTGGAAATATATACGGAGATTTACAATTATCCCTAGACTGTATACAGCTGTACGCTTCTGATACATTACCCTTTTTCTCCTTTTTGTATTCTGATCTAATCCATACTGAGCCTGTGAGCGTCTGTGTGTTACTCCGAAATTATATACAGAGATTTACAATAGTCCCTAGACTGTATACAGCTGTACGCTTCTGATACATTACTCTTTTTCTGCTTTTTACATTCTGGTCTAATCCATACTGAGCCTGTGAGAGTCTGTGTCTGACTCTGGAAATATATACGGAGATTTACAATTACCCCTAGACTGTATACAGCTGTACGCTTCTGATACATTACCCTTTTTCTGCTTTTTATATTCTGGTCTAATCCATACTGAGCCTGTGAGAGTCGGTGTGTTACTCCGGAAATATATATGGAGATTTAAAATTACCCCAACACTGTATACAGCTGTACGCTTGTGATACAGTACACTTTTTCTGCTTTTTATATTCTGGTCTAATCCATACTGAGCCTGTGAGCGTCTGTGTGTTACTCAGGAAATATATACGGAGATTTACAATTACCTCTACACTGTATACGCCAGATATCTTCTGATACATTACCCTTTTTCTGCTTTTTATATTCTGGTGTAATCCATACTGACCCTATGAGTCTGTGTCTGACTCTGGAAATATATACGGAGATTTACAATTACCCCTAGACTGTATACAGCTGTACGCTTCTGATACATTACCCTTTCTCTGCTTTTTATATTCTGGTCTAATCCATACTGAGCCTGTGAGAGTTAGTGTCTGACTTTGGAAATATATACGGAGATTTACAATTATCCCTAGACTGTATACAGCTGTACGCTTGTGAAACAGTACCTTTTTCTACATTTTATATTCTGGTCTAATCCATACTGAGCCTGAGAGCGTTTGTGTGTGACTCCTGAAATATATACGGAGATTTACAGTTACCCTTACACTGTATATGCCTGGTATCTTCTGATACATTACCCTTTTTCTGCTTTTTATATTCTGGTCTAATCCATACTGAGCCTGTGAGCGTCTGTGTGTTACTCCGGAATTATATACGGAGATTTACAATTGTCCCTAGACTGTATACAGCTGTACGCTTCTGATACATTACCCTTTTTCTGCTTTTTATATTCTGGTCTAATCCATACTGAGCCTGTGAGAGTCTGTGTCTGATTCTGGAAATATATACAGAGATTTACAATTACCCCTAGACTGTATACAGCTGTACGCTTCTGATACATTACCCTTTTTTTCTGCTTTTTATATTCTGGTCTAATCCATACTGAGCCTGTGAGAGTCTGTGTGTTACTCCGGAAATATATATGGAGATTTAAAATTACCCCAACACTGTATACAGCTGTACGCTTGTGATACAGTACACTTCTTCTGCTTTTTATATTCTGGTCTAATCCATACTGAGCCTTTGAGCGTCTGTGTGTTACTCCGGAAATATATACGGAGATTTACAATTACCCCTAGACTGCATATAGCTGTATGCTTGTGATACATTACCCTTTTTCTGCTTTTTATATTCTGGTCTAATCCATACTGAGCCTGTGAGCGTCTGTGTGTTACTCCGGAAATATATACGGAGATTTACAATTACCTCTACACTGTATATGCCTGATATCTTCTGATAAATTACCCTTTTTCTGCTTTTTATATTCTGGTGTAATCCATACTGACCCTATGAGTCTGTGTCTGACTCTGGAAATATATACGGAGATTTACAATTACCCTAGACTGTATACAGCTGTACGCTTCTGATACATTACCCTTTCTCTACTTTTTATATTCTGGTCTTATCCATACTGAGCCTGTGAGAGTTAGTGTCTGACTCTGGAAATATATACGGAGATTTACAATTATCCCTAGACTGTATACAGCTGTACGCTTGTGAAACAGTACCTTTTTCTACATTTTATATTCTGGTCTAATCCATACTGAGCCTGAGAGCATTTGTGTGACTCCTGAATAATATATACGGAGATTTACAGTTACCCTTACACTGTATATGCCTGATATCTTCTGATACATTACCCTTTTTCTGCTTTTTATATTCTGGTCTAATCCATACTGAGCCTGAGAGCGTTTGTGTGTGACTCCGGAAATATATACGGAGACTTCAAATTTTCCCCTGTAGGCGTTCGACCCTCCTCCTCCTCCTGCACAAGTGGAAGATCGTCGACAGAGCGCAGTCGCATGAGCACTCCATCCGCAACTGCCAGTATTGCACACGAGGTGTCCCACTATCGAACAGCTAGTGGTGAGCGTCAGTAGGCTATTTTAAGGATGATGTCTTTGGGCGACAACAGACACACAGAGGAGGTACTGGCCGACTACTTACAGCGAGAAACTGAGTCATGGATGGGCAGTCAACATCTTACGCCAGGCAAGGTAGTCAGTGATAACGGCCGTAATTTTGTGGCGGCCATAGCCCTGGCAAAACTCAGACACATTCCTTGCCTGGCTCACACCTTGAACCTGGTGGTGCAGTGCTTCCTAAATAATTATCCGTAGTTAACAGCCCTGCTCCATAAGGTGCGAAGACTTTGCTCGCACATCCGTCGCTCACCCGTAGACTCCAGTCGTATGCAGAAGCTGCAGCGATCGCTCCACCTCCCCAAGCACCGCCTAATCACAGACGTTGCAACAAGGTGGAACTCCACCATGCACATGGTTGAGAGACTGTGCGAACAAAGGCAGGCTGTAATGCTTTTATGGGAGGATAAATGGGCAGGCAGTTTGAGGGCAGACATGGAGTTGTCGGGTGTGCAGTGGTCAAAGCTGAAAGACCTCTGTAAAGTCCTTCACTGATTTGAGGAGTGCACACGGCTGGTAATCGCAGACGACACCATCTTAAGCATGAGCATCCCACTTATGCGTCTGCTCATGCAAACTTTGACGCACATTAAGGATCAGGCGTCTGCAGTGGAGGAGGAAGAGGGGAAGAGGAGGGAAGCCTTCATGACAGTCAAACATTGTCTGCTCAGGGAACTGTCCTGGATGAGGTGGAGGAAGAAGAGGAAGAGGAGGATGAGGGGGATGATTATTTTGGGGAGGAGAATGCTTCTCAGGGGGCAAGAGAAAATGTTGGCTTGCCAAGGTAAGGTACAGGGTTTGTGCGTGAATAGAGGGATGTGGATTTGGCAGAATGTGCTCCTCCACCCACCACTGTCAGTGCATCATTGACACCTGGAACATTTGCCCACATGTGTGATTATGTCTTGCGGAACCTAAAAAGGGCCCCCCGCATTGCCAAAATTATGAAGGATGACGACTACTGGTTGGCCAGCATCCTTGATCCACACTATAAAGGCAAATTACAGAACATCATGCCACAAGAGAACCTAGAGCTAATATTGGCGAACAAACAAGCAACTCTGGTAAACTGTTTGTTAGAGGCATTTCCAGCACACAGCAGCGGTGCAGGTTCTACCACGAGCCGTACTGGGCCAAATGGAAGAGGTGTTCGTGGTGCACACAGCCAAAGTGGCGTTGGAGACAGGGGTTTCATGACCATGTTGTGGACTGATTTCTCGAGTAACGCTCACACGACTGGTAATACTGAATCGATTGCAACAGACAGGAGACAGCAGTTGTCAACTATGGTTCAAAATTACTTCTCCTCCCCTATCGATGTTCTCCCTCACAGTTCATTCCCCTTTGACTACTGGGCCTGTAAACTGGACACCTGGCCTGAATTGGCACAATATGCCTTACAGGAGCTCTCTTGCCCTGCTGGTAGTGTGCTATCAGAAAGAGTCTTCAGTGCAGCTGGATCAATCCTGACAGAAGGACCCGGCTGTCGACCCAAAATGTTGGTGATCTCACCTTCATTAAAATGAACCATGCCTGGGTTTCAAAGGATTTTGTACCACCTTCCCCTGATGACACATAGGTTGCAAAATGGCTCGCTTTGTCCTCCTCTTCCTCCGACTTCTCCAATTCCTCTATTTGCAGCTGCTGAACGTCCAGCCTACACCTCAACATATGCCAGTTTTTCCACCTCCCTAGCTGTACCCCCTCAGGGCCGGCGTCAGCACCTGGCGCACCCGAGCAAGTGCCAGTGCCCTGAGCAGGTGGGGGGGCCCACTCGCTGTCAGACACACCGGCGTACTATGAGGGGCCTTGTGCCAGTGCCGTCACCCACTAGTGGGCCCCCCCTTCTTGCTCAGGGTCCCAGTACTTGCAATACTTACCTCTCCATGCTCCACCGCTGTGACGTGTTCCGTGTTTCCTGACAGTGACAATCAGGTCAGAGAGCGCGATGACGTCACGTCTGTACACCCTCTGCCTGAACAGTCCAAGTGCAGAGAGCTGGAAGGTGGTGACACTGAGGAGTCCAGAGTAGAGCAGTGCCCAGCGAGGAGAGGTATTTCATTTTTTTTAATGTTTGGAGCAATATATGGGGAGCATTATACACTGGAGAATTTTATATGGGGCCCAGCATTCACTTGAGCATCATAGATAGGGCCCATCATACACTGGAGCATTATAATTGTGGCCCATCATACACTGGACATCATATACGGGCCCATTATACACTGGAGCATTATAATGTGGCCCATCATATATGAGATCTATGGGCCCATTATATATGGAGCATTATATAGGCCCATCATATACTGGAGCATCATCCATGGGGCCCATCATACACTGGAGCATTATAAATAGGGTCCATCATACACTAGAGCATAATCCATGGGGCCCATCATATACTGGAGCATCATATGGGGCCCATGATATATGGAGCATTATATAGGCCCATCATACACTGGAGCATCATCCAAGAGGCCCATCATACACTGGAGCATTATAAATGTGGCCCATCATACACTGGAGCATCATCCAAGAGGCCCATCATATACTGGAGCATTATAAATGGGGCCCATCATATACTGGAGCAACATATGGGGCCCATTATATATGGAGCATTATATAGGCCCATCATACACTGGAGCATCATCCATCGGGCCCATCATATACTGGAGCATCATATGGGGCCCATTATATATGGAACATTATATAGGCCCATCATACACTGGAGCATCATATACGTGGCCCATTATGCACTGGAGCATTATAAATGGGGCCCATCATACACTGGAGCATTATACACTGTTTGCATAATTACACTATGTAACACAATTTTTGTTCCTGGCTTCCAAGTGTAATATTTCAACTGCTTATGTTTAAAGACTATGGAAAAACAACTATATTCAGCACAAAGTTTGATTTTATGACCACAGGCCAAAAAAATTTCGTATTTATTGTGTCAAAAAAAATAAATTATTATATTTTCGTTCATGTTGTCTAATAAAAAACACTTGCATGGTAAATAGACAAAGACAGTCAAAAATCACTCAAAAAGTTTCAGAAATAAGTAGTTTTTGTACTGCAAATCGCTTTCTCGAAGAAGCCCCAAATGTAGTCCCCCATCATGTTTTCGTTATACTGTCCTTGGTAACGACTTTCAAAGTCCAATATATCTTGATGAAAGTGCTCTCCTTGCTTCTCTGAGTAAGCTTCCATGTTCTCCTTGAACTTGTCAAGATGACCTTCAAGGATAAGGACTTTGAGAGACATTCTGCATCCCATTGTGGCGTAATTCTTTATGAGATACTGAACCAACTGCACATAGTTTTCAGCCTAGTGATGACCCAGGAAGCCATGAACCACTGCAACAAAACTATTCCAAGCTGTTTTCTCGGTCCTGCTCAGCAGGTTGGCGAACTCGTCACATTTTATGATCTTCTTGATCTGTGGTCTGATGAAGATACCAGCCTTGAACTTTGCCTTGGACAGCTTTGGAAAGAGATCTTTGAGGTACTTGAAAGCTGCTGACTCCTTGTCAAGAGCTGTGACAAATTGCTTATGAGGTCTAACTTGATATGTAATGGTGGCATCAGCACTTTCAGAGGTTTTTCCGTCAATATGGCCATGTGAGGGCTTATTTTTTGTGGGACAAGTTGTACTTTTTAACAAAAACCATTGGTTTTAGCTTGTCGTGCACTCGAAAACGGGAAAAAAATTCCAAGTGCAGTGAAATTGCAAAAAAAGTGCAATCCCACAGTTTTTTTGTTTGGCTTTTTTGCTAGGTTCACTAAATGCTAAAACTGACCTGCCATTATGATTCTCCAGGTCATTACGAGTTCATAGACACCACACGTGTCTAGGTTGTTTTCTATCTAAGTGGTGATAAAAAATTCCCAAGTTTGCTAAAAAAAAAAAAAATTGCGCCACTTTCCGAGACCCGTGACGTCGGGTTCGGTGAGGGCTTATTTTTTGCGTGCTGAGCTGATGATTTTAATGATACCACATTTGTGCAGATACATTTTTTTGATCGCCCATTATTGCATTTTAATGCAATGTCGCGGCAACCAAAAAAACGTAATTCTGGCGTTTTGACTTTTTTTGCTGCTACGCCATTTAGCGATCAGGTTAATCCTTTTCTTTTATTGATAGATTGGGCAATTTTGAATGCGATACCAAATATGTGTATGTTTGATTTTTTTTATTGTTTTATTTTGAATGGGGCGAAAGGGGGTGATTTGAACTTTTATGTTTTTTTATTTTTTTCATATTTTTAAAAACATTTTTTTTTACTTTTGGAATGCTTCAATAGTCTCCATGGGAGGCTAGAAGCTGCCATAGCTCGATCACCTCTGCTACATAGAGGTGATGCTCAGATAACATCTATGTATCAGAATTACTGCATTGCTATAAGAGCCGACCACAGGGTGGCGCTCATAGCAATCAGGCATCAACAACCATAGAGGTCTCAAGGAGACCTCTTGTTGTTATGCCAATGCACCGATGACCCCCGATCAGATGACATGTCCCGACTATGATGCAGGTTCACCGCCGGAGCCCTCATCAAAGTGCAGGATACTGGCCGCGGACGTACTATTACGTCCGTGGCCAGTAAGGGGTTAAACTGTACTAGATCTAAATCATTGAAATTCTACAAAATAAAGCACTGCCATCTAAACGAGCAATTGTTCACCTTACCTTCAAGAGTTTTCTTGCAATATTCGCATGTGAAAAGAGATGCCCAGGACTTGTCTTTATCCCTGACAGGCATGCCGAAATATGCCTTGTAGGACTCGTACATCATACGACATGCTTTCACGGACTACTTTCTCGCTCTTGTCTTTATAAATTGTACACACACGTAGCAAAATGCATCTGCGGGGTGCAAACAACCTCTTGATGCCATCTAAAACAAATAATTGCTCTTTAACTGCGATTTGTTGTTCTCTTACTCAGCAATAACATAAACCGAAATGTTGGTTCAAATCACCTGTGCTTTTATACTTGTATGACTAATATTGAACAGTCCGAGAATGTTCTAGAAAGTTCTAAAAGTTTCTAGAAACTTCTAGATAATTCTGGAAAATTGTAGAAACTTCTGCACAATTCTAGCAGTTGAACAATATTCTAGAAGACTACTCTGTATTGAATAAGAATCGAGAATTTTCCCGAAAATAGACAAATTTCAAAATTTCATTGTCCTGATCACAAAAGCAAAGTTTTTGTGGAACAACAACTATTTTCTATTTGTTTTAGGCATAACGGGTTAGGAAAACACACTTTGGACCCAGGAACAAAAAATAAATAAAAATTTGTTACATAGTGTTATTAGGCAAGTTGTATTTGAGAGGATTCTTTTTATTATTGAACAACAACTATGTTCTCAATCAACCCAAAAGACTCATAAATATCAAAGCTTAATATTTTTGGAAGTTGGAGTGAGTTTTTTTTTTAGATTTGGCTATCTTAGGAGGATATCTGTTTGTGCAGGTAACTTTTACTGTGCAGAATTATAAGACAACTTAATAAAAACCAAATGTATAACCATCTCACTTGTTTATTTTCACCAGGTAAACCAATATAACAACACAAAATTTAGAAATAAACATTTCTGACATAAAAAAAATATCAGTGACCAACATAGCCACCTTTTTTACGATGACACTCAAAAGCCTTCCATCCATAGATTCTGTCAGTTGCTTGATCTGTTTACGATCAACATTGCGTGCAGCAGCCACCACAGCCTCCCAAACACTGGTCCGAGAGGTGTAATGTTTTCCCTCCCTGTAAATCTCACACTTTATGAGGGACCACAGGTTCTCTATGGGGTTCAGATCAGGCGAACAAGGGGGCCATCTCATTATTTTTTCTTCTTTTAGACCTTTACTGGGCAGCCATGCTGTGGAGTATTTGGATGCATGTGATGGAGCATTGTCCTGCATGAAAATCATGTTTTTCTTGAACGATACCGACTTCTTCCTGTACCACTGCTTCAAGAAGAAGGTGTCTTCCAGAAACTGGCAGTAGGTCTGGGAGTTGAGCTTCACTCACTCCTCAACCTGAAAAGGTCCCACAAGTTCATCTTTGATGATACCAGCCCATACCAGTACCCCACCTCCACCTTGCTGGCGTCTGAGTTGGAGTGGAGCTCTCTGCCCTTTACTGATCCTGCCTTGGGCCCATCCATCTGGCCCATCAAGAGTCACTCTCATTTCATCAGCCCATAAAACCTTAGAAAAATCAGTCTTAACATATTTCTTGTCCCAGTCTTGATGTTTTATCTTATGTTTCTTGTTCAAAGGTGGTCGTTTTTCAGCCTTCCTTACCTTGGCCATGTCCCTCAGTATGGCACACCTTGTGCTTTTTGATACTCCAGTAACGTTGCAGCTCTGAAATATGGTAAAACTGGTGGCAAATGGCATCTTGGCAGCTTCATGCTTGATTTTCCTCAATTCATGGGCAGTTATTTTGAGCCTTTTTTTTATCAACACGCTTCTTGCGACCCTGTTGGCTATTTGCCATGAAACGCTTGATTGTTCAGTGATCACGCTTCAAAAGTTTTGCAATTTCAAGACTGCTGCATCCCTCTGCAAGACATCTCTCTATTTTTGACTTTTCAGAGTCCGTCAAATCTCTCTTCTGACCCATTTTGATAAAAGGAAAGGAAGTTGCCTAATAATTAAGCACACCTTATATAGGGTTTTGATGTCATTAGACCACACACCTCCTAATTACAGAGATGCAAATCACCTGATTTACATAATTGGCAGTTTGCTTTCAAGCCTATACAGCTTTGAGTAGAACAATATGTATAAAAAGGATGATGTGCTCAAAATACTCATTTCTGCACATAGTGTATAGGCCCATCATACACAGGAGCATCATCCATGGGGCCCATCATATACTGCAGCATCATATGGGGCCCATTATATATGGAGCATTATATTGGCCCATCATACACTGGAGCATCATCCATTGGGCCCATCATATACTGGAGCATCATATGGGGTTCATTATTTGTGGGGCATCATATAGGGTATGGAGCATCATATGGAGCACATATGGGGCCTATTCTGTATGGAGCATTATATGGAGCCCATTCTGTATGGAGCAATATATGGGGCCCATCATATACTGTATGGAGCTTTATATGCGACTCATTTTACTATATGGAACAATATGTGGGGTTCATTATACTCTATGGGGACCGTTCTATACTGTATGGCACATTATATGAGGACCATCATATACTGTAGCATTTTGTGGAGCTCATCATATACTGTATGGAACATTATATGGGACCAATTATTCTGTATGGAGTAATATATGGGGCTCATTATTCTGTATGGTGCACTATGTGGTGACCATAATACTGTATGGAGGAATATACTGTCCGGTTTTTGAGCTATTGTAGAATTTAAAATAGATATCAGTCATGTAATGTAAGAAGTGAAGTATTTGTCATTGTACTATACCTATATTTCTGTGCCATATAGGAGCATCATGAATTGTGGTATGTGTTAAAGGGGCCCACTGACACTCTTTCGCCCGGGGCACACGAAAACCTGGAGCCAGCCCTACCCACCCCCCACAACTTTAGCCAAATAACCCCCAGTTTTCAATGCGTAACTATTATTATAAAGTAAATTAAGGTTGCCAAGCTTAAGTAATAAGAATTGATGTCGTTTGCATTGAAATGGGCACTGCTGGTGTGTTTACTGTCCTCCACTCTGCTTCCCCATTGACTTGCATTGGGTTTCGTGTTTCGGTCGGACCTCCGACTTTTCCCGATAGTCGCCCGATTTCGTTCAACTCGACTTTTGAGAAAGTCGAGGTTTCACGAAAACCCAACTCAACCCTCCAAAAGGCAAAGTGGCTCATCTCTAGTGGTGGGGAACCACTCTTTGGGCACATGGCAGAGCTCGGAAGGGAAGGAGCACTGTTTTGGAAAGCAGACTTTAATGGAATGGTCTGCGGGCGCCATGTTGCCTGATGTGCCTAAACAGTAGAAACCCCCCACAAGTGACCACATTTTGGAAATTAGACCCCCCCACGGAGCTTATCTAGATGTGTGGTGAGCGCTTTGAACCCCCAAGTGCTTCACAGAAGTTTATAATGCAGAGCCGTGAAAATACAAATATTTTTTTTTCACCAAAAATCATTTCATTTTCAAAAAAAACGATTTTTAGCCCCCATTTTTATATTTTCCCAAGGGTAAGAGGAGAAATTAAACCCCTAAAGTTGTTGTGCAATTTGTCCTGAGTACGCTAATGCCCCATATGTGGGGGTAAACAACTGTTTCGGCGCACGGCAGAGCACAGAAGGGAGAGAGCACCATTTGACTTTTTGAATGCAAAATTGGTTGGAATCAATGGTGGCGCCATGTCGCGTTTGGAGACTCCCTGATGTACCTAAACAGTGGAAACCCCCAATTCTAACTCCAACCCTAACCCCAACACACCCCTAACTCTAATCCCAACCCTAACCAGAACCCTAATCACAACCCTAATCCCAACACACCCCTAACCCTAATACCAACCCTAACCCTAACCACAACCCTAACCTCAAGACTCCTCTAACCCTAATCCCAACCCTAACTATAACCCTAACCACAACCCTAACTCTAATCCCAACCCTAACCATAAACCTAACCACAAACCTAACCCCAACTCACCCCTAATGCTAATCCCATCCCTAACCCAAACCCTAACCCTAAAACTTTAGTCCAACTCACTTTAGCCTAACCCTAACCCTAAAACTTTAGCCCAACTCACTTTAGTCTAACTCTAACCCTAATGGGAAAATGGAAATAAATATATTTTCTTTATTTTATTATTTTTCCCTAACCAAGGGGGTGATAAAAGGGGGGGGTTATTTACTATTTTTTTTATTTTGATCACTGTGATAGGGTCTATGACAGTGACTAAAATGAAACCAATAGGAAAAATCTTCCTATTGTTGCCTGGTGCCAGCCGTCATATCTCGGCGGGCGCACTGCGCAATCGCCCGCCACTATCTAACCGGAAGAAGATGGTGGCGCCCACCGGAGGTTGCAGGAGGGCCCAGGAGCACAGGGAGGTATCAGGGGTGATCGGGGACCCTGTTTCTCTCTCCTCTGATGTGCAATCACATCAGAGGAGAGAGAAATTAAATGGCACATCAGACTTTTTTTGCTGTCGACTTAATACTGTTAATAACCGCGATCGCAAGAGCAGGTCGGTAAAAACCAACCCGAATCATGTTCTCTGGGGTCTTGGCTACCCCTGGCAGCTGAGATCCCAGAGAAAATCCGACTCTGGGGGGCGCTATATACTTTTTCCTCAGCGCCGTGAATTCACGGCACTGTGGTTTAAGTACCCATAACTACCGCAGTTAAAAGGCGTATCGGCGGTCATTAAAGGGTTAAACTGTTAAGCACTGTGGAATATGTTTGTGCTCTATAAAAAATTATTATTATTATTAGAGCAAAGAGAAGCGGGATGTTGACGATAATTATGGCGTCATCAACATTCACCATCTTGGCGGAGTCCTCAAAATTTTGTTTGATGGTACATATATCTTACATCCATGTCCACTCCTGAGGTCTTATGTGTGGAGTTTGAACTGAATACCAATGGCCTTGTTGATGCTGGTAGTCATTGACTGCCTCTTCTGCTCACAAATCCTTTCCAACATCTGCAGTATAGAGTTACAATGCGTGGAGAGTCACATCACACACTAGTCATTGAGCCTGAAGCTGCAAATGCTTCTGAAGCATGGCACGGGCGACTGAAGCTTTAGCTGACTTTCTAAAATGGGCACACAGGCATCATACTTTCCCAAGCAGATCTGGTAGCTTTGTAGAAAACGTTGAACAACAAGGTGAAGCACATGATCCAGGCATGGAATGTGCGTGAGCTCGCCTCGCCTCAGAGCCACCACCATGTTCCTGGCATTGTCACACACGACCTTGCCTGGCTGTGGGTTCAATGGTGTCAGCCACAGATCTGCCTGCTCTTTCAGAGATGTCCACAACTCTTCAGCGGTTTGTCACCTAAGCATAATAACTTCAGCACAGCCTGTTGCCGGTTGGTTAAGGTAGTGCTGCAATGCTTCCAGCTTGTGACTGATGTGGTCATTTTGGAGATGGAGGTTGAAGAGGAGGAGGTGGAGTTTCAGGAGCTGTAGACTGTGGGGATAACCCAGATTGACGTAGTGGCCACAATCCTTAGCGCCGGGAGAACGTGTTCCATCCCATCCCAAGTACCATTATTCCACAGCCTCTCCTCTCTGCCAAGCCCTTCATTGGCTTCCTATTGCCCAGAGGCTGCAGTTTAAATCCCTAAGTATGACATACAAAGCCTTCCACAACCTGTCTCCTCCAATAATCTATGACATGGTCTCCCAAGATCTGACTGAGTCCCAGCTTCCACTATGTTAACTCAGTGTGCCGTTAACAAGATGTACCATCCCTGGCTAAGAGCACTTACCCACATGTCCGTGGTTAGGTTGGCTTTCCCAGTAACAGCATTGGTGAGGGCACATGCGATGCCCACTAGGGCTGTGGGGTACTCGGTCTGGGTCAGACAGTTCTTTGGGGGGGAAGGTCACAGCAGCGATGACTTGGTCCATGGCCCTGTGCACGCAATAAAATAAGGTGGAAAAGTTTATAAAGGATTAAGTCATGACGCCACCTGTGGTGTTTGGCAGCTGACGCTGCTAGAGGAGACCATTGGGGCCGATGGTAACGCAGCTTGGATGTTTCTGCTCCCCACAAGTGGAGCGGGCCCCAGAGCTACTGGTACAGTTTTTATAAAGGATCGTGGATGTTGGGATGCAGGACTGAGGGTGCGAGGAATAACACAAAGACACAAGGGCTGTAGTTTCCTTTACCTTTACTTGATGGTTTAAGGTGCAGACTGGATCACTGATAACAGATGGTAATGGAGATCAGAGCAGCCTGGAAGCAATTTCGGATCCACTCAACCAGGTGAGTTTGGAAGCCTTCCTATTGCTCTGTCCTCTTAGGTCCTTGCTGTCTAAAGCTATGCCCGGGCCCTTTTCCTTTACCGTCCTTAAGTCATTGCCTTATGGCAGGCAGCTCAACGGTATCATCCCTCGTGGCAGCTCTGGGCTCTCATGTGCTCCTGTGCCTGACCTGCAGTCCCATGCCCTTCCGATTTAGCTGCCAGGAATTCAGTATTCGCGCAACCACGTTCTCCAGTGTCCGGTTTCTAGCGCTCAACTCTGAGATGAGCTTGGTTATAGCTCCACTCCCCAGGTTCTCCTACACATCTCTCCTCTTCTCTCACTCTCTCCGACAAACTCTAACCCCTCCCCAAGCCAGAACTTATAGGGAAGCTCCCATGAAACCTGATGTTAGAGCTGCCCCTTCTGGTCTGGAGTCAGGAAAAGTGCTGGAAGCTGGTGTTACCTGGTAAGGGGATCCCTCCTTGCTTCCAGGCATGACATCACCACCTGGGAGGGAGGCAATGCCACTGTGGAAACCGGACTCCTGGGGTGCCACATTCCCCCTTAGTGAAATTCTGCACTCCCGGACTAAGGAAACATAAACATATTGATAAGTGAACAATCATAACAATTTACAAGATTTCAAAAATAAAAATTACAAAAACCGAAGCTCAAAAATAGTCCTGGTGACAATTAGTCCATGCGTCATGGTCCATTGTTCATTCCAGAGTCAGATTGGTAACCATATACAAGTATTGTCTTGGTCACGAGTCCAGTGATCCAATCGTCCATGAAAACAAGTAAAATAGGGTTGCTCAAAAGTTCTTACAGAGTCTCTGTAGGCTCATATGCTTGACGGTTACGTATTTACATTACATATTTGCATAACTTATTTATACGATCTACTTACATGCAAAACCTTACGTAGATTTGACCTAGGGTACTAAGGGTAGACCTTTGTAGCACTGGTACTGGTGTAATGCACTCTCTATTGGTTTCGCTATGGGTGACTCTACGTAGCACGGGTATACCTGACTTTCTATGACCACTGATGCTCACCGTGGACATGACAGATTCGTCACTAGCAGGGGTTGGATTTTCTTGATCCGTTGCTGGTGTGGCATCTGCTGCTTGAGCCCGTTGGTCTTCAGGCTGGTCTTGAGTCGCATCTCTTTCTGGCACTACTAACTGGGGAAAGTGTTATGAACACTCTGAATCTGACTTCTGAGTTTGGGCTCCCCCTGGTGGCTGCTGATAGTAATGAAGCTGTTTTGGCTAACAGAAGTCTATCACCTGGGGGCGATGATTGGCAATCAGGTGTTTCTGACTGGGGAGATAATAATCCTTGCCGGTGATTTGTTTCTTCCTGGTCCCTTTTGGAAATCAGCTTGCTTCCTGCTTTGTCCTGCAACTTTCAAATAAGTTATTTGCTGTTTATTTCTGTGGCATTTGTTTTTCCGTTTGTCTATCTCAGTTTTCTGTCCTTTTTGGAGTTAGTACAGCCAGGTTCCCCTGTGGGGGCCTACGCTGGACTCTGTTTCTCTTTTGCCACGGTTTATGTATTTTCAGTTCCCTGTTGTTTCAGTGTCTGCTGGTTTGCTACCAGTTTACACCAGAGTTCTGATCTAGCGGGGGAGAGATCATGTGGTCTCAGTATTTTTGCATATCAGATGTGATGGAATTTTTCTTGGAGTTTTTGCTGGATTGCAGACAGTATTCTTTCCTGTCCTGTTCTATCTAGACAGTTTGGGCCCCAGAATTTGCTTGCTCTGTTTTCTGCCTGTGTTTGTATTTCATCTTGTCTCACTGCCAATATATGTTTGGGGGCTACCTATTCCTTTGGGGGCTCTACTCCGTGGCATTTAGCTTTCCCCTTTCTCTCTTTAGGCTTAGTTAACTCTCCGGCTGTGTCGAGGCGTCTAGGGCACCGTAGGTACGTCCCACGGCTACTTCTAGTTGTGCTGTCAGTTTAGGGGTCTGCAATCCGCTAGTTACCAACCTGTCTGGGTGTCTGGTTGCCTAGCCTATTTTTGCTACTGTCCTCCTCGGCTACCAAATCATAACAGAATCACCGGCCAGACTGTAAATTCTAGGGTACTCAAAAGAGGGAAAGAATAGTAAAAAAAAAAAAGTATCAAAATTTTTTAAATATTTTTTCCTCTTTTTCTTTGGGGGCCGTGGGAAGATTTTTTCTTCAATGGAGATTAGGCAGTTGTCTGATCGTGTTGAGCAGCTCGCTGCTGAAGTTCGGGGAATTTCTGTCTATCTCACTCAGTTGTCTGCTGTGGAACCTAAGATCCCTATTCCTGATTTATTTTCTGGGGATTGGTCTAATTTTTGAACTTTAAGAATAATTGTAAGTTGTTCTCTGCCTTGAAACCTAAGTCCTCGGGAACGCGGCGCAGCAGGTTAAAATTGTCATCTCCCTGTTGCGTGGCGACCCTCAGGACTGGGCCTTTTCCCTGACACCCGGAGATCCTGTTTTGGCTAATGTTGATGCGTTTTTTCAGGCTCTGGGGTTGTTGTATGATGAACCTAATGTTATTGATCAAGCTGAGAAAACCTTGTTGGCATTGAATCAGGGTCAGGAAGCGGCAGAGTTATATTGTCAGAAATTCCGAAAGTGGGCAGTCCTTACTTAATGGAACGATGATGCCCTATCGGCTCTTTTTCGGAAGGGTCTGGCAGAAACCGTAAAAGATGTTATGGTGGGATTTCCTGTCCCCTCTGGTCTCAACGACTCTATGTCAATAGTTATTCAAATTGACCGACGTTTACGTGAACGTAGAAATATGCGAGAGGTGGTGATACCTTTCGAACAAACCTCTGAGCCCATGCAGTGTGATGGGGTTGTCTCTGGGGCTCAGCGTTGAGAATTTCGAAAGCGTAATAAGTTGTGCTTCTATTGTGGGGACGCTCCTCATACTATTTCCGTCTGCCCTAGGCAGGGAAGATGTTTTGCGCGCTCATTTATTTTGGGCAATGTACAGTCTAAATTTCTCTTGACTGTTACCTTGATCTGCTCCTTATTCTCATTTTCTGCTCAGGCTTTTGTTGATTCAGGAGCAGCCCTGAACCTGATGGATTTTGATTTTGCCAAACGTTGTGGTTTTCCCATGGTACCCCTGCGGACTCCTATTCCTTTGCTGGGTATTGATGCTACCCCTTTGGCGGAGAATAAACCCCAGTCTTGGACCCAGGTGATAATGTGGGTAGCCCCGGACCAACAAGAGAATTGAAAATTTTTGGTGTTGCATAATTTACATGACATTATTGTACTGGGTGTTCCTTGGTTGCAGACCCATAATCCTGTTTTGGATTGTAAGTCTGTGTCTGTGGTCAGTTGGGGTTGTCAGTGTGTTCGTGGTGACACTCCTGTTTTTTCTGCCTCTCCCCAGTCTCAGGATGTCCCTGACTATTTGACTGATTTTTCTGATGTGTTTAGTGAGAGTAAGTCTGCGTCCTTGCCTCCTCACAGGAGTTATGATTACGCGATTGAGTTATTACCCGGTTGTAAATTTCCCAAGGGTCGCCTCTTCAATTTGTCTGTACCCGAGCATGAGGCTATGTGATCTTATATCAAAGAGTCATTGGAGAAGGGTCTTATTAGACGATCCTCTTCACCTTTAGGTGTCGGCTTTTTCTTTGTGGCCAAGAAGGATGGTTCATTGAGCCCATGTATTGACTATAGTCTCTTTAATAAGATCACTGTTAAATACGACTCGTATCAGTATCCATTACCCTGATTTCTGATTTATGTTCCAGAGTGAAAGGTGCTAGTTGGTTTACTAAGCTTGACCTTAGGGGGGGGCGTATAATCTTATTCGCATTAAGCACGGTGTTGAATGGAAGACGGCGTTTAATACTCCTAAGGGGCATTTTGAGTACCTAGTGATGCCTTTTGGGCTCACTAATGCCCCTTCCGTCGTCCAATATTTCATGAATGATATTTTCCGGGATTTTGTGGATACGTTTCTGATCGTTTATTTGAACGATATTTTGATTTTTTCTAATGCCTGGGATTCTCATGTGGAACATGTGCGGATGGTATTCCAGATTTTGAGAGAAAATGCTTTGTATGTTAAGGGATCAAAATGTCTCTTTGGCGTACAGAAGGTTTCGTTTATGGGATTCATTTTGTCTCCTTCCACTATTGAAATGGACCCGGTCAAGGTTCAAGCCATTTGTGATTGGGTTCAGCCCACTTCTTTGAAGGCTCTTCAGAGATTTTTGGGTTTTGCTAATTTTTACCATAAATTTATAAGTAATTTTTCTGGTATTGTGAAACCACTGACGGATTTGACCAAAAAGGGCTTTGATGTGGTGAATTGGTCTCCAGAGGCAGTTTCTGCGTTTCAGGAGCTTAAGTGAAGATTCACATCTGCTCTTGTTCTTCGGCAACCTGATGTTTCTCTTCCATTTCAGGTGGAGATAGATGCTTCTGAGATTGGGGCAGGAGCTGTTTTGTCCCAAAGGGATCCTGTAACCTCTAAGATTAACCCTTGTGCCTTCTTCTCTTGAAAATTTTCCCCAGCTGAACATAATTATGATGTGGGGAATCGGGAATTATTGGCTATGAAGTGGGCGTTTGAAGAGTGGAGACATTGGTTGGAGGGAGCCAAATATGAAGTTGTGGTCCTCACTGACCACAAGAACTTGATCTATCTCGAATAAGCCAAGCGATTAAATCCTAGACAGGCCAGGTGGGCCTTGTTTTTCACGCGTTTTAATTTTGTGGTCTCCTTTCTTCCGGGCACTAAGAATGTTAAGGCGGATGCCGTCTCTAGGAGTTTCTTTGCGAATTCTATTGATGTGACTGAGCCTACTGCCATTCTGAAGGAGGGTGTGGTTCGTTCTGCTGTGTCACCCGATTTGAGACTGGCCCTGGAGGAATTTCAGGGGGATAAACCTGAACGATGCCCTGTGGGAAATTGTATGTCCCCGACCAAAGGAGAAAGAAAGTAATGTCTGAAATACATTGCTCCGTGTTGGCTGGTCATCCAGGTATCTTTGGTAACAGAGATTTGGTGAGTCGGTCTTTTTGGTGGCCTACTTTATCTCGTGATGTCAGGAATTTTGTGCAGTCCTGTGGGACTTGTTCTCTGTCCAAATCCTGCTCTTGCTCTAGTGGATTGTTAATGCCACTGCCTGTGCCCAGGAGGCCATGGACCCATATCTCTGTGGATTTTAATTCCGACCTCCCTGTCTCTCAGAGAATCACTGTTATCTGGGTGATCTGTGATAGATTTTCCAAGATGGTCCATCTTGTGCCACTGCCGAAGTTGCCATCCTCTTCCGAGTTGGTGCCCTTGTTTTTTCAGCAGGTGGTTCGTTTGCTCGGCATTCAGGAGAACATTGTGTCTGACAGAGGAGTTCAATTTGATTCCAGATTTTGGAGAGTCTTTTGTTCTAAACTGGGAATTCAGTTGTCTTTCTCCTCTGCGTTTCAGCCTCAGACCAATGGGCAGACTGAGAGAGCAAACCAGACTTTGGAAACTTATTTGAGATGTTTTGTAGCTGCTGATCAAGATGACCGGGTCTCTTTTTTGCCCTTGACTGAATTCGCTTTAAATAATAAGGCTGGTTCTGCCACTTTGATATCCCCTTTTTTCTGCAATTTCGGGTTTTATCCTCGGTAGAGAGAATGCAGCAGATTTGGAATCAAGTAGTGGATAAGTTGTATCTCTCTCAGGAGAGGGCCCAACGGTATTCCAACCAGCATAGGACTCATGGTCCCCGGTTTAAAGTAGTTGACATGGTTTGGTTGTCCTCAAAAAATATCCCTATGAAGGTTGCGTCTCCAAAGTTTAAGCCAAGGTTCATTGGACCTTTTATAATTTTGGAAATCCTTAATACCATTTATTTCCGTTTGACTTCACAACATCTTCCATAAATCTTTATTGAAAAGGTTTATTGAGCCAGTAGTTCCTATGGCTACGCCCCCTGAGCCTGTTTTGGTTGAGGGCAATTTTGAGTATGAAGTGGAGAAGGTATTAGATTCTCATCTGGCTAGACGGAGACTCCAGTACTTGGTCAAGTGGAAAGGTTATGGTCAGGAGGTTTGGGCCTTTCACCAGGCTCATACTGATCGGCCTGGTGGCGCAGGTGAGGGTTCGGTGACCCCTCCTCAAGGGGGGTACTGTTGTGAACACTCTGAATCTGACTTCTGAGTTTGGGCTAACCCTGATGGCTGCTGATAGTAATGAAGCTGCTTTGGCTAACAGAAGTCTATCACCTGGGGGCGATGATTGGCAATCAGGTGTTTCTGACTGGGGAGATATAAGTGAGCAACCTTTCCATAATCCTTGCCGGTGATTTGTTTCTTCCTGGTCCCTTTTGGAAGTCAGTTTGCTTCCTGCTTCCTGCTTCCTGCTTTGTCCTGCAACTTTCAGATAAGTTATTTGCTGTTTATTTCTGTGGCATTTGTTTTTCCTTTTGTCTGTCTCAGTTTTATGTCCTTTTTGGAGTTAGTACAGCCACGTTCCCATGTGGGCTGCCTACGCTGGACTCTGTTTCTCTTTTGGCACGGTTTATGTATTTTCAGTTCCCTGTTGTTTCAGTGTCTGCTGGTTTGCTACTTGTTCACACCAGAGTTCTGATCTAGCGGGGGAGATCGTGTGGTCTCAGTATTTTTGCATATCAGACGTGATGGAATTTTTCTTGGAGTGTTTGCTGGATTGCAGACAGTATTCTTTCCTGTCCTGTTGTATCTAGACAGTTTGGGCCCCAGCATGTGCTTGCTCTATTTTCTGCCTGTGTTTGTATTTCATCTTGTCTCACCGCCAATATATGTTTGGGGGCTACCTATTCCTTTGGGGGTCTACTCCGGGGCAGTTAGCTTTCCCCTTTCTCTCTTTAGGCTTAGCCTATTTTTGCTACTGTCCTCCTCGGCTACCAAATCATAACAGGAAAGGTCAAGCCGGGAATGACTATGGTGGAGTTTACCTGGATATGATTGTACTAAATAAAAAAGTGCAACCAACAACTATAGTATTATTTAAGAATAATTTATTGGTATATATTCAAAATAAACACAAATATTTAAAATATTCAACAGCTGAAATAAGAGCAAAAATGAGTAAAGAAAATATAGAGAATGTAGTACAACCACGTTGCCTCAGCACAAATATTTTGTGTATATAAAAATATCAACAAAAAATATTATATATATTATTTAATAAGAAGTGCAAATAATCAAAAAGGGCAATAGTGCCAAATGAATACAATTTATGCACATATACTATTAATGATCCAATATAAATGTTAAAGTGCAAATGCAATATATAAAAAAATCACAAACAGTGCAAAAAATTACACAAAAAAAATATATAAAAAATAATATATATAAAAATACAAAGTTAAGAATGGTTTATAATATATAATGTGGACTCAATAAATATATAGTGCAAAAAAATAAATAAATTTCATATGTGTATCACACCAAATATGACCATGTGTTAAAAATTGCTGATAAATAATAAATGCACAGCAAAAATTGAGACTAAAGTAAAGTGCCAAAAAGTGCAAACAGATGAATCAATCAAAAAATGTGCTGAAATTAGTAAATTACACACAAAATGTGCAAAAAATGCTAATAAATAATAAATACACAACAACGATTAAATAAGGTGCCAATAGTGCCAGCAAATAATCAAAAGGAGTAACTACACAGCGCTACAACACATGCAAAGTGCCAAAGTGGGGGTGTGGAAGAAGGCACGAGCTGAAACGCGCGTAAGGACAGAGCATTTTGGTGGTATGTAAATTGATATTTATTTAGAACACCCTTTGCCCAATCATTTTGCTGCTAGCATAGCATTATTTTATATGAGTTGAGCGCTCTCTGTTTTTTACACAACGCTGCTTTACAGCTATATATGAGTACTAGTTCTCATTGCTGCTAGGACGGTATCACTTTGGCACTTTGCATGTGTTGCAGTGCTGTGTAGTTACTCCTTTTGATTATTTGCTGGCACTATTGGCACCTTATTTAATCGTTGTTGTGTATTTATTATTTATTAGCATTTTTTGCACATTTTGTGTGTAATTTATTAATTGCAGCACATTTTTTGATTGATTCATCTGTTTGCACTTTTTGGCACTTTACTTTAGTCTCAATTTTTGCTATGCATTTATTATTTAAGTGGGGCATGCAATATTATTCGGCCCATTTACTTTCAGTGCAGCAAAATCACTCCAGAAGTTCATTGTGAATCTCAGAATGATCCAATGTTGTCCTAAATGACTAATGATGATAAATATAATCCACCTGTGTGTAATCAAGTCTCCGTATAAATGCACCTGCTCTGTGATAGTCTCAGGGTTCTGTTTGAAGCACAGAGAGCATCATGAAGACCAAGGAGCACAACAGGCAGGTCCGTGATACTGTTGTGGAGAAGTTTAAAGCCAGATAAGGATACAAAATGATTTCCAAAACTTTAAACATCCCAAGGAGCACTGTCATATTGAAATGGAAGGAGTATCATACCACTGCAAATCTACCAAGACCCGGCCATCCCTTTAAACTTTCATCTCAAACAAGGAGAAGACTGATCAGAGATGCAGCCAAGAGGCCCATGATCACTCTGGATGAACAGCAGAGATCTACAGCTGAGGTGGGACAGTCTGTCCATAGGACAAAAATCAGTCGTACAATGCACAAATCTGGCCTTTATGGAAGAGTGTCAAGAAGAAAGCCATTACTCAAAGATATCCATAAAAAGTGTTGTTTAAAGTTTGCAACAAGCCACCTGGGAGACACACCAAACATGTGGAAGAAGGGGCTCTGGTCAGATGAAACCAAAATCAAACTTTTTGGCAACAATGCCAAACGATATATTTGGCGTAAAGGCAACACAGCTCATCACCCTGAACATACTATCCCCTACTGTCAAACATGGTGGTGGCAGCATCATGTTTTGGGCCTGATTTTCTTCAGCAGGGACAGGGAAGATGGTTAAAATTGATGGGAAGATGGATGGAGCTAAATACAGGACCATTCTTGAAAAAAACCTGTTGGAGTCTGCAAAAGACCTGAGACTGGGATGGAGATTTGTCTTCCATCAAGACAATGATCCCAAACATAAATCAAAATCTACAATGGAATGTTTCACAAATAAACAAATTCTGAGGTTAGAATGGCCAAGTCGAAGTCCAGACCTGAATCCCATCGAGAATCTGTGGAAAGAGCTGAAAACTGCTGTTCACAAACGATCTCCATCCAAACTCACTGAGCTCGAGCTGTTTGCCAAGGAAGAATGGGCAAGAATTTCAGTCTCTCGATGTACAAAACTGATAGAGACATACTCCAAGTGACTTGCAGCTGTAATCGCAGCAAAAGGTGGCGCAACAAAGTATTAAGTTAAGCGGGCCGAATAATATTGCACACCACACTTTTCAGTTTTAGTATTTTCACAAAAATTTAAATTAAATAACCAATAAATTTCGTTCAACTTCACAATTGTGTCCCACTTGTTGATTCTTCACCAAAAATTTACATTTGGTATCTTTATGTTTGAAGCATGATATGTGGGAAAAGGTTGAAAAGTTCCAGGGAGCCGAATACTTTCGCAAGGCACTGTACAAACATTACCAATAATATCAAAATGTCACAGCCAAAAATTATTTGTTCTAGTGTAACAAACATTGTTAATGGAATGCCACTAAACATAAATAACCATGATCCTAGGAAACACCAGATTTCCTCTTTACAAGATATGGACAATGATGGTATTGATGACGATTTTGAACTTTACCACATCCCCACCAAGAACATGAAGATCACAGCTGACAACAATGTTCAAAAAAGGCCGTGAATGTCTGGAAATTCATTTTCTCTTGGCCAAACTTTCCCTCTTACTAATTTGGAATGAAATACCCAGCTCTCATGTCTACTCAGTGTGAGATGGTTGAAAGATGATGTATTCTGTTTTGTCCATGTCCACTTTTTGAAAGCGAGCAGAAAAGAAGGATGAAATAGCGGGAAGACGTGGGATTTTGGTCAGTAAGGAGGTGATGTCAGGTACAGATTGGTAGATCTTTGGGTCATCGGCACACTGATGATATTGCAAACTGCGCCATTACATAAGCTGTCCCAGGCCGAAGGTATAGATGGAGAAGAGTAGGGGTCCTAGAACTTGGGGAACACCAAAAGACAAGGGTCGAGGTGAGGAGGTGGTGTGGGAGATGAAGACAGTGAATGTCCCCGTAACAGTCTGTTATTTTTAAAAAGACTCTGCCGATAACCCCAAAAAGGCCATTTGCACCCCCGGCCATGTCCGCATCAGCAGGGGTAGCAAAACTACCAGCCTAACCACCACCCGCATGATCAGGCACATGGCAGGAAAGCACCCAACTTTTTGGCCGAACACCATGTTAAATATTAATTATTGGTTATGGATTTATTCTTTATACACTCAATGTAATGTATGTAGTACAGTTCATATAGCGTCTTGTGCTTGGGTGCGATGAAAACACATGAGTCACAGGTTTGATATAGAAAAGTCCTGTATTACTTCATACAAGTTGGCAGAAATAGTCACACAGTTTGCAGACACAGAAACAGGAGACACAGCAGGCCAGAGTAATCCAAGCTCAGCAATCACTCTCCAATACAGATTCAGGATCTTCTTCTCTGTTACCGTAAGTCCATGCAAACGTGGGTCTTTCAAAGAGCAGGGTTCAGAGTCCACAAGTGCTTCAGAGTTCCTCAGTAGGAATAGCTGGAGTACAAGGTCCAAGGCTTACAGGAGTCAAGTCACAGGTTCACTGCAGGCTAGATTCTGAAGCACTGATTGCTCAGCTGTGGCTGCTTAAGAAGCAAAGGAGAGAATCAGGGCGGGAACATGCAAGCTGGAAACTCCATTTTGACTGAGGGCAAGATAGCTGCAGCAAGACAGAAAGTAAAATGGCTGACGAACAAACTGAGTTTCAGGAATATATACATAGAACCTTACATTACTCCCCCCTTAAGGACAACCTCCGGATGACCTCAGACCAGGCTTGTGTGGGTACCTCTGATGAAACTGACGGAGCAAGCGAGGAGCATTAACGTTATTGACCGGTTCCCATGAGTTGTCCTCCACTGGGTAGCCCTGCCATTTAATCAGATATTGTAACTGATTTCTATACAACCTGGAATCTAAAATCCTTTCCACCACAAATTCTTCCTGACCATCGACTAGCACTGGGTCAGGGCAAGGAGAGGAACGTCCAGGAAACGTATTGGGTGTCGCAGCCTTTAGTAGGGATACATGAAAGACAGGGTGGATTCTCATAGTTCTGGGCAGTTGAAGACGACAAGCAACGGCACTTATAATTTTACTGATTTTATAGGGTCCAATGTACTTATGTCCCAACTTAGACGATGGAATCCTTAACTTAAGATTTCTGGTTGACAGCCAGACCAAGTCTCCTACCTTGAAAGCTGGTGCAGGTTTACGAAATTTATCTGCTGCTTTCTTGTACCTTTCTTGAGCCGATTCCAGATTTTCCTTTAGAAGATCCATATTCTTCTGTAAAGACGTGATTCTTTCAGCCACTGCTGGTAAAGGCGTTTCTATGGGAAATCGTGGTAGAATGTTAGGATGATAACCTAGATTAGAGTAAAAAGGAGACTGTTTAGTGGAGGCACTCTGAGAGTTGTTATACGAGAACTCAGCTAATGGAAGTAGATCCACCCAATCATCCTGTAGGTGGCAGATAAAGCAGCGGAGATACTGCTCCAGGGTTTGATTGGTTCGTTCGGTCTGTCCATTAGTCTGGGGATGAAAAGCAGAAGAAAGGTTTACTTTAATGTCCAATGCTGCACAGAAATTTTGCCAAAACCTAGAAGTGAATTGCACCCCTCGATCCGAAATAACCTCATCCGGTACTCCATGTAAGCGAAACACATCTTTAATCATCAAATCTGATGTCTGTTTTGCAGTGGGTAAGCCGACACAAGGGATAAAATGAGCTGCCTTTGTTAGACGGTCAACCACCACTAGAATGGTGTTCTTCCCCTGAGAGGTTGGTAACTCCACAATGAAGTCCATAGAAATGGATCCCCACGGGCGGGATGGGGTGGGAAGAGGCTGTAACAGACCAGTTGGTAAGGAGCGAGGTGTTTTGCATCTTGCACAGACCTCACATGAAGTGACATAATTCAAAACATCCTTCCTGCAAGTGGGCCACCAAAAGAAACGAGAAAGAAATTCCTGTGTCTTTAGAATTCCTCTATGCCCAGCTATCTTGGAATCGTGAATGAGTTGCAATACTCTTAATCTGACTGTTTCAGGAATATACAGACGTTGTCCCTGAATCCACACACCATTCTTAAAGACAAGACTTACGTCCCTTGGGGGTTGTGCCAAAAAGGAATCCGCATGGTATGCTTTCTTGATGTCCTTAAGTAGGTCTTGATTATGAATTACTCCTAGGAATCTAGAGTCAGGAAGAATAGTCTTAGGAGGAGTAATTGGACGTGTCTCTGCTGAGTAAATCCTAGAGAGTGCATCAGCCTTTCCATTGCGCGATCCTGGTCTATAAGAGATGATAAAATTAAATTGGTTTAAGAAAAGATTCCAGCGAGCCTGGCGAGGAGTCAGGTACTTAGCCGACCTGATAAACTCAAGGTTACGATGGTCTGTCAGGACGACTATTTGCTGTGCAGCTCCCTGAAGAAGGTGTCTCCATTCTTTGAAGGCGGCAATAATGGCCAACAACTCTCTATTGCCCACATCGTAGTTCCTCTCAGCCGAATACAACTGCTGGGAAAAGAAGGCACAGGGATGCAAGACATTCTTCTCACCTGTTCTCTGAGAGAGTATAGCTCCAACGGCACAGTCTGAAGCATCCACCTCTATTATGAAGGCAAGCTCGGGGTTGGGATGTACTAGGATAGGTGCAGTGGTAAATTTATCTTTTAGATGGGAAAATGCTTCCTGGGCTTGGGGAGTCTAGGAAAACCTAGTCTCTTTCCGGGTAAGTTGAGTGATAGGTGACACTACCTCAGAGAAATTTCTAATGAAACGTCTATAGAAGTTGGCAAACCCGATGAAGCGCTGTACCTCCTTCACATTTCTAGGACTTGGCCAATCCTTGATGGCTTGGGTTTTGCTTCCATCCATACTAATTCCTTGTGTAGACAGTACATACCCCAGAAATTGAATTTCGGTCCTATGGAATTCACACTTTTCAAGTTTGATGTAAAGATGATTTTGTCTTAGACGTTCCAAGACCATTCTCACATGTCCATGATGTTCCTCTGTGGAGTTAGAAAAAATTAGAATATCATCCAAATAAATTACCACGAATGTATCTAGGAGATCCCTGAAGATGTCATTCACCAAGTGTTGGAAAGTGGCTGGGGCGGTACTCAGACCAAAAGGCATAACTAGATATTCAAAGTGTCCATAGCGTGACCTGAATGCAGTCTTCCATTCATCCCCAGGTCTAATACGGACTAAGTTATAGGCCCCCCGAAGATCTAGTTTAGAAAAAATTTTGGCATGTCGCACTCTCTCCAATAACTCAGAGATTAAAGGCAATGGATAACGGTTTCTAATAGTAACCTTATTGAGTTCCCTATAGTCTACGCATGGTCTCAGAGATCCATCTTTCTTCTTTACAAAGAAGATGGGTGCACCTGCAGGAGATGAAGAGGGGCGTATGAAGCCCTTGGCTAGATTTTCATCTATGTAATCCTTTAAAGCCTTTAGCTCGGGCCCCGCCAGGGGGTAGATCTTACCAAAAGGTATCTCTGCTCCAGGCAATAATTCAATTGGACAATCATATGGACGGTGAGGAGGAAGCTGGTCAGCGTTCTTCTTGTCACATAAATCCACATAGTCCTGGTATACAGCTGGTAGTTCAGGGACTGACATGATTCCTTTAGGAACAGAGCAAGCTGAAACTTTTGGACTCATCTGTTTCTCTGGAAAGTGTAATTCCTTGGTCTCCCAGTTAATGGTAGGATTCTGAGTCTGCAGCCATGGTAGCCCTAGAATAATGGGAAAGTGGGGAGAAGAGATAAGCATAAAGGACAGTTTCTCTTGATGATCTTTACCCATAAGAACCCTCAAAGGCTCTGTTTCCTGATCCACTGGTCCAGAGGTCAGCAGGGAGCCATCCACAGTTTCCATCTGTACTGGAGTAGCCTTCTTCACTGAACGTATTCCCTGTTTCAGAGCAAAGGAGACATCCATAAAATTTCCACTTGCCCCTGAGTCGATCATAGCAGAGCTAGACACCCAAGCTGAGTCAACCCAGAGTTTGATGGAAAGAAAGCAATGAGAATTGTTTTTCTTACAACTCAGCTGGGACACCGCTGAGGAAACTTGAAAAATGGCAGCGTTTACACAGTCAACGTCCTCAGAGGTAACGGAGTTTAAGTCCGAGAAATCAAGATCTGTTGCTGCAGATCTCTCTGGAGCCTGAGGCTTGGACCTGACAGATCCCCTCTCGCAACACTCACAATGAATGAGTGCTGCAGTAGTCTTACGAGAACGGCTGGGGCAGTTTATAATGAAGTGCCCTGACTTACCACAATAGAAACATAGATTCTCCTTAAAACGATGTTCCTTGCGTGCATCACTAACCCGTCGTTGTAAAGAGTCTACCTGCATGGGTTCAGTTTCAGGTTCCCGTGTAATCCTACTCAAAGGTTCCTTAGCTGGAGAGGAAGGTAGGAAAAGGTTAGTACGATTGCTTTCGAACCATCTCTCTTGCCTGCGTTCAGTCAGACGAGTATCAATACGGATGCAGTAGTTAATAAAGTCACCTAACGCAGTGGGAGGGTCGGCACGAGCAAGTTCATCCTTAATCAGTGGAGATAACCCCTTTCGAAAAATAGATTTTTTGGCGGAACTGTCCCAGGTGGTATCAAGGGCCCATCTCCTGAAATCCAAGGCATATTCAGCTACCGAGTGCTTACCTTGGCGCAAAGCTAACATGGCTGCTTCAGCTGTTGCACCTCGATTGGGGTCATCAAACACCTGCCCCATGGCTGAAATAAAATCATCAAGGTGATTCAAACAATCATCCTCAGTCTCAATCAGAGGGTTTGCCCACATTAAAGCCTTGTTGGTAAGCAACATAATTATAGTAAGCACCTTAGATCGTTCAGTGGGAAATTGTGAAGCATGTGCAGAAAAAAAAAGATTGCATTGATTAATAAATCCCCTGAATTTCTCACGTTCACCGCCAAAACGAAAAGGGGGCAACTTGGGAATCCCAGCACTCGGGGCTACGGCAGGAGCCTGGACTCGCCCCTCTAGAACCTCAATCCTGGCTCGCAAATCCTGGGTAGTCTGTCCAACCACTTGCAAATTGTGATTATTGAGGTCCTGTAGATTTGTAAAACGGGTCTTTATATTCTGCAAATCTGCAAGGATATTATCAGTCACTCCGCAAAGTTCCTTTATGCGGGCCTCCATTTTCCAGATCTTTTAAGACAGGATTACTGGAAGAAGAGGAGAGAAAAAAAAAAACAATAGTGTTCACCTGTGGCAACACTGCAGAGAGAAAAAAAAATTAAGGGAACTGCTCACCTGGAATGGTTGTGAGAAGTCAACAACCACTATCATCACAGAAAGTTTCAACCAGACATCTGATATCCAGAGTTACAGCAGACAAAAAGAGAAAAGAAAGGAAAAAAAAACAATAGTGTTTACCTGTGGTAACACAGCAAAAAGAAAAAACTTAAGGGAATTGCTCACCTGGAATGGTTGTGAGAAGTCACAACCACTGTCATCACAGAAAGTAGAACCGGACGTCTGATATCCACAGTACAGCAGACACAGCCTTCCAGACCCAGCAGACACTAACGTTTTGGCTTCAGAATCTTGTAATGTATGTAGTACAGTTCATATAGCGTCTTGTGCTTGGGTGCGATGAAAACACATGAGTCACAGGTTTGATATAGAAAAGTCCTGTATTACTTCATACAAGTTGGCAGAAATAGTCACACAGTTTGCAGACACAGAAACAGGAGACACAGCAGGCCAGAGTAATCCAAGCTCAGCAATCACTCTCCAATACAGATTCAGGATCTTCTTCTCTGTTACCGTAAGTCCATGCAAACGTGGGTCTTTCAAAGAGCAGGGTTCAGAGTCCACAAGTGCTTCAGAGTTCCTCAGTAGGAATAGCTGGAGTACAAGGTCCAAGGCTTACAGGAGTCAAGTCACAGGTTCACTGCAGGCTAGATTCTGAAGCACTGATTGCTCAGCTGTGGCTGCTTAAGAAGCAAAGGAGAGAATCAGGGCGGGAACATGCAAGCTGGAAACTCCATTTTGACTGAGGGCAAGATAGCTGCAGCAAGACAGAAAGTAAAATGGCTGACGAACAAACTGAGTTTCAGGAATATATACATAGAACCTTACACTCAATTCTGTACCAAGTTCATTGACTTTCAGCTGACATTACACATGCTATTTCTGTATGGTAAAGTGTCATCCCCATATATAGAGACCACGTGATCTAAGGGACATATATATAATGACTACATGAAGGGAGGGGCTCTCGCTCTCTCTCTCTACAGACACATGGGACAAGAACACTACTATGAATGGACAGCTGCTATGTAACCACGTGTTGCTTCCTTAGACCTGCGCTGCTGACAAGAGACAGATGTTATTTTACTATTCAGGATACCAAGGAAAGAATTGTATAAACTTTGCTATGGACAAATGGACAATCTCTTCGTAACTATTTCACTCATTTTATGTTTTCCTTCAATGATGTTTTTTTGGTGGACAATCCAATAAACCACTATATTTTTTTATAAGAAACATTTTGACATTTTCTTTAGAGTATCGCATCTGGTAACAAGTCCTGGAAAAATATACTTAAAATAAGCATTTTTAACATTTTGGAGAGCCAGCCAGTCACACTTGATTTTTAGAGTGTGAATTTTTGAAAACTTGCAAGGGGAGGAATAGAAGCAAAAGAACGTCAGATGTGCAAGTCGTCAAAGAAATCACACTACGATATTTCAGGATCAGAAAAGAACCTATGAATGAGGACTAAGAGTTGCCAGACGTACTACAGGAATCAGACGTACTACTGGAATCAGACGTGCTGACGTGCTGATGACAAGAGGCCGTTGTCCAAGAAAGGAGCTACAAGCTGAGATATTTCAAGGTAAGAAACATGGATGTCATTACTTCTTTTTCTAAGCAAAGTAGACTGAAATTTATGTCTGTAGATCAGTCTAATTTAGTAGTTTTATGGCGCAGCTTATATGCAGAATGTGAAATGGAAAATCTAAAGTTAGATTCTAAGCTGGTGTCCTTTAATAGAGAAAGAGAGAAATTGAAAAATATTTTACAGTTGGTTGACGTATTTCACAAGTTTGTATTAGGGTGAGTTTCCACGGTCAGGAAACGCTGCGTGTTTGGCGCTGTGCGCTGGCGCAGCGCCAAACACGCAGCGTCCAGATGTTACAGCATAGTGGAGGGGATTTCAAGAAATCCCGTCTCCACTATGCGTAACAATACGCAGGTGGCAAACCTGCGTAAACGGACATGCGGCGCGTCTTTTTAGACCGCAGCATGTCCTCGCGTATTGCGGCGACGGTGCGTCGCCGCAACAGAATTTCACACAGGGCTATGTAGCCCTGCGCTCTTTCCGGAGGTGTTCCGGAGGTGTCCTGAACACCTCCGGAAAGATCGCGCGTCAGAAAGGGGGCGGGGCTTAGACGGAGCGGAATTTCCGCTCCGTCCAAAGCGCTATGGTTCCGGACCGTGGAACCATAGCCTCAGAGAAATCTAAAAATGACTGTATAGAAATAGTGTCAGATGATACTAGTGATGTTCCCAAGATTGACTGTAATGAGGAAACTGAGCAAGATGTGGGACATGTGTCTGTAATGGCTACTCAAGGTGACCTTGTCTCTGATGATGTAAAAAAAAATGGTGGAAATGTGGGAGGAGACTTCAGAACTGATGTAGATGACGTATGAGAGACGGATGTTCTAAGGCCACCAAAAATAGAAGACAATTCAGAGGCCCTTAAAGTTAGGAAAAATTTGTTAAAATTATGCAAAATCATTCCTGCATATGATAACAAAATCCATGTATGCAGAAATTCTAAAATATTTGAAAGTTCTGTTGATAAGCTTGATTTAAGTAATGCTGAGAAAAATCAATTATTTAAATTGTGGCTTCCTGCAACCTTTTCCAGACGTTTAACATTAAAGTTGTCTTGTGATAACGACTTACATGGAGATCTAGATGATAAAGACACTGAAAATTCTGATCTTCTGTGCATTAAATGAAAATTGTCCAGATATTGATATTCTTCAAAAATTAAGGATTGGTCGGAAAGAATGTACTTTTACATTCATGTCCATATTTGAAAGGTTGTACAAAACTCTAACTACCAATGTCAAAACACAATCAATGATAAAGTATTTTGTGGACAAATTTGGATTCCTAAATTCTGTACCTCGTGTTATTGCGTCACAAAAAGATACTTTATTTGAATGTGCGCAATCCCTTGATTTTGCTAGAAAACATGAGAATCGTGAAAGGAAAATAAATCAGACAGAGTGTAAGGTTCTTTGTCTCTGTTGACATGTTCCTTGAAACTCAGTTTTCCGTCGGCCATTTTGCTTTCTGTCTTTCTGCAGCTCTTGCCCTCAGTTAATATGGAGTTTCAGTTTTCATGTTCCCCCCTGATTCTTCCCTCTTGCTTCTTAAGCAGCCTCAGCTGAACAATCAGTGCTCCTGAATCAAGCCTCAGTCAGTCTGTGACCTGACTCCTGGAAGCCTTGGACTTGTACTCCAGCTATTCCCTACTGAGGAACCTTGGAACACTTTTGGACTCTGGAAACCTGCTGTTTGGTGAATCCATGTTTGCAGAGGAATTACGGTACAGAGAAGAGATCCTGAACCTGCTTTGGAGATTTATTGTAGTGCTTGAAGTTACTCTGGCCTGCTGTATCTCCTGTCGCTGTTCCTGCAAACTGTGTGAACTTTTCAGCATGCTTGTATGAAGTAATACAAGTCATTTCATTTCAACCTATTTCTCCTGTGTTTTCCTCGCACCCAAGCACAAGACGCTATAGGAACTGTACACTATACATGACAAGATTCAGGAGCCAATGTTTAGTGTCTGCTGGGTCTGGGAAAGCCGTGTCTGCTGTGACTGTGGATATCAGATGTCCGTTTAATACCTTATGTGATGACAGTGGTTGTGACTTCTCACAACCATTCCAGGTGAGCGCATTCCCTTAAAATTTTACTCTGGAGTGTTACCACAGGTAAACACTATTGTTTTTTTTTGTTGTTTTTTTTCCTTTCCTCTTCTCCTTCCAGCACTTCTGCCTTAAAAGATCTGGAAGATGGAGGCCCGCATAAAGGAACTTTGCGGAGTGACTGATACAATCCTTTCAGATGTACAGACTTTAAAAACCCGTTTTGCAAGCCTACAGGACCTCACTAATCATAATTTGCAAGTGTTTGGACAGACTACCCAGGAATTGTGAGCCAGGATTGAGGCTCTAGAGGAACGAGCCCAGGCTCCTGCCATAACCCCAAGTTCTGGGATCCCCAAATTACCTCCTTTTCGTTTTGGCGGTGAACGTGAGAAATTCAGGGGATTTATTAATCAATGCAATTTATTTTTCTTTGCACATGCTTCACAATTTCCCACTGAACGATCCAAAGTGCTTACTATAATCATGTTGCTTACCAATAAGGCTTTGATGTGGGCAAACCCTCTGATTGAGACTGAGGATGATTGTTTGAATCACCTTGATGCTTTTATTTCAGCCATGGGGCAGGTGTTTGATGACCCCAATCGAGGTGCAACAGCTGAAGCAGCCATGTTAACTTTGCGCCAAGGTAAACGTTCAGTAGCCGAATATGCCCTGGATTTCAGGAGATGGGCTCTTGATACCACTTGGGACACTTCCGCTAAAAAATCTATTTTTCGGAAAGGGTTGTCTCCACTGATTAAGGATGAACTTGCTCGTGCCGACCCTCCCACTGCGTTAGGTGACTTTATTAACTATTGTATCCGTATTGATGCTCGTCTGACTGAACGCAGACAAGAGAGATGGTTCGAAAATAATCGCACTAACCTTTTACTACCTCCCTCCTCAGCTAAGGAACCTTTGAGTAGGATCACAAGGGAACCAGAACCTGAACCCATGCAGGTGGACTCTTTACAAAGACGGGTTAGTGATGCACGCAAAGAACATCGTATAAAGGAAAATCTATGTTTCTACTGTGGTAAGTCAGGGCACTTCATTATAAACTGCCCCAGCCGTTCTCGTAAGACTACTGCAGCAGTCATTCACTGTGAGTGTTGCGAGAGGAGCTCTGTCATGTCCGAGCCTCAGGCTCCAGAGAGATCTGCTGCAAGAGATCTTGATTTCTCGGACTTAAACTCTGTTAGTTCTGGGGACGATGACGGTATAAACGCTGCAATTTTTCAAGTTTCCTCAGCGGTGTCCCAGCTGAGTTGTAAAAGAAACAATTCTCATTGCTTCCTTTCCATCAAACTCTGGGTTGACTCAGTCTGGGTGTCTAGCTCTGCTATGATCGACTCAGGAGCAAGTGGAAATTTTATGGATATCTCCTTTGCTCTGAAACAGGGGATACGTTCAGTGAAGAAGGCTACTCCAGTACAGATGGAGACTGTGGATGGCTCTCTACTGACTTCTGGACCAGTGGATCAAGAAACAGAGCCTTTGAGGGTCCTTATGGGTAAAGATCATCAGGAGAAAATGTATTTTATGCTTATCTCTTCTCCCCACTTTCCCATTATTCTAGGGCTACCATGGCTGCAGGCGCAGAATCCTACGATTAACTGGGAGACCAAGGAATTACACTTTCCGGAGAAACAGATGAGTCAAGGAGTTTCAGCTTGCTCTGTTCCTAAAGGAACCATGTCAGTCCTGAACAACCAGCTGTATACCAGGACTATGTGGATTTATGTGACAAGAAGAACGCTGATCAGCTTCCTCCTCACCGTCCATATGATTGTCCAATTGAATTATTGCCTGGAGCCGAGATACCTTTTGGTAAGATCTACCCCCTAGCGGGGCCTGAGCTAAAAGCTTTGAAGGATTATATAGACGAAAATTTAGCCAAGGGCTTCATACGCCCCTCTTCATCTCCCGCAGGTGCACCCATCTTCTTTGTGAAGAAGAAAGATGGATCTCTGAGACCCTGCATAGACTATAGGAAACTCAATAAGGTTACTATTAGAAACCGTTATCCATTGCCTTTAATCCCTGAGTTGTTGGAGAGAGTGCGGCATGCCAAAATTTTCTCTAAACTGGATCTCCGTGGGGCCTATAACTTGGTCCGTATTAGACCTGGGGATGAATGAAAGACTGCTTTCAGGTCACGCTATGGACACTTTGAATATCTAGTTATGCCTTTTGGTCTGAGTACCGCCCCAGCCACTTTCCAACACTTCGTGAATGATATCTTCAGGGATCTCCTAGATACATTTGTGGTGATTTATCTGGATGATATTCTAATTTTTTCTAACTCCACAGAGGAACATCATGGACATGTGAGAATGGTCTTAGAACGCCTAAGACAAAACCATCTCTACATCAAACTTGAAAAGTGTGAATTCCATAGGACCGAAATTCAATTTCTGGGGTATGTACTATCTACGCAAGGGATTAGTATGGATGGAAGCAAGACCCAAGCCATCAAGGATTGGCCAATTCCTAGAAATGTGAAGGAGGTGCAGCGTTTCATCGGGTTTGCCAACTTCTATAGACGTTTCATAAAAAATTTTTCTGAGGTAGTGTCACCTATCACCCAACTTACCCGGAAACAGTCTAGGTTCTCCTGGACCCCGCAAGCTCAGGAAGCATTTTCCTGTTTAAAGGATAAATTTACCACCGCACCTATCTTAGTACATCCCAACCCCGAGCTTGCCTTCATAATAGAGGTGGATGCTTCAGACTGTGCCGTTGGAGCTATACTCTCTCAGAGAACAGGTGAGAAGAATGTCTTGCATCCCTGTGCCTTCTTTTCCCAGCAGTTGTCTTCGGCTGAGAGGAACTACGATGTGGGCAATAGAGAATTGTTGGCCATTATTGCCGCCTTCAAGGAATGGAGACACCTTCTTCAGGGAGCTGCACAGCAAATAGTCGTCCTGACAGACCATCGTAACCTTGAATTTATCAGGTCGGCTAAGTGCCTGACTCCTTGCCAGGCTCGCTGGAATCTTTTCCTAAACCAATTTAATTTTGTCATTTCTTATAGACCAGGATCGCGCAATGGAAAGGCTGATGCACTCTCTAGGATTCATTCAGCAGAGACATGTCCACTTACTCCTCCTAAGACTATTATTCCTGACTCTAGATTCCTGGGAGTGATTCATAATCAAGACCTACTTAAGGACATCAAGGAAGCATACCATGCGGATTCTTTGTTGGCTCAACCCCAAGGGACGTAAGTCTTGTCTTTAAGAATGGTGTGTGGATTCAGGGACAACGTCTGTATATACCTGAAACAGTCAGATTGAGAGTATTGCAACTCATCCACGATTCCAAGATAGCCGGGCATAGGGGAATTCTAAAGACACAAGAATTTCTTTCTCGTTTCTTTTGGTGGCCCACTTACAGGAAAGATGTTTTAAACTATGTCACTTCATGTGAAGTCTGTGCAAGATGCAAAACACCTCGCTCCTCACCAACTGGTCTGTTGCAACCTCTTCCCACCCCGTCCCGCCCGTGGGGATCCATTTCTATGGACTTCATTGTGGAGTTACCAACCTCTCAAGGGAAGAACACCATTCTAGTGGTGGTTGACCGTCTAACAAAGGCAGCTCATTTTATCCCTTGTGTCGGCTTACCCACTGCAAAACAGACATCAGACTTGATGATTAAGAATGTGTTTCGCTTACATGGAGTACCGGATGAGGTCATTTCGGATCGAGGGGTGCAATTCACTTCAAGGTTTTGGCAAAATTTCTGTGCAGCATTGGACATTAAAGTAAACCTTTCTTCTGCTTTTCATCCCCAGACTAATGGACAGACAGAACGAACCAATCAGACCCTGGAGCAGTATCTCCGCTGTTTTATCTGCCACCTACAGGATGATTGGGTGGATCTACTTCCACTGGCTGAGTTCTCTTATAACAACTCTCAGAGCGCCTCCACTAAGCAGTCTCCTTTTTACTCCAATCTAGGTTATCATCCTAACATTCTTCCTCGATTTCCCATAGATACGCCCTTGCCGGCAGTGGCTGAAAGAATCACTTCTTTACAAAAGAATATGGATCTTCTAAAGGAAAATCTAGAATTGGCTCAGGAAAGGTACAAGAAAGCAGCAGATAAATTTCGTAAACCTGCATCAGCTTTCAAGGTAGGAGATTTGGTCTGGCTGTCAACCAGAAATCTTAAATTAAAGATTCCATCGTCTAAATTGGGACATAAGTACATTGGACCTTATAAGATCAGTAAGATTATAAGTGCTGTTGCTTGTCGTCTTCAACTGCCCAGAACTATGAGAATCCACCCTGTCTTTCATGTATCCCTACTAAAGGCTGCAACACCCAATACGTTTCCTGGACGTTCTTCTCCTTGCCCTGACCCAGTGCTGGTCGATGGTCAGGAAGAATTTATGGTGGAAAGGATTCTAGATTCCAGGTTGTACAGAAATCAGTTGCAATATTTGATTAAATGGCAGGGCTACCCAGTGGAGGACAACTCATGGGAACCAGTCAATAATGTAAATGCTCCTCGCCTGCTCCGCCAGTTTCATCAGAGGTACCCTGACAGGCCTGGTCTGAGGTCATCCGGAGGTTGTCCCTAAGGGGGGAGTAATGTAAGGTTCTTTGTCTCTGTTGACATGTTCCTTGAAACTCAGTTTTCCGTCGGCCATTTTGCTTTCTGTCTTTCTGCAGCTCTTGCCCTCAGTTAATATGGAGTTTCAGTTTTCATGTTCCCGCCCTGATTCTTCCCTCTTGCTTCTTAAGCAGCCTCAGCTGAACAATCAGTGCTCCTGAATCAAGCCTCAGTCAGTCTGTGACCTGACTCCTGGAAGCCTTGGACTTGTACTCCAGCTATTCCCTACTGAGGAACCTTGGAACACTTTTGGACTCTGGAAACCTGCTGTTTGGTGAATCCATGTTTGCAGAGGAATTACGGTACAGAGAAGAGATCCTGAACCTGCTTTGGAGATTTATTGTAGTGCTTGAAGTTACTCTGGCCTGCTGTGTCTCCTGTCGCTGTTCCTGCAAACTGTGTGAACTTTTCAGCATGCTTGTATGAAGTAATACAAGTCATTTCATTTCAACCTATGTCTCCTGTGTTTTCCTCGCACCCAAGCACAAGACGCTATAGGAACTGTACACTATACATGACACAGAGTAAGATCTTTTCAAAAGCCAGTGTCAAAATCTCCTAAACTGAGTCATCCCGTAATCAAATCTATGACATACGAAGATAATTACATATTTGTTATAGAAAAATATTTAGACTTGAGAGTCCTCAGTGGTTGATACCTTTTAATGGCTAACTGAAAAGATGGTAACAAATTGCAAGCTTTCGAGACTACTCCGGTCTCTTCGAGTAGTCTCGAAAGCTTGCAATTTGTTACCATCTTTTCAGTTAGCCATTAAAAGGTATCAACCACTGAGGACTCTCAAGTCTAAATATTTTTCTATCTACTGGCCAACACGGTACGAAGATACACATCTTTCCTATATTTGTTATAAGCCTTATGAAATGATCCAAGGGTCCACTTTGCAGAAAGAGTTAAAAATTCAAAGTTCAGACCTCTCTGTAAAGAGACAAATGGCGGACATTGACAGACAGGAACAGATGATTCCTCAGAGAGACATAGCTGAGTCTTCAGTTTACAATTTATTATCGGAGCTGCTAAACAGAGCTTTTCAGAACATTTTTGACAAAGAAATAAGATTTGGTTTAGGAATTGACTGAAAATGAAATTATATGTTGTGTAAAAGTATTATACAATATATTATTCAGTTATTTGTAATTATTTTATAAATATAATTCTGTAGTTCTACAGTTTTTGTAGATATATATATATATATATATATTCATACAGTATGTAGTATACTTGTATAAGTAGAGATTGTATAACTGTATATCTATATCTATAGTGATATAATTAAAATAAACTACAGTAATATTTAGAATTACATTAAAGCCAATACGTATATATGTATAAGACATTGCAATTGTTTTATTTCTGAATGAATATGATATTATTTCTGAATGAATATGATATTTAACCTTATCTCTTATTTATCCTTAGAATTTTCACTTCAAAGTAGGACTTAATCGGGAAAAATTCTCTTACATGGATTTATGCCTTTATTTACACAGGAATTTGTAATAACTGCATGATATATATATATTTAACACTTAAAAGGAAATAATATATAACTAACTGAATCTAAATTTAGTGTTTGTGTGTTGTTAACATTTTGAAGTTATTTATTTGCATGGCAATATGTTCTTACTGCATGACAGTCAAAGTATGTCACATTTAAACTGTTTTAATAATAAGGCTACCATATACCCCTATTTCGGTGGTTGCAACTTAAAGCTCTTATAGCTTCAGTGAAAAAAAATTTTTTTTAGGCCTCTTAAGTTACAGGGTTCAATTACAGTTTGCAAATAGAGTTGAGCGATACTTTCCGATATCCAAAAGTATCGGAATCGGAATGGTATCGCCGATACCATTAAAATATCGGCGATACCCGATACCGATACCGGAAATCCAATGTAAGTCTATGGGAACAAAATATCGTAACTAAAAAAACCTCTTTCTTTCCTTGTAAACACTAAATATACACACATAGAATACATATATATATATATATATATATATATATATATATATACATGTCATTGTGACATATATATATACATATATTTATAGTTTATACACTTCTACATAGTAAAATAGCCTCTGATTTAATTGCCGGGTAAAGCCGGCTTTTGTGAAAAGACAGAAGCACCCGACATGAAATGACACTTGGTTTACATAGAGTTAACCATGTCTTTTCATGTAGTTTGATATCTGATTTGCACAAACAATTACATGAGTGTAAGTGTGCAAAATTTCACACCTGTAGAGGTTAATTAAAGGTATAAATTCGTTGTAAAAAAAACGGACTTTTTTGCTACGAATTTACACCTTTAATTAACCCTTACAGGTGTGAAATTTTGCACACTTACACTCATGTAATTGTTTGTGCAAATCAGATATCAAACTACATGAAAAGACATGGTTAACTCTATGTAAACCAAGTGTCATTTCATGTCGGGTTCTGCATTTTCACAAAAGCCGGCAATTGAATTAGCGGCTATTATACTATGTAGAAGTGTATGAACTATAAATATATATATATATATGTGTCACAAACTCAATGACATGTATATATATATATGAGGTGTAAAATTGCTGAAAAAAAATGCGTGGGCTCCCGCCCTATTTTCGCAACCAGACAGACAAAGCCAGTGAGTGGGGGCAGATAATAATAGCCCAGAGAGGGACCATTATTTTTGGCCCCCCGGCTACTAACATCTGCCCCCAGACACCCAGAAAGGGCAAATCTCTAATTAGATTTGCCCTTTCTGGCACTTTGCCCGTCTATTCCCATTGCCCTGTAGCGGTGGCGAATGGGTTAATAAGGGGTTAAAATGACCTTGCAATTGAAAGGTCACTTTAAGCCAGGTTAATAATTGAGAGCTGTCAATTAGACAACTATCAATTATTAATCCTATTGTATGAAAGAAAAATCAAACACACACACTTTAATAAAAAAGAAGTTTAATGAAATAATCACACAGTTTTTGACCATATTTTATTTACCTGCTAAAACCATTTCCTGTAATAAAAATAAAATAATAAAGCAAAATTATTCTTACCTATCCCATGCACAGTCAGGTCCCATGGTGTAATCCTTCAGAAAGGGTTAATGTTTACTGCAGGGACCGCAGCTAATGCTGCAGCCTCACAGTAAACCCCCAAATGAATGAGCTCCTCTCCTGGCTGACAGGAGAGGAAGTGGAAAGCTTAATTGATTGCTTTCCACTTTCACTTCAGGTCAGCCAGGGACACCATCAGTGACGTCAGAGGGAACTGATTAACAAAAATAGGGGTTCCCTTCGAAAAAAAAATGGCGTGGGGTCCCCCTATTTTTGTTAACCAGCCAGATGAAGCAGACCACTGAGGCCTGGATTTTCAGGATGTTAAGGAGCCAAGATCCATGGACCTTGCCAGCCTGATAATACCAGGCCATAGCAGTCTGCATATCTTGGCTGATTAACAAAAATAGGGGATCCCCTCAAAAACAATTAGCGTGGGGTCCCCCCTATTTTTGTTAACCAGCCAGATGAAGCAGACCGCTGAGGCCTGGTTTTTCAGGCTGGTAAGAATCCAATATCCATGGACCTTGCAAGCCTGATAATACCAGGCCACAGCAGTCTGCTTATCTTAGCTGGTTAACAAAAATAGGGGATCCCTCGAAAAAAAACGGCGTGGGGATCCCCCCTATTTTTGTTAACCAGCCAAGTAAAATGCAGACTGCTGCGGCCTGGTATTAAAAGACTGTCAAGGCCCATGGATTTTGGCCCTCAACAGCCTGATAATACCAGGCTACAGCAGCCCCACATTTGGCGCATCAAAAGATGTGCCAATTGTGGCACTTTACCCGGCTCTTCCCACTTGCCCTGTAGCGGTGGCAAGCGGGGTAATAAGGGGTTAATGTCACCGTTGATTGCACGGTGACAATAAGCCCGGTTAATAATGGAGAGGCGTCAATAAGACACCGATCCATTATTAATCCCAAAGTTTTTAAATGTTTAAAAAAAAGACACAGCAAGAAAAAAGTCTTTTAATGAAATAAAAGAGACAACACAGTTTTCATTTTTTTTATTACTCTCTCATTCCTGCGACGCCATCGATCTCCTGTAAAAAAAGAAAAAAAAAAAACCAACAGTATACCACCTGTCCGACGCAGTCCATAGTAACGAGTGTCCCACGACGATCCAGCTCTGCTACATCGGAATTCCAGGCAGAGCCTGACATCCCGGCGCAGCACAGCTGATTACCTGCTTCTCCGGCGCTGACGTCATCGGACTGCTTTACGGCCGCGATTACCCAGCAGTCACTGCAGTTATCGCGAGAAACTGCATGTGACCGCCAGGGAGAAAAGGATGGCGGCCATCAAGCAGTCCGGGATGTGACCGCCGGAGATCTTCTGCCGGGTAAGTGCCGCTGACTCCTGACAGACCCGACCGACGGACACTGACAGTGACAGTGACATTCCGATTCCGGTATCCGATATGACAAAAATATCGGTACTTGGAATCGGAATTCCGATACAGCCAATATCGGCCGATACCCGATATTTGCAGTATCGGAATGCTCAACCCTATTTGCAAACCCTTACACCAAGTATATAGCTATACAACTCATCATAACTAATTTTCTTATGAGTCTTTCTATCTATAAAATGGTTCACAAAGTTTGTTATGTGTATTTGGGGAATATTCAAAGAAATATTAAAATATTAAATTTAGTAGTTTACAATGCGCATTGATAATTAGGATACAATTATTTGGGTTAATATACATATATTCCTACCTTTTGTATGTGGAATCTGTCGTGTGTACTGTATATCCGTGTCACAGTCTGAGTGACAGATGACAGATGCGTGTATGAGCAGCTGCTAAGAGTGAATATAAGCTAAGTAATGTAGTATGTGATGTATGAAAGGAGAGGTTTCACAACTCATGGTATGCGAGAAAACAAAAAAAAAACTTGTTTTTATGAGAAATAATACAAATCAGTTCAATTATTAGAATATTAAGATACATAATGAAATATTATCTACTCAACATATATTCCTTTAGTAATTTTTTTTAGTTAATTGTGGATAAGTGTAATCACATCAAAATAGTTTATCAAGAAAATCTACATTTAGATTATTATTTTTTTTCCTTTTCCCAAAGGATAATTTTATGATATTCAATGTTATTTTTATTTTTATTGGTTACATAGATGGTACACATCTTCAGACAAATATATGGTATAAAGCTAAAACAGAAGTTACATAAATAATTTATAAAACAATTTTTTTTTTTCATTTTGGTTTTGATAAATGAATTATTTCATAAAATAATATTTTTTTTTATTAAGGGGGAAATGTGTTTTGATCCTGAATACATCATCACATTTCATCAATACCTCTTCTTCACACATTTTAAAGAATATAAAAGGTACAATGGTATAACTACTAGAGATAATAACATTATTATAAAGAGTCATTTCTTTACACTAAGAAGGGGATTACATGCAAAGCTGCATAATTATGAATATTTTGGTAACACAAGGTTATGACAAATATGAAATCATCCAGATAATGGAAATATTAAGAGTATGTGTTACTGAGAACATAATTACTCAGCATTTGTCATAAACATATAAAGGCCTTATTTTTATTTTCATTTTTATTCTTATCTTTGTTTTTATTCCTATTTTTCATTTTTCATTTTTATTCTTCCTTTATCTCTATTTTTGATTCTTAATTTTTATTTTTTATCTCAATCAAGAGAAAAAAACATCAATATTTAATAAAGTAATGTCTAGTATGAGAATATTGCTTCATTAAATATAGTAAAGATATTGTTTCATGAAAAGAAAATGTTCTAATTCTGAGTAAATACAATAATTCTTTCATTCATTCATTCACTCATATTCACATTTTGGTTCATATATTCCATTAATAAAGTTTTAGTAATAAAGATGGAAACACTTGTTACATGAAAAACACACTGACTCCTATGGGTTGGAAAGGTAATTACACCTATGACATAAAAATGTTCTGTCTCATGAAGAATATGGTTAATAATGCATTATCATTTATTATTGTTTTACTACACAAACATGAATTCCATATTACTATTCTGATAATAATTCTATGGATATTACTGATTGCTATGGTACGCTGTGATATTATAGGTTAGGAAAATTACCAGATTTGGTATAGAATAGGGAATGAAGACTTCAAGCAAGATATTGGAATTATGATAATAAAGACTTTTCATATTTCTAAATTCAAGTAATTTTAAAAAGTTGCAAGAAGAAGAAGCCGAAGTTCCAGAAGGTAAAAAGGCTATATGATGTCTGAGTAATAATAGACTGTGTCAATTACAATTCATTTCATCACTGACAACCACAACTGCAGTATCCACCACTGACAGCAACTGCAGTATTCACCACTGACAGCCACGATTGCAGTATCTAACCTGACAACCACGACTGCAGAGGACGATGATCCTATGATGCTAATATGAACTGTGTTATCACGTTTTTATCACGTTCCAGTGGTTTCCTGTCACCTATGAAGCTTCAATGAAAGCTGGTGAACAATAAGGTAATTGTCAGGAAGCTACAACCCTGACATGAGTCCTGTGCATTAGGATTAAGGACTGGTTATGGTGCTATCTTTAGCAAGGAAGAGTCATTTTAACCCTTGCTTTGCTGACCAAAGACGTCACACCTGTTCCAAGACCAGTGCGGATGGCATGGAGGATTCCAGAAATATCCAAAGCGAGCCAATGTAAGTCCAGGTCTTTAAAGGTGACGCTGCACAGATATTAAAGCTTCATTTCATCAATGGACTTTGTTTTCTTATCAACATTTGAACTTATGGACTTTGATTGACACATGACATACGGTCTCTACAATATCTACATATTATTTCAAAGAAATTATCGTATAAAGACTGTGTTTTCAAAGAACCAAGAACAAGACGTCAAGATGAAGACCAGATGACATCAGATGATGATGACTGGACCGGAGATACTTCGATTTAGGTTTAGGAAAGTATAATAATATATTTTATATGAATATTGGTCACGGCTTACCATAACATGAATTCACATAATAATGTTATTGAGTGTGTATAACAATAATCTGAAATTATTATTATTATGGAAATTAAATTATTTTTGCCAAAGAAGAAGAAAAGAAGAAAGAAGATCTCATTATCCTAAAGATGAATTTCTCTACTTTGAGGGTTCCAATTAATGTCTGTCACCCTCAAAAGGGGGAATTGTTAAATATTAATTATTGGTTATGGATTTATTCTTTATACACTCAATTCTGTACCAAGTTCATTGACTTTCAGCTGACATTACACATGCTATTTCTGTATGGTAAAGTGTCATCCCCATATATAGAGACCACGTGATCTAAGGGACATATACTGTATATAATGACTACATGAAGGGAGGGGCTCTCGCTCTCTCTCTCTACAGACACATGGGACAAGAACACTACTATAAATGGACAGCTGCTATGTAACCACGTGTTGCTTCCTTAGACCAGCGCTGCTGACAAGAGACAGATGTCATTTTACTATTCAGGATACCAAGGAAAGAATTGTATAAGCTTTGCTATGGACAAATGGACAATCTCTTCGTAACTATTTCACTCATTTTATGTTTTCCTTCAATGATGTTTTTTTGGTGGACAATCCAATAAACCACTATAATTTTTTTATAAGAAACATTTTGACATTTTCTTTAGAGTATCGCATCTGGTAACAAGTCCTGGAAAAATATACTTAAAATAAGCATTTTTAACACACCAGGGTCCAGAAACAGTGTCTTCGGGTGATACCACTGCTTCTTCTCCTGATGTGCGTGCAAGCCAATCCCCTGTCCATGTTGTATGCAAATATGACTACTGCCCTGCATCTGTAGTTGCACACAAACTCAACTAGCACCATCTACAAGCACGTCCACGTCCTTGTCCCAGCGCAGTGTGCAGTTGTTCATACCCCTGTCCTTGGAACGCAAGCGTAAATACGCAGCCATTGCCACAGTACTAAATTCACACATTTCTCGTCTGCTTGCGCTGAGGCTATGTGCACACGTTAAGGATTTTTCGCTTTTTTTAGCATTTTTGCGGCGGTTTTCCGCTACAAAAACGCTGAAAAAAATGCATGCATTAAGCATCCTATTGTTACAATGCATTCCGCAATTTTTGTTCACATGCTGCATTTATTTCCGCGAAAAAAACGCATCGCGGAAAAAAACACAGTATGTTCATTCTTTTTTCCGGAATCGCGGCGATTCCGCCGCCATATGAATGCATTGAATCGCTTACTTTCCGCATGTGGCTATGCCCACCATGCGCAAAGTGAGCGGTACATGTGCGGATTGTACCCAGGGTCTGGAGGAGAGGAGACTGGGTACCATATCCCTGTTAAAACAATAATTAAAATAAAATATTGATATCCTCACCTTCCAGCGACCCCCGCAGCTTTCGTTCCCAGTGATACCTTGCGAGAATCACCCCAGATGACGTAGCGGTCTCGCGTGATGCTACATCATCTGGGGTCATTGTCGCTAAGCATCCCTGGGAACGGGAGTTGCCGGAAGCATCGCGAGCACCAGGAAGGCTGCAGGGGCCACCGGAAGGTGAGAATATCACGATTTTTTATGTTTTTTATTATTTTTAACATTAGATCTTTTTACTACTGATGCGGCATAGGCGACATTAATAGTAAAAGGTTGGTCACACTTGTCAAACGCTATGTTTGACTCGTGTGACCAACCTGTCAATCAGTTTTCCAAGCGTTGCAAAACGCTAGTTTTTAGCGGGAATACGCATACCTATAAAATGCGTATTTCCCGCGGCAGGGAGGTGCGGGATTGACGCGGAAATTTCCGCGGCAATTCTCATACGTGTGCACATAGCCTGAAAATGTTGCATTTTTGGCTCGAGGGAGATGGAAGGTTTCCGCAACCTGATGGCAGCGACCATAACAAGGTACTCGGTCCCCAGCCACCACAATTTTTCCTGGTCTGCCGCTACGGCATTACACAAGCAAGCACGTGTCCAACAACAGTAAACGGGGCCCTCAGCAATGCTGTAACTAGGACAGTGCATCTAACCATGGAAACGTGGACAAGTGCTTTTGGGCAGGAACGGTACATCTCGCTGAAGGCACACTGGGTTAGCATAGAGGAAGCCATGACCCAGTTGGACATTGTGAGAGCATGTGACAGATGTATGGAGGAGACAGTTTCTGGAAGGCTTTGTACAGTGTATGTCATAGTTAGGCTTTTGAACTGTAGCCTGTAGGCAAGAGGAAGGCAGTGAAGGACCTGGTAGAGAGGAGAGGCTTGGGAATAATGGACTGACAGTTGGATTACTCAGGCAGCAGAGTTTTGGATAGATTGGAGTGGTGCAAGAGTGCTAGAGGGGAGGCCAGAGAGTAGAAGGTTGCAATAGTCGAGGAGATGATGAGGGCGTGCACAAACTTTTTTGCAGTTTCTTGGAATGTACGGATCCGAGAAATGTTTTAGAGTTGTAGTGGGCAGGAGGAGGCAAGGGCATGGATATGTAGCTTGAAAGAGAGGGCAGAGTCGAGGATCACACCGAGGCCCCGAACATGCGGGACTATTTGTCCCTATGTGACGTCCCACCATTACACTGGCACGTGTCCCACAACATTACCCGTGCCCTACACAATGCTTTTACTGGGAAATCGCACCTAACCACAGACACGTGGACAAGTGCTTGTGGTCAGGGATGTTACATCTCGCTGAAAACACACTGGGTTAACATAGTGGAAGCGAGACCCAGTCCGAGCTTGGGATGGTGCATGTCCTCCAAACCAAGAGTATTGCGGGCCCTATGTCAATCTGTGTTGTCCCCACAGTCAACAGCTCCTGCACCACCTCCTCCGCCTCCTCTTCAGCCTCCATCTCCGAAAGTGGCACATCAGTCACAAGCTGGAAGTACTGCAGCACTGCCTCATCCAAGCGGCAACAGGCTGTGCTGAAGATAATATGCTTAGGTGACAAACCGCACAATGCTGAAGATTTGTGGATAGCTCTGAAAGAGCAGTCAGATATGTGGCTGTCACTGCTGAACCTGCAGCTAGGTATGGTCGTGTGTGAAAAAGTCCGGAGCCTGGTGGTTGCTCTTAGGCGAGGCGAGCTCACACACGTGCCATGCCTGGTCCATGTGCTTAACCTCATTGTTCAACGATTTATGAAAAGCGACATGGAGCTGCTGGAGCTGCTAGGGAAAGTACCATGCCCTGCATACCCATTTTAGAAAGTCAGCTAATCAGCTAGAGCTTCAGCCGCCATTGCCGTGCATCACCAGGGTTTGCAGCTTCTTGGTCACCGACTTGCGTGTGAGGTCCCCACGCATTGGAACACTACACTGCAGATGTTGGAAACGATTTGTGAGCAGAAGAGGGCAGTTGGTGACTACCATCATCAACAAGGCCATCGGTATTCAGTTCTGACTTCACACATAAGATTTCAGTAGTGGAAATGGATGTCCGATATACAGTATGTACCATTCTCCAAAACTTTGAGGAATCCACCAAGATGGTGAGCGGCAATGACTCCATAATTAACGTCTCCATCCTGCTTCTCTGTGTTCTAATAATAATATTTATATTTATTTATATAGCGCCAACATACAGTTAGGTCCATATATATTTTGACAGAGACAGCATTTATCTAATTTTGGTTCTAGACATTACCACAATGAATTTTAAACAAAACAATTCAGATGCAGTTGAAGTTCAGACTTTCAGCTTTCATTTGAGGGTATCCACTTTAAAATTGGATGAAGGGTTTAGGAGTTTCAGCTCCTTAACATGTGCCACCCTGTTTTAAAGGGACCAAAAGTAATTGGACAATTGACTCCAAGGCTATTTCATGGACAGGTGTGGTCAATCCCTTCATTATGTCATTATCAATTAAGCAGATAAAAGGGCTGGAGTTGATTTGAGGTGTCTTGCATGCAAGGCTGACTTTATGTAACGCAGCCTTTCCCGTCACCCTTGCATTCTCAAAATTTAGGGTAACAGGCAATACTGATTGGTGACACTTCTAGACCCATGCTACAAGGAGAACATTATATCTCTTATTCCAGAGGCAGACAGGTGTACTAAAATGTTGGGGAGCCAGAGGGCCCTTCTTGCGGAAGTATTAAAAACATTCCCATCTGAAAACGTTGGAAGCAGAGGTCACAGACACAGTTCGTTGGCAAAGCAAGGAGTACAGATGAGAGAGACACAACCCCAATCCAGCAGAGGCAGTGGAGCACTGGCAAAGTTCTGGGAGAGTTTTCTCAAATCCTCCCATCACCCTGGCCCTGAGGCATGGGTGACTCTCACAAGGAGTGCAAAGTTTGGGAAGATGCTGAGGGAGTACCTTGCTAACCGTACTAAAGTCCTCTGTCATTTCTTTGTCCCATATAATTTTGCTTAGCAAGGCTGAACACGTGGCATGAACTGGCTCTCTCTACTGCACACATGCGCTGTCCTCACGGTCATGGAGGGCACGGCACCTCGCTCTCTGGCGGTCACTGGACACACGGCGCCTCGCTCTCTGGCAGTACCACTTTTAGTGGCGTGAGCCAACGGGAACAGTCCTTTGCGGCGCCAGTGTTCTAAGGACGGAGCACACTGCTCTGCCTCCTATGCGCTGCTTGTCCACACCAAAAATCTCTGCTGTCATGCCTGCTTTCTCTTAAGCTGGCCCACCTGCCTCTAGGTCATGGGGTCTGTTCTCTGCAGTTCGTCGCAGCGCCGGCCCTTCGGTTGCGTAGTGCACTGCCCCCTTTGCTGCTCACACGCTGACAGCTGGGGACTCACTCCTACTTTGCTTGATTTTTTACTCAGCTTCCAGCCATGTTCCCTGTCGAAACACTCCCCCTCTTCCTGGGTAATGGGGCCTGTCCGTTCCACTATTTCTTCCCCCGGGAAACAGAGGACGCATCCTTGACATTTCTGGACCCGGTGTAGCACAGGTACCCGCATCCCCGTCATCCTGAGTTCATACATATGTGGCCAATTAGTTCTTTAATGCAAGCATCATAGAAGGCATGTTCTAATTTTAAAGAGCAAATTGTACAACATGACACTTTGACAAAACCCACTGGGGTCTATCTACAAATTTGACATAGTTTGTGCACAGCTGAACAGAGATTTGTGAGAAAAAAAAATATTTTTATTCAATAACATGTTGGATGGATTGTCTAGTGGAAACACCCATATAGTAGAAGTTACATCTATGAACACCATGCTCTACAATTGATGCCTCTTTAAATACAGCCGAAATGTGAAAATCTCTAGCTTCTTTTATAGAAACTGCAGGGGCTTCTTTTTTACGTCCTCGTCCAACAAGTTCCGAATTAGTAGGTGATAGATTCTCAGAATCAGGCCCGGAACACAAGGCTTCAGTACTTGTGAGTCCTGGCCTCGTGCTCTTCCATGGGCTCTTGCTCTGGCTCTTCCAGTCCTGATTTAATCTAGAAGTTTTCACCTTCGTAATCCAGTGACAGGGTACAACAATGCCCAAGCATTCACCCTCTGCTCCTCAGACTGTCTATCTGCGCAGTGACTGGCTCCAGGCAGAAGATGATGGTGGTAGTAGTTGGTGTATTTAAGACACAGTACTCAAGCCGCCATAAGAACTTGAAACAGAAGTATTTTTACAGAGGTACCACACTGTTCAATATGTGGCCATTGTTTTTATTTTTTCCCAAAAAATAGTGTATAGAACTAGGGTAACAGACAGCAAATACAGTGGAATGTAGGCCTGAATTGCCACAATTATGTAGGCCCCAAACAGCTCAGCAGTCTGACTGCAATACCACACTGTTCAATATGTGGGCAGTATTTTTAAAATTTTTAGACCTAAATAGTGTTTACAGCTAGGGTAACACACAGCAAATAAAGGTGAATGGAAGCCTCCAAAGCACACTTTGTAGCCCTCAGATACATGAGGCGCATCACAGAGATACCAGATTGTTCAATATTTCGCTGATCTTTTTTTATTTTTTACGCTCAAAAAATTGTTTTGAGCTACCGCAACACACAGCAAAAAAAGCTGAAGGGAAGGCTCAAAAGCACACTTTGTAGCCCACAGATAGATGAGGCGTGCAACCGAGATACCAGACTGTTCAATATGAGGCTGGTATTTTTTTATTATTTAGGCCAAAATAGTGTATACTAGATCTAGGGTAGCAGACAGAAAAAAAGGGCAAGGTAGGCCTGAAAAGCAACTATCTGGAGAGCACAGATACAACTGGCGTCTGACAGAGAGAACAGACTGTTCAATATGTGCCCTGGAATTTAAAAAAATTTTTTTTTACCCAAAAAGACTGTCTAGAAATAGTTTAAGACACTGCACAAAAGGGTAATGTTTCCCTGATATGCCACAATTTTTGGCACACAGAGAAATAGGAGTCTGACACAGATACCACACTGGTCACTCTATGTGTAAGGTTCTTTGTCTCTGTTGACAAGTTCCTTGAAACTCAGTTTTCCGTCGGCCATTTTGCTTTCTGTCTTTCTGCAGCTCTTGCCCTCAGTTAATATGGAGTTTCCAGTTTTCATGTTCCCGCCCTGATTCTTCCCTCTTGCTTCTTAAGCAGCCTCAGCTGAACAATCAGTGCTCCTGAATCAAGCCTCAGTCAGTCTGTGACCTGACTCCTGGAAGCCTTGGACTTGTACTCCAGCTATTCCCTACTGAGGAACCTTGGAACACTTTTGGACTCTGGAAACCTGCTGTTTGGTGAATCCATGTTTGCAGAGGAATTACGGTACAGAGAAGAGATCCTGAACCTGCTTTGGAGATTTATTGTAGTGCTTGAAGTTACTCTGGCCTGCTGTGTCTCCTGTCGCTGTTCCTGCAAACTGTGTGAACTTTTCAGCATGCTTATATGAAGTAATACAAGTCATTTCATTTCAACCTATGTCTCCTGTGTTTTCCTCGCACCCAAGCACAAGACGCTATAGGAACTGTACACTATACATGACACTATGTAGCCTGTAATTTTTTTAGTTTATACCTCAAAATATTGTACAGAATTAGGGTAACAGACAGCAAATACAGTGGAATATAGGCCCAAAATTTCACAATTTGTAGGCCACAGACAGATCTGGCGTCTGATGGAGATAGAACACTGTTACATATGTGGGCTGGATTTTTTGGACCCCCAAAATTGTGTCAATAGCTAGGCTATGATACTAAAAAAAAATTGTTGGAGTACTACAATTGTAAAATAGTTATTGCAATAATATGCGATGCCTGTGGCATTAAAAACACAGTGATAAATATAAGAACTGTAGATAAATATTTTTTAGCCACCTAACGATTTTTTGATCAGCAAACTGTTGGTCAAAAATGTTGTAAGACACTCCAAAACATACTACAGTAACAAAAAAAAAACAGTAATTTTCTGCGCACTCAGATCTGATGCCTGGGACCAAAAAAGCACTTTTAAATTGACTTATTTTAATACTGTTGTGTTAAAATTACCTGCCTGCAGTCTCCAGTGTAACCAAGCAAATAAATGTACCAAAAAATGGGGTCTTTGGAGTGCTTTGTAATAAAATTAGCAGGATTCAGGTGTAAAAAAAAAATCCTAGCCACGGATACCTGCAACTAGGTATATACATAATAGGCAGCACCAGACAGTAATGGAACCTTTTGAAGTATGCAGTCAGATCAATACACTCACATACTGTACAGTGCCTGCATGTCTTGCACTGATGTGGATATGTGAACATAGACTCCACCGCCTACCTAGCACTGCAATCTATATAACCCCTAATTAGCCCTTACAAGGACTGTTGGTTTAGCTGGATTTGTGGATTGAACAATGGTAGACCCACACTAACTAATAAAAGCCCAAATCTCTCCCTATCTCAGCAGCTACCCTCCCTACACTGTCTGAACCCGGAGCTGAATGCGCGAGCAGGGCGGATTTCAGTCTCTTATAGACCTGATGACGCTGTGTGTCCAGCCAATCACTGCAATACCACAACAAAGATGGCTGCGACATTACAGTGCATGGCAGACAATCCCTCCATGTTCATTGGCGCTCTAAGGCCGGAGTCACACTAGCGAGAAATACGGACGAGTGCAATGCGAGAAACCATCGCATTGCACTCGGACCAATGTTAACCGATGGTGCAGCTCCTATCATCTGATGTTCTCTCGCCCGTTTTTATGTGCGAGTGAAATCGCAGCATGCTGCGATTTTGTTGGCATATGCAACAGATTAGGACTTATTATAAGTAAAAGGAGGACTTTATGCTGACAATAGATGGCGAGGTTGTGTAACGTTTCCTTCTGTTTAATGTATTGTATAAGAAATAGTCTCACTTGTAGTTTCACTTTCGTTTTGTTCCTGTTTCCTGATGCAATGCTAAAATGACTGTGCATTATTCTTTTACCTCATGTTGTAAGAAGTAAAGGCTTGTTATCCCATGCAGCCTGCTCTGTGAAGTTTTCTACTGCAAAGGTGTGGATTCAGAAACTGTGCAACAGGTTATGGGCCCAGACACCCAGACCCAGTCATCCCAGCTACAGTGTACCCAGACATCCAGGTACCAGAGAATCCAGACACCACAGATCCCAAGCACCAAGAATACCAGATACCCAGGACACTGGAACTCTCAGCAAGACCCTGGTAAATGCAGAAGAATTCTTCAGTGCAAGTCTCTACAAACAAGTAAGCTAAGTTAAAAATGACAAGTAGCACAGAGCTAAAACTCACAATAGCTAAACTGAATGATGAGAACTATCAGCTATGGAAGTTCAAAGTAGAGATGTTATTGTCTAAAGATGATTTATGGGAAGTAATCACTACAGATAGACCTGATCAGGATAATCAGACATGGTATAAGAAAAATAGGCAAGCGAGAGCCACCATTAGCTTATTAGTGGATGATGCTCAATTAATACATATAAGAAATGAAGAAACAGCAAAAGGAATGTGGGAAGAATTAAGAAAGCTATATGAGAGACCCAGCTTAAATCACTAGTTATTTTTTAAAAAAAGCTTTACAGTATGAGACTAAGTGCAGACAGTGACATGCAGAAGCATATATTCTCAATGATGGAAGTGATATCACAGCTAAGATCTATTGGTGAAGACATTAAAGAAAGCCATATAGCAGCTATATTGTTGTGCAGTTTACCAGATTCATATACTGCTTTAATAAATGCACTAGAGACAAGAACTGAAACAGACATTACATTAGAGTTTGTGAAAACAAGACTCCTAGATGAATATCAGAGAAGAAAAGAACAAAGCAATGATTCTTCTACTGAAAAGGACAGTGAAAACGCTCTTAAAGCTACAGAATTTAAAAAGCCTTATAATAAAGAGATGAGAATGCTTCAGATGTAAGAAAAAAGGTCAAGAAAGACTGTACCATATGGAAAGCAGAACAACAAAAATTACAACTAGTGTTGAGCATTCCGATACCGCAAGTATCGGGTATAGGCCGATATTCGCGGTATCGGAATTCCGATACTGAGTTCCGATACTTTTGCTATATCGTATACCGGAATTGGAAGTTCCCATAATTCTTTGAGAGGCAGTGTGATTTTATTCAGCCAATGAGGAATCATAAGAAGTGTGGGCACATCCTGTAATGCTGCGGTCATGTTAACTAATGGCATGGCTGTGATTGGCTGCTGAAATGATGTCAGAATGCAGTATAAAAGGCGCCGCCACAATTTTGGCGTCACTGTGCTGTGAATTCAGTTAGGGACAGAACGCTGCTCTTCTGACTCTGAGGGACAGTTAGAGATTGCGTTTTTGTGAATTGTTCTGTAGGCAGGCTATTTGACAAACCGCTGTGTGAAGCTTCCTTTTGCCTTGCAGTGCTGTTTTCACAGCTCTCTGGAAGGTCCTTGTGTGAGTGCAGGTGACGCTGCAGTTTGGTCTGCATCCACCACTGTTTGTAGTCAGCTGCACGTCTCACTAACTGCCTCATTTTTTTTTTTTTTAGAATTGGTGCTGCTCTATTCAATTTCAATTAACTCTCATCTATTAGTGTGACGCGTTTCCATCCGTATCCAATACATTGGTTGCAAACAATAATACAAGTACAGAGCGGAGCCTTTCAGAGCTAGTGAACAGTTGTGTACAGTGTTCACGGCTGTCTGGGAGGTCTCTTTGTGAGTGCAGATCACGCTCAAGTTAGTTCTTCAACCACTGCTGGTTGGAGTCTGCTGAGCGTGTGTCACAACCTCATCCTTTAAAATTTTGGCCAACTGGTGCTGCTCCATTCTATTTCATTAACCTCTAATCTATTAGTGTGACGCGCTTCCATCCGTATCCAATACATTGGTTGCAAACATTATAGAAGTACATAAAGGAGCCTTTCAGAGCTAGTGAACAGTTGTGTGCAGTGTTCACGGCTGTCTGGGAGGTCTCTTTGTGAGTGCAGATAACGCTCAAGTTAGTTCTTCAACCACTGCTGGTTGGAGTCTTGTGAGCGTGTGTCACTGCCTCATCCTTTAAAATTTTGGCTAATTGGTGCTGCTCTATTCTATTTCAATAAACTTTTATCTATTAGTGTGACGCACTTCCATCCGTATCCAATACATTGGTTGCAAACACTATAGAAGTACATAAAGGAGCCTTTCAGAGCTAGTGAACAGTTGTGTGCAGTGTTCACGGCTGTCTGGGAGGTCTCTTTGCGAGTGCATATCACGCTCAAGTTAATTCTTCAACCACTGCTGGTTGGAGTCTGCTGAGCGTGTGTCACTGCCTCATCCTTTAAATTTTTGGCTAATTGGTGCTGCTCCATTCTATTTCAATAAACTCTAATCTATTAGTGTGACGCGCTTCCATCCGTATCCAATACATTGGTTGCAAACACTATAGAAGTACATAAATGAGCCTTTCAGAGCTAGTGAACAGTTGTGTGCAGTGTTCACGGCTGTCTGGGAGGTCTCTTTGTGAGTGCAGATAACGCTCAAGTTAGTTCTTCAACCACTGCTGGTTGGAGTCTGCTGAGCGTGTGTCACTGCCTCATCCTTTAAATTTTTGGCTAATTGGTGCTGCTCCATTCTATTTCAATAAACTCTAATCTATTAGTGTGACGCGCTTCCATCCGTATCCAATACATTGGTTGGAAACACTATAGAAGTACATAAAGGATCCTTTCAGAGCTAGTAAACAGTTGTGTGCAGTGTTCACGGCTGTCTGGGAGGTCTCTTTGTGAGTGCAGATCACGCTCAAGTTAGTTCTTCATCCACTACTGGTTGGAGTCTGCTAAGCGTGTGTCACTGCCTCATCCTTTTAATTTTTTTTTTTGTAATTGGTGCTCCTCCATTCAATTTCAATTAACTCTCATCTATTAGTGTGACGCGCTTCCATCCGTATACAGTACATTGGTTGCAAACACTATAGAAGTACATAAAGGAGCCTTTCAGAGCTAGTGAACAGTTGTGTGCAGTGTTCACGGCTGTCTGGGAGGTCTCTTTGTGAGTGCAGATAACGCTCAAGTTAGTTCTTCAACCACTGCTGGTTGGAGTCTGCTGAGCGTGTGTCACTGCCTCATCCTTTAAATTTTTGGCTAATTGGTGCTGCTCCATTCTATTTCAATAAACTCTAATCTATTAGTGTGACGCGCTTCCATCCGTATTCAATACATTGGTTGGAAACACTATAGAAGTAAATAAAGGAGCCTTTCAGAGCTAGTAAACAGTTGTGTGCAGTGTTCACGGCTGTCTGGGAGGTCTCTTTGTGAGTGCAGATCAGGCTCAAGTTAGTTCTTCAACCACTGCTGGTTGGAGTCTGCTGAGCGTGTGTCACTGCCTCATCCTTTAAATTTTTGGCTAATTGGTGCTGCTCCATTCTATTTCAATAAACTCTAATCTATTAGTGTGATGCGCTTCCATCCGTATCCAATACATTGGTTGCAAACACTATAGAAGTACATAAAGGAGCCTTTCAGAGCTAGTGAACAGTTGTGTGCAGTGTTCACGGCTGTCTGGGAGGTCTCTTTGTGAGTGCAGATAACGCTCAAGTTAGTTCTTCAACCACTGCTGGTTGGAGTCTGCTGAGCGTGTGTCACTGCCTCATCCTTTAAATTTTTGGCTAATTGGTGCTGCTCCATTCTATTTCAATAAACTCTAATCTATTAGTGTGACGCGCTTCCATCCGTATCCAATACATTGGTTGGAAACACTATAGAAGTACATAAAGGATCCTTTCAGAGCTAGTAAACAGTTGTGTGCAGTGTTCACGGCTGTCTGGGAGGTCTCTTTGTGAGTGCAGATCAGGCTCAAGTTAGTTCTTCAACCACTGCTGGTTGGAGTCTGCTGAGCGTGTGTCACTGCCTCATCCTTTAAATTTTTGGCTAATTGGTGCTGCTCCATTCTATTTCAATAAACTCTAATCTATTAGTGTGACGCGCTTCCATCAGTATCCAATACATTGGTTGCAAACACTATAGAAGTACATAAAGGAGCCTTTCAGAGCTAGTGAACAGTTGTCTGCAGTGTTCACGGCTGTCTGGGAGGTCTCTTTGTGAGTGCAGATCACGCTCAAGTTAGTTCTTCATCCACTGCTGGTTGGAGTCTGCTAAGCGTGTGTCACTGCCTCATCCTTTTAACTTTTTTTTTTGTAATTGGTGCTGCTCCATTCAATTTCAATTATCTCTCATCTATTAGTGTGACGCGCTTCCATCCATATCCAATACATTGGTTGCAAACACTATAGCAGTACATAAAGGAGCCTGTTATGTTTCGGTAGCTGAGGAGTGCAGGTAAAAAAGGCAATACACCAGAGCAGTTGGAATCTATGAGATTGCAGTACCCTGACTAATCACCACAACTAGAGGCAGCCGTGGAGCGTTCCTACGTTGGTCCTAGACGCCTCGTCACAGCCTGAGAAACTAACTACACCTAAAGATAGAAAGAGGAAAGCTATCTGCCCCGGAGCAGATCCCCAAAGAGCATAGAAAGCCCCCAAACATGTAATGGCGGTTAGACAAGAGGAAATACAGACACAGACAGAAAATAGTATGAGCAAACGTTGGGGCCCAAACTACCTAAATAGAAAAGGATAGGAAGGGCACTTACTGCAATCCCAAAAAACCCTGAAAAGCACCAACTCTACTAATTTCAAAAACACCTGGAGATCACACGACCTCTACCACCTAAATTAGTTCTCTGGTGTAACAAAATCAAAACAGCAGCCACTGAAAAAACTGGAAAAAGCAAATGTACAAACATCAGTGGCTGAACTAAACTGAGAGGGCAAAAGCCCCCGAAGGGGACCCTGAAGGCCCCCACAGAAGTGCAGGACAAAATGCAAAAGTCAAGCACAAAAACAAAAAGAAGAAAATGTCTTATCTGTTAGCAGGAAATGCAGACTCGACACAGCAGGCTACAAAGGAAGCAGGAATCAAGGATTGAGACCAGAACAATTGATCACCGGCAACCCTGATGGGAAGGCGACTCCCTTATATAAGACCAGTCAGTAACACCTGATTCCCAATCCTCACAATCTTCACTGGACAGTCCAGTACCGCTTGTAACCACCAGAGGGAGCCTCTGCTCAGAACTCATTTCAAGTCCATTCACAACAGGAGCCTTTCAGACCTAGTGAACAGTTGTCTGCAGTGTTCACGTCTGTCTGGGAGGTTTCTTTGTGAGTGCAGATCACGCTCAAGTTAGTTCTTCAACCACTGCAGGTTGGAGTCTGCTGAGCGTGTGTCACTGCCTCATCCTTTAAATTTTTGGCTAATTGGTGCTGCTCCATTTTATTTCAATAAACTCTAATCTATTAGTGTGATGCGCTTCCATTCGTATCCAATACATTGGTTGCAAACACTATAGAAGTACATAAAGGAGCCTTTCAGAGCTAGTGAACAGTTGTGTGCAGTGTTCACGGCTATCTAGGAGGTCTCTTTGTGAGTGCAGATCACGCTCAAGTTAATTCTTCAACAACTGCTCGTTGGAGTCTGCTGAGCGTGTGTCACTGCGTCATCCTTTAAATTTTTGGCTGATTGGTGCTCCTCCATTCTATTTCAATAAACTCTAATCTATTAGTGTGACGCGCTTCCATCCGTATCCAATACATTGGTTGCAAACACTATAGAAGTACATAAAGGAGCCTTTCAGAGCTAGTGAACAGTTGTCTGCAGTGTTCACGGCTGTCTGGGAGGTCTCTTTGTGAGTGCAGATAACGCTCAAGTTAGTTCTTCAACCACTGCTGGTTGGAGTCTGCTGAGCGTATGTCACTGCCTCATCCTTTAAATTTTTGGCTAATTGGTGCTGCTCCATTCTATTTCAATAAACTCTTAACTATTAGTTTGATGCGCTTCCATCCGTATCCAATACATTGGTTGCAAACACTATAGAAGTACATAAAGGAGCCTTTCAGAGCTAGTAAATATTTGTGTGCAGTGTTCACGGCTGTCTGGGAGGTCTCTTTGTGAGTGCAGATCACGCTCAAGTTAGTTTTTCAACCACTGCAGGTTGGAGTCTACTGAGCGTGTGTCACTGCCTCATCCTTTAAATCTTTGGCTAATTGGTGCTGCTACATTCTATTTCAATAAACTCTAATCTATTAGTGTGACGCGCTTCCATCCGTATCCAATACATTGGTTGCAAACACTATAGAAGTACATAAAGGAGCCTTTCAGACCTAGTGAACAGTTGTCTGCAGTGTTCACGGCTGTCTGGGAGGTCTCTTTGTGAGTGCAGATCACGCTCAAGTTAGTTCTTCATCCACTGCTGGTTGGAGTCTGATAAGCGTGTGTCACTGCCTCATCCTTTAAATTTTTTTTTTGTAATTGGTGCTGCTCCATTCAATTTCAATTAACTCTCATCTATTAGTGTGACGCACTTCCATCCGTATCCAATACATTGGTTGCAAACACTATAGAAGTACATAAAGGAGCCTTTCAGAGCTAGTGAACAGTTGTGTGCAGTGTTCACGGCTGTCTGGGAGGTCTCTTTGTGAGTGCAGATCACGCTCAAGTTAGTTCTTCATCCACTGCTGGTTGGAGTCTGCTAAGCGTGTGTCACTGCCTCATCCTTTAAATTTTGGGCTAATTGGTGCTGCTCCATTCTATTTCAATAAACTCTAATCTATTAGTGTGACGCACTTCCATCCGTATCCAATACATTGGTTGCAAACACTATAGTAGTACATAAAGGAGCCTTTCAAAGCTAATGAACAGTTGTGTGCAGTGTTCACGGCTGTCTGGGAGGTCTGTTTGTGAGTGCAGATCATGCTCAAGTTAGTTCTTCAACCACTGCTGGTTGGAGTCTGCTGAGCGTGTGTCACTGCCTCATCCTTTAAATTTTTGGCTAATTGGTGCTGCTCCATTCTATTTCAATAAACTCTAATCTATTAGTGTGACGCGCTTCCATCCGTATCCAATACATTGGTTGCAAACACTATAGAAGTACATAAAGGAGCCTTTCAGAGCTAGTGAACAGTTGTCTGCAGTGTTCACGACTGTCTGGGACGTCTCTTTGTGAGTGCCGATCACGCTCAAGATAGTTCTTCAACCACTGCTGGTTGGAGTCTGCTGAGCGTGTGTCACTGCCTCATCCTTTAATTTTTTTTTGTATTGGTGCTGCTCCATCAATTTCAATTAACTCTCATCTATTAGTGTGACGCACTTCCATCCGTATCCAATACATTGGTTGCAAACATTATAGAAGTACATAAAGGAGCCTTTCAGAGCTAGTGAACAGTTGTGTGCAGTGTTCACGGCTGTCTGGGAGGTCTCTTTGTGAGTGCAGATCACGCTCAGTTAGTTCTTCATCCACTGCTGGTTGGAGTCTGCTAGCGTGTGTCACTGCCTCATCTTTAAATTTTTGTAATTGGTGCTGCTCCATTCATTTCAATTAACTCTATCTATTAGTGTGACGCACTTCCATCCGTATCCAATACATTGTTGCAACACTATAGAAGTACATAAAGGAGCCTTTCAGAGCTAGTGAACAGTTGTTGCAGTGTTCACGGCTGTCTGGGAGGTCTCTTTGTGAGTGCAGATCACGCTCAAGTTAGTTCTTCATCCACTGCTGGTTGGAGTCTGCTAAGCGTGTGTCACTGCCTCATCCTTTAAATTTTTTTTTTGTAATTGGTGCTGCTCCATTCAATTTCAATTAACTCTCATCTATTAGTGTGACGCACTTCCATCCGTATCCAATACATTGGTTGCAAACACTATAGAAGTACATAAGGAGCCTTTCAGAGCTAGTGAACAGTTGTCTGCAGTGTTCACGGCTGTCTGGGACGTCTCTTTGTGAGTGCAGATCACGCTCAAGATAGTTCTTCAACCACTGCTGGTTGGAGTCTGCTGAGCGTGTGTCACTGCCTCATCCTTTAAATTTTGGGCTAATTGATGCTGCTCCATCTATTTCAATAAACTCTAATCTATTAGTGTGACGCGCTTCCATCCGTATCCAATACATTGATTGCAAACACTATAAAAGTACACAAAGGAGCCTTTCAGAGCTAGTGAACAGTTGTCTGCAGTGTTCACGGCTGTCTGGGAGGTCTCTTTGTGAGTGCAGATCACGCTCAAGTTAGTTCTTCATCCACTGCTGGTTGGAGTCTGCTAAGCGTGTGTCACTGCCTCATCCTTTTAATTTTTTTTTTGTAATTGGTGCTGCTCCAATTTAATTTCAATTAACTCTCATCTATTAGTGTGACGCACTTCCATCCGTATCCAATACATTGGTTGCAAACACTATAGAAGTACATAAAGGAGCCTTTCAGAGCTAGTGAACAGTTGTGTGCAGTGTTCACGGCTGTCTGGGAGGTCTCTTTGTGAGTGCAGATCACGCTCAAGTTAGTTCTTCAACCACTGCTGGTTGGAGTCTGCTGAGCGTGTGTCACTGCCTCATCCTTTAAATTTTTGGCTAATTGGTGCTGCTCCATTCTATTTCAATAAACTCTAATCTATTAGTGTGACGCGCTTCCATCCGTATCCAATACATTGATTGCAAACACTATAGAAGTACACAAAGGAGCCTTTCAGAGCTAGTGAACAGTTGTCTGCAGTGTTCACGGCTGTCTGGGAGGTCTCTTTGTGAGTGCAGATCACGCTCAAGTTAGTTCTTCATCCACTGCTGGTTGGAGTCTGCTAAGCGTGTGTCACTGCCTCATCCTTTAAATTTTTTTTTTGTAATTGGTGCTGCTCCATTCAATTTCAATTAACTCTCATCTATTAGTGTGACGCACTTCCATCCGTATCCAATACATTGGTTGCAAACACTAAAGAAGTACATAAAGGAGCCTTTCAGAGCTAGTGAACAGTTGTGTGCAGTGTTCACGGCTGTCTGGGAGGTCTCTTTGTGAGTGCAGATCGCGCTCAAGTTAGTTCTTCAACCACTGCTGGTTGGAGTCTGCTGAGCGTGTGTCACTACCTCATCCTTAAAATTTTTGGCTAGTTGGTGCTGCTCCATTCTATTTCAATAAACTCTAATCTATTAGTGTGACACGCTTCCATCCGTATCCAATACATTGGTTGCAAACACTATAGAAGTACATAAAAGAGCCTTTCAGAGCTAGTGAACAGTTGTGTGCAGTGTTCACGGCTGTCTGGGAGGTCTCTTTGTGAGTGCAGATCACGCTCAAGTTAGTTCTTCATCCACTGCTGGTTGGAGTCTGCTAAGCATGTGTCACTGCCTCATTCTTTTATTTTTTTTTTCTAATTGGTGCTGCTCCATTCAATTTCAATTAGATCTCATCTATTAGTGTGACGCGCTTCCATCCGTATCCAATACTTTGGTTGCAAACACTATAGAAGTACAAAAAGGCGCCTTTCAGACCTAGTGAACAGTTGTCTGCAGTGTTCCCGGCTGTCTGGGAGGTTTCTTTGTGAGTGCAGATCACGCTCAAGTTAGTTCTTCATCCACTGCTGGTTGGAGTCTGCAAGCGTGTGTCACTGCCTCATCCTTTTAACCCCTTCACCCCCAAGGGTGGTTTGCACGTTAATGACGGGCCAATTTTTACAATTCTGACCACTGTCTCTTTATGAGGTTATAACTTTGGAACGCTTCAACGGATATTTGCGATTCTAAGATTGTTTTCTCGTGACATATTGTACTTCACGTTAGAAGTAAAATTTCTTTGATATAATTTGCGTTTATTTTTGAAAAAAATGCAAATATGGCGAAAGTTTTTAAAATTTTGCAATTTTCAAACTTTGAATTTTTATTCCTTAAAATAGAGAAATATATCACACAAAATAGTTAAGAAATAACATTTTCCACATGTCTACTTTACATCAGCACAATTTTGGAACCAAAATTTTTTTTTGTTAGGAAGTTATAAGGGTTAAAAGTTGACCAGCGATTTCTCATTTTTACAACAAAATTTACAAAGCCATTTTTTTTAGAGACCACCTCACATTTGAAGTCACTTTGAGGGGTCTATATGGCAGAAAATATCCAAAAGTGACACCATTCTAATTACTGCACCCCTCAAGGTACTCAAAACCACATTCAAGAAGTTTATTAACCCTTCAGGTGCTTCACAGGAACTAAAGCAACGTGGAAGGAAAACATGAATATTTAACTTTTTAGTCACAAAAATGATCTTTTACAAACTTTTTTTTTATTTTCACAAGGGTAAATAAGATAAGGTTGTTATGCAATTTCTCCTGAGTATGCCAATACCCAATATGTGGGGGAAAACCACTGTTTGTGCACACGGCAGAGCTCGTAAGGGAAGGAGCGCCGTTTGACTTTTTCAAGCTTAAATTGGCTGGAATTGAGATTGGACGCCATGTCGCGTTTGGAGAGCCCCTGATGCGTCTAAACAGTGGAAACCCCCACAAGTGACACCATTTTTGAAACTAGACCCCCTAAGGTACATATTTAGATCTGTTGTGAGCACTTTGAACCCCCAAGTGTTTCACAAAAGTTTATAATGCCTGGGTGTGAAAAAAAAAAAATTTCCACAAAAATGATTTTTTAGTCCCAAATTTTTGAATTTTCCCAAGGAAATTGGACCCCAAAAGTTGTTGTCCAATTTGTCCTGAGTACGCTGATACCCCATATGTGGGGGGGGAAACTGTTTGGGCGCACGGCAGGGCTTGGAAAGGAAGTAGTAACGTTTTGGAATGCAGACGTTGATGGGGGTCATGTTCCGTTTGCAGTGCCCCAGATGAGCCTAAACAGTGGAAACCTCCCATAAGTGACCCCATTTTGGAAACTAGACCCCCTAAGGAACTTATCTAGATCTTTGGTGAGCACTTTGAACCCCCATGTGCCTCACACAAGTTTATAATGCCCGGGCATGAAAATAAAAAATCCTATTTTTTTCCCACAAAAATTATCTTTTAGTCACTAATTTTTTATTTTCCCAAGGGTAACAGGAGAAATTGGACCACATAAGTTGTTGTCCAATTTGTCCTGAGTACGCTGATACCCATATGTGGGGGGGAACCACTGTTTGGGCGCACGGCAGAGCTCTGAAGGGAAGGAGCACCATTTGACTTTTTCCAACCAAAATTGGCTGGAATTGAGATTGGGTACAATGTTGCATTTGGAGAGCCCCTGATGTGCCTAAACAGTGGAAACCACCAACAAATGACCCCATTTGGGAAACTAGACCCCCTAAGGAACTTATCTAGATCTTTGGTGAGCAATTTGAACCCCCAAGTGCTTCACACAAGTTTATAACGTAGAGCCGTAAAATTTAAAAATCATATTTTTTCCACAAAAATGATCTTTTTACCCCAATTTTTATTTTTCCAAGGGTAATAAGACTCCAAAAGTTATTGTGTAATTTGTCCTGAGTGCGCTGATACCCCATATGTGGGAGTAAACCACTGTTTGGGTGCATGGCAGAGTTTGGAAGAGAAGGAGCGCCGTCTGACTTTTTCAACGCAGAATTGGCTGGACGCCATGTCGTGTTTGGAGAGCTCCTGATCTGCCTAAACAGTGGAAACCCCAATAAATGACACCATTTTGGAAACTAGACCCCTCAAGGAACTTATCTAGATGTGTGGTGAGAACTTTGAACCCCCAGGTGTTTCACTAAAGTTTATAACGTACAGCCGTAAAATAAAAAATCTTTTTTTTTTTTTACAAAAATGATTTTTTCGCCCCCAATATTTTATTTTCACAAGGGTAACAGAAGAAATTGGAACCCAAAAGTTGTTGTCCAATTTGTCCTCAGTACGCTGATACCCAATATGTGGGCGAAAACTACTGTATGGGCACACTTCGGGGCTCGGAAGGGAAGTATTGACGTTTTGGATTGCAGACTTTGATGGAATGGTCTGGGGGCGTCATGTCGCATTTGGAGAGCCCCTGATGCACCTAAACAATGGAAACCCCCACAAGTGACCCCATTTTGGCAAATAGACCCCACAAGGAACTTATCTAGATGTGTGGTGAGCACTTTGAACCCCGAAGTGCTTCACAGAAGTTTATAACGTGCAGCCGTAAAAATAAAAAATCTTTTTTTTTTTTTACAAAAATGATTTTTTCTCCCCAATATTTTATTTTCACAAGGGTAACAGGAGAAATTGGACCCCAAAAGTTGTTGTCCAATTTGTCCTGAGTACGCTGATACCCAATATGTGGGAGAAAACTACTGTATGGGTACACGTTGGGGCTCGGAAGGGAAGTAGTAACGTTTTGGATTGCAGACTTTGATGGAATGGTCTGGGGTAGTGTTGAGCATTCCGATACCGCAAGTATCGGGTATCGGCCGATATTCGCGTTATCGGAATTCCGATACTTAATTCCGATACTTTTTCCATATCGTATACCGGAATCGGAAGTTCCCATAATTCTTTGAGAGGCAATGTGATTTTAGTCAGCCAATGAGGAATCCTACGAAGTGTGGGCACATCCTGTGATGCTGCGGTCATCTTAACTAATGGCATGGCTGTGATTGGCTGCTGAAATGATGTCAGAATGCACTATAAAAGGCGCCGCCGCCATTTTAGCGTCACTGTGCTGTGAACTCAGTAAGGGACAGAACGCTACTCTGCTCACTCTGAGGGACAGTTAGATATTGCGATTTTGTGTACTACTGTGCTTGAGGCAGGCTAGTTTACCAACCGCTGTGTAAAGCTTCATTTTGCCAGTGTTGTTTTAACAGCTCTGTGCAAGGTGTGTGTGTGACAGTGCAGGTGACGCTGCAGTTTGCTCTGCATCCACCGCTGTTTGTAGGCATCTGCACGTGTCCCTTTTTTTTTTTTTTTTTTTTTTTATTTTATTTAGTGGAATTGGTGCAGCTCCATTATATTAGAAAAAAATCAAATCTATTAGTGTGACGTGCTTCCATCCGTATACAATACATTGGTTGCAAACACTATAGAAGTACAGAAAGGAGCTTTTCACAGATTGTGGACAGTTGTGTTTCAGTGTTCACTTCAGTCTGTGTTTTTTACTTTTTTGAGTGCAGATCACGCTCCAGTTACATGTTCAAGCACTGCTGCTTGTACTCTGCTGAGTGTGTCTCAGTGGCTCATCCTTTTCATTTATCTCCAATTGGTTCTGCTACATTCCATTTAAAATAAATCTAATCTATTAGTGTGACGCGCTTCCATCCGTATACAATACATTGGTTGCAAACACTATAGAAGTACAGAAAGGAGCTTTTCACAGATTGTGGACAGTTGTGTTTCAGTGTTCACTTCAGTCTGTGTTTTTTACTTTTTTGAGTGCAGATCACGCTCCAGTTACATGTTCAAGCACTGCTGCTTGTACTCTGCTGAGCGTGTCTCAGTGGCTCATCCTTTTCATTTATCTCCAATTGGTTCTGCTACATTCCATTTAAAATAAATCTAATCTATTAGTGTGACGCGCTTCCATCCGTATACAATACATTGGTTGCAAACACTATAGAAGTACAGAAAGGAGCTTTTCACAGATTGTGGACAGTTGTGTTTCAGTGTTCACTTCAGTCTGTGTTTTTTACTTTTTTGAGTGCAGATCACGCTCCAGTTACATGTTCAAGCACTGCTGCTTGTACTCTGCTGAGCGTGTCTCAGTGGCTCATCCTTTTCATTTATCTCCAATTGGTTCTGCTACATTCCATTTAAAATAAATCTAATCTATTAGTGTGACGCGCTTCCACCCGTATACAATACATTGGTTGCAAACAATATAGAAGTACACAAACGGGCCTTTCACAGCTACTGAACATGGGTTTTTAATTTTTAACTAAAATATGTATTTTTTCAAATGACACAAATATAAGTAATGTTGAAGAGGAATAGTCCTACATCCATTGTTTGCACAATATTACAGGTGTACATCATGTCCCTTAATCAACAATGTATTATTATATTTACTTGTATGCTTTTATTTAAAAGCCAAGAACACAGAAGGATAACCTTCGCACTGCAGCTGTTGTCAAAGTTCAACCCACATTATGCACTTCCAACATTGCAGCATTTGAGGCATGATGTGAGTTGGATTGGTCAAAGTTATGGAGTGAGAAGGTTCACCATCAGTACCCTATAGCATAAGTATGCTTTTGTGTTAGCATTTGTGTTAGACATGTGGATATCTGCCATAATATGTCACAATTATTTAGTTACAGATTTGTTACCAACACTAATCATTGAATGGTTTTAAATTTGACGTTTCACTTGTTTACAGCTTAGAAATAAGGGTGTAGCCTGATATCTATGTGTAGCACTAGCCACTTTAACATGTCATGTTTTTTTAAACATGTGTAGCTAGGTAGCAGTAATTTTTGCCGGACACACAGCAGGGGAACAGCAGGCGTTACTGAACCCCACTATCACTATAGCTTGTGTATTGGTCTGTGGACACGACACTTCTGAGCAGCAACTGGCAGTGTTGTAGCCCAGGGAGTATAGCTCAGGTGGTAGAAAGATGAACATAACAGGAGACATGGAAAACGTTGTCAACCAGTTAGTTAATCTGAAACCGGACAGGCAAATTCAGGCGAGATCCATGCCTAGTTCATTTTCAGAAAAGTAAGCCGTTCTACATTATCGTAGGATAGTCGCATGCAACGGTCTGTTAGTACACCACCTGCAGCAGTAAAGACGCGCTCCGATAATACACTGCCAGCAGATCAAGCCAGCACCTCCAATGCATACTGGCTAAGCTCTGGCCATGTATCCAGCTTAGAGACACAAAACTTGAATGGGGAAGAGCCATCTGGGAGTACACTGAGAGGGCAAGACATGTAGTCTGTCACCATCTTACGGAAATGTTGCCTCCTGCTGACTGGAGCCGTCTCGGATGGTGTAGACATTGGTGGCGCTGCCACAAAACTTCGACACATTTGGAACATACTGTTCTTGCCCTGTGCAGAGGCGCTGCTTGTGCTCCCTCTTGTTGCAGAGCTGTCTCCACTGCCTCGACGCACAGAGCTGCTTTGTAAATCAGTAGCAGCAGCAGTGCTCTCGGCTGGAATGGAGAACATTATGGATTGCACCAGTGTGTCTTGGTACTTCCGCATTTTACGCTCCCGGTTCAACGGTGTGATGAGGCTTTGTAAGTTGTCCCGGTAGCGAGGGTCTAGGAGGGTGTACACCCAATAATCAGACGTGGTGTGAATGTGTTCGATGCGGCGGTCGTTTCTCAGCCACTGCAGCATGAAATCAACCATGTGCTGCAGACTCCCAACTGGCCAAGAAACGTTGTCCCCTGCAAGAGGCGTCATCTCCGCCTGCTGTGCATCACCCCACCCTTGGTCTACATACTGACTAGAGCATTGTCTACCTCCCTCTGGAGCGATGTCTTCCTCCTCCATTGACTCCTCCTCATCCTCCTCACAAAGTCCTTCAAATACATATAAATTTACAAAATTTAAAACTCAAAATTTAAAAACTTTGTATCATAATTCTGTAACATCAGTTTATGGAAACACAATAGCATTACAAAAGGATAGACAAAAAATGTACATTATGTGCTTTGTAAATACATTAAAAGTATGTAATGGTTATGAAAATATAGACAGCGACTCTGGAGGTTCAATTGTTGATACAGCATGGTACTTTGAAAGTCCTCCAGCCCTTTGTGAGGAACCACGTTGCGCTGACTGTCCAGAAGGTGATGGAATTTGTGACTCCTCATCCTCCACCTCTTCCAAAACCTCATGCCTTAGTGCTTGCAGTGTTTTTTGAAGCAGGCAGATAAGGGGGACAGTCAGGCTGACTAGTGCATCATCTGCACTCGCCATCCGCGTTGACTCATCAAACGCACGCAAAACGTGGCAGATATCCTTCATAGAGTTATTCGCCACTCATTACACTGGCAGTGGCTGCCCATTCATTATAGGATCCAATTCTAATTACTGGTTCCACCAACATAGCTCTCCACAGCGCAGCACCCCCCTACATCTCCTCCCTTATTTATATTTATCGGCCTAACCGACTGCTGCACTCTGCAAACGACCTTCGACTAACCTCTGCACTAATCCGTACCTCCCACTCCCAACTCCAAGACTTCACCCGCGCTGCGCCAATCCTCTGGAATGCTCTACCCCAAGAAATTAGGACTATCCGCAATTTGGATGGTTTCAGGCGCTCCCTCAAAACACATTTGTTCACAGTGGCCTATCACATTCACTAATCAAAGTCATTCTATGTGTAATTCTGTGTGTGTAGCCCATTCACTATCTCCATGCATCCCTCACTTCCTTAAAATGGCTGGACCATCATTGTAAAAACACCATTGTATATAAACACCTGTACTTTGTATCTCCCACACCTCATTGTAGATTGTAAGCTTTCACCAGCAGGGGCGGCTGATTTTGCTTTAATTATTGTATTGTTAACGTTGTTACTTATGACTCGTGTTTTGAAACTGTTAAACTGTAAAGCACTGCGGAATATTATGGCGCTATATAAATAAATAATATTATTATTCTTATTATAGAGGCCCACTCAGTAGTGGTGAAGTGTGAACGCCGCAAATTGCGAGTTGACTGCGCCTGATGCAGCTGATACTCCATTACTGTTGGCTGCTGCTCACACAACCGCTCCAACATATGTAACGAGGAATTCCACCTGGTGGGTACGTCACATATAATGCGATGTTCATGAAGGTGAAATCTGCGTTGCAGAGCTGCAATCAGCGATCTGGCCATGCTGGAACGTCGCAAGTGAGCGCACTCTAGGCGGACCTTGTGCAGCAGTGCATCAAGATCCGGATAGTCCCTCAAAAAACTCTGCACGACCAAGTTGAGCACATATGACAGACATGGTATGTGAGTGAGGTTGCCAAGGCCCAGAGCTGACACCAGATTTCGGCCATTGTCACACACTACCAAGCCTGCCTGTAGATTCTCTTCCAAAAACCACACGTCGCTCTCCTGCTTTATGGCATTACAGAGCTCCTGCGCTGTGTGGCTAAGATTCCCCATGGAAATTAATTTCAGGATGGCCTGTTGACATTTGGACACGGCTGTGCTCATATCGGTCGCAACAGGTAAACGTTCACGGGTCCATGTGGAGGTAGACCGTGACGGCTCCTGCAGCGATGATTCTGAGGAACTGGAATAGGAGGAGGAATCAATGTGTACAGACTTGATTCCTGCAATCCTTGGAGTTGGCAGAACACGTACAGCGCCACTCGCAAGATCAGTACCCGGCTGCACAACATTGACCCAATGGGCAGTGAGGGAAAGGTATTGTCCCTGGCCATGGGTGTTAGAACCCTCTTGTTAGGTTTTGTTTCAGTTTGCTGGTCACATGACCTTTTTTCCCTATTTAGTCTGGCTCCGCCCTTCTGGCTTTGCTTGACTTCATTGTATTATCTACTGTTAAGCTAGCCGGGTGCTTAGGTGCCTTAATCTGTGAGTTTTGCTTGATGTTAGGATCACAAAGTATTTATTTTTCTGTTTAATTATCCATGCTACAATTTATGTTAGGACTAGGAGGTGTCCACCTTTTCTCCCAGTCCCTAGATCTTGTAGGGATTACTCCCTCGCAACTATAGGTCTTCGTTCACACTAGATGAGGACTTTAGCGGGTCTGGTCGCAGGATCAGGTTCCCCGTTACATCGTAGGGATTCAGCTTAGTTGTATTGTAGGGACAGAATTCCCTTCTTTCCTTACTGGTTGTAGCAGATCATAACAATGGGTACTGGTCCACGCATCGGTGGTCAGGTGGACCTTGCTACTGAGGGCTTTTAGTAGCGCATGTTTAATTTTTCCCTCAACATGCTTTTGCAGACCAGGGACGGCTTGCCTGCTGAAATGAAATCGGCTTGGCACATTGTATTGTGGGATTGACAATGATATTCAGTTACGGAAACTGTCTGTCTCCACCAGCCTGAATCACAGCATTTCAAGGGACAGGAGTTTTGCAATGCCAGCATTCAGAGCCTGTGCTCGTGCATGGTTTGCGGAGTATGGCCGTCTTTTATCCCATGCCTGTGCTACCGCTGGCTGTTTTGTGGCCTGGGAGTGTGAGGATGACAGGGAACTTGCTGCTGTGTGTGGAATAACAGTTTGTCTCTGGACAACAGTGGCCGAGGTTCTTCCATGGCGATCCTGTGAGGAAGCATAACCAGCTGTGTGTGAGCTCGATGAAGAGGCTTCAACACAACCTGAAGATGTAGGTGCTGCTGTAGGTTGGCCTACATCTCCAGTGTGTCTTTGTAACTCAACTACGTGCTTTGTCCGCACATGTTTCCACATATTTGTGGTATTGAGGTGACTGACACTTTTAGCTATTTTTAATTTTTGATTACACAGCTTGCATTTCACATAGCAAATATCATGTGCAAGTGTGTGAAAAAAGGACCACGCAGTGCAAGTCCTGGGAGCGCACGTTTTGACTTTTGGAAGACAACTGCTCCGAACAGGTGCCAAACTGGAGGCTACAGGCAACCGAGTCTGCAGCCTAACTCTCCCTCCTGTTTGTACCGTTGGGGCAATGTCTTCCTCTATCTTCCTTCTATCACTAACCATTTCTCTAGGCCTCTCCCAGCTTTCAACCAAAGTACTGGTTCTCACCCACAAAGCTCTCCACAGTGCAGCACCCCTCCTACATCTCCTCCCTCATTTCTATCTATCGGCCTAACCGACTGCTGCGCTCTGCAAACGACTTTCGACTAACCTCTGCACTAATACGTACCTCCCACTCCCGACTCCAAGACTTCTCCTGCTCTACGCCAATCCTCTGGAATGCTGTACCCCAAGAAATTAGGACTATCCACAATTTGCATGGTTTCAGGCGCTCCCTCAAAACACATTTGTTCAGAGCGGCCTATCACATTCACTAATCAAAGTCATTCTATGTATTCTGTGTAAGTGTGTGTGTGTCTCTAGCCCATTCACTATCTCCATCCCTCAGTCCCTTAAGATGGCTGGAACATCATTGTAAATGCACCATTGTATATAAACACCTATACTTTGTATCTCCCCCATCTCATTGTACATTGTAAGCTGTCACGAGCAGGGGCGACTTATTTAGCTTAAATTATTGTATTGTTAACGTTGTTACTTATGACTTGTGTTCTGAAACTGCTAAACTGTAAAGCGCTGCGGAATATGATGGCGCTATATAAATAAATATTATTATTATTCCTCTGAGCTGCTCCCACCACCTTCCTGTTCTTCATGCCATGTTGGGTATTGGACCTCATCATCTCCACTACCCTCTTCCAACACCTGCTGTTGGGTGGTCTGGCCAGCACCATGCTCAACAGAAACTGGCACCTGGGTCTCATCATCATCATCAGATGCGTTCTGCGGTGTGCTGACCATCGGCACTGTCTCACCCGCCTCTTCAGATTCAGAGAGACACAGCTGTTGCGCATCACTGCATACTCCCTCTTCTTCACATTACAGAATGCTGCTTGGCTGGGCCCCTGTTTGCAAGCCAATAGATTCTGAGAACAGAAGCAGACACTCAGCTGGCTCCTGTACAGAACTCTCTGACTGCCTGGGCAATTTGCCAGGCGGTGAAGAGACAGATGGTTGCCCAACAGTGCTGTGGTCCTGAGAGGAGGTGGAAGCAATTGAAGTCGATGCATTGGCTGAGATCCAAACAACAACGGCTTCAATTTGTTCTTCCCGCAGCAGGGGGGTACTCCGAGCTCCTACAAAAGTGCGCATAAAGGAACGCTCACGGCCCGGGGAAAACTGGTGGATGCTGTGTCACTGGGGGCCGCAGCAGCCACAGAATCCCCACGTCCTCTCCCTGAAGAAACTCCACGACCACGTGCCTTACTCCCTGCCTTCTTCATCTTGGTAGATTGATAAAGAAAGTCTGAAAAGTTATAAGGCCTAAGTGTGGTTATTCCGCAGAGACTGCAGTGAACACTGCACACAACTGTTCAGTAGGTGTGAAAGGCCCCTTTGTGTACTTCTATAGTGTTTGCAACCAATGTATTGTATACGGATGGAAGCGCGTCACACTAATAGATTTTATTTATTTGTAATAGAATGGAGCAGCAACAATTAGAGAAAAATTTCAAGGATGTGCCAGTGACACACGCTCAGCAGACTACAACCAGCAGTGGTTGAAGAACTAACTGGAGCGTGATCTGCACTCCAAAAAGGAAAACCTCAGACTACAGTGAACACTGCACACAACTGTTCACTACCCAACGCGTCTCAGCAGGAAGGCAGTCTGTGCGTCAAAACAAAGGCGCAAGCATACATCCACGTACCCTGTTTATAAAGCTATATAAAAAAAATTATGTAGTAGTGACGCACACTTTATTGAGGTACAGTATTACATCGCCATTCACCATCTGTGGCTATGCAGTCTCATCTATATATACCTTATCTATCCGTTGTCATGCTTGCAAGTCGACAGTCAGGCATAAATAGCAATTTTCGCTATGCACTATGCACTTTTTAAAGGTTATGTTTGTTAATAAACATGATTATTGCCACATATTATGAGTATTACATGATGGAAATTGTATAATTTTGTATAAACTGTTTAGTGACATTATTCAGCAAATGTAACATTTTAGTAATGTCACAGATAACTTGTAATGCTGATGATGTTTTGAAGTCAGACATTCATTGTCTATACAATAAAAATGGTGTACATACTGTTACTTATCCATCATTAATGGATTCAGATATGTACTTGTATGCTTTTATGTACAACCGTATAGCAGATTCCTTAACTAATTTATTTTGTGGTTTGCATTGCTGTTCAACATGTTAATGTATGTGTTTATGTTTGTCAATTCTTTATTTATCTAGATATTAGTTTAAATGAAATCATCATCTTATGGTAGTAAAGGTTATCTTTCTCTTGTTTGAAGTATAGACATTTAAAATTGACAGGTAACAAGGAAATTACTTGATCTAGTATTTAAACATCCTCCTTGACCCTGGGCTCCAACACCGCCAGTTGTTGCTCGGAAGTGCTGTTAGCACAGTCAACACTTGCTCCTGTGTTACTGGGGTTCAGTAACGTCAGCTGGTCCTCGGTTGTGCCATTGGCTCTTTTCCTTCTGCTGCCCCTCCGGGTTCCAGCACAGTCAGCTGGTCCTCGTTACTTGCATTGGCTCTTGTACCTTCTGCTACCCGTCCGGGTTCCAGTACCGTCAACTGGTTCTCCGCAGTGCCTTTGGCCTAGGTGCCTCCATCTCGGTATCCGAGTTCCAGCAACGTCTGCTGGTCCTTGGTAGTGCTTTGGAGCACAGGTACCTCCTGCTTAGTAACCGTGTCCCAGTAACGTCAGCTGGTCCTCGGTTGTGCCATTGGCTCTTTTCCTTCTGCTGCCCCTCCGGGTTCCAGTACCGTCAACTGGTTCTCCGCAGTGCCTTTGGTCTAGGTGCCTCCATCTCGGTATCCGAGTTCCAGCAACGTCTGCTGGTCCTTGGTAGTGCTTTGGAGCACAGGTACCTCCTGCTTAGTAACCGTGTCCCAACTGTGAACTTTCTTCTGCTTCGTAGTCAAGGATTGGTGCTACGGTAGAAATACAAGATACTTGGGAATACATACGGAGACACTACAAGGAACAAATAAGAGAACAAAGGGAAAAAACAATAGACTAAAAGCAGAAGAACATGAAGTATAAGACCAAAATGAAGAGCAAAATATATGCTCTAAATTCTAAGCAGAAGAAGACTAAGCAGTGTATGGGGGTGAGTCCGTTCCTCCTCGTGGTGCCCCTGGAAAATGCCTGCTGCTGCAGGCTAAACTGAACACGGACAAATACTGTTGTAATTTAAATCTTTTGTGACAGCAAGAACGGAAGGATGAAAAATTCATACTTTGACAGATTACAAGTACAGGATTCTCTGTCACAAATAAGAATATGATGAAGAAGATGAAGCAGAATATGAATAAGAATAATAGTTTAATAAGAAGAATATGAGTAATGTTAACAAAGATGAATAGCAAGAAGTTTAAGAAGAAGATAAAGAAGGTGAAGATGAAGAATAATTTGATGAAAAAGATGATGCTGCAGAAGATTATGAAGGAGAAAGTGTGTGAAAAGTTAAAAAGGTGAAGATGAAGAGCATGGAAGTTGTGTAATATACATATTTGCCAAAATATAAAAAACGTTAACATTGTCAATTTCTTCGTCAATCCGAACATCTTTAAAAAAAAAAATATTTATGCTATTCCATTTGATTGGGTTAAACATCTATGCCTTTAATGTCTCCTCAACCTTCCCCAATACATTCTACATTACTCTTTCTTGTTTTCCTTCATGTACAATTAACCAACAAGGCAACAATGGGTTTTTTTTAATTTCGATATTTTGTTCCCATAGACTTACATGGGACTTCCGGTATCGATATCGGGTATCGCCGATATTTTAGTGATATCGGCGATACCATTCCGATTCCGATACTTTAGGATATCGGAAAGTATCGCTCAACTCTAGTCTGGGGGCGTCATGTCGCATTTGGAGAGCCCCTGATGCGCCTAAACAGTGGAAATCCCCAATAAGTGACCCCATTTTGGAAAATAGACCCCACAAGGAACTTATCTAGATGTGTGGTGAGCGCTATGAAGCCCCAAGTTCTTCACAGAAGTTTATAATGTACAGCCGTAAAAACAAAAAAATCATTTTTTTTTACAAAAATGATATTTTCGCCCCCAGTTTTTTATTTTCCCAAGGGTAACAGAAGAAATAGGACAAATTGCACAATAACTCTTGGGGTCCAGAGTACGCTGATACCCCATATGTGGGGATAAACTACTGTTTGGACGCATGGCAGAGCTCAGAAGTGAAGGAGCACCGTTTGACCTTTTCAACGCAGAATTGGCTGGAATTGAGATCAGACGCCATGTCACATTTGGAGAGCCACTGATGTGCCTAAACAGCGGAAACCCCCCAATTCTAACTCCAACCCTAACCCAACACACCCCTAACCCTAGTCCCAACCCTAACCACAAACCTAACCCTAACACACCCCTAACCCTAATCCCAACTCTAACCCTAATCCTAACTTTAGCGCCAACCCTAACCCTAACTTTAGCAACAACCCTAAACCTAACCCTAATGGGAAAATGGAAATAAATGCATTTTTTTATTTTATTATTTTTCCCCAACTAAGGGGGTGATAAAGGGGGGTCTGATTTACTATTTATAGTGGGTTTTTATGATTGGCAGCTGTCACGCTAAAAGACGCTTTTTATTGCAAAAAATAGTTTTTGAATCGCCACATTTTGAGAGCTATAATTTTTGCATATTTTGGCCCACAGAGTCATGTGAGGTCTTATTTTTTGTGGTACGAGTTGATGTTTTTATTGGTACCATTTTTCAGCACGTGACATTTTTTGATCGCTTTTTATTTCGATTTTTGGGAGGTTAGAATGAACAAAAATCAGCAATTCATGAATTTCTTTTGGGGGAGGCGTTTTTATCGTTCCGCGTGTGGTAAAATTTTTAAAGCAGTTTTATTCTTCGGGTGAGTACGATTATGGCGATACCTCATTTATATCATTTTTTATGTTTTGGCGCTTTTATAGAATAAAAACAATTTTATATAAAAAATTATTATTTTTGCATCGCTTTATTCTGCGAGCTATAACTTTTTTATTTTTTCGCTGATGATGCTGCATTGCGGCTCGTTTTTTGCGGAACAAGATGACGTTTTCAGCGGTACCATGTTTATTTATATCGGTATTTTTGATCACGTGTTATTCCACATTTTAATCGGCGGTATGATGATAAAGCATTGATTTTTTGCTTTGTTTTTTTTTTTTTTTTTTAAGGGGTTCACTAAAGGGGTTAACTAGTGGGACAGTTTTATACGGGGTGTCGTTACAGATACCAAATATGTGTACTTTTATTGTTTTGTTTTTTTTATTTACAGGAAGAAATGAATTTATTGGGGAATTTTTTTTTTTTTTTCTTTTTATTTATTTTGGATTTTTTTTTTTAAAACATGTTTATTTTTATTTTTTTTAACTTTTTTACTTTGTCCCAGGGTGGGACATCACTGTATTTTATCAGATCGCTGGTGTGACAGTGTGCACAGCAGTCTGTCACACCAGCGATCGCTCTGGCACTGCTGCAGGCTACTCAGTGCCTGCTCTCAGCAGGCACTGAGGAAGCCGCCTCCCTCCATGACCCCGGCGCCATCTTGGATCCGGGTCCTGGGATGGAGGAAGCCCTCAGAACAGCGCGATCACAACGCGCTTGTTTGAGGGTCTCAGGGGGGCGCGCAGGGAGCCCCCTCCCTGCGCGATGCTTTCCTGTGCCCCCAGTACACCGCGATCATGTTTGATCGCGGTGTGCCAGGGGTTAATGTGCGGGGAACGGTCCGTGACCGCTCCTGACACACAGTCACGGGTGTCAGCTGTGATAATCAGCTGACACCCGGCGACGATTAGCTGCGCTCCCAGAGGGAGCGCAGCTGATCGCCTATGACGTACTATCCCGTCCATGGTCAAATTGACACGGGTTTCATGGACGGGATAGTACGTCTAATGTCAGAGAGGGGTTAATTTTTTTATTGTAATTCGTGCTGCTCCATTCAATTTCAATTAACTCTCATCTATTAGTGTGACGCACTTCCATCCGTATCCAATACATTGGTTGCAAACACTATAGAAGTACATAAAGTAGCCTTTCAGAGCTAGTGATCAGTTGTGTGCAGTGTTCACGGCTGTCTGGGAGGTCTCTTTGTGAGTGCAGATAACGCTCAAGTTAGTTCTTCAACCACTGCTGGTTGGAGTCTGCTGCGCGTGTGTCACTGCCTCATCCTTTAAATTTTTGGCTAATTGGTGCTGCTACATACTATTTCAATAAACGCTAATCTATTAGTGTGACGCGCTTCCATCCGTATCCAATACATTGGTTGCAAACACTATAGAAGTACATAAAGGAGCCTTTCAGACCTAGTGAACAGTTGTCTGCAGTGTTCACGGCTGTCTGGGAGGTCTCTTTGTGAGTGCAGATCACGCTCAAGTTAGTTCTTCATCCACTGCTGGTTGGAGTCTGCTAAGCGTGTGTCACTGCCTCATCCTTTTAATTTTTTTTTTGTAATTGGTGCTGCTCCTTTCAATTTCAATTAACTCTCATCTATTAGTGTGACACGCTTCCATCCGTATCCAATACATTGGTTGCAAACACTATAGAAGTACATAAAGGAGCCTTTCAGACCTAGTGAACAGTTGTCTGCAGTGTTCACGGCTGTCTGGGAGGTCTCTTTGTGAGTGCAGATCACGCTCAAGTTAGTTCTTCATCCACTGCTGGTTGGAGTCTGCTAAGCGTGTGTCACTGCCTCATCCTTTTAATTTTTTTTTTGTAATTGATGCTGCTCCATTCAATTTCAATTAACTCTCATTTATTAGTGTGACGCACTTCCATTCGTATCCAATACATTGGTTGCAAACACTATAGAAATACATAAAGGAGCCTTTCAGAGCTATTGATCAGTTGTGTGCAGGGCCGCCATCAGGGCATGAGAACCCTTACTGCTGTATGGGGCCCGGTGATTAGGGGGGCCCGCCGCCCGAGCACGCAGGTCCGCGCTCAGGCCCGGGGGCCCCCAACATTTTGAGGCTCCCCCTACACCTCAAGGGGCCCCCAGCTAGCGGCACATCACACAGCCGCTATGGGTGCCCCTGTGTGGCAGGGGGGCCCGCCTGCCCCCAGCGCCGACTCCCCCGCCGCTGCATTGAACTATACCGGCGTCTGCCAGTACAGTTCAAAGCGATGATGGAGGAGAGAACGTCAGCTGACGCTCCCTCTCCCATCATTCCCTGCTCTGCCTCTGCCACAGCACTCTCACTGTGTGCCGGGCAGATCAGGAGACAGGAGCTGGGAGCAGCGCTGGCACCAGGAGAGGTGAGGAGTGTTTTTTTTTTTATAAATCTGTCCTGCTGTGGGGCCATTCCTGGGGGGGAGGAGAGATGAGGGCTGTAAAATGTGGTCTCTGCTGTCTACTATGGGGGCCCTGCTGTCTACTATGGGGGCCCTGATATATCCAATGTGGGCCCTGCTGTATACTATGGGGGCCCTGCTGTAAAATGGGGGCCTTGCTATATACTATGTGGGCCCTGCTATATACAATGGGGGCCCTGCTATATACAATGTGGGCCCTGCTATATACTATGGGGGCCCTGCTGTAAAATGTGGGCCCTGCTATACACTATGGGGGCCCTGCTATATACAATGGGGGCCCTGCTATATACTATGTGGGCCCTGCTGTATACAATGTGGGCCCTGCTATATACTATGTGGGCCCTGCTATATACTATGTGGGCCCTGCTGTAAAATGGGGGCCCTGCTATATCCAATGTGGGCCTGCAATATACAATGGGGGCCCTGCTGTATACTATGGGGGCCCTGCTGTCTACTATAGGGGCCCTGCTGTAAAATGGGGGCCCTGCTATATACTATGTGGGCCCTGCTATATACAATGTGGGCCCTGCTATATACTATGTTGCCCCTGCTGTATGCAATGTGGGCCCTGCTATATACTATATGTGCCCTGCTATATACTATGTGGGCCCTGCTGTACACTATGTGGGCCCTGCTATATACTATGTGGGCCCTGCTATATACTATATGGGCCCTGCTGTATACAATGTGGGCCCTGCTATATACTATGTGTGCCCTGCTATATACTATGTGGGCCCTGCTATATACTATGTGGGCCCTGCTGTACACTATGTGGGCCCTGCTGTACACTATGTGGGCCCTGCTGTATACTATGTGGGCCACGCTGTACACTATGTGGGCTGTGTTATATACTATGCGGGGATATATTATATTTCATAGGGTGGCTGTGTTATACAATATATGTGGCCGTGTTATATACTATGGGGGGCTACGTTATATTCCTTTGGGGAGGCAGGCTGTATGATATTCTATTCGGGGATACATTATATTTTATGGGGGGCTGTATTATATTTATTATATTATATGAGGGGTGATTGCATCATACTCTATGAGGTGGCTACATTGTATTCTATGAGGGGCTAGATTATATTGTATGGGGGCTTCATTATACTTTATGAGGGGGCTACATTATATTCTATGGGGGCTGCATTATACTATATGAGTAGGGCTACATTGTATTTTATGGAGGGGCTACATTATACTATATAAGGGGGCTCAATTATATTCTATGGGGATTTAGATTATACTCTGTGGGGTGGTTGCATTATACTCTGTGGGGTGGCTGCATTATGCTCTGTGGAGTGGCTGCATTATGCTCTATAGGGTGACTGCATTATACTATATGTGGGCTGCATTATACTGTATCGAGGACTAAGGGGAATACATTATACCATATGAAGAACTATGGGGTGCATTATACTATGGGAAGTGAATTGTACTACATGGATGACTATGGCGGTGCATTATACTATATGGAGCACTATGAGGAGTGTATTATACTATATGGATGACTGAGTGTATTTAATATATTGAGGGCTATTAGGAGTGTATTATACTATATGGAGGACTATGGATACATTATAATATATGGAGGACTATGTGGTGTGCACTTTACAATATGGAGGACTGTGGTGCACATTATAATATATGGAGGACTATGGGGTGTATTATACTAAACAAGCAAAGTGCTGCATATTCATCGAGTGATTGGTGTTAGGCTAAGTGCACACGTTCAGGAATGTTTGCAGAATTTTCCTGAGCAAAAACGGACTTTTTCCACGGTAAACTATCTAGGTCAATAATATAGCGGGAAAAAGGCTAGAATTCCGCAAAATTAATGAACGTGTTGGTTCTTTTTCCGAGATGCGCTTTTTTCGCGGAAAAAAACGCACCATGTGCACAAAAATTGCGGACTTCATTCTAAATGATAGGATGCTTAATTCATGCGTTTTTGACGCGTTTTTCCCGCGAAAAAAAACGCAAATAATCCTGAACGTGTGCACATAGCCTGAATGTGTCATTGGTGAGGGCATGGTGCATAAGTGAAGTTTTTCCATGAAAGGGCGGAGGGATTTTGAAAGGTTTGCGTGGTGGAGGAGGAGCTAGGGTGGATGCGGAACTGGGGGGTGGAGCCTGGGCAGAGTCTCAAGGGGGGCCCCATAAATTTTGCCAGCATGGGGCCCCGAAATTCCTAGTGGCAGCCCTGGTTGTGTGCAGTGTTCACGGCTGTCTGGGAGGTCTCTGTTGTGAATGGGTTTGAGATGAGTTCTGAGCAGAGGCTCCCTCTGGTGGTTACAAGCGGTGCTAGTCTGTCCAGTGAAGATTGTGAGGACTGGGAATCAGGTGTTACTGATTGGTCTTATATAAGGGAGTCACCTTCCCATCAGGGTTGCCGGTGATCAATTGTTCTGGTCTGGATCCTTTATTCCTGTTTCCCTTGTAGCCTGCTGTGTCGTGTCTGCATCTCCTGCTAACAGATAAGACATTTTCTTCTTTTGTGTTTGTGCTATATTTTTGCATTTTGTCCTGCACTTCTGTGGGGGCCTTCAGGGTCCCCTCCGGGGGCTTCTGCCCTCTCAGTTTTGTTCAGCCACTGATGTTTGTACTTTTGCTTTTTCCAGTTTTTTCAGTGGCTGCTGTTTTGATTTTGTTACACCAGAGAACTAATTTAGGTGGAAGAGGTCGTGTGATCTCAGGTGTTTTTGAAATTAGTAGAGTTGGTGCCTTTCAGGGTTTTCTGGGATTGCAGTAAGTACCCTTCCTATCCTTTTCTATTTAGTTAGTTTGGGCCCCAGCGTTTGCTCATACTATTTTCTTTCTGTGTCAGTATTTCATCTTGTCTAACCGCCATTACATGTTTGGGGGCTTTCTATTATCTTTGGGGTTCTGCTCCGGGGCAGATAGCTTTCCTATTTCTATCTTTAGGTGTAGTTAGTTTCTCAGGCTGTGACGAGGCATCTAGGACCAACGTAGGAACGCTCCACGGCTGCCTCTAGTTGTGGTGGTTAGTCAGGGTACTGCAATCTCATAGATTCCAACTGCTCTGGTGTATTGCCTTTTTTACCTGCACTCCTCAGCTACCGAAACATAACAGGTCTCTTTGTGAGTGCAGATCACGCTCAAGTTAGTTCTTCAACCACTGCTGGTTGGAGTCTGCTGCGCGTGTGTCACTGCCTCATCCTTTAAATTTTTGGCTAATTGGTGCTGCTACATACTATTTCAATAAACTCTAATCTATTAGTGTGACGCGCTTCCATCCGTATCCAATACATTGGTTGCAAACACTATAGAAGTACATAAAGGAGCCTTTCAGACCTAATGAACAGTTGTCTGCAGTGTCACGGCTGTCTGGGAGGTCTCTTTGTGAGTGCAGATCACGCTCAATTTAGTTCTTCATCCACTGCTGGTTGGAGTCTGCTAAGCGTGTGTCACTGCCTCATCCTTTTAATTTTTGGCTAATTGGTGCTGCTCCATTCTATTTCAATAAACTCTAATCTATTAGTGTGACGCGCTTCCATCCACATCCAATACATTGGTTGCAAACACTATAGAAGTACATAAAGGAGCCTTTCAAAGCTAGTGAACAGTTGTGTGCAGTGTTCACGGCTGTCTGGGAGGTCTCTTTGTGAGTGCAGATCACGCTCAAGTTAGTTCTTCAGCCACTGCTGGTTGGAGTCTGCTGAGCTTGTGTCACTGCCTCATCCTTTAAATTTTTGGCTAATTGGTGCTGCTCCATTCTATTTCATAAACTCTAATCTATTAGTGTGACGCGCATCCATCCGTATCCAATACATTGGTTGCAAACACTATAGAAGTACATAAAGGAGCCTTTCAGAGCTAGTGAACAGTTGTTGCAGTGTTCACGGCTGTTTGGGAGGTCTCTTTGTGAGTGCATATCACGCTCAAGTTAGTTCTTCATCCACGCTGGTTGGAGTCTGCTAAGCGTGTGTCACTGCCTCATCCTTTTAATTTTTTTTGTAATTGGTGCTGCTCCATTCAATTTCAATTAAACCTCATCTATTAGTGTGACGCACTTCCATACGTATACAATACATTGGTTGCAAACACTATAGAAGTACATAAAGGAGCCTTTCAGAGCTAGTGAACAGTTGTGTGCAGTGTTCACGGCTGTCTGGGAGGTCTCTTTGTGAGTTCAGATCACGCTCAAGTTAGTTCTTCAACCACAGCAGGTTGGAGTCTGCTGAGCGTTGTGTCACTGCCTCATCCTTTAAATTTTTGGCTAATTGGTGCTGCTCCATTCAATTTCAATTAACTCTCATCTATTAGTGTGACGCACTTCCATCCGTATCCAATACATTGGTTGCAAACACTATAGAAGTACATAAAGGAGACTTTCAGAGCTAGTGAACAGTTGTGTGTAGCGTTCACGGCTGTCTGGGAGGTCTCTTTGTGAGTGCAATCACGCTCAAGTTAGTTCTTCAACCACAACAGGTTGGAGTCTGCTGAGCGTGTGTCACTGCCTCATCCTTTTAATTTTTGGCTAATTGGTGCTGCTCCATTCATTTCAATAAACTCTAATCTATTAGTGTGACGCCTTCCATCCACATGCAATACATTGGTTGCAAACACTATAGAAGTACATAAAGGAGCCTTTCAAGCTAGTGAACAGTTGTGTGCAGTGTTCACGGCTGTCTGGGAGGTCTCTTTGTGAGTGCAGATCACGCTCAAGTTAGTTCTTCAGCCACTGCGGTTGGAGTCTGCTGAGCTTGTGTCACTGCCTCATCCTTTAAATTTTTGGCTAATTGGTGCTGCTCCATTCTATTTCAATAAAATCTAATCTATTAGTGTGACGCAGCATCCATCCGTATCCAATACATTGGTTGCAAACACTATAGAAGTACATAAAGGAGCCTTTCAGAGCTAGTGAACAGTTGTCTGCAGTGTTCACGGCTGTTTGGGAGGTCTCTTTGTGAGTGCAGATCACGCTCAAGTTAGTTCTTCATCCACTGCTGGTTGGAGTCTGCTAAGCGTGTGTCACTGCCTCATCCTTTTAATTTTTGGCTAATTGGTGCTGCTCCATTCTATTTCAATAAACTCTAATCTATTAGTGTGACGCGCTTCCATCCGTATCCAATACCATTGGTTTCAAACACTATAGAAGTACATAAAGGAGCCTTTCAGAGCTAGTGAACAGTTGTCTGCAGTGTTCACGGCTGTCTGGGAGGTCTCTTTGTGAGTGCAGATCACGCTCAAGTTAGTTCTTCATCCACTGCTGGTTGGAGTCTGCTAAGCGTGTGTCACTGCCTCATCCTTTTAATTTATTTTTTGTAATTGGTGCTGCTCCATTTAATTTCAATTAACTCTCATCTATTAGTGTGACGCACTTCCATACGTATACAATACATTGGTTGCAAACACTATAGAAGTACATAAAGGAGCCTTTCAGAGCTAGTGAACAGTTGTGTGCAGTGTTCACGGCTGTCTGGGAGGTCTCTTTGTGAGTGCAGATCACGCTAAAGTTAATTCTTCAGCCACTGCTGGTTGGAGTCTGCTGAGCGTGTATCACTGCCTCATCCTTCAAATTTTTGGCTAATTGGTGCTGCTCCATTCTATTTCAATAAACTCTAATCTATTAGTGTGACGCGCTTCCATCCGTATCCAATACATTGGTTGCAAACACTATAGAAGTACATAAAGGAGCCTTTCAGAGCTAGTGAACAGTTGTCTGCAGTGTTCACGGCTGTTTGGGAGGTCTCTTTGTGAGTGCAGATCACGCTCAAGTTAGTTCTTCATCCACTGCTGGTTGGAGTCTGCTAAGCGTGTGTCACTGCCTCATCCTTTTAATTTTTTTTTTGTAATTGGTGCTACTCCATTCAATTTCAATTAACTCTCATCTATTAGTGTGACGCACATCCATCCGTATCCAATACATTGGTTGCAAACACTATAGAAGTACATAAAGGAGCCTTTCAAAGCTAGTGAACAGTTGTGTGCAGTGTTCACGGCTGTCTGGGAGGTCTCTTTGTGAGTGCAGATCACGCTCAAGTTAGTTCTTCAACCACAACAGGTTGGAGTCTGCTGAGCGTGTGTCACTGCCTCATCCTTTTAATTTTTGGCTAATTGGTGCTGCTCCATTCTATTTCAATAAACTCTAATCTATTAGTGTGACGCGCTTCCATCCACAAGCAATACATTGGTTGCAAACACTATAGAAGTACATAAAGGAGCCTTTCAAAGCTAGTGAACAGTTGTGTGCAGTGTTCACGGCTGTCTGGGAGGTCTCTTTGTGAGTGCAGATCACGCTCAAGTTAGTTCTTCAGCCACTGCTGGTTGGAGTCTGCTGAGCTTGTGTCACTGCCTCATCCTTTAAATTTTTGGCTAATTGG
>JARQOD010000001.1:538295729-538482283 GCA_033576555.1 Oophaga sylvatica
ATGGATTAGACCAGAATATGAAAAGAAGAAAAAGGGTAATGCATCATAAGATACCAGGGTATACAGTGTAGGGGTAATTGTAAATCTCCGTCTATATTTCCGGAGTAACAGACAGACGCTCACAGGCTCAGTATGGATTAGACAAGAATATAAAAGCTGAAAAAGGTGTAACTGTATCAGAAGCGTACAGCTGTATACAGGTTAGGGGTAATTTTAAATCTCTGTATATATTTCCGGAGTAACAGACAGACGCTCACAGGCTCAGTATGGATTAGACCAGAATATAAAAAGAAGAAAAAGGGTAATGCATCAGAAGATACCAGGTGTATACAGTGTAGGGGTAATTGTAAATCTCCGTCTATATTTCCGGAGTAACAGACAGACGCTCACAGGCTCAGTATGGATTAGACAAGAATATAAAAAGCTGAAAAAGGGTAATGTATCAAAGATACCAGCTATATATAGTTAGGTGAATTGTAAATCTCCGATATATTTCAGAGTCAGACACAGACTCACAGGCTCAGTATGGATTAGACAAGAATATAAAAGCAAGAAAAAGGGTAATGTATCAGAAGATTACAGCTGGATACAGTCTGTAAAATCTCCGTATATATTTAAGGAGTAACAGACAGACACTCACAGGCTCAGTATGGATTAGACTAGAATATAAAAATCAGATCCGCAAGACATAATCACACATGTGGGCCAATGTTCCAGGTTTCAATGATGCACTGACAGTGGTGGGTGGAGGAGACTTTCTGCCAAAAATGGTACTGTATCACAAGCGTACAGTGTATACAGTGTTTGGGTAATTTTAAATCTCGTATATATTCCGGAGTAACACACAGATGCTCACAGGCTCATAATGGAATAGACCAGAATATGAAAAGCAGAAAAAGTGTACTGTATCAGAAGCGTACAGCTGTATGCAGTGTTGGGGTAATTTTAAATCTCCGTATATTTTTCCCGGAGTAACAACAGAGCTACAGGCTCATAGTAGAAGGAATATGAAAGAATATGAAAAGCGAATGTATCTAGATACAGGCGATACAGCTGTCAGGGTTTGTAAATTTTATATTTCCTGTAAAAAAAAAAAAAAAAAAAAAAAAAAAAAAAAAAAAAAAAAAAAAAAAAAAAAAAAAAAAAAAAAAAAAAAAAAAAAAAAAAAAAAAAAAAAAAAAAAAAAAAAAAAAAAAAAAAAAAAAAAAAAAAAAAAAAAAAAAAAAAAAAAAAAAAAAAAAAAAAAAAAAAAAAAAAAAAAAAAAAAAAAAAAAAAAAAAAAAAAAAAAAAAAAAAAAAAAAAAAAAAAAAAAAAAAAAAAAAAAAAAAAAAAAAAAAAAAAAAAAAAAAAAAAAAAAAAAAAAAAAAAAAAAAAAAAAAAAAAAAAAAAAAAAAAAAAAAAAAAAAAAAAAAAAAAAAAAAAAAAAAAAAAAAAAAAAAAAAAAAAAAAAAAAAAAAAAAAAAAAAAAAAAAAAAAAAAAAAAAAAAAAAAAAAAAAAAAAAAAAAAAAAAAAAAAAAAAAAAAAAAAAAAAAAAAAAAAAAAAAAAAAAAAAAAAAAAAAAAAAAAAAAAAAAAAAAAAAAAAAAAAAAAAAAAAAAAAAAAAAAAAAAAAAAAAAAAAAAAAAAAAAAAAAAAAAAAAAAAAAAAAAAGTAACAGACAGAGCTCACAGGCTCAGTATGGATTAGACCAGAATATAAAAAGAGAAAAAGGGTAATGCATCAGAAGATACCGTGTATACAGTTTTAGGGGTAATTTTGTAAATCTCCGTCTATATTTCCGGAGTAACAGACAGACCTCACAGGCTCAGTATGGATTATGACAAGAATATAAAAGTGCAAAAAAGGGTAACTGTATCAGAAGCGTACAGCTGTATCAGTTAGGTAATTTTAAATCTCGTATATATTTCCGGAGTAACAACAGACGCTCACAGGCTAGTATGGATTAGACCAGAATATAAAAAGTGAAAAAGGGTAATGATCAGAAGATACCAGGTGATACAGAAACTGTAAATCTCCGTCTATATTTCCGGAGTAACAGACAGACGCTCACAGGCTCAGTATGGATTAGACAAGAATATAAAAAGCTGAAAAAGGGTACTGTATCACAGATACCAGGGTATAATGTAAGTGTAAAGATTGTAAATCTCCGCTATATTTCCGGAGTAACGACAGACGCTCTCAGGCTCAGTATGGATTAGACAAGAATATAAAAAGCTGAAAAAAGGGTAATGTATCAGAAGATTACAGCTGGATACAGCTAGGTAATTAATCTCCGTATATATTTCAGGAGTAACAGACAGACACTCACAGGCTCAGTATGGATTAGACAGAATATAAAAATCAGATCCGCAAGACATAATCACACATGTGGGCCAATGTTCCAGGTTTCAATGATGCACTAAGTGGTGGGTGGAGGAGGACTTTCTGCCAAAAAGGTACTGTATCACAAGCGTACAGGTATACAGTGTGGGGTAATTTTAAATCTCCGTATATATTTCCGGAGTAACAACAGACGCTCACAGGCTCAGTAATGGATTAGACAGAATATGAAAAGCAGAAAAAGTGTAATGTATCAGAAGCGTAACAGCTGTATGCAGTGTTGGGGTAATTTTAAATCTCCGTATATATTCTCCGGAGTAACACACAGATGCTCACAGGCTCAGTAATGGATTAGACCAGAATATGAAAAGCAGAAAAAGGGTAATGTATCAGAAGATTACAGCTGATACAGTTATGGGTAATTGTAAATCTCCGTATATATTTCCGGAGTAACAGACAGACGTCACAGGCTCAGTATGGATTAGACAGAATATAAACAAAAATTATGATCAGAAGGTACAGCTGAATACATCGTGGGCAATTGAAATCTCCGTTTCATTTGAGTAACTGACAGATCTCACGGCTCAGTATGGACTTAACCAGCTATAAAAGAGAAAGGTGTATGCATCAGAAGATACCAGTGTATACAGTGTAGGGTAATTGTAAATCTCGTCTATATTTCCGGAGTAACAACTAGACGCTCACAGGCTCAGTATGGATTAGACCAGAATATGAAAAGCAGAAAAAGTGTACTGTATCAGAAGCGTACAGCTGTATGCAGTGTTGGGGTAATTTTAAATCTCCGTATATATTTCCGGAGTAACAACAGACGCTCACAGGCTCAGTATGGATTAGACAAAATATAAAAAAGAAAAAGGGTAATGTATCAGAAGATACAGGCTGTATACATGTGGGTAATTTAAATCTCTGTATATATTTCCGGAGTAACAGACAGACGCTCACAGGCTCAGTATGGATTAGACCAGAATATAAAAAGAAGAAAAAGGGTAATGCATCAGAAGATACCAGTGTATACAGTGTAGGGGTAATTGTAAATCTCCTTCTATATTCCGAGTAACAGACAGACGCTCACAGGCTCAGTATGGATTAGACAAGAATATAAAAAGCTGAAAAAGGGTAATGTATCACCAGATACCAGGTATATATAGTATAGTGTAAATATTGTAAATCTCCGTATATATTTCAGGAGTCAGACACAGACGCTCTCAGGCTTAGTATGGATTAGACAAGAATATAAAAAGCTGAAAAAGGGTAATGTATCAGAAGATTACAGCTGATACAGCTGTAAATCTCGTATATATTTCCGGAGTAACAGACAGACGCTCACAGGCTCAGTATGGATTAGACCAGAATATGAAAAGAAAAAAGGGTAATGTATCATAAGATACCAGGCGTATACATTGTAGGGGTAATTGTAAATCTCCGTCTATATTTCCGGAGTAACAGACAGATGCTCACAGGCTCAGTATGGATTAGACAAGAATATAAAAAGCTGAAAAAGGTAATGTATTAGAAGATTACAGCTGGATACAGTCTAGGGTAATTGTAAATCTCCGTATATATTTCCGGAGTAACAGACAGACGCTCACAGGCTCAGTATGGAATAGACCAGAATATAAAAATCAGATCGCAAGACATAGTCACACATTGTGGGCCAATGTTCCAGGTTTCAATGATGCACTAATAGTGGTGGGTGGAGGAGGACTTTCTGCCAAAAAGGGTACTGTATACAAGCGTACAGCTGTATACAGTGTAGGGTAATTGTAAATCTCCGTATATATTTCCGGAGTAACAGACAGACGCTCACAGGCTCAGTATGGATTAGACAAGAATATAAAAAGCAGAAAAAGGGTAATGTATTAGAAGCGAACAGCTGCATAGAGTGTTGGGGTAATTTTAAATCTCCGTATATATTTCCAGAGTCAGACACAGACTCTCACAGGCTCAGTATGGATCACACCAGAATATAATAAGCTGAAAAAGGGTAATGTATCAGAAGATTACAGCTGCATACAGTCTAGGGGTAATTGTAAATCTCCGTATATATTTCCGGAGTAACAGACAGACGATCACAGGCTCAGTATGGATTAGACTAGAATATAAAAATCAGATCCGCAAGACATAATCACACGTGGGCCAATGTTCCAGGTTTCAATGATGCACTGACAGTGGTGGGTGGAGGACTTTCTGCCAAAAAGGGTACTGTATCACAAGCGTACAGCTGTATACAGTGTTTGGGTAATTTAAAATCTCTGTATATATTTCCGGAGTAACACATAGACGCTCACAGTCTCAGAATGGAATAGACCAGAATATGAAAAGCAGAAAAAGTGTACTGTATCAGAAGCGTACAGCTGTATACAGTGTTGGGGTAATTTTAAATCTAAGTATATATTTCCGGAGTAACAGACAGACGCTCACAGGCTCAGTATGGATTAGACCAAAATATGAAAAGAAGAAAAAGGGTAATGTATCATAAGATACCAGGCGTATACATTGTAGGGGTAATTGTAAATCTCCGTCTATATTTCCGGAGTAACAGACAGACGCTCACAGGCTCAAGTATGGATTAGACAAAATATAAAAAGCTGAAAAAGGGTAATGTATCAGAAGATTACAGCTGGATACATCTAGGGGTGATTGTAAATCTCCGTATATATTTCCGGAGTAACAGACAGACGCTCACAGGCTCAGTATGGATTAGACCAGAATATAAAAATCAGATCCGCAAGACATAGTCACACATGTGGGCCAATGTTCCAGGTTTCAATGATGCACTAATAGTGGTGGGTGGAGGAGGACTTTCTGCCAAAAAGGGTACTGTATCACAAGCATACAGCTGTATACAGTGTAGGGGTAATTGTACATCTCCAGAGTAACAGACAGACGCTCACAGGCTCTGTTAGGGTTCGAGTTCCTGCTGCTGCACAAGGGGAGTCTCGAACCAGTCCCACTGCAGTCTCCCATTCATCTCTGGCCACAGTGGAGCCTGCTCAGCAGAGACGTAGGTCCCAACGTCTTGCCCATTCCAGTGCTGTGCAGTGACTTGCTGCTGCCTCTCCTGGATCTGCTATTATAGCCAGTGCTGGAGCAGACGTCTTTGGGACAAAGTCCTGCGTTTCCCCTTCTGAGCATGCCCAGGGTGAGATCTCTCATTGGAGATCGGGGGTCACTGCTCAGGTACTTCAGCAGCTCCTATTGGTTGCCAGGAAGGTCCTGTGACTACTGGAGTTCTGGAACAAGTTTCATTGGTCCTTGTTTCTGGCAGGTCCTGTAGCTGTTATTATAAAAGGGTGGCAATGCTGAGCCGCCATGCGCTAGTATCAACCATTATATGCCTTGCGCCAGTGTGGTCATGCGTGTGTGTGGTTAGGACCTGGCTGAAATAAGCCCCTAGAATACCGACTTAATCGGTGAGGAGTTTGGTATGCTAGCTGGTCAGGGTCGGTGTCCTAGATGCCCTAGATTACCGGCATAACCGGTGAGGAGTTTGATTGCCGTATTCAGGGCCTGGCGTTCAGACGCCATAGATTGTGGGTGACTCCCGCGAGGACATTAGCGCATGATCACGTTCTATGTTCGCTTAGCACTTAACTGTGTACCTGGATGCCTGACAGGACATAGAACTTTTTCTCAGCGGCTCTGTGACGTAACAGGGTTCGCTTTCAATGCTAGACAGCGCCCTAGCGTGTTTACTTTGCGACTCAGTTGTGTTTAGTGAGTTCGCACACATCGCCATATAGCGCTGCGGCACTCCTTCTAGCGGCTCTGTGGAATAACAGAGTTCGCACTTATTGCCACAGCGCGTTACGGCGTTTATTTTGACGACTCTGCGGGATAACAGAGTTCGCTTCTTGCGCCATTTTACCAGCGGCAGGCTCCGCCTGCACGGTGGACCCCAGGCTGCGAACGCACCTCTCTACATCAAATATTTGGTGCGTTCCGTAGACCCTTACATAATACTAGCACCAGGGTCTGGCTGGTAAAATGGCGGACGACCAGCGTCTGCAGCGGTATATCCAGCAGCTGGAGGGTAGGTTGGCGACTCTAGAGCGCACAACCTCAGCTGTGGATGTTACCGCAGTCGCGGTTCAGGCTGCTGGTGTGGCCGCCGCCAGTTTGTCCTCTGCCACCCCTGCTCCGACTATTTCCTGCCTCCCACTTCCAGACAAGTTTACCGGTGAGAGTAAACAATGTCGGGGTTTCGTCAGTCAGTGCTCCATACATCTAGAGCTTCTGGCTGCACGTTTTCCCATGAGCGGGCGAAATGGTTTTACATTCCTTTTGTCGGGCAGGGCGTTGGAGTGGGCAACGCCGTTGTGGGAACGCGATGATCTGTGGTGCAGAGTGCTCCTCTCTTCTTGGACACTCTGAAACAGGTCTTTTTGGGACCTCGCGTCACCCACGATACGGCTCTTCAACTGTTGGCTATCACCCAGGGTTCATCCATGGTCAGCCAGTTTGCCGTCCAATTTCGGACTCTGGTCTCTGAGCTGGACTGGCCAGATAAAGTCCTTATACCCGTGTACTGGAGGGGACTGGCAGACCATGTGAAGGACGCCTTGTCCACCAGGGAGATTCCTGCCACACTGGAGGAGCTCATTACCATATCTACCCGCATCGACCTCAGTTTTAACGAGCGGAGGTTGGAGCGGGCCCAGTGTAGGCGGAGGTTCCGGCTGGCGCCCATCTTCGCCAGACCTCTTGAATCTTCCATTCAGGCGTCCGATTCCCCTAAGGCCATGGAGATTTCTTGAGTGAGACCTAAGTCTCGGGCCGCTCGAGTATCTGTGATTTGTAATGCTTGCCAACAAATAGGGCATTTTGCTAATAAATGTCCACGGCGGTCGGGAAAATGACCGCGTCTAGTAACCATTAGAGGGGGTTCACTAGACACAGCAGTACACGCCTCCAAGTTGTACTTTAGGGGGACAATCAATTTTGGCTCATCCACTTTAACAGTCACGCTTTGTGTGGATTCTGGAGCCGAAGGAAATTTCATGTCTTCTACCTTCGCTCTCCGCCACTCTATACCTCTGGTGATGCTCGCCAAACCCGTGACTGTTCGAGTAGTGAATGGGTCGACACTGCCTTCACCTATCACACATCAGACCATCCCTTTCACATTGTCAATGTCCCCTTCCCATCAGGAGATTATCTCACTTCTGGTCATTCCCGAGGGATTAGACGAGATTTTGTTAGGGATGCCCTGGCTCCGTTTCCACTCCCCACACATTGAGTGGAACTCTGGGAGGATTGGGTTGGGGTGAGTCATGCAAAGGCAGATGTATGAGGGAATGCATTCAGGTGGCCACTACAGAGATGCCCGCAGATCTTACTTCACTTCCTAAATACTATTGGTCATATGCAGACGTATTCTCCAAAAAGGCTGCAGAAGTCCTTCCACCTCACCGTCCTTATGACTGTCCTATTGACCTCTTGCCTGGAGCAGAACCTCCTCGGGGACGGGTCTATCCCCTTTCTCTCCCGGAGACGGAGGCTATGCCCCAATATATTCAGGAGAACCTGGCAAGAGGATTCATTAGGAAGTCAGTGTCACCTGCAGGGGCGGGGTTCTTCTTCGTGCAGAAGAAGAACGGAGAATTACGTCCATGCATCGATTACAGGGGTCTTAATGCCATCACCGTTAAGAATAAATACCCGTTGCCACTGATTTCTGAGCTATAGGCTACGGGGGGCAAGGGTATTTACGAAATTAGATCTGCGGGGTGCTTATAACTGATTCGCATCCGTGAGGGGGACGAATGGAAGACAGCTTTTAATACCAGGGATGGGCACTATGAATATCTGGTGATGCCCTTCGGGCTCTGTAATGCCCCAGCCGTCTTCCAAGACTTTGTTAATGACATCTTCCGGGATATGCTTGCCACCTCAGTGGTAGTCCATCTGGATGACATTCTCATCTTTTCTCCAGATATGGACACCCACCGGAGAGATGTCTGCAGAGTCTTCGACCTCTTACGGGCAAATTCCCTCTACGCAAAGTTGGAGAAATGTGTGTTTGAGCAGGAGTCTTTACTTTTCCTGGGCTATATCATCTCCGCCCAGGGATTGGCTATGGATCCTGCCAAACTACAGGCGGTGATGGACTGGCAAGAACCCCATTCTTTGAAGGTGGTGCAGCACTTTATGGGGTTCATTAATTACTACCGCCAGTTTATCCCTCACTTCTCAACTTTGGTAGCTCCCGTGGTTGCCCTCACCAAAAAGGGAGCAAATCCCAAATTGTGGTCTGAAGAGGTCTCCAAGGCCTTCACTTCTATTAAGTCCCAGTTCGCTAGCGCTCCCATCCTACATCGCCCTGATGTTGATAAGCCATTTATATTGGAGGTGGATGCCTCGTCCGTTGGTGCTGGAGCAGTCCTCTTACAAAAGGATGCTCAAGGTCGGAAGCATCCATGCTTCTTTTTCTCCAAGACCTTCACACCAGCGGAGAGGAATTATTCCATTGGGGACAGGGAGTTGCTAGTGAGTCGCACGTACCAGGGCTTTGGGGTACTCGGCACCGAGCCCATTAACTTCAATGGGGAATGTCACGGGTAGCGCAGCTCAGTCCGTTGCCCTGGGTGCTCATTCAAAGGGGGATATTTACAGGGGATAATAGTAATTGTTCGTGACACCACCTGTGGTTTCTGATCAGGGTGACCAGCGCTGCAGGGTGAATCCTCTGAGGGGTTGTTATTGGGCAGCAAGGTGTTAAGTCTCCCACAGGCGAGACTGGATCCCTCAGGGTAAATGGCGGTGCAAGGGTGCAGGCAATAAGGCAGACACACACAAGTCAGTCTCTTTCCATACCTTTACTGGTGGTATTTGCAGGCATGTCCCGGGAAGCTGCTCAGGGTGGAGGATGCACATCCAGTAATCACTGAGTAGGTTTAAGCCTCCTTACTTCTTAATGTGTGTGAGTTTCCAACTTGCATGAAGCTAAGTTTAACTCCGTATAGAACAGCTACGCCCGGCTGACATTGTGGTGGAGCCTCCTTTTGGCAAGAACTAAGTCTATATCTGCAGCGTCCTGCTAGACACCTGTTCTTCCTGACCCCGGTTACGTATCAGCACTGAAGGGCCCCTCTGCGACCTGAAGTCCAGCAGGGATCTCCGGTTTCTCCCACTAGCCGTGAAGGAACTAGCAAGCTCGGACCCGGTGTCCGGTTCGGCAGAGTGGAGGTCAGCTATCGTTGCTATTTCCCCTCAGTCACTCTTCTTCCCTTTTACCACTCGCCTGTCGCCCTACTCACACCTTAACATAAGCAAGGCAACAGTAGGTGTAGTCGTCAGCTTCCTTCTATCACCGCTCACTGACCGTTCCTCAGTTGACTCGTTGTTATAATAACTGTAGCTCCCTTCCTTCTTTTCCTTCATAGGCTCTGTCCAGAGTTGCTATCAGGACCTTCCGTCAGACTGATTTCGTGCACACTCTGAGAGTCACTTTCCACGTTCATAGGGAACTAACAGTCAGCCTGTTATGAGGTAACAGCTTGTCTTCCTTCCTCTGTCTCATCTGACAGGAATCACCAATCATCTGAACTCGCACTGGCTCAGACTAAGCTCTGACTGGAAAGAATCTACTGCTGCGTCTCCCACACCCTTATATATTCTAAGGCTCCCTCTAGTGGCACTATAGGGAAATGTGGAGTGTAAATGAATATCAGGTGTTTGTGCATTACCTTTCTGTGCATCCTCCAGGGAACATGTGTCACCAAGCGCAGCTGGGCCACACACTAGCAATGAAGTTGGCCTTCTCAGAGTGGAGACATCTGTTGGAGGGGGCTCGCTTTCCCTTCCAAGTCTTCACGGATCACAAAAATCTGGTGTATTTACAGACTGCCCAGCGGCTAAATTCCCGTCAGGCCAGATGGTCCTTGTTTTTCTCCCGATTTCACTTCACCCTTCATTTTCTGTCGGGAGAGAAGAACATTCGGGCTGACGCTCTCTCTCGCTCCGTTCTGTCTTCTGAGGAGGAGGAGGGGGAGCCACGGCTTATTGTCCCTTCTGAGAGCCTGAGAACTGTAGCTCCGGTCTGCTAGAGTCTTTCCATCCGGGCAAGACCTTTGTACCATCTAATTTGCGACCGGAGGTTCTCTCTTGGGCCCATTCGTCCAGGGTGGGTGGACATTTTGGGAAAAGAAGGACATCTGAGCTACTCGCGAGGACATACTGGTGGCCGCATATGGTCCGGGACGTTGGAGATTATATTCGGGCATGTGTCTCCTGTGCCAAAAATAAGTCCCCTCGTCAACGACCAGCTGGGTTACTTTACTCATTGCCGGTGGCAGACAGGCCTTGGGAAATGGTCGGGATGGATTTTGTGGTAGGCTTGCCCAAATCTCGTGGGTGTACCATCATATGGGTTATCATCGATCACTTCTCTAAAATGGTGCACTTGGTGCCACTACCCCGGTTACCTTCTGCACGGGCCTTGGCGACACTGTTTATCAAACATATCTTCCGCTTACACGGTATGCCGGACAAAATTGTCAGCGATCGGGGTCCCCAGTTTGCGTCTCGGTTCTGGAGAGAGCTTTGTCGCCTTCTCAGTGTTGAGTTAAATCTCTCCTCTGCTTATCATCCGAGACTAATGGGTTGGTAGAGAGGGCCAACCAGACCTTGGTCACATATCTGCGACATTTTGTTTCAGCTAGGCAGGATGACTGGGCATCCTTGTTACCGTGAGCGGAGTTTGCATTAAACAATGCTGTGGCTGATTCCACTGGACAAACCCCATTTCTCCTTAATTACGGTCAGCACCCGCTGGTTCCTGTACCTATGCCCGTGTCTTCCGCCGACTCCAGGGTGGCAGACTGGGCTGTGGAGGCACGGGACATTTGGGACCGCACTCAGGATGTCATTCAGGCCTCCAAGGAGAGAATGAGGTCATCCGCCGACGCACATCGGTGCCCCGCTCCGACTTTTGCCCCTGGCGATTTAGTGTGGCTCTCCGCCCGTAACATCAGGCTGGTGTAGAGTCCACTAAGTTCGCACCTCGCTTCTTGCGTCCCTTCAAGGTCCTTGAACAGGTCAATCCTGTGGTCTACCGGTTAGCCCTTCCACCACGCCTGAGTATCACCGACACATTCCATGTCTCCCTCCTGAAACCCGTATACTTGTCCCGGTTTTACGAGTCATCTGCCGGGACATCGGGTTCGTCTACGGACGATTATGAGGTGAATGCTATTCTGGGGTGCTCATTGCTGCCTTTGAGCGCAGCGAGGCCCAAGGAAGGGGGGGCCCTAGGAGGGGGGTAATTTAGGGTTCGAGTTCCCGCTGCTGCACAAGGGGAGTCTTGAACCAGTCCCACTGCGGTCTCCCATTCATCTCCGGCCGCAGTGGAGCCTGCTCAGCAGAGACGTAGGTCCCAGCATCTTGCCCATTCCAGTACTGTGCAGTGACTTGCTGCTGCCTCTCCTGGATCTGCTATTATAGCCAGTGCTGGAGCAGACGTACTTTGGGACAAAGTCCTGCGTTTCCCCTTCTGAGCATGCCCAGGGTGAGATCTCTCATTGGAGATCGGGGGTCACGTGCTCAGGTACTTCAGCAGCTCCTATTGGTCTGCCAGGAAGGTCCTGTGACTACTGGAGTTCTGGAACAAGTTTCATTGGTCCTTGTTTCTGGCAGGTCCTGTAGCTGTTATTATAAAAGGGTGGCAATGCTGAGCCGCCATGCTCTAGTATCAACCATTATATGCTTTGTGCCAGTGTGGTCATGCGTGTGTGTGGTTAGGGACCCAGCTGAAATAAGCCCCTAGAATACCGACTTAATCGGTGAGGACTTTGGTATGCTAGCTGGTCAGGGTCGGTGTCCTAGATGCCCTAGATTACCGGCATAACCGGTGAGGAGTTTGATTGCCGTATTCAGGGCCTGGCGTTCAGACGCCATAGATTGTGGGTGACTCCCGCGAGGACATTAGCGCATGATCACGTTCTATGTTCACTTAGCACTTAACTGTGTACCTGGATGCCTACAGGACACAGAACTTTTTCTCAGCGGCTCTGTGACGTAACAGGGTTCGCTTTCAATGCTAGTCAGCGCCCTAGCGTGTTTACTTTGCGACTCAGTTGTGTTTAGTGAGTTCGCACACATCACCATATAGCGCTGCGGCACTCCTTCTAGCGGCTCTGTGGAATAACAGAGTTCGCACTTATTGCCACAGCGCGTTACGGCGTTTATTTTGACGACTTTGCGGGATAACAGAGTTTGCTTCTTGCGCCATTTTACCAGCGGCAGGCTCCGCCTGAACGGTGGACTCCGAGCTGCGAACGCACCTCTCTACATCAAATATATGGTGCGTTCCGCAGACCCTTACAGGCTCAGTATGGATTAGAAACAGAATATAAAAAGTAGAAAAAGGGTAATGTATTAGAAGCGTACAGCTGTATACAGTGTTGTGGTAATTTTAAATCTCCGTATATATTTCCAGAGTCAGACACAGACTCTCACAGACTTTAGTATGGATCACACCAGAATATAAAAAGCTGAAAAAGGGTAATGTATCAGAAGATTACAGCTGGATACAGTCTAGGGGTAATTGTAAATCTCCGTATATATTTCCGGAGTAACAGACAGACGCTCACAGGCTCAGTATGGATTAGACTAGAATATAAATATCAGATCCGCAAGACATAATCACACATGTGGGCCAATGTTCCAGGTTTCAATGATGCACTGACAGTGGTGGGTGGAGGAGGACTTTCTGCCAAAAAGGTTACTGTATCACAAGCGTACAGCTGTATACAGTGTTTGGGTAATTTTAAATCTCTGTATATATTTCCGGAGTAACACACAGACGCTCACAGGCTCAGAATGGAATAGACCAGAATATGAAAAGCAGAAAAAGTGTACTGTATCAGAAGCGTACAGCTGTATACAGTGTTGGGGTAATTTTAAATCTCCGTATATATTTCTGGAGTAACAGACAGACGCTCACAGGCTCAGTATGGATTAGACCAGAATAGGAAAAGAAGAAAAAGGGTAATGTATCATAAGATACCAGGAGTATACATTGTAGGGGTAATTGTAAATCTCCGTCTATATTTCCGGAGTAACAGACAGACGCTCACAGGCTCAGTATGGATTAGACAAGAATATAAAAAGCTGAAAAAGGGTAATGTATCAGAAGATTACTGCTGGATACAGTCTAGGGGTAATTGTAAATCTCCGTATATATTTCCAGAGTAACAAACAGATACTCACAGGCTCAGTATGGATTAGACCAGAATATTAAAAGAAGAAAAAGGGTAATGCATCAGAAGATACCAGGTGTATACAGTGTAGGGGTAATTGTAAATCTCCGTCTATATTTCCGGAGTAACAGACAGACGCTCACAGGCTCAGTATGGATTAGACAAGAATATAAAAAGCTGAAAAAAGGTACTGTATCACCAGATACCAGGTATATATAGTATAGTGTAAATATTGTAAATCTCCGTCTATATTTCCGGAGTAACAGACAGACGCTCACAGGCTCAGTATGGATTAGACAAGAATATAAAAAGCTGAAAAAAGGTACTGTATCACCAGATACCAGGTATATATAGTAAAGTGTAAATATTGTAAATCTCCGTTTATATTTCCGGAGTAACAGACAGACGCTCACAGGCTCAGTATGGATTAGACAAGAATATAAAAATCTGAAAAAGTGTAATGTATCAGAAGATTACAGCTGGATACAGTCTGGGGGTAATTGTAAATCTCCGTATATATTTCCGGAATAACAGGCAGACGCTCACAGGCTCAGTATGGATTAGACCAGAATATAAAAAGTAGAAAAAGGGTAATGTATTAGAAGCGTACAGCTGTATACAGTGTTGGGGTAATATTAAATCTCCGTATATATTTCCAGAGTCAGACACAGACTCTCACAGGCTCAGTATGGATCACACCAGAATATAAAAAGTAGAAAAAGGGTAATGTATCAGAAGCGTACAGCTGTATACAGTGTTGGGGTAATTTTAAATCTCCGTATATATTTCCGGAGTAACACACAAACGCTCGCAGGCTCTGTATGGATTAGACCAGAATATGAAAAGCAGAAAAAGTGTACTGTATCAGAAGCGTACAGCTGTATACAGTGTTGGGGTAATTTTAAATCTCAGTATATTTTTCCAAAGTAACACACAGACTCTCACAGGCTCAGTATGGAGTAGACCAGAATATAAAAAGCAAAAAAGGATAATGTATTCAAAGATACCAGGAGTATACAGTGTAGAGGTAATTGTAAATCTCCGTTGATATTTCCAGAGTAACACACAGATGCTCTCTCAGTATGGATTTGAACCTAATACAGAAGGCAGAAAAACTATGCTGTATCAGAAGATACCAGCTATATACGGTTTTGGGGAAAATTGAAATCTCCGTATATATTTCTGGAGTCACACACAGATAGTCAACATGTATTTTTCCGTGATACCAGCCGGTACACGGTAGTGTGTGAGGACCGTATATTTTTCCGGAGTAACACACAGACGCTCACAGGCTCAGTATGGATTTGACAGTAATATAGAAGGCAGAAAAACGGTACTGTATCACAAGATACTGTACCAGCTGTATACGGTTTTGGTGAAAATTTATATCTCCGTATATTTTTCCGGAGTAACACACAGACACTCACAGGCTCAGTATGGAGCAGACCAGAATATAAAAAGCAAAAAAGGCTAATGTATCCGAAGATACCAGGCGTATACAGTCTAGGGGTATTTGTAAATCTCCGTATATATTTCCAGAGTAACACACAGATGCTCTCTCAGTATGGATTTGACCGTAATACAGAAGGCAGAAAAACTGTACTGTATCAGAAGATACCAGCTGTATGCGGTTTTGGGGAAAATTGAAATCTCCGTATATATTTCCGGAGTTACACACAGATAGTCAACATGTATTTGTCCGTGATACCAGCCGGTACACGGTAGTGTGTGAGGAGCGTACAGCTCTATACGGTGTGGGAAAAAAATGAATGCTCGATAACTGTGCAGAAAAAAAGAATAAAAGTATTAGTGCTGTGTAGGTGCTGTGTAGGTGCTGTGTTAACAGCAGTCTGCACAGCAGTGTACACACAGCAATACAGCCAGCAGGCAGCCTAATAATAAGCTCTGCTGCTGCACACAAGAAATTCCTACCCTGTCACTGGCAGGCAGCCTAATAATCAGATCTGCTGCTGCACACAAGAAATTCCTCCCCTGTCACTGGCAGGCAGCCTAATAACCAGCACTGCTGCACACAACAAAATCCTCCCCTGTCACTGCACACTAACTGTACAGCACAATCGCTATCAGCACAAGCACAGAATAAGTTTTTTTTTCCTGCCTAACTCTCTCCCTACTGAGAAACAGCGGCAGCAACCTCTCCCTATGCTAAGATCGGCAGAAGTAAAATGGCGGTCGGCGGTCAGGGCTTTTATAGCCACTGTGATGCCACACAAAGCAAGTCAATCACTGCAATGCCCTTCTCTAAGATGGTGGTGGCCGCTACCCACGTCATCTCATTGCCCACAGTGTGCGTCCTTGCTCATTGGCTGAGAAAAGGCGCCTGCAAGCATTATGAAAAAACCGACTTTGGTGCTCAGGTCGACAACCACATGGCCGACCTCACGCTATGTTCGGGTTTCGGCGAAACCCGACTTTGGCGAAAATCGGTGATTTTTTAATCTGACCGACCTGTTTCGCTCAACTCTAATATCTGCCTTTTCAGCGAATGTGTTGGATGTGGCTGTAGCACTTGCAGATACTGCAGCCTCCGGTTTCCTGGCTGAGTCCTTAGTTTCTACACTAGTTTTGGGGCCGGTCCCGTACCTGCTACCTGGTCCTTCCACCGACCATGCCGATGGATGCGGGCCCCACGGATGGATTCCTCACTATACGTGCCCCTAAGAACTCTTCTTCCTCTCCTTCTCTGTAGCCTCTCTTTCTCTCTTCCTGTTGTCTGGGGACAAGCTCCTCTCAGCTTCAGCCCCCCTGTAGACTCTCCCCCTGGTCTCTCAGCCCAGAGCATACCACTATCTGACTCCTCCCCCTCTAACTTCCTCAACCCACATCCTCTACCTAGTCCCTCCCGGGCCCTGAGAGGTCTGGTGTCGGATGCAAGTATGTGAGTCCTGGGTAGTGTCCCCTCCTTACCCGAGAGCAGAATACCACACCTCTGAATGAAGTGCAATACCCTCAGGTGACTAAGACCGCAGAGGCGCCACATTCCCCACCACCGTTAAACACAGCATGCCTCGGGTTGGATCAGAGCAAAATACACGTTAAGACATACAAATGATTTTGGTAATGCATGACAACAGGAAAACTGTTAGAATCTATTCAGTTTGACCATCCACCGTCTTGTTGTGGTTTTTGGCTACTGGTCTTTTTCCCTTGGTGCGGGGCTTGTCGTTGGTCAGGTGATTGTAACACCCTTTATTACCCTGCACCTGCCTCCCAGTCCTTGCTGGACATCAGTGTTAGTCAGCTTGAGTTCAGGCTAGGAGCCTTGATAGTTTTGTGTTATACAGTTCTGGGAACTCTAGTTCTGCTTGCTTAGTCTTTTTATTTTTTTCCTTTTGTGTCTGCAGTTTCCTCTGTTTCCCTGCTAGGAGGTTACCAGTGTTTTGTTCCCAATCCCTAGATCTTTCAGGGATTCCCTTCCCCCACCTTCAGGTCTTAGCTTGAGTCTAGACTAGGATCGTCGGTGGGTCTATTCACAAGGAATAGGTCGCCTGCTCCATCGTAGGGATCGAGTCTAGTCCTAGTGCAGGGTCAGATAACCCCCGCTCTATTCCTGAGTTGCAGACCCATAACAGTATGTCCAGCATATAACATAAAAAAAAGGGATTTTTTTTTTCTCTCCCGGAGTCCTTAAATATGAACAGCGTCCAAGAACTTACTCAACACATGCAAGAGTTAACTTTGAAGGTAGCCAACCTGCAACAGCACGTGAGTAATTGCCCTGGAGTATGCTGTGAAGAACTTAAGGTAGGACTACCTGAGTTTTTTTCTGGTAAACGGCAGGAATGTTTTACTTTTAACCCCGTCACCCCCAAGGGTGGTTTGCATGTTAATGACAGGGCCAATTTTTACAATTCTGACCACTGTCTCTTTATGAGGTTATAACTCTGGAACGCTTCAATGGATCTTCGCGATTCTGAGACTGTTTTCTCGAGACATATTGTACTTCACGTTAGTCATAAAATTTCTTTGATATAACTTGTGTTTATTTTTTAAAAATCGCAAATATGGTGAAAATTTTGAAAATTTTGCAATTTTCAAACTTTGATTTTTTATTCCCTTAATACAGAGAAATACAGTACAGACCAAAAGTTTGGACACACCTTCTCATTCAATAATTTTTCTGTGTTTTCATGACTATGAAAATTGTAGAATCACACTGAAGTCATCAAAACTATGAATTATCACATGTGGAATTATACATTACACTTTACAAAAAAGTGTGAAACAACTGAAAATATGTCTTATATTCTAGGTTCTTCAAAGTAGCCACCTTTTGCTTTGATTAATGCTTTGCACACAGAAAAGGTGAACGGATGGACTCTACATGGCTGGTTCCCACCGTGAAGCATGGAGGAGGTGGTGTGATGGTGTGGGGGTGCTTTGCTGGTGACACTGTTGAGGATTTATTCAAAATTGAAGGCATACTGAACCAGCATGGCTACCCCAGCATCTTGCAGCAGCATGCTATTCCATTCGGTTTGCGTTTAGTTGGACCATCATTTATTTTTCAACTGGACAATGACCCCAAACACAACTCCAGGTGGTGTAAAGGCTATTTGACCAAGAAGGAGAGTGTTGGAGTGCTACGCCAGATGACCTGGCCTCCACAGTCACCAGACCTGAACCCAATTGAGATGGTTTGGGGTGCGCTGGACCACTCACCGCTTTAATTTTGAATAAATCCCCAACAGTGTCACCAGCAAAGCACCCCCACATCATCACACCATCTCCTCCATGCTTCACGGTGGGAACCAGGCATGTAGAGTCCATCCGTTCACCTTTTCTGCGTGCAAAGCAGTAATCAAAGCAAAAGGTGGATACTTTGAAGAACCTAGAATATAAGACATATTTTCATTCGTTTCACACTTTTTTGTAAAGTGTAATGTATAATTCCACATGCGTTAATTCATAGTTTTGATGCCTTCAGTGTCATTCTACAGCTTTCATAGTCATGAAAATAAAGAAAAATCTTTGAATGAGAAGGTGTGTCCAAACTTTTGGTCTCTACTGTATGTCACACAAAATAGTTAAGAAATAACATTTCCCACATGTCTACTTTACATCAGCACAATTTTGGAACCAAAATTTTTTTTGTTAGGAAATTATAAGGGTTAAAAGTTGACCAGCGATTTCTCATTTTTACAACAAAATTTACAAAGCCATTTTTTTAGGGACCACCTCAAATTTGAAGTCACTTTGAAGGGTCTATATGGCAGAAAATACCCAAAAGTGACACCATTCTAAAAACTGCACCCCTCAAGGTACTCAAAACCACATTCAAGAAGTTTATTAACCCTTCAAGTGCTTCACAGGAGCTTAAGCAACGTGGAAGAAAAAAATGAACAGTTAACTTTTTAGTCACAAAAATGAACTTTTACAGACTTTTTTTTATTTTCACAAGGGTAAAAGGAGAAATGGACAGATAAAGTTGTTGTGCAATTTCTCCTGAGTACGCCATACCCCATATGTGGGTAAGGGAAGGAGCGCAGTTTGACTTTTTCAAACCAAAATTGGCTGGGATTGAGATTGGACGCCATGTTGCGTTTGGAGAGCCCCTGATGCGTCTAAACAGTGGAAACTCCCCACAAGTGACACCATTTTGGAAACTAGACCCCCTATGGAACTTATCTAGATCTGTTGTGAGCACTTTGAACCCCCAAGTGTTTCACAAAAGTTTATAATGCCTGGGTGTGAAAAAAAAAAAAACAATTTTCCACAAAAATGATTTTTTAGTCCCAAATTTTTGATTTTTCCCAAGGAAATTGGCCCCCAAAAGTTGTTGTCCAATTTGTCCTGAGTACGCTGATACCCCATATTTGGGGTTGGAAACTGTTTGGGCGCACGGCAGGGCTTGGAAAGGAAGTACCGTATATACTCGTGTATAAGCTGAGATTTTCAGCCCATTTTTTAGGGCTGAAAGTCCCCCTCTCAGCTTATACGCGGGTCATATATGGGGGTCGGTGGGGGAGGGGGAGCGGGGGTGTCAGATCATACTCACCCCTCCGCCGGCGCTGTCTATGCAGCCCCCTGCTTCTCCCACGATCTCTGGCTCCTTCCTGCAGCGGTCACATGGTACCTCTCATTAAAGTCATGAATATGCACATATTCATGACTTTAATGAGCGGTGTGACCGCTGTAGGAAGCAATATCTGCGGAGACCGCTGGGAGAAGAGGAGACGCTGCAGAGAGAGATGCGCCGGCGAAGGGATGAGTATAGCGATATTCACCTGTCCCGTTCCACCGCTGCACGCTGCTCCGACCTCCTCGTCCGACTCTGAATGTTCAGGCAGAGGGCGCGATGATGTCATTAGTGCGCGCCGCGCCCCCGCCTGATCGTTCACTGCCGAGGACCCGGAATCGGGAGCAGCGCAGCGGTGGAGCGGTCCGGTGATAGGTAAATATCTCAGGTGCCGGGGTCTTGAGCCAGCGGTGACACCAGCACCTGTCCCCCATAGCGCACCGGTGTCACCGCCTGCTCAGGACACCGGCACCTGGCCCACAGCGACGAGAGGTGAGTATGTCATTTTTTTGCAGCAGCACGGCAGCATAAGGGACATACTATGGGGCATAATCTGTGGAGCATATGGGGGCCTAATCTGTGGAACATATGGGGGCCTAATCTGTGGAACATATGGGGGCATAATCTGAGGAGCATATGGGGGCCTAATCTGTGGAACATATCGGGGCATAATCTGAGGAGCATATGGGGGCCTAATCTGTGGAACATATGGGGGCATAATCTGAGGAGCATATGGGGGCCTTATCTGTGGAACATATGGGAGTATAATCTGAGGTGCATATGGGGGCCTAATCTGTGAAACATATGGGGGCATAATCTGAGGAGCATATGGGGGCATAATCTGTGGAACATATGGGGGCCTAATCTGTGGAACATATGGGGGCATAATCTGAGGAGCATATGGGGGCCTAATCTGTGGAACATATGGGGGCTGTTATGTTTTGGTAGCTGAGGAGAATAAGCAAAAACGGCAATACACCAGAGAGGCTGGAACCTATTGGATTGCAGTAACCTGAACTAACCACACAACTAGAGGTAGCCGTGGAGCGTTCCTACGTTGATCCTAGACGCTTCGTCACAGCCTGAGAGATAACTACACCTAAAGGCAGAAAGATGAAAGCTATCTGCCCCAGAGCAGATCCCCAAAGAAAATAGGAAGCCCCCAAACATGTAATGGCGGTTAGACAAGAAGAAGCACGGACACAGACAGAAAATAGAATGAGCAAACGCTGGGGCCCAATCTGTCTAGACAGAAAAGTACAGGAAAGGATACTCACTGCAATCCAAGAAAAAACCTAAAAAATACCAACTCTTCTGATTGCAAAAACACCTGAGATCACACGATCTCTACCGCCTAATCAGATCTCTGGTGTATCAAAACTAAGCCACAGCCACTGAAAAAACAGGAAAAAGCAAATGAACAAACAACAGTGGCTCCAGATAAACTGAGAGGAGCACAAGCCCCCGGAGGGGACCTGACTGACCTCCACAGAAGTGCAGGGAACAATGCAAAAAGCAAGCACAAAAATAAAAGCAGAAAATATCTTATCTGATAGCAGAAGATGCAGGCAAGACTCAGCAAACTTCCAAATGAACCAGGAACCACAATTGAGACAAGAGCAATAGATCACCGGCAACCATCATGGGAGGGAACCTCCCTTATATCAGACCAGTCCGTGATCCCAGATTGCCATTCCTCGCTGAAAGGTTCAGTACTGTCTGTAACCATCAGAGGGAGCCTCTGCTCAGAAACCATCTCTAGCACATTCATAACAGTACCCCCCCTTGAGGAGGGGTCACCGAACCCTCACTTGTGCAACCAGGCCAATGAGGATGAGCTCGGTGATAGGCACGGATCAGTCTCCTAGCATAGATGTCCGAAGCAAACACCCAAGAATTGTCCTCCTGACCATAACCTCTCCACTTAACCAAATACTGGAGTTTCTGTCTAGAAAAACGAGAATCCAATATTTTCTCAACCACATACTCCAGATTGCCCTCAACCAAAACAGGGTCAGGAGGCGCAGCCATAGGAACCACTGGCTCGACAAACCTCTTCAATAAGGACTTGTGGAACACGTTATGGATCTTAAATGTCCCTGGAAGAAGCAAACGGAAGTAAACAGGATTAAGAATCTCCATGATCTTATAAGGTCGAATGAACCTAGGCTTAAACTTTGGAGATGCAACCCTCATAGGGATATTTCTTGAGGACAACCAAACCAAGTCCCCCACTTTAAACCGAGGACCATCAGTCCTATGCCGGTTGGCAAACCGTTGGGCCTTCTCCTGAGAGAGAGACAACCTCTCCACTACCTGGTCCCAAATCTGCTGCATTCGCTCCACAACAGAGTCAACACCCGGACAGACAGAAGCCTCCGCCTGTCCCGAAGAAAATCGAGGGTGAAACCCAGAATTGCAGAAAAATGGAGACATCAAGGTGGCAGAGCTAGCCCTAATATTAAGAGCAAACTCAGCCAAAGGCAAAAAAGAGACCCAGTCATCTTGATCAGCAGACACAAAACATCTCAAATAAGTCTCCAAGGTCTGGTTTGTTCTCTCGGTTTGTCCATTGGTCTGAGGATGAAATGCAGAGGAGAAAGATAATTGAACACCAAGTTTAGAACAAAATGTCCTCCAAAATCTGGAAACAAACTGGACTCCTCTGTCAGACACAATGTTCTCCGGAATGCCGTGTAACCGAACCACATGCTGAAGGAACAAAGGCACCAATTCGGAGGAGGAAGGTAACTTAGGTAATGGCACAAGATGTATCATCTTGGAAAAGCTATCACAGATTACCCAGATAACGGTCATTTTCTGAGAAACAGGGAAGTCGGAAATAAAATCCATAGAGATTTGGGTCCATGGCCTCTTGGGCACAGGTAATGGCATTAACAAACCACTAGAGCGAGAGCAAGGCTTGGAACGAGAGCAAGTCCCACAGGACGGCACAAATTCCCTGACGTCACGAGACAAAGTAGGCCACCAAAAGGACCGACTCACCAAGTCTCTGGTACCAAAAATCCCGGGATGACCAGCCAACACGGAACAATGAATCTCAGACATCACACTCTTCTTCCACTGGTCTGGGTCAAACAATTTCCCAATAGGGCAGCGCTCAGGTTTATCCTCCTGACACCCTTCCAGAGCCAGTCTCAAATTGGGCTAGATGGCGGAAAGTACTACATCCTCTTTCAAAATAACAGCAGGATCAGATAACTCAGGAGAGTCCGCAAAGAAACTCCTCGAGAGGGCATCTGCCTTAACATTCTTAGTGTCAGGAAGAAAAGAAACCACAAAATTAAAACATGTGAAAAACAAGGCCCACCTGGCCTGTCTAGGATTAAGTCGCTTGGCTAATTCGAGATAAACCAGGTTCTTATGGTCCGTGAGGACCACCACCTGATGTCTGGCTCCTTCCAGCCAATGTCTCCACTCTTCAAAGGCCCACTTCATGGCCAATAACTCCCGATTACCCATGTCAAAACGGCACCTGCCCCAATTTCAGAGTCATCAACCTCCACCTGAAACGGTAGAGAAACATCAGGCTGACGTAGAACAGGAGCAGAAGTGAATCTCTGCTTAAGTTCCTGAAACGCAGAAACTACCTTAGGAGGCCAATTCACCACATCAGAACCCTTTATGGTCAAATCAGTCAATGGTTTAACAATACCGGAGAAATTACCAATAAATTTACGATAAAAATTGGCAAAACCCAAAAATCTCTGAAGAGCCTCTAATGAAGTAGGTTGGACCCAATCACAGATTGCCTGAACCTTGACTGGGTCCATTTCAATAACAGATGGAGACAAAATGAATCCCAGAAATGAGACCTTCTGTACGCCAAAAAGACACTTTGATCCCTTCACATACAGTGCATTCTCTCTCAAAATCTGGAACACAGTCCGAACATGTTTCACATGAGAGCTACCAGTCATTGAAAAAAATCAAGATATCATCCAAATAAACAATCAGAAATTTATCCACAAAATCCCTGAAAATATCATTCATGAAGGATTGGAAGACGGAAGTTGCATTAGTGAGCCCAAAGGGCATCACTAGGTACTCAAAATGCCCCTCTGGGATATTAAATGCTGTCTTCCATTCAACCCCGTACTTAATGCGAATAAGGTTATACGCCCCCCCTGAGGTCAAGCTTGGTAAACCAACTAGCACTTTCACCCTGGAAAACAGGTCAGAAATCAAGGGTAACGGATATTAATACTTCACAGTGATCTTATTCAAGAGACGATAATCAATACACGGCCTCAATGAACCATCCTTTTTGGCCACAAAGAAAAAACCGGCGCCCAAGGGTGAAGAGGATGGTCTGGTATGACTCTTCTCCAATGACTCCTTGATATAAGATCGCATAGCATCGTGTTCAGGTACAGACAAGTTAAAAAGGCGACCTTTAGGAAATTTACCACCAGGCACTAATTCAATAGCGCAATCATAGCTCCTGTGAGGGGGCAAGGATGCAGATTTACTTTCACTAAATACATCCGAAAAATCAGTCAAAAAGTCAGGAACATCCTGAGACTGGGGAGAGGCAGAAAAAACAGGAGTGTCAGTATTAACACATTGGCAGCCCCAACTGGTCACAGACACAGATTTCCAATCCAAAACAGGATTATGAGACTGTAACCAAGGGAAATCTAGTACAATAATGTCATGCAGATTATGCAGCTCCAAAAATTTTGCAACTCTCCTGATGATCTGGGTCAACCCTCATTATCACCTGAGTAGAAAACTGGGGTTTATTCTCCACAAAGGGGTAGAATCAATGCCCAGCAGGGGAATAGACTTACGCAGGGGTATCATGGGAAACCCACAACGTTTGGCAAAGTCAAAATCCATCAGGTTAATAGCTGCTCCTGAATCAACAAAAGCCTGAGCAGAAAATGTGGACAGGGAGCAAATTGGGGTAACAGTCAACAGAAATTTAGTCTGAACACTACCCAAGACAACTGAGCATGCAAAACGTCTTCCCCGCTTAGGGCAGACGGAAAGAGCATGAGAGGCGTCACCACAGTAGAAACATAACCCATTGCGCTTTCGAAACTCATGACGCTGAGCCCCAGAAGTCACTCCATCACACTGCATGGGCCCAGGAGCTGGCTCACAAGGCAACACCATCTCACGCATACCTCTGCGCTCACGCAAACGTCTGTCAATTTGAATATCCAATGGTATAGAATCATTGAGACCAAGGGGACAGGGAATCCCACCATAACATCCTTTACATTCTCTGACAGCCCCTTCCGAAAAAAGGCTGCCAAAGCATCATCATTCCATTTGGTCAGGACTGCCCACTTTTGGAATTTCTGACAGTACAACTCAGCGTCTTCAAGACCCTGATTTAATGCCAACAAGGTTTTTTCAGCTTGATCAGTGACATTAGGTTCATCGTACAATAACCCCAGAGCCAGAAAAAATACATAAATATCATTCAAAACAGGATCCCCAGGTGTTAGGGAAAAAGCCCAATCCTGAGGGTCGCCGCGCAGGAGAGAGATGACCATTTGAACCTGCTGTGCTGCGCTCCCCGAGGACTTTGGTTTTAAGGCAAAAAACAACTTTCAGTTATTTTTGAAATTCAGAAATTTAGCCCAATCCCCCAAAAACAAATCTGGCATGGGAATCCTAGGTTCCACAACCGGCAACCCAGCAAGATAGGTAGCAATACTCCGAACCTCAGTGGCAAGCTGATCCACACGGCCAGACAACTGTGCAAACTCCATTGAGAGAAAAAAAAATCCTCCTCAGCACCTACAGAAAAAGAGGGAAAGAATGCAACAAACAGAAAAAAAAAATCTCTGACAACTCTGACAACTTTTTTTTCCTTTCCACACTATTTTTCCCTTCTGTGAGTACCATATAATTTTCAGTTCTGGCCGGTGATACTATTATGTTTAGGTAGCTGAGGAGAAATAGCAAAAACGGCAATACACCAGAGAGGCTGGAACCTATTGGATTGCAGTAACCTGAACTAACCACACAACTAGAGGTAGCCGTGGAGCGTTCCTACGTTGATCCTAGATGCCTCGTCACAGCCTGAGAGATAACTACACCTAAAGGCAGAAAGATGAAAGCTATCTGCCCCAGAGCAGATCCCCAAAGAAAATAGGAAGCCCCCAAACATGTAATGGCGGTCAGACAACAAGAAGCACGGACACAGATAGAAAATAGAATGAGCAAACGCTGAGGCCCAATCTGTCTAGACAGAAAAGTACAGGAAAGAATTCTGACTGCAATCCAACAAAAAACCCTAAAAAATACCAACTCTTCTGATTGCAAAAACACCTGAGATCACACCATCTCCACCACCTAGATCAGATCTCTGGTGTAACAAAACTAAGCCGCAGCCACTGAAAAAAACAGGAAAAAGCAAATGAACAAATAACAGTGGCTACAGATAAGCTGAGAGGAGCTCAGGCTCCAGGAGGGGACCCGGCTGACCTCCACAAAAGTGCAGAAAATTATGCAAAAAGCAAGCACAAAAAGAAAAGCAGAAAATATCTTATCTGAAAGCAGCAGATGAATGCAAGACTCCAGCAAACTTCCAAATGAACCAGGAACCACAATTAAGACAAGAAAAATTGATCACCGGCGACCATCATGGGAGGGAACCTCCCTTATATCAGTCCAGTCCTTGATCCCAGATTGCCATTCCTCGCTGTAAGGTTCAGTACTGTCTGTAACCACCAGAGGGAGCCTCTGCTCAGAAACTGTTATGTTTCGGTAGCTGAGGAGTGCAGGTAAAAAAGGCAATACACCAGAGCAGTTGGAATCTATGAGATTGCAGTACCCTGACTAACCACCAGAACTAGAGGCAGCCATGGAGCGTTCCTACGTTGGTCCTAGACGCCTCGTCACAGCCTGAGAAACTAACTACACCTAAAGATAGAAATAGGAAAGCTATCTGCCCCGGAGCAGATCCCCAAAGAACATAGAAAGCCCCCAAACATGTAATGGTGGTTAGACAAGATGAAATACTGACACAGAAAGAAAATAGTATGAGCAAACGCTGGGGCCCAAACTAACTAAATAGAAAAGGATAGGAAGGGTACTTACTGCAATCCCAGAAAACCCTGAAAAGCACCAACTCTACTAATTTCAAAAACACCTGAGATCACAAGACCTCTTCCACCTAAATTAGTTCTCTGGTGTAACAAAATCAAAACAGCAGCCACTGAAAAAACTGCAAAAAGCAAAAGTACAAACATCAGTGGCTGAACAAAACTGAGAGGGCAGAAGCCCCCGGAGGGGACCCTGAAGGCCCCCACAGAAGTGCAGGACAAAATGCAAAAATATAGCACAAACACAAAAGAAGAAAATGTCTTATCTGTTAGCAGGAGATGCAGACACGACACAGCAGGCTACAAGGGAAACAGGAATAAAGGATCCAGACCAGAACAATTGATCACCGGCAACCCTGATGGGAAGGTGACTCCCTTATATAAGACCAATCAGTAACACCTGATTCCCAGTCCTCACAATCTTCACTGGACAGACTAGCACCGCTTGTAACCACCAGAGGGAGCCTCTGCTCAGAACTCATCTCAAACCCATTCACAACAGTACCCCCCCCCTTGAGGAGGGGTCACCGAACCCTCATTTGAGCAACCAGGTCGGTCAGGATGAGTTCTATGATACGCACGGATAAGTCTCCTAGCATGGATGTCCGAAGCAAACACCCAAGAATTGTCTTCCTGACCATAACCTCTCCATTTAACCAAATACTGGAGTTTCCGTCTAGAAAAACGAGAATCTAATATTTTCTCAACCACATACTCCAGATTGCCCTCAACCAAAACAGGGTCAGGAGGCACAGCAGCAGGAACCACTGGCTCAACAAACCTCTTCAACAAGGACTTGTGAACACGTTATGGATCTTAAATTTCCCTGGAGAAAGCAAACGAAAAGAAACAGGATTAATAATCTCCATGATCTTATAAGGTCCAATGAACCTAGGCTTAAATTTAGGAGATGCTACTCTCATAGGAATATTCTTTGAGGACAACCAGACCAAGTCCCCCACTTTAAACCGAGGACCATCAGTCCTATGCCGGTTAGCAAACCGCTGGGCCCTCTCCTGAGAGAGGGACAACCTCTCCACTACCTGGTCCCAAATCTGTTGCATACGCTCCACAACAGAGTCAACACCTGGACAGACAGAAGCCTCCGTCTGACCTGAAGAAAATCGAGGGTGAAACCCAGAATTACAAAAAAAATGGAGACATCAAAGTGGCAGAGCTAGCCCTATTATTAAGAGCAAACTCAGCCAAAGGCAAAAAAGAGACCCAGTCATCCTGATCAGCAGACACAAAGCATCTTAGATAAGTCTCCAATGTCTGGTTTGTTCTCTCAGTTTGACCATTGGTCTGAGGATGAAATGCCGAGGAGAAAGACAATTGAACACCCAGTTTAGAACAAAAAGTCCTCCAAAATCTGGAAACAAACTGGACTCCTCTGTCAGACACAATGTTCTCAGGAATGCCGTGTAAACGAACCACGTGCTGAAGGAACAACGGCACCAATTCAGAGGAGGAAGGCAACTTAGGTAATGGCACAAGATGTATCATTTTGGAAAACCTATCACAAATTACCCAGATGGTGGTCATTCTCTGAGAAACAGGAAGGTCGGAAATGAAATCCATAGAGATATGGGTCCATGGTCTCTTGGGCACAGGCAATGGCATCAACAAACCACTAGAGCGAGAGCAAGGCCTGGAGCGAGAGCAAGTCCCGCAGGACTGCACAAATTCCCTGACATCACGAGACAAGGTAGGCCACCAAAAGGACCGACTAACCAAGTCTCTGGTACCAAAAATTCCGGGATGCCCAGCCAATGCGGAACAATGAATCTCAGACATCACACTCTTTTTCCACTGGTCCGGGACAAACAATTTTCCAACAGGGCAGCGCTCGGGCCTATCCTCCTAACACCCCTCCAGAGCAAGTCTCAAATTGGGCGAGATGGTGGAAAGAACTACACCCTCTTTCAAAATAACAGAAGGATCAGATAACTCAGGAGAGTCCGCAAGGAAACTCCTCGAGAGGGCATCCGCCTTAACATTCTTAGTGCCAGGAAGAAAGGAAACCACAAAATTAAAACGTGTGAAAAACAAGGCCCACCTGGCCTGTCTAGGATTGAGTCGCTTGGCAGATTCCAGATAGACCAGATTCTTATGGTCCGTAAGGACCACCACCTGATGTTTGGCTCCCTCCAGCCAATGTCTCCACTCTTCAAAAGCCCACTTCATGGCCAATAACTCCCGATTACCCACGTTATAATTACGTTCAGTAGGAGAAAATTTTCGAGAGAAAAAGGCACAAGGGTTACTTTTAGAGGTCTCTGGATCTTTTTGGGACAAAACGGCACCTGCCCCAATTACAGAGGCATCAACCTCCACCTGAAATGGCAGAGAAACATCAGGCTGCCGTAGAACAGGAGCAGAAGTAAATCTCTGCTTAAGTTCCTGAAATGCAGAGACTGCCTCAGGAGGCCAATTCACCACATCAGAACCCTTTCTGGTCAAATCAGTTAATGGTTTAACAATAACCGAGAAATTACCAATAAATTTACGATAAAAATTGGCAAAACCCAAAAATCTCTGAAGAGCCTTTAATGAAGTAGGTTGGACCCAATCACAGATGGCCTGAACCTTGACCGGTCCATTTCAATAACAGATGGGGACAAAATGAATCCCAGAAATGAGATCCTCTGTACGCCAAAAAGACACTTTGATCCCTTCACATACAGAGCATTCTCTCTCAAAATCTGGAATACAGTTCGAACATGTTTCACATGAGAGTCCCAGTCATTAGAAAAAATCAAGATATCATCCAAATAAACAATCAGAAATTTGTCCACAAAATCCCTGAAAATGTCATTCATGAAGGACTGGAAGACGGAAGGAGCATTAGTGAGCCCAAAGGGCATCACCAGGTACTCAAAATGCCCTTCAGGGGTATTGAATGCCGTCTTCCATTCATCCCCGTGCTTAATGCGAATAAGGTTATACGCCCCCTGAGGTCAAGCTTGGTAAACCAAGTAGCGTTTTTCACCCTGGAAAACAGGTCAGAAATCAAGGGTAACGGGTATTGATATTTCACAGTGATATTGTTCAACAGACGATAATCAATACACGGCCTTAATGAACCATCCTTTTTGGCCACAAAGAAAAAACCGGCACCTAAGGGTAAAGAGGATGGTCTGATATGACCCTTCTCCAATGATTCCTTGATATAAGACCGCATAGCGTCATGTTCAGATACAGACAAGTTAAAAAGGCGACCTTTAGGGAATTTACTACCCGGCACTAATTCAATAGCGCAGTCATAGCTCCTATGGGGAGGCAAGGATGCAGATTTACTTTCGCTAAACACATCAGAAAAATCAATCAAAAAGTCAGGAACATCCTGAGCCTGGGGGGAGGCAGAAAAAACAGGAGTGTTGGTATTAACACATTGGCAGCCCCAACTGGTTACAGACACAGATTTCCAATCCAAAACAGGATTATGAGACTGTAACCAAGGAAAACCCAGCACGATAATGTCATGCAGATTATACAGAACCAAAAATTTGCAGCACTCCTGGTGATCAGGTTCAACCCTCATTATCACCTGAGTAGAAAACTGGGGTTTATTCTCAGCCAAAGGGGTAGAATCGATCCCCAGTAGGGGAATAGACTTCTGTAGGGGTATCAAGGGAAATCCACAACGTTTAGCAAAATCATAATCCATCAAGTTAATAGCTGCTCCAGAATCAACGAAAGCCTGAGCAGAAAATGAGGACAGAGAGCATATCAGAGTGACAGTTAATAAAAACTTAGTCTGAACACTACCCAAGACAACTGAGCGTGCAAAACGTCTTCCCCCTTAGGGCAGACTGAAATAGCATGAGAGGCATCACCACAGTAGAAACATAACCCATTGCGCTTTCGAAACTCATGACGCTGTGCCCCAGACACCACTCTATCACACTGCATGGGTTCAGAAGCTGGTTCACAAGGCAACACCATTCCACGCATACTTCTCCGCTCACGCAAACGTCTGTCAATTTGAATCGCTAATGACATAGAATCATTGAGACCAGAGGGGACAGGGAATCCCACCATAACATCCTTTACATTATCAGACAGACCCTTCCGGAAAAGGTCTGCCAAAGCGTCGTCATTCCATTTGGTCAGGACTACCCACCTACGGAATCTCTGACAGTATAACTCAGCGTCATCAAGCCCCTGATTTAATGCCAACAAGGCTTTTTCAGCTTGATCAGTGACATTAGGCTCATCGTACAATAACCCCAAGGCCTGAAAAAACGCATCAACATCACTCAAAACAGGATCCCCAGGTATCAGGGAAAAAGCCCAATCCTGAGGATCGCCGCGCAGGAGAGAGATGATAATTTGAACCTGCTGCGCTGCGTTCCCTGAGGACTTAGGTTTTAAGGCAAAAAACAATTTACAATTATTTTTGAAATTCTGAAACTTAGCTCGATCCCCTAAAAACAAATCTGGCATGGGGATCCTAGGTTCCACAACAGGCAACCTAGCAAGATAGGTAGCAATACTCCGAACCTCAGTGGCAAGCTGATCCACACGGCCAGACAACTGTGCAAACTCCATTGAGAGAAAAGATCCTCCCCAGCACCCAGAGATATAGAGGAAAAAAAAAAAATGCAACAAACAGAAAAATATCTCTGACAACTCTGACAACCTTTTTTCTTTCACAATATTTTTTCCCTTCTGTGAGTACCATACAATTTTCAATTTTTAGGCCGGTGATGCTGTTATGTTTCGGTAGCTGAGGAGTGCAGGTAAAAAAGGCAATACACCAGAGCAGTTGGAATCTATGAGATTGCAGTACCCTGACTAACCACCACAACTAGAGGCAGCCGTGGAGCGTTCCTACGTTGGTCCTAGACGCCTCGTCACAGCCTGAGAAACTAACTACACCTAAAGATAGAAATAGGAAAGCTATCTGCCCCGGAGCAGATCCCCAAAGAACATAGAAAGCCCCCAAACATGTAATGGCGGTTAGACAAGATGAAATACTGACACAGAAAGAAAATAGTATGAGCAAACGCTGGGGCCCAAACTAACTAAATAGAAAAGGATAGGAAGGGTACTTACTGCAATCCCAGAAAACCCTGTAAAGCACCAACTCTACTAATTTCAAAAACACCTGAGATCACAAGACCTCTTCCACCTAAATTAGTTCTCTGGTGTAACAAAATCAAAACAGCAGCCACTGAAAAAACTGCAAAAAGCAAAAGTACAAACATCAGTGGCTGAACAAAACAGAGGCAGAAGCCCCCGGAGGGGACCCTGAAGGCCCCCACAGAAGTGCAGGACAAAATGCAAAAATATAGCACAAACACAAAAGAAGAAAATGTCTTATCTGTTAGCAGGAGATGCAGACACGACACAGCAGGCTACAAGGGAAACAGGAATAAAGGATCCAGACCAGAACAATTGATCACCGGCAACCCTGATGGGAAGGTGACTCCCTTATATAAGACCAATCAGTAACACCTGATTCCCAGTCCTCACAATCTTCACTGGACAGACTAGCACCGCTTGTAACCACCAGAGGGAGCCTCTGCTCAGAACTCATCTCAAACCCATTCACAACAGAAACCATCTCTAGCACATTCATAACAGTCTGCATTCCAAAACGTTATTCCTTCCTTTCCAAGCCCTGCCGTGGCCCAAACAGTTCCCCCCTCACATATTTGGTATCAGCGTATTTAGGACAAATTGGACAACAACTTTTAGGGTCCAATTTCCTTGTGAAAAATCAAAAATTTGGGACTAAAAAATCATTTTTGTGGAAATTTTTTTTTTTTCCACACCCAGGCATTATAAACTTTTGTGAAACACTTGGGGGTTCAAAGTGCTCACAACAGATCTAGATAAGTTCCATAGTGGGTCTAGTTTCCAAAATAGTGTTACTTGTGGGGGATTTCCACTGTTTAGGCGCTTAAGGGGCTCTCCAAACGCGACATGGTGTCCAATCTCAATTCCAGCTAATTTTGGTTTGAAAAAGTCAAACGGCCCTGCTTCCCTTCCAAGCCCTGCCGTGCGCGCAAACAGTGGTCCCCCCTCACATATGGGGTATCAGCATACTCAGGACAATTTGGACAACAACTTTTGTGGTCTAATTTCTCCTGTTACCCTTGGGAAAATAAAAAATTGGGGACTAAACGATCAGGTTTGTGGAAAAAATATGATTTTTTATTTTCATGTCCGGTCGTTATAAACTTCTGTGAAGCACTTGGGGGTTCAAAGTGCTCACCACACATCTAGATAAGTTCCTTAGGGGTCTAGTTTCCAAAATGGGGTCACTTGTAGGGGGTTTCCACTGTTTAGACACATCAGGGCCTCTACAAACGCGGTATGGCGTCCAGCCAATTCTGCGTTGAAAAAGTCAAACGGAGCTCCTTCCATTCCAAGCTCTGTCATGCACCCAAACAGTAGTTTACCCCCACATATGGGGTATCAGCATGCTCAGGACAAATTGCACAAAAACTTTTGGGGTCTTGTTACCCTTGGGAACATAAAAATTGGGGTGAAAAGATCATTTTTGTGGAAAAAATATTATTTTTTATTTTCTCGACTCTACGTTATAAACTTGTGTGAAGCACTTGGAGGTTCAAAGTGCTCACCACACATCTAGATAAGTTCCTTAAGGGGTCTAGTTTCCAAAATAGGGTCACTTGTTGAGGGTTTCCACTGTTTAGGCACATCAGGGGCTCTCTAAGCGCGACATGGCATCCAGCCAATTCTGCGTTGAAAAAGTCAAACCGCGCTCCTTCCCTTGCGACCTCTGCCGTGCGCCCAAAAAGTGGTTTACTCCCACTTATGGGGTATCAGCATGCTCAGGACAAATTGCACAAAAACTTTTGGGGTCTTGTTACCCTTGGGAAATTAATAATTGGGGTGAAAAGATCATTTTTGTGGAAAAAATATGATTTTTTTATTTTCACCGCTCTACGTTATAAACTTGTGTGAAGCACTTGGAGGTTCAAAGTGCTCACCACACATCTAGATAAGTTCCTTAAGGGGTCTAGTTTCCAAAATAGGGTCACTTGTTGGTGGTTTCCACTGTTTAGGCACATCAGGGGCTCTCTAAACGCGACATGGCATCCAGCCAATTCTGCGTTGAAAAAGTCAAACGGCGCTCCTTCCCTTGCGACCTCTGCCATGCACCCAAAAAGTGGTTTACTCCCACATATGGGGTATCAGCATGCTCAGGACAAATTGCACAAAAACTTTTGGGGTCTTGTTACCCTTGGGAAAATAAAAATTGGGGTGAAAAGATCATTTTTGTGGAAAAAAAATATGATTTTTTTTTTCACGGCTCTACGTTATAAACTTGTGTGAAGCACTTGGAGGTTCAAAGTGCTCACCACACATCTAGATAAGTTCCTTAAGGGGTCTAGTTTCCAAAATAGGGTCACTTGTTGGGGGTTTCCACTGTTTAGACACATCATGGGCTCTCTAAACGCGACATGGCATCCAGCCAATTCTGCGTTGAAAAAGTCAAACGGAGCTCCTTCCCTTGCGACCTCTGCCGTGCGCCCAAAAAGTGGTTTACCCCCACATATGGGGTATCGGCATGCTCAGGACAAATTGCACAAAAACTTTTGGGGTCTTGTTACTCTTGTGAAATAAAAATTGGGGTGAAAAGATCATTTTTGTGGAAAAAAAATAATTTTTTATTTTCACGGCTATACGTTATAAACTTGTGTGAAGCATTTGGAGGTTCAAAGTGCTAACCACACATCTAGATAAGTTCCTTAAGGGGTCTAGTTTCCAAAATGGGGTCATTTGTTGGTGGTTTCCACTGTTTAGGCACATCAGGGGCTCTCTAAATGTGACATGGCATCCAGCCAATTCTGCGTTGAAAAAGTCAAACGGCACTCCTTCCCTTGCGACCTCTGCCGTGCGCCCAAAAAGTGGTTTACCCCCACATATGGGATATCGGCGTATTCAGGAAAAATTGAACAACACATTTTGTGGTTCATTTTTTCTTTTAACACTTGTGAAAATAAAAAAATTGGTTCCGAAGTAAAGCTTTTGCAAAAAAAGTTAAATGTCAATTTTTTCCTTCCACATTGCTTCAGTTCCTGTGAAGCACCTGAAGGGTTAATAAATTTCTTGAATGTGGTTTTGAGCACCTTGAGGGTGCAGTTTTTAGAATGGTGTCACTTTTGGGTATTTTCTATCATATAGACCCCTCAAAGTGACTTCAAATGTGATGTGGTCCCTAAAAAAAATGGTATTGTAAAAATGAGAAATCGCTGGTCAACTTTTAACCCTTATAACTTCGTAACAAAAGAAAATTTGTTTCCCAAAATTGTGCTGATGTAAAGTAGACATGTGGGAAATGTTATTTATTAAGAAGTTTGTGTGACATATCTCTCTGATTTAAGGGCATAAAAATTTGAAAATTGCGAAATTTTCGCCATATTTCTATTTTTTTCATAAATAAAAGCAAGTCAAATAAAAAATTTTTTACCACTATCGTGAAGTACAATATGTTACGAAAAAACAATCTCAGAATCATCTGGATTCGTTAAAGCGTTCCAGAGTTATAAAATGACAGTGGTCAGAATTGTAAAAATTGGCCCGGTCATTAAGCTGCAAAATGGCTCTTTCACTAAGGGGTTAATGACATTCTGAGGCCATTGATCGGTAGGAGTGTTATTATTTATTTGGACAATATTTTGATCTATTCACCAGATCTGGAGTCGCATTGGCAGAGAGTCCGCGAAGTTCTTCAGATTTTGAGAGAAAACAACCTCTTTGCTAAATTGGAGAAGTGCGAGTTTGCGGTACAGAAAATGAGTTTTTTGGGCTACTTGGTCTCCAGTGATGGGTTTGAGATGGACCCGGTGAAGGTTCAGGCAGTACTGGATTGGCCTAGGCCTGAATGTTTAAAATCTGTCCAAAGACATTTAGGGTTTGCCCATTATTAAAGAAAATTCATAAAGAATTTTTCTGTTATCGCTAAACCCATAACTGATCTCACCAAGAAGGGTTCTAATACTGTCCAATGGTCCACTGAGGCAGCGGATGCTTTTGAGCATCTCAAGGAGAGGTTTAGCTCTGCTCCTGTTTTGATCCAGACAGATGAGACCAAGCCTTTTCTGGTAGAGGTTGATGCCTCATCAGTAGGGGTGGGGGCAGTTCTGTCCTAGGAGGGAGAGGATCGGGTGCATCCCTGTGCTTTCTTTTCTAAAAAATTTTCGGAGACTGAGCTCATTTATTATGTTGGGAACCGAGAGTTACTGGCTATTAAGCTCACGTTTGAGCATTGGCAACATTTTTTGGAGGGGGCTAGACATCCGATACAGGTTTTTACTGATCATAAAAATCTGATTTATCTGGATGCTGCTAAACGTCTGAATGCCCGTCAAGCCAGGCGGGCACTGTTTTTTTTGTGTAAATCAAGCTTTATTTAATAGTTGAGTAAGAATCATAAAGAACAATCATGACTCTGAATAAGTATGTGATCCAAAAAGCTTACATTAAACAATATAACAATAAACAGACATGTTGTTTCTAATTATTAAATACTCAAATTGTATCTCTGTTAATGCATTTCGTTCGTAGATCTCATGAAGGCAATAACACTTATAAAAAAGCTCGTGGCATTATATGATCCTAGGGTTTACTGTCAATGATGGGAGTAAGATAGAGAAAAATACAACAAAGGGAAGAGATTAAGTGATGGAAGTGAGAGGAAAAGTAAGGAGAAAGATGGAAGGGGGGATAGGGAGATAGAAAAGAGGTAGAGTAGAGAAGGGAAAGAGATAGAGATATCAATGTCCGAGACCCCCCCGGGGGCACCCCAGTCCCCCCTTTGAAACAGAGAGGAAAACATATGAAAAATGGATGACTGAGCTGGGTTGCAAGTTTGACGACAAGTCTTTCCGGGAGCCCACTATTCGTTTCAAAATTATCCAGAGCTACTTCAAAGGTTATTTAAGGTCCGGAGATCCAGGCCTCCAACTCTGGAGACTCCCTAAAAGCCAGCCACGGAATCCAAGTATTATATATTTTATCAGAGTCTCCTGTGGATTGTTGTATCAGCTGTTCCATAAGATATATATTATTAAGTTCTGCTACAAACTCTGCCCTGGAAGGGGATTTTACCTGTTTCCAGTATCTAGGTATTAAATTCCTTGAAGCTGTGAGGAAATGTCTGAGTAGGTTCTTCTTGAATCTAGAGATTGACATGTCACATAATTACAAGAGAGTAGGGTTGAGCATTCCAATACCAAAACCCCATTCCGATACCTGAAATCCAATGTAAGTCTATGGGAACAAAATATCGGAAGTTATCGGAATGCTCAACCCTACAAGAGAGCTAATTTCATGGTAGGTCTAATTTTGAGCAGAGATAAGCTGTTATATAGATTAAAAATAGATAGCCAAAAATTCTTTATAGGTGGACAGCTCCACCATATATGTGTATACGATCCTTTATCTTTCAGACATCTCCAGCATGTATCTGGAATCACCGGAAACATAGTATGTATCATGGACGGGCACCTGTACCACCTTGAGAGAACCTTGTAGCTCCTCTCCTGCGACACCGCATTCAGAGACGCCCTAAACGTGAATAAAAGGATTTTGTCTCTTTCCTCTTGGTCTAGAGATCTCCCCAGATCACACTCCCACTTAGCGAAGAATATTGGGAAGCCTCGTGTTGGTAGTTGAGTTGTTTGAAACAAATTATATAGCAATGAGACCATTTGGACAGGAGGATCCCCCCCGACGCAAAGCTTCTCAAAGGGAGTTAATGGGCTAAAGAGATCTACTTGTTTGGAAGCTGTACTGATGAAACTTTTTAATTGTTCATGAAAAAACAAGGCCCCTGCGGGTGGGTCCTCAGCCTGATATATTTCAGCTAGTGATTTTATATTAGACTGATTTATGTAATTGTATATGATAGGTCGCATGCTTCTTCATTTATTTAAGAATAACTCCCGTTGTAAGCCAGCTTGAAAGTCAGGGTTATCATAAACTGGAGTTAATGGTCCAGGCGCTGTAGAGACCTGAAGACCCCCCCCCCCTTCGCCTAATGAATGAAACCATGTTTCTGGTTAAGAATGATAGGTTCCCAAGACCCACCAACCCCCCAACACCACTTTGGCCGACCATAAGATTATTTGCGGATCATGACCGACGAGATCACTTTCTAGTTTTACCCATTTCTTGTAGTTTCTGTTATGGTAAAGGTCTAGAATACAGGTACCAATCGCCGCACAGCTGTACACTAAGAAGTCTGGTAGTCCAAGTCCCCCACTCTGTTTGGAACAACTGAGTAATAAATATGAAAAGCGTGCCCGTGTGTGTGACCAAACAAATCGAGTGATTGCCCTCTTGAGACGGGAGAAAAAAGAGGCTGGGAGAAGCAAAGGGATTGTTTGAAAATAGTATAGGATACATGGTAAGAGATCCATTTTGATCACGTTGACTCTCCCTATCCATAATATTTTAAGATTATGCTATTTTTCCAAGTCTAGTTCAGCTTTATGTAAAACAGATTTATAATTTGCGTCATATAAATTGGAGGTTTTAGCTGTTAGCTTAATGCCTAAATATGTGAGAGAGTCGGAGCGCCATTTAAAAGGAAAAGCTGTACTCAGCTGTTCCACCATGAGCGGTCGTAAAGATACATTTAGTATTTCGGATTTGTGCATATTTATTTTGAAGTTTCTTAGGAGGCCAAAGGTATGGAGTTCTGACATGATATTTGGTAGACTTATTATGGGGGAAGTGACAAACAGGAGCACGTCATCTGCAAAAAGAGCCAGTCTATGTTCCTCAGAATTATGCTTAATACCTTTGATGGAGGGATTGTTTCATATTGCGGTAGCTAGAAATTCCATTGTTATAATATACAGGAGCGGGGAGAGAGGACACCCCTGTCTCGTGCCGTTTCCAACAGGGAAAGGGTCTGAGAGTGAGCCATTAACCTTAACCCGGGCACTAGGGGAGGTGTACAGAGCCGAGATCCTTGAAGGTGACTCCCTTATATAAGACCAATCAGTAACACCTGATTCCCAGTCCTCACAATCTTCACTGGACAGACTAGCACCGCTTGTAACCACCAGAGGGAGCCTCTGCTCAGAACTCATCTCAAACCCATTCACAACAGAAACCATCTCTAGCACATTCATAACAGTCTGCATTCCAAAACGTTATTCCTTCCTTTCCAAGCCCTGCCGTGGCCCAAACAGTTCCCCCCTCACATATTTGGTATCAGCGTATTTAGGACAAATTGGACAACAACTTTTAGGGTCCAATTTCCTTGTGAAAAATCAAAAATTTGGGACTAAAAAATCATTTTTGTGGAAATTTTTTTTTTTCCACACCCAGGCATTATAAACTTTTGTGAAACACTTGGGGGTTCAAAGTGCTCACAACAGATCTAGATAAGTTCCATAGTGGGTCTAGTTTCCAAAATAGTGTTACTTGTGGGGGATTTCCACTGTTTAGGCGCTTAAGGGGCTCTCCAAACGCGACATGGTGTCCAATCTCAATTCCAGCTAATTTTGGTTTGAAAAAGTCAAACGGCCCTGCTTCCCTTCCAAGCCCTGCCGTGCGCGCAAACAGTGGTCCCCCCTCACATATGGGGTATCAGCATACTCAGGACAATTTGGACAACAACTTTTGTGGTCTAATTTCTCCTGTTACCCTTGGGAAAATAAAAAATTGGGGACTAAACGATCAGGTTTGTGGAAAAAATATGATTTTTTATTTTCATGTCCGGTCGTTATAAACTTCTGTGAAGCACTTGGGGGTTCAAAGTGCTCCCCACACATCTAGATAAGTTCCTTAGGGGGTCTAGTTTCCAAAATGGGGTCACTTGTAGGGGGTTTCCACTGTTTAGACACATCAGGGCCTCTACAAACGCGGTATGGCGTCCAGCCAATTCTGCGTTGAAAAAGTCAAACGGAGCTCCTTCCATTCCAAGCTCTGTCATGCACCCAAACAGTAGTTTACCCCCACATATGGGGTATCAGCATGCTCAGGACAAATTGCACAAAAAATTTTGGGGTCTTGTTACCCTTGGGAAAATAAAAATTGGGGTGAAAAGATCATTTTTGTGGAAAAAATATGATTTTTTTTTCACGGCTCTACGTTATAAACTTGTGTGAAGCACTTAGAAGTTCAAAGTGCTCACCACACATCTAGATAAGTTCCTTAAGGGGTCTAGTTTCCAAAATAGGGTCACTTGTTGGGGGTTTCCACTGTTTAGGCACATCAGGGGCTCTCTAAACGCGACATGGCATCCAGCCAATTCTGCGTTGAAAAAGTCAAATGGCGCTCCTTCCCTTGCGACATCTGCCATGCACCCAAAAAGTGGTTTACTCCCACATATGGGGTATCAGCATGCTCAGGACAATTGCACAAAAACTTTTGGGGTCTTGTTACCTTGGGAAAATAAAAATTGGGGTGAAAAGATCATTTTTGTGGAAAAAAATATGATTTTTTTTTTCACGGCTCTACGTTATAAACTTGTGTGAAGCACTTGGAGGTTCAAAGTGCTCACCACACATCTAGATAAGTTCCTTAAGGGGTCTAGTTTCCAAAATAGGGTCACTTGTTGGGGGTTTCCACTGTTTAGACACATCATGGGCTCTCTAAACGCGACATGGCATCCAGCCAATTCTGCGTTGAAAAAGTCAAACGGAGCTCCTTCCCTTGCGACCTCTGCCGTGCGCCCAAAAAGTGGTTTACCCCCACATATGGGGTATCGGCATGCTCAGGACAAATTGCACAAAACTTTTGGGGTCTTGTTACTCTTGTGAAATAAAAATTGGGGTGAAAAGATCATTTTTGTGGAAAAAAAATAATTTTTATTTTCACGGCTATACGTTATAAACTTGTGTGAAGCATTTGGAGGTTCAAAGTGCTCACCACACATCTAGATAAGTTCCTTAAGGGGTCTAGTTTCCAAAATGGGGTCATTTGTTGGTGGTTTCCACTGTTTAGGCACATCAGGGGCTCTCTAAATGTGACATGGCATCCAGCCAATTCTGCGTTGAAAAAGTCAAACGGCACTCCTTCCCTTGCGACCTCTGCCGTGCGCCCAAAAAGTGGTTTACCCCCACATATGGGGTATTGGCGTATTCAGGAGAAATTGAACAACACATTTTGTGGTTCATTTTTTCTTTTAACACTTGTGAAAATAAAAAAATTGGTTCCGAAGTAAAGCTTTTGCAAAAAAAGTTAAATGTCAATTTTTTCCTTCCACATTGCTTCAGTTCCTGTGAAGCACCTGAAGGGTTAATAAATTTCTTGAATGTGGTTTTGAGCACCTTGAGGGGTGCAGTTTTTAGAATGGTGTCACTTTTGGGTATTTTCTATCATATAGACCCCTCAAAGTGACTTCAAATGTGATGTGGTCCCTAAAAAAAAATGGTATTGTAAAAATGAGAAATCGCTGGTCAACTTTTAACCCTTATAACTTCGTAACAAAAGAAAATTTGTTTCCCAAAATTGTGCTGATGTAAAGTAGACATGTGGGAAATGTTATTTATTAAGAAGTTTGTGTGACATATCTCTCTGATTTAAGGGCATAAAAATTTGAAAATTGCGAAATTTTCGCCATATTTCTATTTTTTTCATAAATAAAAGCAAGTCAAATAAAAAATTTTTTACCACTATCGTGAAGTACAATATGTTACGAAAAAACAATCTCAGAATCATCTGGATTCGTTAAAGCGTTCCAGAGTTATAAAATGACAGTGGTCAGAATTGTAAAAATTGGCCCGGTCATTAAGCTGCAAAATGGCTCTTTCACTAAGGGTTAATGACATTCTGAGGCCATTGATCGGTAGGAGTGTTATTATTTATTTGGGCAATATTTTGATCTATTCACCTGATCTGGAGTCGCATTGGCAGAGAGTCCGCGAAGTTCTTCAGATTTTGAGAGAAAACAACCTCTTTGCTAAATTGGAGAAGTGCGAGTTTGCGGTACAGAAAATGAGTTTTTTGGGCTACTTGGTCTCCAGTGATGGGTTTGAGATGGACCCGGTGAAGGTTCAGGCAGTACTGGATTGGCCTAGGCCTGAATGTTTAAAATCTGTCCAAAGACTTTTAGGGTTTGCCCATTATTAAAGAAAATTCATAAAGAATTTTTCTGTTATCGCTAAACCCATAACTGATCTCACCAAGAAGGGTTCTAATACTGTCCAATGGTCCACTGAGGCAGCGGATGCTTTTGAGCATCTCAAGGAGAGGTTTAGCTCTGCTCCTGTTTTGATCCAGACAGATGAGACCAAGCCTTTTCTGGTAGAGGTTGATGCCTCATCAGTAGGGGTGGGGGCAGTTCTGTCCTAGGAGGGAGAGGATCGGGTGCATCCCTGTGCTTTCTTTTCTAAAAAATTTTCGGAGACTGAGCTCATTTATTATGTTGGGAACCGAGAGTTACTGGCTATTAAGCTCACGTTTGAGCATTGGCAACATTTTTTGGAGGGGGCTAGACATCCGATACAGGTTTTTACTGATCATAAAAATCTGATTTATCTGGATGCTGCTAAACGTCTGAATGCCGTCAAGCCAGGCGGGCACTGTTTTTTTTGTGTAAATCAAGCTTTATTTAATAGTTGAGTAAGAATCATAAAGAACAATCATGACTCTGAATAAGTATGTGATCCAAAAAGCTTACATTAAACAATATAACAATAAACAGACATGTTGTTTCTAATTATTAAATACTCAAATTGTATCTCTGTTAATGCATTTCGTTCATAGATCTCATGAAGGCAATAACACTTAAAAAAAAGCTCGTGGCATTATATGATCCTAGGGTTTACTGTCAATGATGGGAGTAAGATAGAGAAAAATACAACAAGGGGAAGAGATTAAGTGATGGAAGTGAGAGGAAAAGTAAGGAGAAAGATGGAAGGGGGGATAGGGAGATAGAAAAGAGGTAGAGTAGAGAAGGGAAAGAGATAGAGATATCAATGTCCGAGACCCCCCCCGGGGGCACCCCAGGCCCCCTTTGAAACAGAGAGGAAAACATATGAAAAATGGATGACTGAGCTGGGTTGCAAGTTTGACGACAAGTCTTTCCGGGAGCCCACTATTCGTTTCAAAATTATCCAGAGCTACTTCAAAGGTTATTTAAGGTCCGGAGATCCAGGCCTCCAACTCTGGAGACTCCCTAAAAGCCAGCCACGGAATCCAAGTATTATATATTTTATCAGAGTCTCCTGTGGATTGTTGTATCAGCTGTTCCATACGATATATATTATTAAGTTCTGCTACAAACTCTGCCCTGGAAGGGGATTTTACCTGTTTCCAGTATCTAGGTATTAAATTCCTTGAAGCTGTGAGGAAATGTCTGAGTAGGTTCTTCTTGAATCTAGAGATTGACATGTCACATAATGACAAGAGAGTAGGGTTGAGCATTCCGATACCAAAACCCCATTCCGATACCTGAAATCCAATGTAAGTCTATGGGAACAAAATATCGGAAGTTATCGGAATGCTCAACCCTACAAGAGAGCTAATTTCATGGCAGGTCTAATTTTGAGCAGAGATAAGCTGTTATATAGATTAAAAATAGATAGCCAAAAATTCTTTATAGGTGGACAGCTCCACCATATATGTGTATACGATCCTTTATCTTTCAGACATCTCCAGCATGTATCTGGAATCACCGGAAACATAGTATGTATCATGGACGGGCACCTGTACCACCTTGAGAGAACCTTGTAGCCCTCTCCTGCGACACCGCATTCAGAGACGCCCTAAACGTGAATAAAAGGATTTTGTCTCTTTCCTCTTGGTCTAGAGATCTCCCCAGATCACACTCCCACTTAGCGAAGAATATTGGGAAGCCTCGTGTTGGTAGTTGAGTTGTTTGAAACAAATTATATAGCAATGAGACCATTTGGACAGGAGGATCCCCCCCGACGCAAAGCTTCTCAAAGGGAGTTAATGGGCTAAAGAGATCTACTTGTTTGGAAGCTGTACTGATGAAACTTTTTAATTGTTCATGAAAAAACAAGGCCCCTGCGGGTGGGTCCTCAGCCTGATATATTTCAGCTAGTGATTTTATATTAGACTGATTTATGTAATTGTATATGATAGGTCGCATGCTTCTTCGTTTATTTAAGAATAACTCCCGTTGTAAGCCAGCTTGAAAGTCAGGGTTATCATAAACTGGAGTTAATGGTCCAGGCGCTGTAGAGACCTGAAGACCCCCCCCCCCTTCGCCTAATGAATGAAACCATGTTTCTGGTTAAGAATGATAGGTTCCCAAGACCCACCAACCCCCCAACACCACTTTGGCCGACCATAAGATTATTTGCGGATCATGACCGACGAGATCACTTTCTAGTTTTACCCATTTCTTGTAGTTTCTGTTATGGTAAAGGTCTAGAATACAGGTACCAATCGCCGCACAGCTGTACACTAAGAAGTCTGGTAGTCCAAGTCCCCCACTCTGTTTGGAACAACTGAGTAATAAATATGAAAAGCGTGCCCGTGTGTGTGACCAAACAAATCGAGTGATTGCCCTCTTGAGACGGAGAAAAAAGAGGCTGGGAGAAGCAAAGGGATTGTTTGAAAATAGTATAGGATACATGAAAAATATTTAGAGTTGAGAGTCCTCAGTGGTTGATACCTTTTAATGGCTAACTGAAAAGATGGAGACAATATAACAATAAACAGACATGTTGTTTCTAATTATTAAATACTCAAATTGTATCTCTGTTAATGCATTTCGTTCATAGATCTCATGAAGGCAATAACACTTAAAAAAAAGCTCGTGGCATTATATGATCCTAGGGTTTACTGTCAATGATGGGAGTAAGATAGAGAAAAATACAACAAGGGGAAGAGATTAAGTGATGGAAGTGAGAGGAAAAGTAAGGAGAAAGATGGAAGGGGGGATAGGGAGATAGAAAAGAGGTATGCTGCAGCCAGGCAGTACCCTTGTAAACCCCGCTCCGTACGAAGATACACATCTTTCCTATATAGGATACATGGTAAGAGATCCATTTTGATCACGTTGACTCTCCCTATCCATAATATTTTAAGATTATGCTATTTTTCCAAGTCTAGTTCAGCTTTATGTAAAACAGATTTATAATTTGCGTCATATAAATTGGAGGTTTTAGCTGTTAGCTTAATGCCTAAATATGTGAGAGAGTCGGAGCGCCATTTAAAAGGAAAAGCTGTACTCAGCTGTTCCACCATGAGCGGTCGTAAAGATACATTTAGTATTTCGGATTTGTGCATATTTATTTTGAAGTTTCTTAGGAGGCCAAAGGTATGGGTTCTGACATGATATTTGGTAGACTTATTATGGGGGAAGTGACAAACAGGAGCACGTCATCTGCAAAAAGAGCCAGTCTATGTTCCTCAGAATTATGCTTAATACCTTTGATGGAGGGATTGTTTCATATTGCGGTAGCTAGAAATTCCATTGTTATAATATACAGGAGCGGGGAGAGAGGACACCCCTGTCTCGTGCCGTTTCCAACAGGGAAAGGGTCTGAGAGTGAGCCATTAACCTTAACCCGGGCACTAGGGGAGGTGTACAGAGCCGAGATCCTTGAAGGTGACTCCCTTATATAAGACCAATCAGTAACACCTGATTCCCAGTATTCACAATCTTCACTGGACAGACTAGCACCGCTTGTAACCACCAGAGGGAGCCTCTGCTCAGAACTCATCTCAAACCCATTCACAACAGAAACCATCTCTAGCACATTCATAACAGTCTGCATTCCAAAACGTTATTCCTTCCTTTCCAAGCCCTGCCGTGGCCCAAACAGTTCCCCCCTCACATATTTGGTATCAGCGTATTTAGGACAAATTGGACAACAACTTTTAGGGTCCAATTTCCTTGTGAAAAATCAAAAATTTGGGACTAAAAAATCATTTTTGTGGAAATTTTTTTTTTCCACACCCAGGCATTATAAACTTTTGTGAAACACTTGGGGGTTCAAAGTGCTCACAACAGATCTAGATAAGTTCCATAGTGGGTCTAGTTTCCAAAATAGTGTTACTTGTGGGGGATTTCCACTGTTTAGGCGCTTAAGGGGCTCTCCAAACGCGACATGGTGTCCAATCTCAATTCCAGCTAATTTTGGTTTGAAAAAGTCAAACGGCCCTGCTTCCCTTCCAAGCCCTGCCGTGCGCGCAAACAATGGTCCCCCCTCACATATGGGTATCAGCATACTCAGGACAATTTGGACAACAACTTTTGTGGTCTAATTTCTCCTGTTACCCTTGGGAAAATAAAAAATTGGGGACTAAACGATCAGGTTTGTGGAAAAAATATGATTTTTTATTTTCATGTCCGGTCGTTATAAACTTCTGTGAAGCACTTGGGGTTCAAAGTGCTCACCACACATCTAGATAAGTTCCTTAGGGGGTCTAGTTTCCAAAATGGGGTCACTTGTAGGGGGTTTCCACTGTTTAGACACATCAGGGCCTCTACAAACGCGGTATGGCGTCCAGCCAATTCTGCGTTGAAAAAGTCAAACGGAGCTCCTTCCATTCCAAGCTCTGTCATGCACCCAAACAGTAGTTTACCCCCACATATGGGGTATCAGCATGCTCAGGACAAATTGCACAAAAACTTTTGGGGTCTTGTTACCCTTGGGAACATAAAAATTGGGGTGAAAAGATCATTTTTGTGGAAAAAATATTATTTTTTATTTTCTCGACTCTACGTTATAAACTTGTGTGAAGCACTTGGAGGTTCAAAGTGCTCACCACACATCTAGATAAGTTCCTTAAGGGGTCTAGTTTCCAAAATAGGGTCACTTGTTGAGGGTTTCCACTGTTTAGGCACATCAGGGGCTCTCTAAGCGCGACATGGCATCCAGCCAATTCTGCGTTGAAAAAGTCAAACCGCGCTCCTTCCCTTGCGACCTCTGCCGTGCGCCCAAAAAGTGGTTTACTCCCACTTATGGGGTATCAGCATGCTCAGGACAAATTGCACAAAAACTTTTGGGGTCTTGTTACCCTTGGGAAATTAAAAATTGGGGTGAAAAGATCATTTTTGTGGAAAAAATATGATTTTTTTATTTTCACCGCTCTACGTTATAAACTTGTGTGAAGCACTTGGAGGTTCAAAGTGCTCACCACACATCTAGATAAGTTCCTTAAGGGGTCTAGTTTCCAAAATAGGGTCACTTGTTGGGGGTTTCCACTGTTTAGGCACATCAGGGGCTCTCTAAACGCGACATGGCATCCAGCCAATTCTGCGTTGAAAAAGTCAAACGGCGCTCCTTCCCTTGCGACCTCTGCCGTGCGCCCAAAAAGTGGTTTACCCCCACATATGGGGTATCAGCATGCTCAGGACAAATTGCACAAAAAATTTTGGGGTCTTGTTACCCTTGGGAAAATAAAAATTGGGGTGAAAAGATCATTTTTGTGGAAAAAATATGATTTTTTTCACGGCTCTACGTTATAAACTTGTGTGAAGCACTTAGAAGTTCAAAGTGCTCACCACACATCTAGATAAGTTCCTTAAGGGGTCTAGTTTCCAAAATAGGGTCACTTGTTGGGGTTTCCACTGTTTAGGCACATCAGGGGCTCTCTAAACGCGACATGGCATCCAGCCAATTCTGCGTTGAAAAAGTCAAACGGCGCTCCTTCCCTTGCGACCTCTGCCATGCGCCCAAAAAGTGGTTTACTCCCACATATGGGGTATCAGCATGCTCAGGACAAATTGCACAAAAACTTTTGGGGTCTTGTTACCCTTGGGAAAATAAAAATTGGGGTGAAAAGATCATTTTTGTGGAAAAACCCATAACTGATCTCACCAAGAAGGGTTCTAATACTGTCCAATGGTCCACTGAGGCAGCGGATGGTTTTGAGCATCTCAAGGAGTATATCAAGTTTATAACGTAGAGCGGTGAAAATAAAAAAATCATAAAAAACTGCAAAAAGAGCCAGTCTATGTTCCTCAGAATTATGCTTAATACCTTTGATGGAGGGATTGTTTCATATTGTGGTAGCTAGAAATTCCATTGTTATAATATACAGGAGCGGGGAGAGAGGACACCCCTGTCTCGTGCCTTTTCCAACAGGGAAAGGGTCTGAGAGTGAGCCATTAACCTTAACCCGGGCACTAGGGGAGGTGTACAGAGCCGAGATCCTTTGAAGCATAACCTCGCCCAGGCCGATCTCCCTTAAGGCTTGGAACGTGAATTCCCAGTGTACCCTGTCGAAGGCTTTCTCGGCATCAATCGACAGGATACACATGGGATCCCCCCCTCCCCGCCCCATCTATCAGCGAAATGGCCCTTATGGTATTGTCTCTAGCCTCTCTCCCTTGAACAAAACCAACTTAGTCCTGATTTACTAACTTTGGTAGGAGAAGACCCATTCTCCTCGCAATCATCTTTGCATACATTTTAATGTCTAGGTTTATCTGTGATATCGGACGATAGTTGCTGCAAAGCGGTGGGCACTGTTTTTTGCCCGATTCCATTTCTCCGTACCATATATCCCTGGCACAAAGAATGTTAAAGCAGATGCTTTGTCTCGAAGTTTCTCTCCAGCAGTTAATACTGAGAAGGAGGAATGTATTTTGCAGAGAGGGGTGGTGGTGGCAGCATTGGGTTCTGAGTTTGAGAACAACATCCTAGAAGCCCAGAATTCTGCACCAACAAACACTCCATATGGTAAATTATTTGTGCCCAAAGCCTTGAGGATAGCTTTGTTTGCTGAATGTCATGAGTCTCGGTTGGCGGGTCATCCAGGGATTTCGGAAACTAGAAAGTCAATCGGTCAAACTTTCTGGTGGCCAGGGTGGCATAGAGAAATCATCAAGTGGGTGCGTCAGTGTACGGTGTGCACTAGGTCGAAGGCCTCTCTTGCCCCGGCTGAAGGATTGCTGTGTCCTTTGGAGGTTCCTAGCTCACCATGGACGCATCTTGCTATGGATTTTATCACCGATCTGCCGGTTTCTGAGGGTTACTCTGTCATCTGGGTTGTTGTGGACCGGTTTAGTCAGATGTGTCATCTGGTCCGGTTCAGTAAATTGCTCTGCGCCAAGACTCTAGCTAAGGCATTTGTGAAAGAGATTCTCAGGCTCCATGGTGTTCCCACGGACATTGTTTCTGAGAGAGGACCACAGTTTGTGGCTGCTTTTGGTGTGTTTTTTGTGACAGATTAAAGGTTCATTTGTCATTTTCATCAGGTTATCATCCGGAGTCCTATGGACAGACCGAAAGGAAGAACCAGGACGTTGAGCAGTTTTTGAGATTTTTTGTAGCAGACAATCAGGAGATGTGGTCGGAATATCTACCACTAGCCGAGTTTGCTCGGAAAAGAAAGGAGGCATTGTTCGCAGTTGGGGACATGGTCTGGTTTTCCTCTAGGAATCTGCGTTTGAAGATTCCTTCTAAAAAACTGTGGCCTAAATTTGTAGGACCCTTCAAAGTGGTTCAGGTTGTCAACTCTGCAGCTGTGAGATTAGACATACCCTCGTCCTGGAGAATTAATTCAGTTTTTCATGTATTTTTACTGAAGAAAGTTGCCGACTGTTCCTCCAATTGATGAGGATGGCGAGTTTGAGAGTTCTCGCATATTGGATTCCAGGTGGCACAGAGGAAGGTTGCAGTATTTTGTGTCCTGGAAGGGTTTCGGTCCTGAAGATAATTCCTGGTTGAAAGCTGAGGATGTCTCGGCCTCAAGGCTGATTAAGGCTTTTCACAGGAGATTTCCAAATAAGGCTCGGCCAAGAGGATCCGGAGGATCCTGGTAAAAGGGGAGGTACTGTTAGAATCTATTCAGTTTGACCATCCGCCATCTTGTTGTGGTTTCTGGCTGCTGGTCTTTTTCCCCTGGTGCTGGGCTTGTTGTTGATCAGGTGATTGTATCACCCTTTATTACCCTGCACCTGCCTCCCAGTCCTTGCTGGACATCAGTGTTAATCCGCTTGAGTTCTGGCTAGGAGCCTTGATAGCTTTGTGTTATACTTTGTGCAGTTCTGGAAACTCTAGTTCTGCTTGCTTAGTCTTTTTGTTTTTTTTCTTTTGTTTCTGCAGCTTCCTCTGTTTCCCTGCTAGGAGTTTACCAGTGTTTTGTTCCCAGTCCCTAGATCTTTCAGGGATCCCCTTCCCCCACCTTCAGGTCTTCGCTTGAGTCTAGACTAGGATCGTCGGTGGGTCTGTTCGCAAGGAATAGGTCGCCTGCTCCATCGTAGGGATCGAGTCTAGTCCTAGTGCAGGGTAAGATAACCCTGCTCTATTCCTGAGTTGCAGACCTATAACAATAACAGCTCGCACAAACTCTTCTTCCCTTTATGGGAGGCACTTTTACTTGAACGTTACAACTAACTACGGTACTATCTTTACTATCTACAATTTGAAAAATATCTTTATCATAAGTGGAAACTATCTGAGACATCAAGTGCAATAAAATATGAAAAATACTTTGCTATCAATAGAAAACTATCAAAATATTAAATATTGTTCTTCTGCAATAGAAATTATCTGCACATAAAATAATACTGTACTATCAATAAAACATTTTCTATCAGGTACAACAAAGTTCAGTGGATTCCCGAACCAGGTATTCTTTCCTTAGTGCAATATGGGGCACCCGTCTCAAACCCCCAACATAGGCCTTGGGCGTGGCTACAAGGCATAGCTGGTCTCCTCGTTGGACCAGTTTTTCGGCCACACCAGACAGTTTTTGTTCTGTGGTCAAGTGCAAAGGAAAGAGTGCCAATTCACACTCTAAGGTTTTGTGTAAAACCAATAGGGAGCACATTAAGAAGTGCTAACTATTTACAATAGAAAGTCTCTGGTCATTCACCATCCATGATATTAGTGTCTATTAACTTCAATTAGGAACAGACACCTAACCTGGCAAATTAACTATATACAGTCACATCTTGCTAGTAATTCACATTTGCTGATTTGGCTTCCAGACTAATTCCTGGGGTCAGCATCCTCCTGACCGGGGGAGTTTGTGTGCTAGTGTTACTCCAGGTAACACAAAGAGATCATGGCCGATGAAATCATGCACTGTAAGATCATGTCCTGCCACCAGGGTCTGAATGGTCTGGGAATGTACTGCAATTGATGTTGTTCCTACAGCAGGTTCTGAGGTAGTTGGTGTACTGACTGTTGGTGTTGTAGAAGCTATACAGGGTAGTGCAGCGGTGGGTGATGCAGCAGAGACCCTTGCTTCTGGCAGAGTTGGCACTGGGACCACTTCAGTTCTAGCAGTCTCTGAATCAGGAGCGGTGTATCTACAGTTCCTGACATGCAGGGCATACTATCCCTTTTCGCCTAGATGCCGGGTGTAGGTCACGTGGTCCCCTGGGTACAGATCACTATCCGCCCCTCCAGAAGATAAGACTCCACATCCCGCCGGTTAACAAACACTTTCGCCAGCAAGTCGGATTCTTTTATAAATCCCCAACCTCATTTCAGTCTAAAGGCAACTATGATGCCTTGCTTCAACGGGCCCCTGTCTGCGTGTCTGGCCAAGGGGGCCCGGGCCTTGGCCTCCAGATTCCTCTCCTCCATTGCCCACCGCTGGAAGTCATGCTCCTCATCCTCCTTTCCCCACTTAAGCGCCAGCTATTTGTTATATTCCTCCCAGCTAAGGACTTCCACCCTTCCTCCTACTTTTTGCTCTTACCCAGGGAACCCGATTAAATCACTCCCTGGGTTTGCCCAGCGGCATACCACACTTTCTCTGTGTATACCTCCCTGGGCAGATTCATGGGCTGGAGGGGAGCCTCTAGATGATTCACCATACTTAAGGGCTGATCCTATTCTAGATGAGCACAAACACGGCCGGGTTCACGGACTGTCGGCGCGGTTCATGGGCCCATGAAAAGCTCTTCAGCTACTGGGGCAGGAAAGGCGAAAGTACCTGCTTGCGATATTATTCCGGTGTCAGTCGCCTTCTCCGCTGAGATCAGGAGTCGCTGGATGGTATGTGGCTCCACTATTTTCTTCAGGGCTGCTTTCCATCTAGACACTGACAGCAGGAGTTGGCTGCTGAGCTCCTCTACTTCTGCTTCCAGGAGGTTCCTCTGCAGGCAGCTGACGGTGATCTTCCTCTGGTGGGCTGGGGGGCCCCTGGCTGCCACCTCACGCTCCGGGTATCCATCACTCGCCATCTTACTTGCCGGGTCATTTGCTGCACCTAGGTGCTGTTCCCGCTATCTCCTTCATGGGCGGGGCTTCTTTTTTCTTCTTTTCCCACCATCCCAGATCATGAGGCGGATCTCTCTGGCTGATTGACAAGTTCTCAAAGCACAGAAGTATCTACTGTGGGTAGGCATAATTTTTGCGCCCTTGGACCAGTGCCGCCCACAACGACACGCCTGCCAGCATGCCGCATTTTACTGCAATGGCTGTGATTTTACAGTTCAATTAGAACTATGGCACAGAAGACCCGGCAATGCCGTGGTACGGATCCTGTTCATGATGTCAAAATGGAGCACCCGCCAGGGCCGGGGGAGTACTCGGTAATGATGATAAGGGGATGATAAAGTTTATGAAAGATAGTTCTTGACGCCAACTGTGGTATTCGGCAATAAAGATGTTAGCCGATGCTGCTTCAGAGTCCCCTAGGGCTGATGGTGATGCAGCAGAGTTGTTACAGCTCTCCACAGGTAGAGCTAAGCCCCAGGGCAGCTGTATGTGTAAGGCCTCTTTCACACATCAGTTTTTCGCCGTCAGGTGCGATCCGGCAGTTTTTTTTTTAAAAAACTGATCCGTTTTTTTTTACCGCCGGATCCGTTTTTTTCTCATTGACATGCATTAGCGCCGGATCGCGCCACATGTCATTGCGTTTCGTCCGTTTTCTGCCGGATCCGTCATAGATTTTTTCCCGCCGGAAACAACGGACTGTGCCTGAAGCGGCACGTCATGCTTGCTCATACAATACAAGTCTATGGGTGCCGGATCAGGTATTGGACTAATCCGGCCACCAGACTCTCTCTCCTCGTTCCAGGCATGCTCACTGCATTTCTCGGGTTCAAAAGTTCACGACGGATCCGGCTAAAAACCGGACCCGTCGCATCAGTTTTTTTTGCAATCTAACATGGATCCGTCTTTTTCAAAATTGGACGGATTGTGCCTGATTGCAAAAAACTGATGTGTGAAAGAGGCCTTAGTGTGCTGTGTCCTCAGGCTCAGTGGTCCAGACAGCTCTCAGGTAGTTTGGGGTGCATGTTGCCACGGCTCCCTTAGATGTTTCTTTCCTGGCCATTTCACTACGCTGGCTACCACCTCTCCTTCCCTGCGTCTTCACACACAGTGTCTTGAGCCAGCAGACCCGGATCTTTTCGGGCGACGTTGGTCAGACCCTTGGATCCTATATGTCTGCCTTTTCAGCGAATGTGTTGGATGTGGCTGTAGCACTTGCAGGTACTGCAGCCTCCGGTTTCCTAGCTGAATCCTTAGTTCCTCCACTAGTTTTGGGGCCGGTCCCCAAACTGCAACCTGGTCCCTCCACCGACCACGACAGCGGATGTGGGCCCCATGGATGGATTACTCACTATCTGTGCCCCTAAGTCCTCTTATTTTTCTCCTTCTCTGGAGCCTCTCTTTCTCTCTTTCTGTCATCTGGGGACAAGCTCCTCTCAGCTTCAGCAACCCCTGTAGACTCTCCTTCTGGTCTCTCAGCCCAGAGCTTACCACTCTCTGACTCCTCCCCCTCTAACTTCCTTCATCCACATCCTCTACCTAGTCCCTCCCGGGCCCTGAAAGGTCTGGTGTTGGATGCAAGTATGTGAGTCCTGGGTAGTGTCCCCTCCTTACCCGATGGCAAAGTACCACACCTCTGAATGAAGTGCAGTACCCTGAGGTGACTGAGACCGCAGGGACACCACAAAGGCGCTCCATTTGAAGCACAACTTTTGTCTGAATTGTTTTTGGTCATCAAATCACATTTTCAGAGCTCATAAGGTACCAGTACAGTAGGAACACCCCAGGAGTGAACTCATTATGGAAACTGCACTCTTCCAGTAAAATGTGATGGAACATGTGCCATCATTGGCATCCCCCTCCATCTTTCAACAACCAAGATGTCATGGTTGCTATTAACTGCATTATCTAGTCGTTGAAATGGTCAGAATGTATGCTAGCATTGACAACTGCTGCTGATGACATGCTGTGATTTTACAGCAGACAGTGGCGTACCGTCAATAGTAGCAGACCACGCAGCTGCTATGGGGCCCGGACAGGTGAGGGGGCCTGCGACGGCTGCTGCGGTTTGGCAGCTGTGCTGTGCTGACACAGTACTATCTCCTTTAATTAAATGTAAGCGCCGGCCGCTGTATACCCCCTTGAAGCTCCCCTTTCCTTGTTTCCTGGTCAGCAGTTGGCTGAAGTCTCTGGCTGGATTTGCATAAGAATGCCACGCCTCCTGGCAGCCAGAGAGCAGCACACGTGCATTGCAGGAAGCAGAAAACATTCATGAGCCTCTCTCTCACAGGGAGAGGGACACACACACAAGACAGTAGGCCGGCTGGCTGGGGGACGGGGTGGATTTTGTTTTTGTTAAATGTGTCCCCTGTGCTGGCACTTTACATTTACAATGGCTCTGGCTCTTTTTTTTTTTCTTTTCTTTTTTTTGGGGGGCCCCATTCAGACTTTTGCTATGGGGCCCCATGATTTCTATGTACGCCCCTGACAGCAGATTATGTTTGGACTCGCCATCTATGGAATATTAGTATGCCATGGAGGGCATAGGAAGGCATCAAAGTCAATGGAGAGGGGTGAAAAGAGCAAGAGAGAAATATAGGCAGACACAGCCGTTCGTTCAGCTGCAAATGAAAAGACAGCCCCACTTTAAGAAAATTGTTACAGGCTCTCAGACATTTAATTATGGAAAAGTTCATGAAAAATACAGCATTAACTAGCTAGAAATAAAATAAAAGTTCATACCTAAAAAGCTTCTCATTACCATATAGTCATCACAGTCCTCTGGTTCTTTAAATATTTTAAGATCTACAAAAGGAGGTCGAGCAGGTTTCTTTGGTCTTAATCCAAGTACAACTTCGCTTGGCAAAAGTTTTAGCCTCGGTTTGTTAGGGTAACCTGTTGTTGTCTTCTTGATTTGTAGAGCATTCAGTGAGCAGTTTCCAGTATCACTAAGGGAAGTGTTTGCAGATCGCTTGGGGACAATAGGTTTATTGAGAGGAACTGAAGGTCTATTAACAAAAGCTTCATGAAGAAATTTTGAGTTACTTTGATATGAGAAGCTTTTATGCAAATGTAATGAGCTTCCTGCAGCTTTCAATGGGTCAATTTTTGGGGATACTGCAAGATCTGATGAAGATAAAGCTTTGGGTAGAGGTTTCTGAAAATAATGCTCACTGACTGGCTTTATGATTGGTTTTGCTGGTATAGCAGGCTTAGATCCAAATTTTGTCTGCAATATTGGCTTGGCACAAATATTTTCTCCAGATTCCTTTTGAAATTTCATCCGGATATGTTTAAAACCTTCTGGATCTGTCTGAAAAGATAAAATTCATAATTGAGTAAAGTTGGAATTGTAGATGGTAGTTAGTGGAGGAGATAATACAATATTGGAACAAAATATTATTCTGCATTTTAGGACTCTACTTAAAAAGAGAAACATGCATGTACAATAGCAATTTTTTTACTTACTAGTAAAGTATAACTAAAATGTAAATGATTTTGTGCACGCTTTGTGTATAGCTTTTGTTATTGGATGCTCTATTTCTGGGATATTTACCACTTGTTTCCTTTTCCCATAATGCAGACTATATTTCCTATGGCTTGGCTTTGTGCAGGCTCTCACAACTCCTATCTAATAGCAGTCAGTGATAAATATATTGGCATATGCAACAGATTAGGACTTATTATAAGTAAAAGGAGGACTTTATGCTGACCTGACAGTAGATGGCGATGTTGTGTAACGTTTCCTTCTGTTTAATGTATAAGAAATAGTCTCACTTGTAGTTTCACTTTCGTTTTGTTCCTGTTTCCTGATGCAATGCTGAAATGACTGTGCATTCTTCCTTTACCTCATGATGTTAGAAGTAAAAGCTTGTTATCCCATGCAGCCTGCTCTGTGAAGTTTTCTACTGCAAAGGTGTGGATTCAGAATCTGTGCAACAAAATCAAGGACAAAACTAATGTACAGGCAGTGTCTCAGTATATATTGTTTCATGTAGCTTCAGCCTGCCTCACCAGTACACTACTATATAATTTCCCTTTCAAAAAGGCACAAAAGATGGGGCAGGTTTATGAAACTGCCAATAAGAAAAAAAATGTATTGCTTACCCATAATGACAAGGAATGGGTGAACCCGAACGATAAAGTTCAGTATTCGGGATCCATACCGAACACCTAGTGTCCAGAACAGTGTGGGACAGCATGAGAAACACCAGCTCTGATTGGCGGTAAGTTAGTTACTTCAGGTCAGAGCGCTGTGGTTCACACTCTGTCATACATATGACAGTGTATGAGTCAGCAGCTGTGACCAGTGGTAAAAAGGTTACCCTTGGTCACAGGCATCGGCTGATAAGAGTACTACTGTCTGAAGGTTACTGCGACAGAGAGGAGCCAGAAGACTGCAGCATCTGATTGCTCCTACTCCTGCACTGAAAAGAAGCACTTCAGCTTCTTTTTAAACTATGTAAATTTCTTTTGGCAGTACATGGGTTAATCTGCCATGTTGAGAGCTCTGGGCATAGGACTCTCAGCAAAGCACAGATAGACACTCCTTTTGCCAATATAATTGGGTCCTGACTGATACTTTTCGTCAGAGCTAGCTTATGCTACATGGCTGGGAGGAAAGTAGTTGGTGGTTATACCAGTATGAGTAGGATATGGGACTGCTGCTTGGTTTAGTAAGTGTTATAATTTCTTTCTCTTCCCCTACTTTGGTTCTACCCCATCCTCCACTCCCCGTTGCATTCCTTTGTTATATTTGTGAGTATATTTGTATGCCTGGTATTTTAAATTTCCCCTGTGTTTGTTACCTTGTTCATCTGGTTGATGTACTACAAGTCCCCTCTTCCCTATGTGGGGGAAGGGTACATATGGAGGGTGAATTCAGGAGATAAGGCAAGATACGTGGCCCCGGCATCTTCACCTTCAGAAGGAACCCAGGGAACAGAGTGAGCTACGGTGCCCCCTAGCATTAGGGACAGGGTAGATTTACGGTACATACTGTCATTTTGCAACACCCTAACACATCAGGTGTGGGAACCATGACTCACAGGCAACCCTTAGTGGAGACCAAGATCGCTTTGCCTGACAGGGTCTCTGGGGGTGTGAAAAGTTTGTTATTTTCAGGGAGGCCTGTAAATTGGACTTTAGGTTACGTCCTGGTTCCTCAGGAACACAGGAGAAACGTGTTGGGATAATTATCTAGCTCCTTCAGGGAGACCTGCATGCATGGACATTTTATCTCTTGTCTGACTCAGACGGTGGAGGAATTTTTTCTGGCACTGGGTCTTATATATGACAACTCTGAAAGCATCTCCTTGGCTGAGTCCACACTCCATCAGCTTCAGCAGGGAGACCGGCCAGCGGAAGAGTATTGCTCCGAGTTTCGGAGGTGGTCCACAGACACTAAGTGGAATGACCCTGCACTCTGTAGCCTCTTCTGTGAGAGGCTATCAGTAAGAATACAGGATGCCTTAGCCCTGTATGAGACTCTAGTTTCCCTTGAGGCGGTCATGTCTCTGGCTATCTGGGTTGATTACCGTCTTCACCAGAGACATAGAGAGACATCCCAATGTGCGATAGGTCCATGGCCAGGGAAAATGAGGTCTGAGTCATCTGGAGAACCCATGCAGTTGGGTGCGACATCTCATCCTGGAAAGCAGTCTGTTGTTCAGCACAAAGGGGAAGTGTGTTTTTACTGCGGTAAAAAGGGCCATTTTGTGGGCATGTGTCATTCTCTATCTCATGGTAAAACTGCCACCAGAAAAGTAAGGGGGCCGAATTGCAGGGAGGTTAGCAACCTAGGTGTACTTATCACCTCTGTGGGTAGGATACAATTTTTTCTGCCAACTGAGATTCATCTAGGTGAAATTAAGGTGGTTGTGTCAGCATTTCTGGACAGTGGGGCGGGGTTTAACTTGATTGACTCTAGGTTCATCCAGGTCCAGGGCCTCAATCCACATACACTGTGAAGGCACAGCATGGTATCTTAATTAACCAGACGACTATTTTTATCAAGCCAGAAAGAATAGACTGTTTTTTTGATGTTTACTTTTGAATTTAAGTGTTTCTCTCTGGTTGGTCAAGAAAAAAGACTTTTGCTTGTGCAAGCCTGTAATATTGACTTGTAAGTTGACATTTGATGTAACATATTGTTCTCTTATCCTTGATGACTAGTGATGTGTACTTATATGCTGATTATACATTGTCTAGGCCAGATAATAGTTTAACTTTTTAGAGAAGGAAAAACTATGCAAATAGATCCCCATTCTTCCCCTTTTTTTGTGAATACTAGATGAAGGACACTTGTTGATCATAAAAATAGGTTACATGCATCTAGAGAGAGACAGATAGACAGTCAGAGATTCAGCCAAGACATCCAAACATCCAGGGACTCTACCGACTATATCCAAGACGTTATGGCTTCACCACGAGGGAGACAGATTTTTTTTATTTTACAGGATGCCAACCTAGGGGACCTGCTCCACTGACCATCACTGAACCATGGATAAGATCCATGGAGATGTTCGGAGAAGCCAGGTTGTGACCCTCCGGTCAACTGGCCTTGTACCTAAATGGACTGTCATCTTCCTACGCTTGTTGTTACCTCCTTACTGTGTGCACACCACAGATGGGGTAATCGACCCTGGAAGATGAAGCCAGGTTGTGAACCTCCGGTCAACTGGCCCTTGTATCTGAATGGACTTATTATCTTCCTATGCTTGTTGTTACATCTTCTCTGTGTGTGTGCCACAGGTGAAGTAGTCACCTTGTAGGTTGATTTGTGGTAATCTATCTTGATGACATATTAATTTATTCATATAAATAGACAAAGGGGGAAACAGACCAAACATGCCATCAGGAAAAATTAGAACATATTATGACATAAACATGAGGCTACTGTGAGACAGTGAAGGAATATGTGGTGAATGAGGTGTATATTTCACCTAAGTACCTTGCTGACTGGTATGAGCGAAATGTGTGGCTTTGTAAACCTGGTGGTAAAGAAAGGTCACTACACCTGCCATTCAGTACACGCTTGCAGCTCAGACCTGAATCCACTCAGGTGTTGATTAGGAAGCCAGAAGTAGGTGCTTGTGAGAACAGTCAGAGAGCTCATTCAGTCTGGACAAGGGGTCCAGGCACAGAAGGTGTCTCTAAGAGTGTGGGAGCTGTCTTTAGCCCGGACACAGGGAGGTGTCCTGGCACAAGGAAGCAGTCTCTAAGAGTGTGAGCTATCTCAGTCTGGGTGCAGGAAGTACCCCGGACATAGGAGTAGTCGCAGTGAGAATCCGTGCGAATAGCGACTGAATAGGAGGTGACCTCTCTCAAGTCTGGACATTGGAGTTGCCTTCAGACATAAAGAGGAGTGTCTGTGAAACTCCATACTGGTAACATATATCATATGTGTTGTTTTGGGCACAGACTGGTAGAGTCTGGGTCCCGGATAGAGAGGGCCATCTATCTAAGTGTAATTAGAGGCTAGACAAGCCCAGGTTTTCTGTTTATGATTTGTTTTTTATCTGTGTGCTGTGGACTTTAATAAAACTGGTTGCGGCCAGTTTTCACCAAACTGCTGTCTGAATGAACTGTTTCCGTGCCATTCTGTCTACCCAGACAGCGATCCTAGAGCTAAACCCCCCGGAAAGGCTACAATTGGCGGAGAATGCTGGGGCAGCGCAGGGCCTGGTACAGTTAGTGCTGGAGTGTGTATGCAGCACAGTGGCGAGAGACAGCATTAAAGGTGAAGTCTATTGAAATAGCAGCAGAAAAAAAAAAAAAAAAAAAAGTGTGTCAGCAGAAACGTCTGTTTGGAGCAGTCTTGGAGAGACAGTGGCCCTGATAGGGTCTGCAGAGAGAAAATGTATGCACAGCAAAGCTGAACTTGTTGTGAAAATGACTGTGGAATGTGCAGCAGCAAAAGAAAAGTTTGTGGAGCAGTCTTAAAGAGACAGTAGCCCTAATAGACTTTGCAAAGGAAAAAAAAAAAAAAAAAAGTGGTTGCACAGCAAGGCTGAATTTTCTGTGGAAAAAAAGCTGTGTAGTGTGTATGTCTTGAGTGAAGACTGCCGTTGTTAAGACAGAGAAGTCTGACAGCATGGATGACAGCATGGAGGCGCTGTTTGAACAAATGGCACAAGTTAATGTGCAACATAAAACTGCCGTGGTTGAGACAGATAAGTCCGGCAGTATGGAGGAACTCGTTGAGTACCTGGTGCAGGCCCAGCGAAGCATGGAGCAGCAGCGCCTGCAGCACCAGCAGCACATGCAGCAGGCCCAGCAGCAATTCCTGCAGCAGCAGGAGAATAACCGGTTATTTGTTGAGCAGATGACAGCACCAAAAAAGGATTTCGGTGCCGCGTCCCGAAGTAATGTTGTGAAGGCACCGGCGTTGTCCGCTATAAAGAAGGCGGTAAGACGGTCCTTGAGAAAAATGACACCTCGTGATGATGTGGAGGTATATCTTACTAGGTTTGAGAGACTGGCAGAGAAGGAGAATCTGCCACTATCTGAATGGGCCATGGCGGTCGTACCCTATCTGATTGGGGAACCCCAAAAAGTCTGGGCTGACCTGAGCAAGCAGGACAGCGAAGACTATGCCAAGTTGAAAGCGGCGATTCTTACCCGGCTGGGTGTTACGGTGACAGCCCGTGCCAGGGGAGTTCGTGACTGGAGATACAGTTGGGAGTCTGCAGTCAGCAGGCCTGATTATGGAGTTGAAAAGGTGATAGTGGACCGCTACACCCAAGCACGTCCTCCTGAGGTACAGCCGTCTGAGAGGTCGTCACTTCGGAGTTCCCGGACGCTGAACTCTCGCGGTAAGAGCGTTCCAGCTGTTGGGGACATGGGGTATGCTGATAAGCGGGTTCAGGCCCGAGGGGACATGTGGGTGGGAGAGTGTGATGGACAGTGTTGGAGCTGGCGTGAAATTGCAGCCAACTGTCCAATAGAGGGGGAGCCTATGTGTTGTGATGATGGCAGATCCCTCTCTCTCTGCGCAGAACCTGTGTGTGTGTCCACCTCAGCCGAAGAGACTGGACCACAGGGGTCCCCGGTGGTTGTAAGTGACTGCCCAGCACAGGCCCTCTTGGACTCAGAGAGTCCAGTGACTTCCGTATGTGACAGCCTGAGTGATAGGGACTTCATCCCTGATAAGCACCTGAGTGTGGTGTACATCCATGAAGACACCAAAGTCTACCAGAGACTGCCGTGGACTTGGTCCCCAAACTCGGGGAGGTTTCATATGAAGTAGGGGTAGTGAAGACCCTGGTGCACCCCGTTATATTGGGTAATGACTTTCCCCGGTCTAAGGATCTCTGGGGGAAAAATGTTTCTGATGGACAGTGTGATGAAGCTCCTACTGAGGGTGCGCAGTCCCGAGGGGCGGAACACAATGCTAGTGGGCCGTTAAACTTATGTGATAATGATGATGACCATGATAATATTGATAATGATAATGATGATCATGATAATGATGATGACCATGATGAGGATGCTGATATTGATAATGATGATAATGCTAATCATAATAGTGATGATACTGATGATGACCGTGATAAAGATGACATTTCTTTGCAGGTGATGTTGGGAGACGAGGATGGTGGTTCTCGGGAACCGAGTGTCCCTGACCTGCTTGGCTCCTGTGACAATTTTGGGAGTGAGCCGGTGCGAGACCCCACTCTTAAAACGGCACAGGAAAATGTAATTGTTCTGAATGAGGTTCCCCAAGAGCCTGGCTCTGAGGAGAGGTTTCCTCATGCTGCCATGAACAATAACCTATTGTATAGGGACACTGAAGTCCAGGGAGAGGTCGTAAGTCAGCTCCTGGTATCTGAGCTATATGGAAGTATAGTGCTGGGGTTATCACATAGTCACATACTTGAGGGACCACCTGAGGGAAACCAGGGACCAGATGGTGAAGTTAATGTTGTGGATGACATGTTAACTAAGGTTCCAGATCAAGATGTGAATGAGAATGAATTGTATAACCCTGACAGTGAGCCGGATGTGAATGAAAATGAAGTGTCTAACCCTGGAAGTGAGCCAGATGTGGCTGAGAAAAGGGGGTCAGACAGGGATAGTGGTGGTGATAGTGAGTCATCTGATGACAATAAAGCAACCAGTGCAAGTGAGGAAGGCATGGTAGCAGAGGAGATTGAGAGTCCTGAGAGGAAGGCTGAGGCTGACCTTGCAGTCGGACGGAGGATGGCATCTGAAGATGTTGTACCGTTGGCCGGTTCCCTGGCGAAGACTAAGGTGAAAGACAGGACTCTGAAACTGAACACAGCACAAGTGGATGCTGTTGAAAATGAGAAGTTATCAATGTATGGTGTGGATCTGCATCAGGCCAAGGACTCGGAAGGTGATGCTGCAGAGGTGGAGAAAGCCATGGAAGTGGTGGACACCAGGCCAGGTGCCTCACCAGAGGCTGATGTCTCAAGTGAAGCTGTGAGGAACAAGACTGAAGATGTGGGGAATGACTCTGCCCCGGAATATGTTTCTGTTGGAGACAGCGGCGTGGACGGTGTACTGTCCGGATCCGTGGCTGCGACTCGCGAAGCTCGGGCCGGAAGTTCGGCGCCCGGTGCGCCATCGGAGTTCTCGAGCGACCCAAAGGATCTGGATAAATCCCAAGATGAGATTTTGAGACCTCGGGTTGGCCTTGGTGAGCTCAGGCGCATTTTCATGGAGTCTACACTTGAACCACGTCCCAGTGAGTGGGAGGGGCGATGTGTCGCTCCGTTGCCGCTGCAGATACACGGGAGCTCAGATGGGATGCAGAACGTGGTGGAAAAGAAGACTGATGGTAGGGCTTCTGAGCATGTCCTACCAGAAGAGCCTGAAGAAAGGGCCGAAGACGTAAAGGACGTCCAACAACTACAGGAGAAGATGCGTAGCCATGAGGATCTCCTGGAGAAAGAAGTAAGAGCTCTGAGTCTTATGCAAAGTGAGCCTGTACCAGAAGAGGATAAATTATGTGTACCGACCAAGAAAAACGATCAGCTCCCTCTACAGTGCCAATCGTTTGAACAGTGTGGCTCGGAATGGTCAGAGACCATGACAGAGGCGCTTGGGTTCTGTGAGGTAGAATTTATGAATCAACTGATATTTAAGAAAGTAGATGTGCTAAAGAAAGTTCAGGGGGAATTAGAGAAAACCCCTATACCTCCTGTGACAGTTGGTGACACAGGGTCAGTGCCCCAAAAACAGGAGGTACGAAAGTTTCTGAGGAAGAATCAGCAGAGCTGTTCTGACGTGCCTGGTCGTACTTATCTGGTGAGCCACTATACCGAGACTGAGGCTGGCACTAAAGTCAAGATGAAACAGTGCAGGATACCCGAGGCCCGCAGAGAGTATAGGCCTGGGAGGGTACAGGGTAGTGCGGATGCTTCAGATGAAGAGAAAACTGATGTTGGCTATGACAGTGGTGAGGATGAAGCTGATGAGGGCCATGACTGGTCCAGAGTTCACTGTCTCTGTTGGATTGTTGACCAGCCCTCCGGTCTGGATGACCAGCCCTCCGGTCTGGAGAAGAGGGAGGGGATATGTGAGACAGTGAAGGAATATGTGGTGAATGAGGTGTATATTTCACCTAAGTACCTTGCTGACTGGTATGAGCGAAATGTGTGGCTTTGTAAACCTGGTGGTAAAGAAAGGTCACTACACCTGCCATTCAGTACACGCTTGCAGCTCAGACCTGAATCCACTCAGGTGTTGATTAGGAAGCCAGAAGTAGGTGCTTGTGAGCACAGTCAGAGAGCTCATTCAGTCTGGACAAGGGGTCCAGGCACAGAAGGTGTCTCTAAGAGTGTGGGAGCTGTCTTTAGCCCGGACACAGGGAGGTGTCCTGGCACAAGGAAGCAGTCTCTAAGAGTGTGAGCTATCTCAGTCTGGGTGCAGGAAGTACCCCGGACATAGGAGTAGTCGCAGTGAGAATCCGTGCGAATAGCGACTGAATAGGAGGTGACCTCTCTCAAGTCTGGACATTGGAGTTGCCTTCAGACATAAAGAGGAGTGTCTGTGAAACTCCATACTGGTAACATATATCATATGTGTTGTTTTGGGCACAGACTGGTAGAGTCTGGGTCCCGGATAGAGAGGGCCATCTATCTAAGTGTAATTAGAGGCTAGACAAGCCCAGGTTTTCTGTTTATGATTTGTTTTTATCTGTGTGCTGTGGACTTTAATAAAACTGGTTGCGGCCAGTTTTCACCAAACTGCTGTCTGAATGAACTGTTTCCGTGCCATTCTGTCTACCCAGACAGCGATCCTAGAGCTAAACCCCCCGGAAAGGCTACACTACAAAAAATATATTTATTGAACATCTTCACTCATACAGAAGTACAAACGTTTCAGCCAATCGGGCCTTTGTCAAGGTTTTTATCTTGTAAAGATGAAGACCAAGGAGTCGGGCAAAGCCACTGTATGGAGTGGCTTTGCTCGGCTCCTTGGTCTTCATCTTTACAAGATAAAAACCTTGACAAAGGCCAGATGGCTGAAACGTTGGTACTTCTGTATGACTGAAGATGTTCAATAAATATATTTTTTGAAGCAAATAATTTTTGTAGCCTCAGGTTTATGTCATAATATATTAATTTGTTCACCTGACCTTGAGTCACATCAGGTACATGTCAGGCAGGTCTTACAAATACTCAGAGACAATAAGTTATTTGTGAAACCAGAGAAATATATGTTATCAGTTGAGGAGATCTATTTTCTAGGATATTTGTTATCGTCCACCGGTTTTTGCATGATCCGGCAAAAGTCCAGGCTGTACTGGATTGGGATCGTACTGAGAAATTAAAGGAGTTACAAAGGTTTTGGGGTTTTGCCAACTACTACCGTAAGTTTATTGGGAACTTTTCGGTAGTAGCCAACCCTTTGACAGATAGGACTAGGAAGGGGACAGACTTTTCCAAGTGGTCCAGTCCGGCTAGAGAGGCATTCGATACCTTGAAGTGTTTTGCATCTGCGCCGATCTTCATACAGCCTGATGTCACTCAGTCTTTTATCGTCAAGATGGACGCATCTGAGATGGGGGTTGAGACTGTATGGTCGCGGGATGTGTCTCCTGGTAAATGGCATCCATGTGCATATTTTTTTTAAAAAAACTGTCTTCTGCAGAGAAAAATTTTGACATCGTTAATAGGGAATTCTTGGCAATCAAGTGGGCTTTTGAAGAGTGGTGTCATTTTCTGGATAAAGCAGTTCATCCGCTTATGGTAATCACAGACCATAAGAATCTTGTATATTTAGAATCTGCGAAACGTTTAACACCTCGACAGGAAGAATGGGTATTGTTCTTCACCAGGTTTAACTTTTTTGTCAGATATAGGCCAGGAAACAAAAACATTAAGGCCCTTGGGGGTGCAAATAATTGTGAACCGGTACCTATTCACAAAAAGGGATGATTATGGCATCTATGTGATCCGATCTTGAAAAGAAGGATGCTGATGTTCAGGGGGACCCCACTGCTGCCTCTCCATTAGGTAAACTGTGCCTGTGAATCTTCGTCTAAGAGTCCTTAGTGAACATCACGATTCGGTCTTGGCTGAACATCCTGGTTTTAAAGCCACCACTGATTTCTTACTCAGCGTTTTTGGTGGCTAGGGATTCATCAGGATGTCCAGGAGTATATAGCTGCCTGCAGTTTCTGTGCACATTCTAAGACCTCTCATACTCATCCGACGGACTCTCTCCAACCATTGGAGATTTTCAATAGACCTTGGACTCTCTGTCGGTCGATTTTATTATGGATCTACCTGTGTCGGCAGCAAATACTGTAATTTTGATGGTTGTGGATAGATTCAGTAAGATATCTCAATTTATTGCATTGCCAGCTTTATCTAATTCCAAGACCTTGGCGCAAATTTTCATCAGGGAAATTGTAAAATTACATTGGATCCCGACAAATATTGCTTGTGACCTGGGGGTGCAGTTTATTTCCAAGTTTTGAAGGGCGTTTTGCACCCATTTAGGGATTCATCTGTCATTCTCTTCTGCATTTCACCTGCAGCCTAATGGGCAGACTGAATGAGTTAACCAGAATCTGGAGATTTATCTTAGGTGTTTTGTGTCTGAGAATCAGAAGGATTGGGTTTCCTACTTACTGTTAGCTGAATTTGCAATAAATAATCATTGTTATCAGTCTACTGGTAAGTCCCCATTCTTGGGGGCACAGGGGTTTCATCTTCAGTTCAGCTCATTTAACCCCTTCCTGACCTGTGACACAGCGTATGCCAATCCGACCTATGATGCATACCCTGTGTCATGAAAGGATCGCGTTCCTGCGGGTCGGGTGACAGGGGTCACTGAAAGGTCACCCAATCCGCAGGCACAAGACCCTTTGTGCTTCACCACAGGGGGGTTGGCTTAATCCCCACATGGCTACGATCGCTCTGATTGGCTGTTTAAAGTGAAACAGTATAAACAGCAAAAAAAAGGCAGCAACACTCACCTGCCTAGATCTCAGAACAAATGCACTTTATTTTTCGGGATGCAGCCAGGCCCAGGCACGTCTGGTCTCGCATGAGGGGTGTTCACACTGGTGCGCATTGAGAGTGTACTGGCCAGCCCGCCTAGTTGAATAGTAGGGGCGTGATTAATAGGCTGTGAACCAGACACTGTGCAGTATCCTTGTGTGAACGGCACCCTATGTGGGCCTCTATTGTGCCATTGTATACTGGGCAGTCACCCCCTCCTTGAATGGGTATGTGTAGAGTGGCTGTTTAATCTGGTATTTTGCACCTGTGCTGCTAACATCTTACTTTATGGGCTGGCTGCATCCTGTAGTGCATTTGTTCTGAGATCTGGGCAGGTGAGTGTTGCTGCCTTTTTTTTCTGTTTATATTGAATTTTTGGAGACCTTGAGTCTCCTTTAGTGGCTTTGCTGGATAGTGTAGTATAGGACTTGTAAGCGTGGGGACCTTTGGCGCAGGTTACAAGCTTACGTATTTTGGCCAAAATATTAACTAATACCCCACTATTTTTGTATTTTTTGCACTTTATTTTTCGGGATGCAGCCAGGCCCAGGCACATCTGGTCTCGCATGAGGGGTGTTCACACTGGTGCGCATTGAGAGTGTACTGGCCAGCCCGCCTAGTCAAATAGTAGGGGTGTGATTAATAGGCTGTGAACCAGACACTGTGCAGTATCCTTGTGTGAACGGCACCCTATGTGGACCTCTATTGTGCAATTGTATACTGGGCAGTCACCCCCTCCTTGAATGGGTATGTGGAGAGTGGCTGTTTAATCTGGTATTTTGCACCTGTGTTGCTAACATCTTGCTTTATGGGCTGGCTGCATCCTGTAGTGCATTTGTTCTGAGATCTGGGCAGGTGAGTGTTGCTGCCTTTTTTTTGCTGTTTATATTGAATTTTTGGAGACCTTGAGTCTCCTTTAGTGGCTTTGCTGGATAGTTAAAGTGATACAGCCAATCAGAGCAATCTGTAATATTTCACCAATAAAATTTGGTGAAATATTACAATCCAGCCATGGCCAATGCTGCAATAGCATCTGCCATGGCTGGAGACCAAGATCCGACCCCCCCACACGAGTCACGGCGGCGATCGGCTGCCGCCACCGATAGATGGCGGCGATCGGTCACTGCCATCACTAAATGCTCCCCTCCTTCTTGCCTCCACTGCCCCCACCTTCCGATCCCCCCCCTTACCTTCCGACCCCCCTACTCACCTCTCCGGTCCTCCGATGTCCCTGGATCCGTCCCGGCGTCCGTCCAGGATGTTTCATGGGCCCTGCCATCTTGCAAAATGGCCGGCGCATGCGAAGTGCGCCCTCCAGAGTCAAGAAATTCATTTTGATCACTGTGATAAACTCTCACAGTGATCAAAATAAAAAAAAGTAAATAAACGCCCCATTTATCACCCCATAGGTAGGGACAAATAAAATAAAAAAATATATATTTTTTTTATTATTAGGGTTAGGGTTACGATTATAAGGCTGTGTTCATATTGTGTTATGGCAGTCCGTTAGACGGACTGCGTTACACCGTGGTATAACGCGGCGTAATGCAGTCCGTTAACGCTGCCATTCACCCCCATTTGCGGGCACATCGCGATGCATGCCGTAAAGGGGCATGCGTTCGTGACGTGCCATCATTCAGTGACGGAGCCTCGGACGCGGCGTGCAGCGTCTAGGCTCCATCACCGCTAGTGCAGAGAGAATCATCGGCTGATTCATCTGCGTTAGCGAGTATAGCATAACGCGATCACGTTATGCTATACTGTTACCAGCCCGTCAACTCTATGTGTTGAACAGGCTGGTAAAGCGCAATATGAACCCAGCCTTAGGTTTAGGGTTACAACTAGGGTTAGGGTTAGCCTTAGGGTTAGCTTTAGGGTTAGAATTAGGGTTAGGGTTAGAATTAGGGTTAGGGTTGGAATTAGGGTTAGGGTTGGAATTAGGGTTAGGGTTAGAATAAGGGTTGGAATTAGGGTTAGGGTTGAGATTAGGGTTAGGTTTGTGGTTAGGGTTAGTGTTAGGATAAGTGTTAGGGGTGTTTTGGGGTTAGGGTTGGGATTAGGGTTAGGCTTGTGGTTAGGGTTATGGTTAGAGTTGGGATTAGGGTTAGGGATGTGTTGGGGTTAGGGTTATGTTTAGGATTTGGATTAGGGTTAGGGGTGTGTAGGGGTTAGGGTTGGGGTTAGAGGTGTGTTGGGGTTAGGGTTGGAGTTAGAATTGAGGGGTTTCCACTATTTAGGCACATCAGGGGGTGTCCATACACTACATGGCGCCACCATTGATTCCTGCAAATTTTGCGTTCAAAAAGTCAAACAATGCTCCCTTTATTCCGAGCCCCGACGTGTGCCCAAACAGTGGTTTACCCCCACATATGGGGTATCAGCGTACTCAGGAAAAATTGCACAACAACTTTGGGGGTCTAATTTCTCCTGTTACCTTTGGGAAAAAAAATTGGGGACTAAAAATTTATTTTTGTGGAAAAAAAATTATTTTTTATTTTCACAGCTCTGCGTGTTAGGGCTGCGGAACGTACAAAATAAATATAAATAATAGGTGCATTCGCAGCCTGGGGTCCACCGTGCAGGCAAAGCCTGCTGCTAGTAAGATGGCAGTATAAGCGAACTCTGTTACTTCACAGAGTTGCAGACATAGATGCTGTAGCACTATATGGCAGTATAAGCGAACTCTGTTACTCCACAGAGTCGCTGAGGTAGAGACACAGAAATAGAGACTGTGTCCTGTTAACACCACAGGGATACACAGATAACTGCTGTGCGGATAGCAGTCCGTGATCATGCATTCAACAACGCAAACAAGCAACTCCTCACCGGGGAAGCCGGTATTCTAGGGGCTTATTTCAGCCAGGCCCTGAACATGTGCATACAAATCTCCTCACCTGAGGTGCCGGTATTCTAGGGACTTATTTCAGCCGAGCCCTAACCACATGCGTGCATGATCACACTGGCGCAAAGCACATAATGCAATTGATACTAGCTCATGGCCGCAGGGCCATGCAACCCTTTTATAGTAGCAACTACAGGACCTGCCAGAAAAGGACCAATGAGAAACTGTTACAGAACACATGTAGTTTCAGGACCTTCCTGGTGGACCAATAGGAGCTGCTGCAGTACCTGAGCATGTGACACCTAATCTCCAATGAGAGATCTTACCCTGGGCATGCTCAGAAGGGGAAACCAGGACTTAGTCCTAAAGACATCTGCTCGCTGCTGACCAGTACTGGCTACAATAGCAGAACCTGGAGAGGCAGCAGTAATCCTCTGCACAATGTTAGACTGGGCGAGACGCTGGGACCGACGTCTCTGCTGAGCAGAGTCCACTGCGGCCAGAGATGGATGGGAGACCGCAGCAGGGATGGTTCGAGATTCCCCTTTTGTAGAAGCGGGAACTCGACCCCTAACAGTGCATTATAAACTTCTGTGAAGAATTTGGAGATTCAAAGTGCTCACCACACATCTAGAGGAGTTCCTTGGGGATGTAGTTTCCAAAATGGGGTCACTTGAGGGGGTTTCTACTGTTTAGGCACATCATGGGCTCTGCAAACGTAAGATGACGCCCGCAGACCATTTCATCAAGTCGGCATTTCAAAACGTCACTACTTCCCTTCCGAGCCCCGACATGTGCCCATACAGTAGTTTTCTCCCACATATGGGATATAAGCGTACTCAGGACAAATTGGACAACAACTTTTGGGGTCTAATTTCTCCTGTTACCCTTGGGAAAATAAAAAAATTGGCGACTAAAAGATCATGTTTGTGGAAAAAATATGATTTTATTATTTTCATGCCCAGGCGTTATAAACTTCTGTGTAGCCCTTGGGGTTCAAAGTGCTCACAGAACATCTAGATAAGTACCGTGCAGTGTCTAGTTTCCAAAATTGGGTCACTTGTGGGGAGTTTCTACTGTTTAGGCACATCAGGGGCTCTGCAAACGTAACATAATGCCCGCAGACCATTCCATCAAAGTCAGCATTTCAAAACATCACTACTTCCTTCCGAGCCCTAACGTGTGCCCGAACAGTGGTTCCCCCCCACATATGGGGCACCAGTGTACTCAGGACAAACTGTACAACAACTTTTGGGGTCCAATTACTCCTGTTACCCTTGTGAAAATAAAAAATTGCGGGTTAAAAAAAATCAGCTTTTGAGGAAAAAAATGATTTTATATTTTCAGGGCTCTGCGTTATAAACTTCTGTGAAGCACCTGGGGGTTCAAAGTGCTCACTGTGCATCTAGATAAGTTCCTTACGGGGTACATTGGAAGGGATACAGTCTTGAAGATATGATATGGGTACCAGCATCTGACGTCCATGCGGCCAAACTGATCTGGTCTTTTCACACCCTGATATACCTGGTAATGAGGTTTCGGAGATCCCTCATAGAATGGGGGGTACTGTCATGGGGTTACCGTGACAGAGAGGAGCCAGCAGACCACAGCGTCTGATTGCCCCTCCTCCTGGGCTGAATAGAAGCACTTCACCTTCCTATTAAACGATGTAAAAAAATGTTGGCAGCACATGGGTTAAACGGCCATGTTTTGAGCTCATGGAGCTAGGGATCTCAGCTGAGCACGGTTAGCCACACTATCCCCTATATAATCTGGGTCCGTACTGACACACATCGTCAGAGCTAGCTTATGCTGTATGGCTGGGAGGATAGCAGTTGGTGGTTATATGAGTAGGAGTGTGATAATTCCCTTTTCTTCCCCTACTTTGGTTTTACCCCATCCTCCACTCCCAAATGCATTCCTCTTTTATATGTGTGAGTATATTTGTATTCCTGGTACTTTCCATTTCCCCTGTACGTGTTACCTTGTTCGTCTGGTTGGTGTATTACGACTCCCTACTTCCCTGGGTGGGTAAAAGGTACAGACGGATGGCAGATTCAGGAGAAAAGGCAAGATATGTGGTCCTGGCTAGAGTTAAGCGACTTTGGTTGGATCGGGTTTCGGACCACCTGACTGAAACAAAATTTGAGTCGGACGAAACTGGTCCGACTAGAGCAAAAAAAGTTGTTGTTTCGTCTGAAACCCGACCCCAATGTAAGTCAATAGTGAATAAAAGTCGGCATTGAGTGGATGAATGTCTCGATCTCTGCCCTCAAACTGCCTGCCCGTGTATCCTCCCACAAATAAATTACAGAAACTGTGCCTCTGTTCGCACAGCCTCTCAACCATGTGCATGGTCGAGTTCCACCTTGTTGCAACGTCTATGATTAGGTGGTGCTTGGGGAGGTGGAGCGATCGCTGCAGCCTCTGCATACGACTGGAGTCTACGGGTGAGCGAAGTATGTGCGAGCACAGTCTTCGCATCTTATGGAGCAGGGCTGTTAACACCGGATAATAATTTATGAAGCACTGCACCACCAGGTTCAAGGTGTGAGCCAGGCAAAGTATGTGTCTGAGTTTTGCTAAGGCTATGGCCGCCACAAAATTACAGCTGTTATCACTGACTACCTTCACTGGCTCAAGATGTAGACTGCCCAGCCATGACTCAGTTTCTCGCTGCAAGTAGTCGGCCAGTACCTCCGCGGTGTGTCTGTTGTCGCCCAAAGACATGATCTTTAAAACAGCTTGCTGATGCTTCCCGCTAGCTGTTCGAGCTGCGGATGGAGTGCTCATGCGACTGCGCTCTGTCGACGAGCTTTTGCTTCTGGTGGAGGAGGAGGGTCGAACGCCTACAGCCAACTGTTGCCTATACCGTGGGCTAGGCAGCACTGTCCAACCGCCGCTGTCCCCTGTGGACCCTGCATCCACCACATTAACCCAGTGCGCAGTGATGGACACCTAACGGCCCTGGCGATGCCTACTAGCCCATGCATCTGTTGTGAGGTGCACCTTTCCACTCACTGATTGTTTGAGTGTATGGACAATGCAGTCTTTCACATGCAGGTGGAGGGCAGGGATGGCTTTTCTAGAAAAGAAGTGCCGACTGGGTAGGTCATAGCGTGGGACAGCTTAGGCCACGAGCTCTCGGAATGCTGCGCTTTCAACCAAACGGAAGGGCATCATCTCTAATGAGATCAGTTTGGCAATGAAGGCGTTCAAAGCCAGTGAGGTTTTGTAGTCCGTCCACGCTTGCAAGTGCATGGGGTTTAAATGTCTAAGCATGCAACTGGTATTCAATTTTCAGAGATTTTTCCCTCGGCTAAAGGCCCTTCCGCACTTCTTACAGATAACCTTTGCCTCATCAATAGAATCTTGGTCAAAAAAGTGCCACACTGCACTCTTCCTACTATGGGAGAAATTTTCAGGGCTTGCATGCTGTGCTCATTTGACCATCTGGCCAAGCTGTCCTGCAACTCTTTTTGTTTTTTTAACATGTTTTTGGACTGCTATGGGCCTGCCAAATAACCACAGCTGCGGCACCCTCTTCGCCCAATGGATGCCAATCCGGGTCAACAACTGGGTCATCCATCACCTCCTCTTCAATTTCATCTGCACCTTCCTCTCTGTCACCGTGTAATGTGTTAGAGTATGCAGGAAGGGGCACCTGAGTTTCATCAGGGTCAGATTCTGGCTCAGTAGACTGCAAGGGCAATGCAGTGCTCTGGCTGAATGTACCAGCAGAATCATATAGCAGTGGCTGTGCTTCAGTGCACTCCATGTCTTATTCATCTTGGACTGGGGAATTCAGGATTTCACTTGATAACCCAGGCATGGTATGTGAAAAGAGCTCCAGAGAGTAATCTGAAGTGTGGCCTGCCGCATCCTTTACTTGTGGTGGGGATGAAGGACACAAGGAAAGGTGTTGTTCCTGACCAGGAGCCTGCACTGACGACTCAGTGCTTGCATTTTTTAAAACTTCAGAAGAGGAGGCGATAGAGCTGGAGGCAGTTTCGGCAATGTAAGCCAAAGCCTGTTCCTGATGCTCCGGCTTTAACCCCGTCACCCCCAAGGGTGGTTTGCACGTTAATGACCGGGCCAATTTTTACTATTCTGACCACTGTCTATTTATGAGGTTATAACTCTGGAACGCTTCAACGGATCTTCGCGATTCTGAGATTGTTTTCTTGTGACATATTGCACTTCACTTTAGTGGTAAAATTTCTTCGATATAACTTGCGTTTATTTTTAAAAAAAAATGCAAATATGGCAAAAATTTTGAAAATTTTGCAATTTTCATACTTTGAATTTTTATTCCCTTAAAACAGAGAAATATGTCACACAAAATATTAAGAAATAACATTTCCCACATGTCTACTTTACATCAGCACAATTTTGGAACCAAAATTTTTTTGTTAGGAAATTATAAGAGTTAAAAGTGGACCAGCGATTTCTCATTTTTACAACAAAATTTACAAAGCCATTTTTTTAGGGACTACCTCACATTTGAAGTCACTTTGAGGGGTCTATATGGCAGAAAATACCAAAAAGAGACACCATTCTAAAAACTGCACCCCTCAAGATACTCAAAACCACATTCAAGAAGTTTATTAACCCTTCAAGTGCTTCACAGGAGCTGTAGCAACGTGGAAGGAAAAAATTAATATTTAACTTTTTAGTCACAAAAATGATCTTTTACAAACTTTTTTTTATTTTCACAAGGGTAAAAGGAGAAAATGGACAGAAAAAGTTGTTGTGCTATGTCTCCTGAGTACGCCAATTCCCCATATGTTGGAGAAAACCATGTTTGGGCACACGGCAGAGCTCGTAAGGGAAGGAGCGTCGTTTGACTTTTTCAAACCAAACTTGGCTGGAATTGAGATTGGACGCCATGTCGCGTTTGGAGAGCCTCTGATGCGCCTAAACAGTGGAAACTGTTATGTTTCGGTGGCTGAGGAGAGCAGGCAAAAACGGCAATACACCAGAGAGGTTGGAATCTATTGGATTGCAGTACCCTGACTAACCACCACAACTAAAGGCAGCCGTGGAGCGTGCCTACGTTGGTCCTAGACACCTCGTCACAGCCTGAGAGATTAACTACAACTAAAGATAGAAAGAGGAAAGCTATCTGCCCCGGAGCAGATCCCCAAAGAACATAGGAAGCCCCCAAACATGTAATGGCGGTTAGACAAGAGGAAATACAAACACAGACAGAAAATAGTATGAGCAAACGCTGGGGCCCAATCTGCCTAGACAGAAAAGCATAGGAAGGATACTCACTGCAATCCAAAAAAAACCCTAAAAAATGCCAATGCTACTGATTGCAAAAACACCTGAGATAACACGACCTCTACCACCTAAATCAGTTCACTGGTGTAACAAAACTAAGCTGCAGCCACTGAAAAAAATGGAAAAGGCAAATGAACAAATAACAATGGCTCCAGAGGAACTGAGAGGAGCCCAAGCCCCCAGGGGGGGGAAACCTGGCTAACCTCACAGAAATGCAGAGAAATATGCAAATGGTAAGCACAAAAACAAAAACAGAAAATATCTTATCTGAAAGCAGAAGAAGAGGCAAGACTCAGCAAGCTTCCAAGTGAACCAGGAACCACAGTTGAGACAAGAACAATTGATCACCGGCAACTATGATGGGAGGGAACCTCCCTTATATTAAGCCAGTCTGTGAATCCTGATTGCCAATCCTCATTGAATGGTTCAGTACTGTTTGTAACCACCAGAGGGAGCTTCTGCTCAGAATTCATTTCCAAAACATTCACAACAGGAAACCCCCCACAAGTGACACCATTTTGGAAACTAGACCCCCTATGGAACTTAGCTAGATCTGTTGTTAGCACTTTGAACCCCCAAGTGTTTCACAAAAGTTTATAATGCCTGAGTGTGAAAAAAAAAAACAATTTTCCACAAAAATGATTTTTTAGTCCCAAATTTTTGATTTTTCCCAAGGAAATTGGACCCCAAAAGTTGTTGTCCAATTTGTCATGAGTACGCTGATACCCCATATGTGGGGGGGAAACTGTTTGGGCGCACGGCAGGGCTTGGAAAGGAAGTAATAACGTTTTGGAATGCAGACATTGATGGGGGTCATGTTCCGTTAGCAGTGCCCCAGATGAGCCTAAACAGTGGAAACCCCCCACAAGTGACCCCATTTTGGAAACTAGACCCTCTAAGGAACTTATCTAGATCTGTTGTGAGTACTTTGAACCCCCAAGTGCTTCACACAAGTTTATAATGCCCGGGCATGAAAATAAAAAATCCTATTTTTTTCCCACAAAATTATCTGTTAGTCACCAATTTTTTATTTTCCCAAGGGTAACAGGAGAAATTGGACCACAAAAGTTGTCCGATTTGTCCTGAATACGCTGATACCCCATATATGGGGGGGAACCACTGTTTGGGTGCACGGCAGAGCTCAGAATGGAAGGAGCACCATTTGACTTTTTCCAACCAAAATTGACTGGAATGGAGATTGGATGCCATGTTGCATTTGGAGAGCCCCTGATGTGCCTAAACAGTGGAAACCCCCCCACAAGTGACCATATTTTGGAAACTAGACCCCCTAAGGAACTTATCTAGATCTGTGGTGAGCAATTTGAACCCCCAAGTGCTTCACACAAGTTTATAACGTAGAGCGTAAAATTGAAAAATCATATTTTTTCCACAAAAATGATCTTTTCACCCCAATTTTTATTTTCCCAAGGGTAATAAGACTCCAAAAGTTATTGTGCAATTTGTCCTGAGTACGCTGATACCCTATATGTGGGGGTAAACCACTGTTTGGGTGCATGGCAGAGCTTGGAAGGAAAGGAGCTCCGTTTGACTTTTTCAACGCAGAATTGGCTGGACGCCATGTCGTGTTTGGAGAGCTCCTGATCTGCCTAAATAGTGGAAACCCCTGATAAATCACACCATTTTGGAAACTAGACCCCTCAAGGAACTTATCTAGATGTGTGGTGAGAACTTTGAACCCCAGGTGTTTCACTAAAGTTTATAACGCCCGAGCATGAAAATAAAAAAATCATATTTTTTCCACAAACATGATCTTTTAGTCCTCAACTTTTTATTTTCCCAAGGGTAACAGGAGAAACTGGACCCCAAAAGTTGTCCAATTTGTCCTGAGTACGCTGATATCCAATATGTGGGAGAAAACTACTGTATGGGCACACGTCGGGGCTCGGAAGGAAGTAGTGTCGTTCTGGATTGCAGACTTTGATGGAATGGTCTGCGGGCGTCATGTCGCATTTGGAAAGCCCCTGATGTGCCTAAATAGTGGAAACCCCACAAGTGACCCCATTTTTGAAAATAGACTCCACAAGGAACTTATCTAGATGTGTGGTGAGCACTTTGAACCCCGAAGTGCTTCACAGAAGTTTATGACGTACAGCCGTAAAAATAAAAAATCTTTTTTTTTTTTACAAAAATGATTTTTTTGCTCCCAATATTTTATTTTCACAAGGGTAACAGGACAAATTGGACCCCAAGAGTTATTGTGCAATTTGTCCTGAGTACACTGATACCCCATGTGGGGGTAAATTGCTGTTTGGGCACATGGCAGAGCTCAGAAGTGAAGGAGCATCGTTTGACTTTTTCAACGCAGAATTGGCTGGAATTGAGATCAGACGCCATGTCACATTTGGAGAGCCCCTGATGTGCCTAAACAGCGGAAACCCGCCAATTCTATCTCCAACCTCAACCCCAACACCCCCCTAACCCTAGTCCCAACCCTAACCATAACCCTAACCACAAACCTAACCCTAACACACCCCTAACCCTAATCCCAACCCTAACCCTAATCCTAACTTTAGATGCAACCCTAACTTTAGGCGCAACCCTAACCCTAACCATAATGGGAAAATGGAAATAAATACATTATTTTAATTTTATTATTTTTCCCTAACTAAGGGGGTGATAAAGGGGGTTTGATTTACTATTTATAGCGGGTTTTTATGATTGGCAGCTGTCACGCTAAAAGACACTTTTTATTGCAAAAAATATTTTTTACATCACATTTCGAGAGCTATAATTTTTGCATGTTTTGGCCCACAGAGTCATTTGAGGTCTTATTTTTTGCGGTATGAGTTGACGTTTTTATTGGTACCATTTTTGAGCACGTGACATTTTTTGATCGCTTTTTATTTCGATTTTTGGGAGGTTAGAATGAACAAAAATCAGCAATTCATGAATTTCTTTTGGGGGGGCGTTTATACCGTTCCGCGTGTAGTAAAATTGATAAAGCAGTTTCATTCTTCGGGTCAGATTGATTACGGTGATACCTCATTTATATATTTTTTTAGGTTTTGGCGCTTTTATACAATAAAAACAATTTTACATAAAAAATAATTATTTTTGCATCGCTTTATTCTGCGAGCTATAACTTTTTTATTTTTTCGCTGATGATGCTGTATGGTGGCTCGTTTTTTGCGGGACAAGATGATGTTTTCAGCGGTACTATGTTTATTTATATCGGTCTTTTTGATCGTGTGTTATTTCACTTTTTGTATGGCGGTATGATGATAAAGCATTGATTTTTTGCTTTGGTTTTTTAACTAGTGGGACAGTTTTATAGGGGGGATTGTTACGGATGCGGGGATACCAAATATGTGTACTTTTATTGTTTTGTTTTTTTTATTTACAGGAAGAAATTAATTTATTAGGGAATATTTTTTTTTTCCTTTATTTTGAAATTTTTTTTTTTTACACTTGTGATTTTGATTTTTTTAACTTTTTTACTTTGTCCCAGGGTGGGACATCACTGTATTTTATCAGATCGCTGGTGTGACAGTGTGCACAGCACTCTGTCACACCAGCGATCGCTCTGGCACTGCTGCAGGCTTCTCAGTGCCTGCTCTCAGCAGGCACTGAGGAAGCTGCCTCCCTGCAGGACCCGGCGGCCATCTTGGATCTGAGGTCCTGCAGGGAAGAGGCCTTCAGAACAGCGCGGTCACATCGCGCTGTTCTGAGGGCCTCAAGGGAGCACGCAGGGAGCCCCCTCCCTGCGCGATGCTCCCCTGTGCCCCATTACACCGCGATCATGTCTGATCGCGATGTGCCAGGGATTAAAGGGAATCTGTCACCCCATTTTGGCCCTATGAGATAGGGCCACCGCCATCAGGGGCTTATCTACAGCATTCTGTAATGCTGTAGATAAGCCCCCGATGCTACCTGAAAGTGAAGAAAAACGAGTTATAAAATACTCACCCAGGGGCGTTACGGTGGGCGGTCGGGTCAGGAGGGAGTCGCGGTCAGGTCCGGGGCCTCCCATCTTGTGGTGATGCTGGCCTCTTCTTTCGGTCACGTCGCGGCTCCTGCGCAGGCGCACTGGTGAGGGCAGAGCAGAGTAATGCAGTGCGCAGGTGCCGGGAAAGGTCAGAGAGGTCCGGCGCCTGCGCACTACAGTACTCTGCTCTGCCCTCACCAGGGAAGAGCAGTGCGCCTGCGCCGTAAGGGGGGGATCACACAGGCGACGAAAACGTCCGTCGCTCGCATGTGAAATCCCAGCTCTGGCGCCGGCACTCAGGAGTGGAGTGCGCTGCTGCATGTATTTATATGCAGCCGCTCACTCCACTCCCGAGTGCCGGCGCCAGAGCTGGGATTTCACATGCGAGCGATGGACATTTTCGTCGCATGTGTGATCCCGGCCTAATACAAAAAGCAGAAAAACGGTACTGTATCAGAAGCGTACAGCTGTATACGGTGTAGGGGAAAATTTCAATCTCCGTATATATTTCCAGAGTCACACACAGAAAGTCAGCATGTATTTGTCCGTGATACCAGCCGGTACACGGTAGTGTGTGAGTAGCATACAGCTCTATATGGTGTGGGAAAAAATGACAGCAATACAGCTATCAGGCAGCCTAATAACCAGCGCTGCTACACACAAGAAAATCATCCCCTGTCACTGGCAGGCAGCCTAAAAACCAGCGCTGCTGCACACAAGAAAATCTTCCCCGTCACTGCACACTAACTGTACAGCACAATTGCTATCAGCACAAGCACAGAAGAATTTCTCTTTCCTGCCCTAACTCTACTGATAAACAGCGTCAGCAACCTCTCCCTACTGTTAATATTGGCAGAAGTAAAATGGCGGTCGGCGGTCAGGACTTTTATAGACACTATGACGCCCCCAAAGCAAGCCAATCACTGCAATGCCCTTCTCTAAGATGGTGGTGGACGCTGTTCATGTCATCTCGTTGCCCACAGTGTACGTCCTTGCTCATTGGCTGAAAAAAGGCGCCTGAAAGCATTCTGGGAAATACGACTTTGGCGCTCATTTTGCCGACCGCATGGCTGACTGCACGCTATGGTCATGTTTCGGACAACGAAACCCGACTTTGGCGAAAGTCGGCGACTTTTGAATCTGACTGACCTGTTTCGCTCAACTCTAGTGGTAACTTGAAAGGTTACCGACAGTCAGAGCTGATTTTTCTCACACTGTCACACAGATGACAGCATAGGAAGCACCGAATGTTCGAGGCCCCCATTCATTTGAATGGGGTCAGAGTTTGGGTTCATGTTCGAGTACCATTCTGGTACCCGAATCAAACGTTTTTAAATGTTGGGCCGAACCCGCCGAACCCAAACATCCACGGGTTCGCCCACAACTAATATTGATCTTTCATCATTCAACTCTTTTTAACCCCTTTCTGACGTGGTCAGTAATAGTATATCCTTGCGCCCTGGTACTTATGTACGCAGGACAAATTATTACGTCTACGCGATCGTGCATGCACACAGGCTGTGCGCGCTTGATCGCCTCCGTCTGTCAGCTGATACTGACAGCTGACACCCGACACTTAGTGCCAGGAGCGGTCCCGCACCACTCGCTGCACTTTAACCCCCTAAGTGCTGCAATCTAACTCAATCGCAGCATTCCGGGAGCTGGCAGAGGGAAGACAGTTCTTGCCCTTGGATCGGAGACCCTGTGGAGTCATCACGGTGTCCCGATCATTACTGTTAGAACTCTCCTGTTAGGTTTTTTCTATCTTGCTGGTCACATGACCTTTTTTGCCTATTTAATCCTGCTCCGCCCTTCTGGCTTTGCTGGACTTCATTGTAATTTCTACTCTTAAGCTAGCCAGGTGCTTTGTTACCTTACTCAGTCAGATTTGCTTGGTCTTCGGACCTCTATGTTCTATGTTGTTTTTTTTGTCTTTTACTGCTACAACTTCTGTTAGGAGGTGTCCATCTTTCTCCCAGTCCCTAGTTCTTGTAGGGATCCCTTCCCCGCATCTATAGGTCTTCGTACAGACTAGCTGAGGACTTTAGCGGGTCTGATAGCAGGATCAGGTTCCCCGTTACATCGTAGGGATCTAGCTTAGTTCTATCATAGGGACAGATATCCCTTTCCTTAGTGCTTGTAGCAGAACATAACAGTAAGTCCAGCCCAAAAATATCTCTAAGGAAAGATTTCCAGTTTCCATCATGGTGTCGGTTCAGGACTTGGCTCAACGCCTGCAGGGACTCTCTCTGGAGGTGGTTGAGCTCCAGCAACAAGTGAGGAGCTGTTCTGGAGCACATTTCGTGGAGCCAAAGGTACGTTTGCCTGATTTATTTTTTGGTGAACAACAAGATTTTTTTTCTTTTAAAAATGCTTGCTTCTTGTATTTTCGTTTGAGACCCAGATCCTCTGGTGATGAATCACAGCACATAGGGTTCATAATGTCACTTTTGCGCAAAGAACCTCAGGAATGGGCCTTTTTTCTCTGCAACCTACTGATCCATGCTTTAGATCAGTGGATAGTTTTTTTTTTCTGCTTTGGGGTTGCTGTATGATGATCCTGATCGTGTCTCATCAGCTGAGATAGAGTTGAGACGTTTGAGGCAGGGATCAGGTAATGTGGAAAAATATTGTACTCACTTCCGACGGTGGTCTACTCAGGTGGAGTGGAACAATTCAGCTTTGAAAAGTTTGTTTCTTGCAGGGCTAGGTGAAAGGGTTAAAGATTTGCTGATTGCTTATCCCACACCTGGTAACTTGCAGGAGGCTATGCAATTAGCTATACGGGTGGATAGGAGACTGCGTGTAAGGGTTAATGAGAGAAAATCCTCTGCCATGTCAGCTCCAAGTCTTGAGAGGGTCTGTACTGACATTGGAGAGCCGATGGAGATTGGAGCGATGGCACCTTGCTGTCAGGAAAAAGACCGCAGGTTTTCTGAAGGTTTGTGCTTTTATTGCGGCAAATCTGACCATTTCATTAAGAACTGTGTGCTTCGTATGAACAAAGAAAAAAAAAAAGGTCAGTTCCGCCCGTATAGCCTGTTTAAACACTAAGGGCGTCTTTCTTTCTTCCACTACTGCTGCTCAGGAAGAATTAATGTAATTTCGGGTATTTGTCGATTGTGGCTCTACTCTGAATGTGATTGGTGGGGGATTCTTGGAAAAACTTAAATTAAAACCCAAACTATTGTCATCCCCTATTGCCATGGTTTCTGTTGATGGCTCTCCTTTGAAGAATGTTACTCACAAGGTCTGTGAATTTCCCCTCACTATTAATGGTGTTTACCAAGAGAATTTGGATTTGGTAGTATTGAATAATTTGCCTTCTCCGGTGGTTTTGGGGTTACCCTGGTTAAAATTGCACAATCCTGTACTGGATTGGTCTACCAATGAAATTAAGTCCTGGAGCCCTAAGTGTTATGACAAGTGTTGTAACGGGCGTATTGATGCTGTGGATAAAGGGGAATTACCTGTACCTATTCAGGATTTTTGGAAAGTTTTCTGAGAAGGAATCGCAGATTTTACCTCCCCATAGAGACTATGATTGTACTATTGAATTTGTCCCTGCAGCGACTCTTCCTAAAAGTCGTTTATTTAATCTTACTATTCCTGAAAGAAAGGCTTTGGAGGAATACATACAGACAAGCTTGGCCGCCGGTCACATCAGGCCTTCCAAGTCTCCTGTGGCTGTTGGATTTTTTTGTTAAAAAAAGGACGGCGGTTTATGTCCTTGTCTGGACTTTCGTGAGATTAATAAAATTACTGTACGCAATCCTTACCCACTGCCATTGATTCCTAATTTGTTTAACCAGTTAGTGGGGCCAAGTGGTTCTCTAAAATTGATCTTCGGGGGGCATACAATTTGTTGCGCATGAAGGAGGGTGACGAATGGAAGACTGCTTTTAACACTCCTGTGGGTCATTTTGAGAATCTGGTTATGCCTTTTGGTCTTACCAATGCTCCTGCATTTTTTCAGAATCTTATTAATGACATCCTTAGACCTTTGATCGGCAAAAATGTGGTTGTGTATTTGGATGACATTTTGATTTATTCGCCAGATCTGGAGTCTCATTGGCGGAGCGTACGTGAGGTATTACAGTTATTAATTGACAATTCGCTTTTAGCTAAGCTAGAGAAATGTGAGTTCGCTGTACAGAGAATTAGTTTTTTGGGCTACATTATCTCCAGCGAAGGTTTTGAGATGGACCCGGTGAAAGTACAAGTTGTGCAGGAATGGCCAAGGCCTATTGGTTTGAAATCATAATAACATAGTTATTAAGGTTGAAGGAAGACTTTAAGTCCATCTAGTTCAACCCATATCCTATCCTAACCTGCCCTAACATGTTGATCCAGAGGAAGGCAAAAAAAAACCCAAGTGGCAAACAGTAAGCTTCACATTGGGGAAAAAAAATTCCTTCCCGACTCCACATACGGCAATCAGACTAACTCCCTGGATCAACGCAGTATCTAGGAAACTAGTTAATATAGCCTGTAATATTATACTTTTCAAGAAATGTATCCAGTCCCTTCTTAAATTTTAGTAAGGAATCACTCATTACAACATTAGACGGCAGAGAGTTCCATAGTCTCACTGCTCTTACAGTAAAGAATCTGCGTCTGTGATTATGGCTAAACCTTCTTTCCTCCAGACGTAGAGGATGCCCCCTTGTCCCAGTCACAGGTCTAAGAGTAAAAAGATCATTAGAAAAGTCTTTGTTCTGTCCCCTCATATATTTATACATTGTAATAAGATCAACCCTAAGCCTTCGTTTTTCCAAACTAAATAACCCCAAGTGTAATAACCTGTCTTGGTATTGCAGACCCCCCAGTTCTCTAATAACCTTGGTCGCTCTTCTCTGCACCCGCTCCAGTTCAGCTATGTCTTTCTTATACACAGGAGACCAGAACTGCACACAGTATTCTAAGTGTGGTTGCACCAGTGACTTGTATAGAGGTAAAATTATGTTCTCCTCATGAGCATCTATGCCTCTTTTAATGCATCCCATTATTTTATTTGCCTTGGCAGCAGCTGCCTGACATTGGCCACTAAATGTGAGTTTGTCGTCCACCCATACACCCAGGTTTTTTTCAGTGACAGTTTTGCCCAGTGTTTTACAATTAGGCACATAATTATATATCTTGTTTGTTCTACCCAAGTGCATGACCTTACATTTATCCACATTAAAGCTCATTTGCCATTTATCAGCCCAAGCTTCTAGTTTACATAAATCCTCCTGTAATATAAAATTGTCCTCCTCTGTATTTATTACCCTGCAGTTTAATGTCATCTGCAAATATTGAAATACTACTCTGTATGCCCCCTACAAGGTCATTAATAAATATGTTAAAGAGAAGCGGCCCCAATACTGACCCCTGTGGTACCCCACTGCTAACCGTGACCCAGTCCGAGTGTGCTCCATTAATAACCACCCTTTGTTTTCTATCCATGAGCCAGTTCTTAACCCACTTACACATATTTTCCCCTATCCCTATTGTTCTCATTTTATGTATCAACCTTTTGTGTGGCACTGTATCAAAAGCTTTTGAGAAGTCCATGAACACTACGTCCACTGCATTCCCTTGGTCCAGTCCTGAACTTACCCCTTCATAAAAGCTTATCAGATTAGTCTGACAAGAACGGTCCCTCGTAAACCCATGCTGATACTGTGTCATGAGGTTATTCAGCCTCAGATACTCCAATATAGTATCCCTTAAAAAACCTTCCAGGATTTTACCCACAGTAGATGTTAAGCTCACTGGCCTATAATTTCCAGGTTCAGTTTTTGCCCCCTTTTTTAATATTGGCACCACATTTGCTATATGCCAGTCCTGTGGTACACACCCCGTTATTATGGAATCTTTAAAGATTAAAAATAATGGTCTATCTATGACTGTACTTAATTCCTGCAGTACTCGGGGTGTATCCCATCCGGACCCGGGGATTTGTCAACTTTAGTGATTTTTAGACGCCGCAGTACTTCCTGCTGGGTTAAGCAGGTGACATTTAATGGATAAATTTTTTTATCACTGATCATGTTATCTGTCATGGGATTTTCTTGTGTAAATACAGTTGAAAAAAAGTCATTTAGCATATTGGCTTTTTCCTCATCCTCATCCACCATTTCACCCAGACTATTTTTAAGGGGACCAACACTATCATTTTTTAGTTTCTTGCTATTTATGTAGTTAAAGAATATTTTGGTATTATTTTTACTTTCTCTGGCAATGAGTCTCTCTGCCTCAATCTTTGCTGTCTTGATTTGCTTTTTACAGAATTTATTCAGTCTTCTGTATTTATTTAATTCCTCATCACTACCTACTTGCTTTAACCCCTTCACCCCCAAGGGTGGTTTGCACGTTAATGACCGGGCCAATATTTACAATTCTAACCACTGTCTCTTTATGAGGTTATAACTCTGGAACGCTTCAACGGATCTTCGCGATTCTGAGATTGTTTTCTCGTGACATATTGTACTTCATGTTAGTGGTAAAATTTCTTCGATATAACTTGCGTTTATTTTTGAAAAAAACGCAAATATGGCGAAAATTTTTAAAATTTTGCAATTTTCAAACTTTGAATTTTTATTCCCTTAAAACAGAGAAATATATCACACAAAATAGTTAAGAAATAACATTTCCCACATGTCTACTTTACATCAGCACAATTTTGGAACCAAAATTTTTTTTTTGTTAGGAAGTTATAAGGGTTAAAAGTTGACCAGCGATTTCTCATTTTTACAACAAAATTTACAAAGCCATTTTTTTTAGGGACCACCTCACATTTGAAGTCACTTTGAGGGGTCTATATGGCAGAAAATACCCAAAAGTGACACCATTCTAAAAACTGCACCCCTCAAGGTACTCAAAACCACATTCAAGAAGTTTATTAACCCTTCAGGTGCTTCACAGTAACTAAAGCAACGTGGAAGGAAAAAATGAATATTTTACTTTTTAGTCACAAAAATGATCTTTTACAAACTTTTTTTTATTTTCACAAGGGTAAAAGGAGAAAATGGACAGATAAGGTTGTTATGCAATTTCTCCTGAGTACGCCAATACCCCATATGTGGGGGAAAACCACTGTTTGGGCACACGGCAGAGCTCGTAAGGGAAGGAGCGACGTTTGACTTTTTCAAACTAAAATTGGCTGGAATTTAGATTGGATGCCATGTCGCGTTTGGAGAGCCCCTGATGCGCCTAAACAGTGGAAACCCCCCACAAGTGACACCATTTTGGAAACTAGACCCCTAAGGTACTTATCTAGATCTGTTGTGAGCACTTTGAACCCTCAAGTGTTTCACAAAAGTTTATAAAGCCTGGGTGTGAAAAAAAAAAAAATCAATTTTCCACAAAAATGATTTTTTAGTCCCAAATTTTTGAATTTTTCCAAGGAAATTGGACCCCAAAAGTTGTTGTCCAATTTGTCCTGAGTACGCTGATACCCCATATGTGGGGGGGGGGAAACTGTTTGGGCGCACGGCAGGGCTTGGAAAGGAAGTAGTAACGTTTTGGAATGCAGACGTTAATGGGGGTCATGTTCCGTTTGCAGTGCCCCAGATGAGCCTAAACAGTGGAAACCCCCCACAAGTGACCCCATTTTGGAAACTAGACCCCCTAAGGAACTTATCTAGATCTTTGGTGAGCACTTTGAACCCCCAAGTGCTTCACACAAGTTTATAATGCCCGGGCATGAAAATAAAAAATCCTATTTTTTTTCCCACAAAAATTATCTTTTAGTCACTAATTTTTTATTTTCCCAAGGGTAACAGGAGAAATTGGAACACATAAGTTGTTGTACAATTTGTCCTGAGTATGCTGATACCCCATATTTGGGGGGGAACCACTGTTTGGGCGCACGGCAGAGCTCGGAATGGAAGGAGCACCATTTGACTTTTTCCAACCAAAATTGGCTGGAATTGAGTTTGGACGCTATGTTGCATTTGGAGAGTCCCTGATGTGGCTAAACAGTGGAAACCCCCCACAAGTGACCCCATTTGGGAAACTAGACCCCCTAAGGAACTTATCTAGATCTTTGGTGAGCAATTTGAACCCCCAACTGCTTCACACAAGTTTATAACGTAGAGCCGTAAAATTAAAAAATCATATTTTTTCCACAAAATTGATCTTTTCACCCCAATTTTTATTTTCCCAAGGGAAACAAGACTCCAAAAGTTATTGTGCAATTTGTCCTGAGTACGCTGATACCCCATATGTGGGGGTAAACCACTGTTTGGGTGCATGGCAGAGTTTGGAAGGGAAGGAGCGCCGTTTGACTTTTTCAACGCAGAATTGGCTGGATGCCATGCTGTGTTTGGAGAGCTCCTGATCTGCCTAAACAGTGGAAACCCCCCACAAATGACACCATTTTGGAAACTAGACCCCTCAAGGAACTTATCTAGATGTGTGGTGAGCACTTTAAACCCCCAGGTGTTTCACTAAAGTTTATAACGTACAGCCGTAAAATAAAAAATCTTTTTTTTTTTTTACAAAAATGATTTTTTTCGCCCCCAATATTTTATTTTCACAAGGGTAACAGGAGAAATTGGACCCCAAAAGTTGTTGTCCAATTTGTCCTGAGTACGCTGATACCCAATATGTGGGAGTAAACTACTGTATGGGCGCACGACGGAGCTTGGAAGGGAAGTAGTGACGTTTTGGATTGCAGACTTTGATGGAATGGTCTGGGGGCGTCATGTCGCATTTGGAGAGCCCCTGATGCGCCTAAACAGTGGAAACCCCCCACAAGTGAACCCATTTTGGAAAATAGACCCCACAAGGAACTTATCTAGATGTGTGGTGAGCACTTTGAACCCCGAAGTGCTTCACAGAAGTTTATAACGTACAGCCGTAAAAATAAAAAATCGTTTTTTTTTTTTTACAAAAATGATTTTTTCGCCCCCAATATTTTATTTTCACAAGGGTAACAGGAGAAATTGGACCCCAAAATTTGTTGTCCAATTTGTCCTGAGTACGCTGATACCCAATATGTGGGAGAAAACGACTGTATGGGTGCACGTCTGGGCTCGGAAGGGAAGTAGTGATGTTTTGGATTGCAGACTTTGATGGATTGGTCTGGGGGCGTCATGTCGCATTTGGAGAGCCCCTGATGCGCCTAAACAGTGGAAACCCCCCACAAGTGACCCCATTTTGGAAAATAGACCCCACAAGGAACTTATCTAGAAGTGTGGTGAGCGCTATGAAGCCCCAAGTACTTCACAGAAGTTTTAAAACATACAGCCGTAAAAACAAAAAAATCATTTTTTTTTTTTACAAAAATGATTTTGTCGCCCCCAGTTTTTTATTTTCCCAAGGGTAACAGGAGAAATAGGCCAAATTGCACAATAACTCTTGTGGTCCAGAGTACGCTGATACCCCATATGCTGGGGTAAACTACTGTTTGGGCGCATGGCAGAGCTCAGAAGTGAAGGAGCACCATTTGACTTTTTCAACGCAGAATTGGCTGGAATTGAGATCAGACGCCATGTCACATTTAGAGAGCCCCTGATGTGCCTAAACAGCGGAAACCCCCCAATTCTAACTCCAACCCTAACCCCAACACACTCCTAACCCTAGTCCCAACCCTAACCACAAACCTAACCCTAACACACCCCTAACTCTAATCCCAACCCTAATCCTAACGTTAGCGCCAACCCTAACCCTAACGGGAAAATGGAAATAAATACATTTTTTAAATTTTATTATTTTTCCCTAACTAAGGGGGTGATAAAGGGGGGTTTGATTTACTATTTATAGCGGGTTTTTATGATTGGCAGCTGTCACGCTAAAAGACGCTTTTTATTGCAAAAAATAGTTTTTTGCATCACCACATTTTGAGAGCTATAATTTTTGCAAATTTTGGCCCACAGAGTCATGTGAGGTCTTTATTTTTTGCGGTACGAGTTGATGTTTTTATTGGTACCATTTTGAGCACGTGACATTTTTTGATCGCTTTTTATTTCGATCTTTGGGAGGTTAGAATGAACAAAAATCAGCAATTCATGAATTTCTTTTGGGGGAGGCGTTTATACCGTTCCACGTGTGGTAAAATTGATAAAGCAGTTTTATTCATCGGGTCAGTACGATTTCGGTGATACCTCATTTATATCATTTTTTATGTTTTGGCGCTTTTATAGAATAAAAGCAATTTTATATAAAAAATTATTATTTTTGCATCGCTTTATTCTGCGAGCTATAACTTTTTTATTTTTTCGCTGATGATGCTGTATGACAGCTTGTTTTTTGCGGGACAAGATGACGTTTTCAGCGGTACCATGTTTATTTATATCGGTCTTTTTGATCGCGTGTTATTCCACTTTTTGTTCGGCAGTATGATGATAAAGCATTGATTTTTTGCTTTGTTTTTTATTTTTTTTTTTAAGGGGTTCACTAAAGGGTTAACTAGTGGGACAGTTTTATAGGGGGGGTCGTTACGGACGCGGCGATACTAAATATGTGTACTTTTATTGTTTTGTTTTTTTTATTTACAGGAAAAAATGAATTTATTGGGGAATTTTTTTTTTTTTTTATGATTTTTTTACCACTTTTTATTTTTACTTTTTTTACTTTTTTACTTTGTCCCAGGGTGGGACATCACTGTATTTTAGCAGATCGCTGGTGTGACAGTGTGCACAGCACTCTGCCACACCAGCGATCGCTCTGGCATCGCTGCAGGCTTCCCCAGCGCCTGCTGTTATGATTTGGTAGCTGAGGAGTGCAGGTAAAAAGGCAATACACCAGAGCAGTTGGAATCTATGAGATTGCAGTACCCTGACTAACCACCACAACTAGAGGCAGCCGTGGAGCGTTCCTACGTTGGTCCTAGACGCCTCGTCACAGCCTGAGAAACTAATTACACCTAAAGATAGAAATAGGAAAGCTATCTGCCCCGGAGCAGAACCCCAAAGATAATAGAAAGCCCCCAAACATGTAATGGCGGTTAGACAAGAAGAAATACTGACACAGAAAGAAAATAGTATGAGCAAACGCTGGGGCCCAAACTAACTAAATAGAAAAGGATAGGAAGGGTACTTACTGCAATCCCAGAAAACCCTGAAAAGCACCAACTCTACTAATTTCAAAATCACCTGAGATCACACGACCTCTACCACCTAAATTAGTTCTCTGGTGTAACAAAATCAAAACAGCAGCCACTGAAAAAACTGTAAAAAGCAAAAGTACAAACATCAGTGGCTGAACTAAACTGAGAGGGCAAAAGCCCCCGGAGGGGACCCTGAAGGCCCCCACAGAAGTGCAGGACAAAATGCAAAAATCTAGCACAAAAACAAAAAGAAGAAAATGTCTTATCTGATAGCAGGAGATGAAGACACGACACAGCAGGCTACAAGGGAAACAGGATTCAAGGATTGAGACCAGAACAATTGATCACCGGCAACCCTGATGGGAAGGTGACTCCCTTATATAAGACCAGTCAGTAACACCTGATTCCCAATCCTCACAATCTTCACTGGAAAGACCAGCACCGCTTGTAACCACCAGAGGAAGCCTCTGCTCAGAACTCATCTCAAACCCATTCACAACAGTACCCCCCCTTGAGGAGGGGTCACCGAACCCTCATTTGAGCAACCAGGTCGGTCAGGATGAGTTCTATGATACGCACGGATAAGTCTCCTAGCATGGATGTCCGAAGCAAACACCCAAGAATTGTCTTCCTGACCATAACCTCTCCATTTAACCAAATACTGGAGTTTCCGTCTAGAAAAACGAGAATCTAATATTTTCTCAACCACATACTCCAGATTGCCCTCAACCAAAACAGGGTCAGGAGGCACAGCAGCAGGAACCACTGGCTCAACAAACCTCTTCAACAAGGACTTGTGGAACACGTTATGGATCTTAAATGTCCCTGGAAGAAGCAAACGAAAAGAAACAGGATTAATAATCTCCATGATCTTATAAGGTCCAATGAACCTAGGCTTAAATTTAGGAGATGCTACTCTCATAGGAATATTTTTTGAGGACAACCAGACCAAGTCCCCTACTTTAAACCGAGGACCATCAGTCCTATGCCGGTTAGCAAACCGCTGGGCCTTCTCCTGAGAGAGGGACAACCTCTCCACTACCTGGTCCCAAATCTGTTGCATACGCTCCACAACAGAGTCAACACCTGGACAGACAGAAGCCTCTGTCTGTCCTGAAGAAAATCGAGGGTGAAACCCAGAATTACAGAAAAATGGAGACATCAAAGTGGCAGAGCTAGCCCTATTATTAAGAGCAAACTCAGCCAAAGGCAAAAAAGAGACCCAGTCATCCTGATCAGCAGACACAAAGCATCTTAGATAAGTCTCCAATGTCTGGTTTGTTCTCTCAGTTTGACCATTGGTCTGAGGATGAAATGCCGAGGAGAAAGACAATTGAACACCCAGTTTAGAACAAAAAGTCCTCCAAAATCTGGAAACAAACTGGACTCCTCTGTCAGACACAATGTTCTCAGGAATGCCGTGTAAATGAACCACGTGCTGAAGGAACAACGGCACCAATTCAGAGGAGGAAGGCAACTTAGGTAATGGCACAAGATGTATCATTTTGGAAAACCTATCACAAATTACCCAGATGGTGGTCATTCTCTGAGAAACAGGAAGGTCGGAAATGAAATCCATAGAGATATGGGTCCATGGTCTCTTGGGCACAGGCAATGGCATCAACAAGCCACTAGAGCGAGAGCAAGGCTTGGAGCGAGAGCAAGTCCCGCAGGACTGCACAAATTCCCTGACATCACGAGACAAGGTAGGCCACCAAAAGGACCGACTAACCAAGTCTCTGGTACCAAAAATTCCGGGATGCCCAGCCAATGCGGAACAATGAATCTCAGACATCACACTCTTTTTCCACTGGTCCGGGACAAACAATTTTCCAACAGGGCAGCACTCGGGCCTATCCTCCTGACACCCCTCCAGAGCAAGTCTCAAATTGGGCGAGATGGCGGAAAGAACTACACCCTCTTTCAAAATAACAGAAGGATCAGATAACTCAGGAGAGTCCGCAAGGAAACTCCTCGAGAGGGCATCCGCCTTAACATTCTTAGTGCCAGGAAGAAAGGAAACCACAAAATTAAAACGTGTGAAAAACAAGGCCGACCTGGCCTGTCTAGGATTGAGTCGCTTGGCAGATTCCAGATAGACCAGATTCTTATGGTCCGTAAGGACCACCACCTGATGTTTGGCTCCCTCCAGCCAATGTCTCCACTCTTCAAAAGCCCACTTCATGGCCAATAACTCCCGATTACCCACGTCATAATTACGTTCAGTAGGAGAAAATTTTCGAGAGAAAAAGGCACAAGGGTTACTTTTAGAGGTCTCTGGATCTCTTTGGGACAAAACGGCACCTGCCCCAATTTCAGAGGCATCAACCTCCACCTGAAATGGCAGAGAAACATCAGGCTGCCATAGAACAGGAGTAGAAGTGAATCTCTGCTTAAGTTCCTGAAATGCAGAGACTGCCTCAGGAGGCCAATTCACCACATCAGAACCCTTTTTGGTCAAATCAGTTAATGGTTTAACAATAACCGAGAAATTACCAATAAATTTACGATAAAAATTGGCAAAACCCAAAAATCTTTGAAGAGCCTTTAATGAAGTAGGTTGGACCCAATCACAGATGGCCTGAACCTTGACCGGGTCCATTTCAATAACAGATGGGGACAAAATGAATCCCAGAAATGAGATCCTCTGTACGCCAAAAAGACACTTTGATCCCTTCACATACAGAGCATTCTCTCTCAAAATCTGGAATACAGTTCGAACATGTTTCACATGAGAGTCCCAGTCATTAGAAAAAATCAAGATATCATCCAAATAAACAATCAGAAATTTGTCCACAAAATCCCTGAAAATGTCGTTCATGAAGGACTGGAAGACGGAAGGAGCATTAGTGAGCCCAAAGGGCATCACTAGGTACTCAAAATGCCCTTCAGGGGTATTGAATGCCGTCTTCCATTCATCCCCGTGCTTAATGCGAATAAGGTTATATGCCCCCCTGAGGTCAAGCTTGGTAAACCAAGTAGCGTTTTTCACCCTGGAAAACAGGTCAGAAATCAAGGGTAACGGATATTGATATTTCACAGTAATATTGTTCAAAAAACGATAATCAATACACGGCCTTAATGAACCATCCTTTTTGGCCACAAAGAAAAAACCGGCACCTAAGGGTGAAGAGGATGGTCTGATATGACCCTTCTCCAATGATTCCTTGATATAAGACCGCATAGCGTCATGTTCAGGTACAGACAAGTTAAAAAGGCGACCTTTAGGGAATTTACTACCCGGCACTAATTCAATAGCGCAGTCATAGCTCCTATGGGGAGGCAAGGATGCAGATTTACTTTCGCTAAACACATCAGAAAAATCAATCAAAAAGTCAGGAACATCCTGAGCCTGGGGGGAGGCAGAAAAAACAGGAGTGTTGGTATTAACACATTGGCAGCCCCAACTGGTTACAGACACAGATTTCCAATCCAAAACAGGATTATGAGACTGTAACCAAGGGAAACCCAGTACGATAATATCATGCAGATTATACAGAACCAAAAATTTGCAGCACTCCTGGTGATCAGGTTCAACCCTCATTATCACCTGAGTAGAGAACTGAGGTTTATTCTCAGCCAAAGGGGTAGAATCGATCCCCAGTAGGGGAATAGACTTCTGTAGGGGTATCAAGGGAAACCCACAACGTTTAGCAAAATCATAATCCATCAGGTTAATAGCTGCTCCAGACTCAACGAAAGCCTGAGCAGAAAATGAGGACAGAGAGCATATCAGAGTGACAGTTAATAAAAACTTAGTCTGAACATTACCCAAGACAACTGAGCGTGCAAAACGTCTTCCCCGCTTAGGGCAGACTGAAATAGCATGAGAGGCATCACCACAGTAGAAACATAACCCATTGCGCTTTCGAAACTCATGACGCTGTGCCCCAGACACCACTCTATCACACTGCATGGATTCAGAAGCAGGTTCACAAGGCGACACTATTCCACGCATACTTCTCCGCTCACGCAAACGTCTGTCAATTTGAATCGCTAATGACATAGAATCATTGAGACCAGAGGGGACAGGGAATCCCACCATAACATCCTTTACATTATCTGACAGACCCTTCCGGAAAAGGGCCGCCAAAGCGTCGTCATTCCACTTGGTCAGGACTGCCCACCTACGGAATCTCTGACAGTATAACTCAGCGTCATCAAGCCCCTGATTTAATGCCAACAAGGCTTTTTCAGCTTGATCAGTGACATTAGGCTCATCGTACAATAACCCCAAAGCCTGAAAAAATGCATCAACATCACTCAAAACAGGATCCCCAGGTGTCAGGGAAAAAGCCCAATCCTGAGGATCGCCGCGCAGGAGAGAGATGACAATTTGAACCTGCTGCGCTGCATTCCCTGAGGACTTAGATTTTAAGGCAAAAAACAATTTACAATTATTTTTGAAATTCTGAAACTTAGCTCGATCCCCTAAAAACAAATCTGGCATGGGGATCCTAGGTTCCACAACAGGCAACCTAGCAAGATATGCAGCAATACTCTGAACCTCAGTGGCAAGCTGATCCACACGGCCAGACAACTGTGCAAACTCCATTGAGAGAAAAGATCCTCACCAGCACCCAGAGATACAGAGGGGAAAAAAAAAAAAAAAAAAGCAGCAAACAGAAAAATATCTCTGACAACCTTTTTTTTTTTCTTTCACAATATTTTTCCCTTCTGTGAGTACCATACAATATTAAATTTTTGGCCGGTGATACTGTTATGATTTGGTAGCTGAGGAGTGCAGGTAAAAAGGCAATACACCAGAGCAGTTGGAATCTATGAGATTGCAGTACCCTGACTAACCACCACAACTAGAGGCAGCCATGGAGCGTTCCTACGTTGGTCCTAGACGCCTCGTCACAGCCTGAGAAACTAATTACACCTAAAGATAGAAATAGGAAAGCTATCTGCCCCGGAGCAGAACCCCAAAGATAATAGAAAGCCCCCAAACATGTAATGGCGGTTAGACAAGAAGAAATACTGACACAGAAAGAAAATAGTATGAGCAAACGCTGGGGCCCAAACTAACTAAATAGAAAAGGATAGGAAGGGTACTTACTGCAATCCCAGAAAACCCTGAAAAGCACCAACTCTACTAATTTCAAAATCACCTGAGATCACACGACCTCTACCACCTAAATTAGTTCTCTGGTGTAACAAAATCAAAACAGCAGCCACTGAAAAAACTGTAAAAAGCAAAAGTACAAACATCAGTGGCTGAACTAAACTGAGAGGGCAAAAGCCCCCGGAGGGGACCCTGAAGGCCCCCACAGAAGTGCAGGACAAAATGCAAAAATCTAGCACAAAAACAAAAAGAAGAAAATGTCTTATCTGATAGCAGGAGATGCAGACACGACACAGCAGGCTACAAGGGAAACAGGATTCAAGGATTGAGACCAGAACAATTGATCACCGGCAACCCTGATGGGAAGGTGACTCCCTTATATAAGACCAGTCAGTAACACCTGATTCCCAATCCTCACAATCTTCACTGGACAGACCAGCACCGCTTGTAACCACCAGAGGAAGCCTCTGCTCAGAACTCATCTCAAACCCATTCACAACAGCCTGCTCTCAGCAGGCACTGAGGAAGCCGCCTCCCTGCAGGACCCCGGCGCCATCTTGGATCCGGGGACCTGGAGGGAGGACGGACCCTCGGAACAGTGCGACACATCGCGCTGCTCTGAGGGTCTCAGGGGAACGCGCAGGGAGCCCCCTGCCTGCGCGATCCTCCCCTGTGCCCCGGGTATAGCGCGATCATGTTTGATCGCGGTGTGTCAGGGGTTAATGTGCAGGGAGCGGTCCGTGACCGCTCCTGACACACAGTCACGGGTGTCAGCTGTGATAATCAGCTGACACCCGGCGGCGATCAGCTGCGCTCCCCCCGGGAGCGCAGCTGATCGCCCATGACGTACTATTCCGTCCATGGGAATTAGGTCCAGGGTCACATGGACGGAATAGTACGTCTGATGGAATAAAGGGGTTAAGTTGCTTCAGGTTGTTAACCAATCTGCTGTTAGGTTGGAGGTTCCTACCTCCTGGAAGATTAATCCGGTGTTTCATGTTTCTCTGTTGAAAAGAGCTGATGTGTCGGATGGAGACGCCTTTGCCACTGTTTCCCCGGTTGTGGAGGACGGGGAATATGAAATTTCCCGCATCCTAAATTCTAGACGGTATAGAGGGAGTTTGCAGTATCTCGTCGCTTGGAAGGGTTTCGGACCCGAGGATAACTCAAGGGTGAGGGCGGATGATGTTTCTGCGTCCAGACTTGTCAGAGTGTTTCACAAGAGGCTTCTGGATAAGCCTGGGCCTAGGGGATCCGGAGGATCCTCTTAGAAGGGGGGGTACTGTTAGAACTCTCCTGTTAGGTTTTTTCTATCTTGCTGGTCACATGACCTTTTTTGCCTATTTAATCCTGCTCCGCCCTTCTGGCTTTGCTGGACTTCATTGTAATTTCTACTCTTAAGCTAGCCAGGTGCTTTGTTACCTTACTCAGTCAGTTTTGCTTGGTCTTCGGACCTCTATGTTCTATGTTGTTTTTTTTGTCTTTTACTGCTACAACTTCTGTTAGGAGGTGTCCATCTTTCTCCCAGTCCCTAGTTCTTGTAGTGATCCCTTCCCCGCATCTATAGATCTTCATACAGACTAGCTGAGGACTTTAGCGGGTCTGATCGCAGGATCAGGTTCCCTGTTATATCGTAGTGATCTAGCTTAGTTCTATCGTAGGGACAGATCTCCCTTCTTTCCTTAGTGCTTGTAGCAGAACATAACAATTACCATGGTGACCCAATGTCGTCATGATGACATCGGGTCACCAGAGCTAATAAAGTTACTCTTTCAGTGCAGCGCTGACTGTTTACATAGCATAGGATGCTACTGCATCCTCATGCTATATAAGCGATCAGCATGCAAAAAATGATAGTCCCATAGTGAGACAAAGTAAAAAAAGTTAAAAAAAAAAGTTTAAAAAATGTTTTAAATAATTGTAAAAGTATAAAAAATAATTAAAAATAAAAAGATATTGAACCCATAAATATATTTTTGTATGAAAAAAATTATAAGCAATAAAAGTACACATATTTGGAATCGCTGTGTCCGGAATGACCCAATCTATAAAACTGTCCCACTAGTTTACCTTTTTAGTGAACAACATAAAAAAATAAAAAACAAGGCAAAACACAATGCTTTATCATCTTCTGCTGAATAAAAAGTGGAATAAAACGCGATAAAAAAGACACATATAAATAAACATTGTACCACTTAAATCATCATCTTGTCTATAAAAATCAAGCTGCCATACAGCTCCATCAAAAATCAAGCTGCCACACAGCTCTCTGAATAAAGATATGCAAAAATAATTATTTTTTTCTGTGAAAGTTTTTATCATGTAAAAATAAAATATAAAAAAAATGTAAATGAGGTATCGCTGTAATAGTACTGACCCGAAGAATAAAACTGCATTATCAATTTTACCACACATGGAATGACATAAACCCTCCCCCCAAAAAAATCCTGAATTGCTGGTTTTTGTTCATTCTGCCTCCCAAAAATCAGAATAGAAAGCGATAAAAAAAAATGTCATGTGTCTGAAAATGGTACCTATAAATATGTCAACTTGACCCAGCTCTGTAAGCCAAAATATGGAAAAATTATAGCTCTCAAAATATGGTGATGCCAAAAAATAGTTTTTGCAAAAAAAAGCATCTTTTAGTGTGTGACAACAGCCAAACATAAAAACCTGATATAAATCTGGTATCGCTGTAATTGCACCCGAAGAAGTTGCCTAATCACTTATACTGCACGAGGAACAGCGTTAAAAAATAAATAAAACCAATTCTTCACCTGCTCTTGAGTTTTTCATTCTGCCTCCCAAAGATCGCAGTTAGCGATCAGCGACTACACTCAATGCTCGGGTTTTCTGAGCATGCTCGTGTGTCCGAGCATTTTGCCGTGCTCAGAGATTTAGTTTTTGTCGCCACAGCTGCATGATTTGCGGCTTCTAGACAGCCTGAATACATTTAGGGATTGCCTGCTTGTTAGGGAATCCTCACATGTATTCAGGCTGTCTAGAAGCCGCAAATCATGCAGCTGTGGCGACAAACACTAAATCTCCGAGCACGCCAAAATACTTGGAGGACACCCGAGCAACGAGTATACGCGCTCATCACTAATTGCAGTAAGTCTTGACGCATATTTATCCTGCGCTCTGCACTTATGTAAGAAGATGGACCGTATTGGAGGTACCTCTATTGCGCCGGCTCCGTAATAGTTGGGGCTGTCACCATTGTTATCCGGGAGAAAGCTTTCCAACCTGGACCGATCTTTGCACTTGATAGCAGGGGGCGTGACTAAGATAAAAGAGCTTGTGCATGGGAAAGCTAGTGCACACTTGGCGGGAAGACAGAGCGCGCAGCAGGGAAAGTTTGGTGCTCTGTCTTTGAGCACCGTTACAGCGCAGGGCCGCGCTATAGATTCCCTGCGTCCAGGTACAGTGACTGTAGACAGAGACTTGCCGTGGGCCCATTGGCGTCCGCAACCGAAAGTACCAAGCACTCCAGACCAGTTGTTACCACGTGCATGCCACCTAAATCAAACCGGGTGACCTATCCTGAACTGTGCCCTTCCTCAACCGCATACTATTGTCCAGCTGAGTGATGCTCTGGCAGTGTGACTCCACATGATGAACCTTGAACCCAGGACCCCGCACAAGTCAACGAGGACTCATCGCCAGGAGACGGACCCTCCACTTCTCCAGGACTACACTGTAATCATCATGCGCCAGTTGCGTAAGTGCCACAGTTGGAACCTGGGACTCTGCAGTCAGGAAGCCGTCAAACTGATAAGTTAACTCTTTCATGAACAGTTGCTTTACTCTTTATAAGTGTTACTTCACCCTGTACCCATACTGGGATAATACCACTTGCCATATCCCTGCTAACCCTATACCTCCCTGCGTGGAGTATTCCCCTGTAAATAAATCTGTTTACCCTTGCTCTGCCTCCTGTCCATCACTGCATCCCGCGACCTGCTCACACTTGGCTTAGTCGGCAGGATGCAGTCCAACAGCATTAAGGCGGCTGACCAAGCAGTTGGTGTGGGTCCTAGGTCCAGCATATCCCTGGGGGCGATGGTGAGCAACCTCCCAAAGTTTACTGCGAGCAATACTATGCTACGGAGCTGGACGAGCGGATCAGGGGATGATGAGGATGCACCCCATGACCCCTGTCTTAGAAGCGGAGGTTGCCATGATGGCTTTAGATGGAGAGGCGAGGGACTCTGTCATTCTACAACCTCCCCGAGAACGAGACACTTTTAACAAGGTGTTACAAATACTGGAGGAAACCCATGGAGACCCCACGGACGTAGGGGAGTTATGTATGCGCTTATTTCGCCGGGTCCAAAGGGAGGAGGAAACGGTGACCCAGTACATGAACACGCTACAGGAAATCCATATTGCCATTACTAGAAAAAACGACGTAGGCATAGGGTCTACTGACACAGTACTACGGGACCAGTTGGTCACAGGCTTGCGAGACGTGCTGCTGAAAGAGGCCTTGCAAGAGCGCTTGCAAGTAAACCATCGCATGACCTTTTCTGAAGCAGGGAGTGAGGCGCGCATGCGCGAGCAGGGGCAGGGGGTGACAGTCCTGGCGGGGAAGGTCCGGAGCGGAGAGGTATCTGTGACAATGGCCATGGAACCGAAATGGGTGGAAGAGTTGCGGAAGGAAATTCAGGACATAAAAGAAGAGTTAGCGGATTCAAAAAAGAAACCAGCAACATCATCAAACCCGCCTGGGTGCAGAAATAGTTCTGAATCTCGTCGCGAAACAAGAATGTCCCGCCGAGAAGAACTCCCCACATGCTACAACTGTGGTGAAATTGGACATTTGGCTTGGAGGGGTGTGCACGACGAAGTAGGCCCCTCCAGCACTGTCCGTTAAACTAGGAGGCTCTGAGGCTGAGGACGCCGCCCGGAGCCTGAACAGTCACGAAGTAGTATCAGAAGTCCCACAAATCTAGATTCCATGTGCTCCCTTGTCTGGGCCGAAATAGATGGTCGGACTGTCCGTTGTCTGGTAGACACTGACTCACAGGTGACCACGATGCCTGAAACATACTTCCAACGACACTTCCCCAAAGCGATGCGGCCTGAATGGGGCCCAGTGATAAAGTTGATGGCTGCTGATCACTTGCCCAACCCAATCGCAGGGCTGGTCTGGATTCAAATAACAGTTTGTGGTGAAGACCTGGGTCAGACAGAGGTGGTGCTGACCACTGGTGATGCCGGTAATGGACATGCTGTCACTCTATGGAAGAACGTGCTGAAGGAATTTGGAAGTCTTCTCATTAACGAGTCCCCAGAAGTGTTCCGGAAACAGTGGAGCCCTCACACTCCCAAAAAGAGAGTGTTCCAACAGCTAATCCGTGTGGCCCAAGCCCAAGAGGCCTCTAGTGATGGAAAGATGTTGGGAAGAAGTAATTGTTACAGCTTAAGCCAATCTTGTTCTGCCACCAGGACAAACGGTGCTTACTCTGCCCGTCCGGGCTTGTACCCCTCTGGAAGGAGTCGAGATCCAGATAGAGCCAGCTATTATGGAGAAACTACCTCCAGAGCTCCATGTTGTGTGGAAGTTAGCCACTGTACATGGTCCCAGTGCGATGTGTTAATTTGGGAGAAAGTAATATCACGCTTCCATCTAGGAGTGAAGTAGCGCAAATTCTGGGCATGCTGGAAGAACTGATACCACTCCAGGTCGTACAATTGACAGTGAAACAGGGATATCTTTGGACCGTGGCTGTAGTCACGTCTTCAGTACCAGAACCTCAGCACTAGTGTTGAGCGATATTGCTCGATATCTAAAAATATCGTATCGAAATTGTATCGCCGATAGCACTAAATATCGTCGATAATCGATTCCTATTGCGGAAGTCCAATGTAAGTCTATGGGAACAAAATATCGAAATTAAAAAAAACCTTTATTTCCTTGTAAACACTAAATATACACACATAGAATACATATTATATATATATATACATGTCATTGTGACATATATATATACATATATGTATAGTTTATACACTTCTACATAGTAAAATATCCTCTGATTCAATTGCCGGGTAAAGCCAGCTTCTGTGAAAAGACAGAAGCACCCGACATGAAATGACACTTGGTGTACATAGGGTTAACCATGTCTTTTCATGTCGTTTGCAATCTGATTTGCACAAACAATTACATCAGTCTATGTGTGCAAAATTTCACACCTGTAGGGGTTAATTAAAGGTGTAAATTCGTTGTAAAAAAAACGGACTTTTTTGCTACAAATTTACACCTTTAATTAACCCCTACAGGTGTGAAATTTTGCACACATAGACTGATTTAATTGTTTGTGCAAATCAGATATCAAACTACATGAAAAGACATGGTTAACCCTATGTAAACCAAGTGTCATTTCATGTCGGGTTCTGCATTTTCACAAAAGCCGGCAATTGAATTAGCGGCTATTATACTATGTAGAAGTGTATGAACTATAAATATAAATATATATATATATGTGTCACAAATTTAATGACATGTATATATATATATGAGGTGTAAAATTGCTGAAAAAAAAGGCGTGGGTTCCCGCCCTATTTTCGCAACCAGACAGACAAAGCCAGTGAGTGGGGGCAGATAATAATAGCCCAGAGAGGGACCATTATTTTTGGCCCCCCCCCCGGCTACTAACATCTGCCCCCAGACACCCCAGAAAGGGCAAATCTCTAATTAGATTTGCCCTTTCTGGCACTTTGCCCGTCTATTCCCATTGCCCTGTAGCGGTGGCGAATGGGTTAATAAGGGGTTAAAATGACCTTGCAATTGAAAGGTCACTTTAAGCCAGGTTAATAATTGAGAGCTGTCAATTAGACAACTATCAATTATTAATCCTATTGTATGAAAGAAAAATCAAACACACACACACTTTAATAAAAAAGTTTAATGAAATAATCACACAGTTTTTGACCATATTTTATTTTCCTGTTAAAACCATTTACTGTAATAAAAATAAAATAATAAAGCAAAATTATTCTTACCAATCCGATGTACAGTCAGGTCCCATGGTGTAATCCTTCAGAAAGGGTTAATGTTTACTGCAGGGACCGCAGCTAATGCTGCAGCCTCACAGTAAACCCCCAAATGAATGAGTTCCTCTCCTGGCTGACAGGAGAGGAAGTGGAAAGCTTAATTGATTGCTTTCCACTTTCACTTCAGGTCAGCCAGGGACACAATCAGTGACGTCAGAGGGAACTGGTTAACAAAAATAGGGATCCCCTCGAAAAAAATTGGCGTGGGGTCCCCCCTATTTTTGTTAACCAGCCAGATGAAGCAGACCGCTGAGGCCTGGATTTTCAGGCTGTTAAGGAGCCAAGATCCATGGACCTTGCCAGCCTGATAATACCAGGCCACAGCAGTCTGCATATCTTGGCTGATTAACAAAAATAGGGATCCCTCTAAAAAAATTGGCGTGGGGTCCCCCCTATTTTTGTTAACCAGCCAGATGAAGCAGACCGCTGAGGCCTGGTTTTTCAGGCTGGTAAGGATCCAATATCCATGGACCTTGCAAGCCTGATAATACCAGGCCACAGCAGTCTGCTTAGCTTGGCTGGTTAACAAAAATAGGGGATCCCCTCGAAAAAAAAACGGCGTAGGGGTCCCCCTATTTTTGTTAACCAGCCAAGTAAAATGCAGACTGCTGCGGCCTGGTATTAAAAGACTGTCAAGGCCCATGGATTTTGGCCCTCAACAGCCTGATAATACCAGGCTACAGCAGCCCCACATTTGGCGCATCAAAAGATGTGCCAATTGTGGCACTTTACCCGGCTCTTCCCACTTGCCCTGTAGCGGTGGTAAGCGGGGTAATAAGGGGTTAATGTCACCGTTGATTGCACGGTGACAATAAGCCCGGTTAATAATGGAGAGGCGTCAATAAGACACCGATCCATTATTAATCCCAAAGTTATTAAATGCAAAAAAAAAGACACAGCAAGAAAAAAGTATTTTAATGAAATAAAAGAGACAACACAGTTTTCATTAATTTTATTATACTCTCATTCCTGCGACGCCATCGATCTCCTGTAAAAAAAGAAAAAAAACAGTATACCACCTGTCCGACGCAGTCCATAGTAACGATTGTCCCACGACGATCCAGCTCTGCTACATCGCAATGACCGGCGGTGACGTCATCGGACTGACTGCTTTACGGCCGGGATTACCCAGCAGTCACTGCAGTTATCGCGAGAAACTGCATGTGACCGCCGGGGAGAAGAGGATGGCGGCCATGAAGCAGTCCGGGATGTGACCGCCGGAGATCTTCTGCCAGGTAAGTGCCGCTGACTCCTGACAGACCCAACCGACGGACACTGACAGTGACAGACCCGACCGACGGACACAGACAGTGACAAATCCGATTCCGGTATTCGATATGATGAAAATATCGAAACGAATTATCGAAAGGCCGATAGAGCTAATATCGGCCGATAGCCGATATTTGCATTATCGTATCGCTCAACACTACTCAGCACCTGTGGGAGGGGCACCGTATACTAGAACAAACGCGGGCCGAATTGACAGAACTGACACCACAGCAGGTAGAAGCTTTATTAGGGTGATACCAGGATTTGTTTGCACGACATGAGGATGATTTTGACTACACTACAGCAATCACCCACGAGATTCCAACTGGAAATGCTGCACTTATAAGAAAACGGTACCGACAAATTCCTCCACAAATGTACCAAGAGGTGAAAGGAATGCTGACACAGATGCTACAGTGTGGTGTGATTCAAGAGAGTCAGAGCTTGTGGGCTGCTCCCATCGTGCTGATGCGAAATAAAGATAGAACTTTGCGTTTTTGTGTGGACTATCGTAAGCTCAATGCCTGCACTGTGCGAGATTCCTATCTGCTACCAAGGATTGAAGAATCTTTGTCTGCAAATTTTTCTCGTCGTTGGATTTAGCCACTGGCTATTGCCACTACCGATGTCCGAACATGAGCTAGCAAAGACGGCCTTTATACTTCAAGTGGGTCTATATGAATTCACCGGATGCCGTTTGGCCTGGCTAACTCCCCTGGTACTTTCCAGCGACTGATGGTGTTTAGGCAACTTGAACTTTGAAGCCACTCTCATCTATTTAAACGATATCATCGTGTATGCCGCCGCGTTCGAGGAACATCTCCAGAGACTGGAACAGATGTTGAGCCGTCTCCAAAGACATGGTTTGAAAGTGAAGCCCCAGAAGTGTCATCTGTTTCGCGCCCAGATTGAGTACTTGGGACATGTCGTCTCTGCTGAGGTGGTGAGACCGTCCCATGAGAAAATTGCTGCAGTACAGGATTGGCCTACCCTGAAGACTGTGAAAGATGTACGAGCCTTCTTGGGGCTTACTGGGTATTATCGGCGACTCATAAAGAAATTTATTCACATAGTGAAGCCGCTGTTACAACTCTTGAAAAGGTGTGCTGTCTGGCATGAAAAATAGAACTATTCCGTGGGGAGAATGCCAGAAGAACGCTTTTTGAGGTCTGAAGGTGGCTTTAAATGAATCGCCAGTGTTAGCCTTTGCCGATTTTTCCCAACCGTTTATTGTCCACACTGATGGAAGCCTGCATCGACTCGGAGCTGTGTTGTTGGAGATCCAAGAATGAAGAGAACGAGTAATCGCCTACGTGAGTCGGTCTCTCCATGACTCCGAAAGGAATCCAGACAATTGCAGTTCGTTCAAACTGGAGCTGTTGCCATTAGTGTGGGCTATGACGGAATACTTGTCTGGCTCTGAAGTCCTGGTACGCACTGACAATAACCAATTAGCACATCTGGAAAATGCGAAACTAGGAGCTCTGGAGCAGCGTTGGGTGACTCATATGGCAAAGTTTCGATATAAAATAGCCTACAAGAGGGGAGCTGAGAATACTCACGCAGATGCCTTATCCAGAGTGACCCACAAGAAACCTGGGCCTAACCGGAAGAAGAATTAGAGGCTGAAGAGGTCCCTGAATTCCGGGACATTGGCAGCTACGCATAGGACATATCGTATATACTCGAGTATAAGCCGACCCGAGTATAAGCCGACCCCCCTAATTTTGCCACAATAAACTGGGAAAACTTACTGACTCGAGTATAAGCCTAGGGTGGAAAATGAGATTATGCCCTATATGCTGCCCCATAGATTATGCCCCATAGATGTTCCATAGATTATGCCCCCATAGATGCTCCATAGATTATGCCCCCATAGATGCTCCATAGATTGTGCCCCCATAGATGATCCATAGATTGTGCCCCCATAGATGATCCATAGATTGTGCCCCCATAGATGATCCATAGATTGTGCCCCCATAGATGATCCATAGATTGTGCCCCCATAGATTATGCCCCAATAGATTGTGCCCCCATAGATTGTGCCCCCATTGATGCTCCATAGATTGTGCCCCCATAGATTATGCCCCAATAATTGTGCCCCCATAGATTGTGCCCCCATTGATGCTCCATAGATTATGCCCCCATAGATTATGCTCCCATAGATTGTGCCCCCATAGATTGTGCCCCCATAGATTGTGCCCCATTGATGCTCCATAGATTATGCCCCCATAGATGCTCCATAGATTGTGCCCCCATAGATTATGCCCCATAGATTGTGCCCCCATAGATTGTGCCCCCATTGATGCTCCATAGATTATGCCCCCATAGATTATGCCCCCATAGATTGTGCCCCCATAGATTGTGCCCCATTGATGCTCCATAGATTATGCCCCCATAGATGATCCATAGATTGTGCCCCCATAGATTATGCTCCACAGTATAGGCCTCAATTGCTGCCGCTGCAACCGAAAAAAAAAAAGACATACTGACCTCTCGTTGCTGGGGGCCAGGTGCCGGTGTTCTGAGCAGGCGGGGACACCGGCGTGCTATGGGGGACATGTGCCGGTGTCACCGCTCGCTCAGGGCCCCAGCACCTGAGACATTTACCTGTCACCGCTGCTCACCGCTGCCTTCCGGGTCCTCCAGCAGTGAATGATCAGGCAGAGGGCGCGGCGCACAGTAACCACGTCATCGCGCCCTCTGCCTGAACATCGCAGCAAGAGGACCCGAGGACACAGCGGAACGGGACAGGTAAATATCGCTTATACTTACCCTTCCGCTGGCGCGTCTCTGCCCTGCTCTTCTCCCTCGGTGTCACGGGTGCGTCGCTGCGAAGATCGTCGCGATTGCACACCCTGACTTTGCACAGCTGAGTTTCTGGTGCTGGGTGTTTTTTCGGCACTGAGGAGTTAATTCTTTCTCTCTCTGTGCTGGACTGACCAGCCTCGTTCAGCTGCAATTAATGTTTTGTTAATTGGTTTCCTTCTTATACCTGCCTGTCTGCTGGGGAAGTGTCGGTGAAAGCATTCATGCAGACCAGCAGAGCGGATCGTATTGAGAAGTCTAAGCTAAGAATACCTGTTGTGGTTTTCTCCTCTCCTCGCTTTATTAGTTATCTCCCTACCCGTTTGTGTTACCTCTGTATTGGTAGTTTTGTATGCAAGGTGTTCTTTTATTTTACCCCTTGTACTGTCTCGTTTGTCTTATACTGTGTGTGAAGGCAGATACCTTCCTGATCCCTGTGGTGGTAATCAGGGTCCTTCTCAGGATTAGATTACAGTGGTAAGGGATTCACAGGAGATAGGGTTTACGCTGGCGGCCTGGACCTCTGTACCATCAACAGTACCTCCAGGTAGAGGGATTAGCCAGGACCCCAGCTTAGGGTCAGCATAGACCCCGGTTCTCCTGTATGCAGAGACAGCGTGACATTTTCACCGACCATATTTAAGATTCTCCCCAGCCACCATGGATCCAGTAGCCAGTCTAGCTCAGCAGTTGCAGAGTTTGTCCATGGAGCTGAGGGATGTTAAATCCAAGGTTTTGTACCCCCCGGAGCAAGCCAGAACTGAACCTAAAGTTGCTCTCCCGGACAGGTTCACTGGTGGGCGGGACAAGTTTTTTGCTTTCCGGGAAGCATGTAAATTGTACTTTCGGTTGCGACCTCGGTCATCTGGGAGTGAAGATCAAAGAGTGGGAATTGTCATCTCGCTCCTACAAGGGGACCCCCAATCCTGGGAGTTCTCTCTTCCCCCGGGCTCCTCGGCTCTCCAGTCAGTGGATAGATTTTTCGCAGCTCTGGGTCTTGTATATGATGACCCGGATCGGGTCTCCCTTGCTGAATCTAAGTTACGTAAGATACAGCAGGGAGATCGTCCGGCAGAGGAATTTTCTTCGGAGTTCCGTAGGTGGGCCACGGACACCCAGTGGAATGACCCAGCTCTTAGGAGCCAGTTTTGTCAAGGTTTATCTGACAAATTAAAAGATGTGTTGGCGCAGTATGACCCTCCCACGTCACTGGAGGCCGCTATGGCCCTTGCTATTCGCATTGATAGACGGTTGCGGGAGAGGTGCGGGGTAACTCCGCCCCCTGTGATGACTCCACCTTCCTCAAGGGTCCCTTACACGGAGTTCCCCTGGTCAGTCCAGAGGAGCCTATGCAATTAGGAGGGACATCATTCCGGGGGAGGGGATCGGTGGGGCGCCACAAAACAAGAAGTTGTTTCTTCTGTGGAAAAAAGGGACATTTTATTAGGGGGTGTCCATCCCGTCCTTTGCAGAGTGAAAAGTCGGCGGAAAACTATTGATCCCAGATTGTGTGGTGGACGGCAATCTGGGAGTATAAGTTATTTCGTACCCTAAGTTCTGTCTCAGTTCCTTCGTGACTCGGCGGAAGGTGGTGGTGGGTGCAACGAACTGAGAGGATATCTGTTTCTTCATGGACAAAAATGTGTGTGGTCCCGGGGCCTAATCTGGTTGGATGCTCCTGTTTGCCGATTACGGTCGATTGGTGCGGTTTGGCCTAACTCCATTCCGGATTTGATCGGAACGCAACCTCTCGGTCAGGAAGTTTGTTCAAGATGCATAACATTGATCTCAAGTGGGGGCCACTCAATAAAACTGTTGTCTTGTATATGTGTTGAGGGTCTCCGACTCCAAATGCGGCTGCCTTGCTAATATGCATGACCCGTATTGATTGGGTCCAGAGAGATAGCCAATGGAGCGATTTCTGTAATAAAAACTGATGAATCGTCATTGGTGCGGTCCTCCTAGGCCTTCCTTCATTTCTGGTGACTTTGAGGATGTATTCTCGGGGGTTCAAGAAACCTCATCGCGGTTATGACTGTCACTGTTAACTTGATCCCTGGGGCCAAGTTACCGAAATCTAGGTTATACAACCTTTCTGGTCCTGAGAGACAGGCCATGAAGGATTATATTTCAGAGAGTCTGGCTAAGGGGCATATTAGACCTTCATCTTCCCCGGTGGCAGCGGGGTTCTTCTTTGTGAAGAAAAAAGATGGAGGCCTACGCCCTTGCTTGGATATCCGTGAGCTTAATCGGATTACGGTCCGAGATCCGTATCCGCTCCCACTTATTCTCGATCTCTTCAATCAGATCGTGGGTGCCAAATGGTTCTCTAAGTTGGATCTCAGGGGGGCGTACAATCTTATTAGGATGAAAGAGGGGGATGAGTGGAAGACGGCGTTTAACACTCCGGAGAGGCATTATGAGAACCTTGTCATGCCATTTGGTCTGAGTATTGCCCCGGCGGTGTTTCAACACTTTGTAAATGACATCTTTCGCCACCTAATGGGACAGTTTGTGGTCATATATCTGGATGATATTTTAATTTACTCGCCAGATCTTGTGTCTCATCAGGAGCATGTTAGGCAGGTGTTACAGATCTTGCGGGATAATAAACTGTACGCCAAATGGGAGAAGTGTGTGTTCGCCATACAGGAACTTCAGTTTTTAGGATTCCTGGTCTCAGCATCCGGTTTTCGTATGGACCCTGGGAAAGTGCGGGCAGTTCTTGAGTGGGATCTGCCAGAGGATCTTAAGGCATTACAACGTTTCCTGGGGTTTGCTAACTACTACCGGAAATTCATTCGTAATTTCTCCTCCATAGTTAAACCTCTCACTGACATGACTAAAAAAGGGACGGATTTTTCAAAGTGGTCTGACAAGGCTTGTCAAGTGTTTTCCTCTTTGAAAAAATGTTTTGCTTCTGCACCCATACTTGTTCAGCCTGATGCGTCTCAGCCATTCATTGTTGAGGTGGACGCTTCCGAGGAAGGGGTGGGAGCGGTATTGTCACAAGGTTCGTCCCCTGGTAAATGGCACCTGTACGCTTTCTTCTCTAAAAAATTGTCATTCGCTGAGAATAATTATGATGTCGGCAATAGGGAGCTCTTGGCCATTAAGTTGGCTTTTGAGGAGTGGCGTCATTTTTTGGAGGGGGCAGTCCACCCGGTCACTGTCATTACCGATCACAAAAACCTGCTATATTTAGAGTCCGCTAAACGTCTGAATCCCAGACAAGCTAGGTGGTCGTTGTTTTTTACCAGGTTTAATTTTGTCGTCACATATCGTCCTGGGTCAAAGAATGTTAAGGTGATGCCTTATCTCGCTGTTTCCCTGGGGCTGGGAATACGGAGGACCCGGTTCCAGTCCGTCAGGAGGGGGTGGTGGTGTCGGCAGTATGCTCTGAGCTTGAGGAGGAGGTATTGGAGGCTCAGGGGGACGCCCCTGTAGGACCTCCAGGGAGACTGTTTGTTCCAAATCAGTTCCGACAAAGGGTGATCGAGGCACATCATAATTCAGCTTTGGCAGGACACCCAGGGAGTAAAGCAACTGAGGATCTCCTCTCGCGCCGGTTTTGGTGGCCTAACTTACATAAGGAGGTGGTAACTTTTGTCGCGTCCTGCGAGGTTTGTGCGCGCTCTAAGACCCTACATACCCGTCCGTCGGGACCCTCTTACCTTTGAAGATCCCGGAGCGTCCGTGGACTCATCTGTCTATGGACTTCATTACGGATCTCCCGCCATCTTCGGGTAAAACAGTCATACTCGTTGTGGTGGACAGGTTCAGCAAGATGGCACATTTTATCGCTCTTCCTGCTCTTCCTAATGCTAAAACTCTTGCGCAGGTGTTTATTGGGGAGATTGTAAGGGTTCACGGGGTACCCTCCGATGTGGTGTCGGATCGGGGGTCTCAGTTCGTGTCCAAGTTCTGGAAAGCATTTTGTACACGGCGGGGGATGCAGTTGTCATTTTCATCTGCTTTTCACCCGCAGACCAATGGTCAGACAGAGCGTCTGAACCAGAGCTTGGAGACATATCTCCGGTGTTTTGTGTCAGAGAACCAGGAGGACTCGGCTTCTTTCTTGCCTCTGGCGGAGTTTGCTCTAAATAATAGGCGGAGCGAGTCCACTGGTAAGTCCCCGTTTTTTGGGGCATATGGTTTTCACCCCCAGTTTTGTACTTTCAATAGGGGGGGCTCTTCTGGGGTTCCTGAGGAGGAACGGTTTTCGTCGTCACTCGCTTCAGTGTGGAGAGGAGTGCTGAATAATCTGAGTTCTATGGGGAACCGATACAAACATATGGCTGATAGGAGGAGAGTGTCTGGTCCGGACCTAAGTGTGAACGATCGGGTATGGTTGTCTACCAAGAATATTAAACTTAAGGTTCCCTCCTGGAAACTGGGTCCCAGGTTCATCGGGCCATACAAGATCAGTGCTATAATTAATCCGGTTGCATTCCGTCTTGACCTCCCTCCTACATTTAAAATTCATAATGTGTTCCACAGATCGTTACTTAAGAAGTATGTGGCGCCGGTGATACCTTCACCTTTACCTCCTCCTCCTGTGGTGGTCAATGGTAACTTGGAGTTCCAGGTGTCGAGAGTCATCGATTCACGTCTGAATCGCCGGTCCCTTCAGTACCTTGTTCATTGGAGGGGGTATGGTCCTGAGGAGAGGACGTGGGTTTCTGCGTCGGATATTAACGCAGACCGATTGGTTCGGGCCTTCCACACTACTCACCCAGATAAACCCGGCCCTGAGGGTCCAGAGGCCCCTCGCAGAAGGGGGGTACTGTCACGGGTGCGTCGCTGCGAAGATCGTCGCGATTGCACACCCTGACTTCGCACAGCTGAGTTTCTGGTGCTGGGTGTTTTTCGGCACTGAGGGAGTTAATTCTTTCTCTCTCTGTGCTGGACTGACCAGCCTCGCTCAGCTGCAATTAATGTTTTGTTAATTGGTTTCCTTCTTATACCTGCCTGTCTGCTGGGGAAGTGTCGGTGAAAGCATTCATGCAGACCAGCAGAGCGGATCGTATTGAGAAGTCTAAGCTAAGAATACCTGTTGTGGTTTTCTCCTCTCCTTGCTTTATTAGTTATCTCCCTACCCGTTTGTGTTACCTCTGTATTGGTAGTTTTGTATGCAAAGTGTTCTTTTATTTTACCCCTTGTACTGTCTCGTTTGTCTTATACTGTGTGTGAAGGCAGATACCTTCCTGATCCCTGTGGTGGTAATCAGGGTCCTTCTCAGGACTAGATTACAGTGGTAAGGGATTCACAGGAGATAGGGTTTACGCTGGCGGCCTGGACCTCTGTACCATCAACAGTACCTCCAGGTAGAGGGATTAGCCAGGACCCCAGCTTAGGGTCAGCATAGACCCCGGTTCTCCTGTATGCAGAGACAGCGTGACACTCGGTCCCGGCGCCTGTGTTCAGCGGTCACGTGTTACCGCTCATTAAAGTCATGAATATGTGCATATTCATGACTTTAATGAGCGGTGCCAGCTGACCGCTGAACACAGGCGTCGGGACCGTGGGAGAAGAGCAGGGGCTGCAGAGACCCCGCCGGCCCCCTGTATATGACTCTAATATAAGCCGAGGGGGACTTTCAGCCCTAAAAAATGGGCTGAAAATCTCGGCTTGTATTCGAGTATATACGGTAGGTGCAGGTAGTGTCCCGAAAATGCATACTGGGACAATCCCGTGATGAGTGGGTCTGGTTACAGCAAGAACATGGGGAACTCGCTCAAATGAGACAGGTGTTCACGCTAAAGCAATTTCCCAGTCAGAGAGAGAGAGACACCCTGTCCCCGGGGAATCTGCAGATCTTTTGGCAGTGGGAAAGGTTCTAACTGAAGAATGGGCTACTGTACCGGAAGATCCAACTTCAACGGGAGCTGGGTGTCACCTAGCAGGTGTTGATCCCCGAGACGCTGCTACCTAAGGTGGCCACAGAAGCACACGAAAAAGGAGGTCACTTCGGACAAGAGAAGACATTTCAGTGGCTGCAAAGACTAGTCTATCATCCTCGGCTGAAGGTCGTGGTGGCTATGTCGAAATTGTGAATTGGCAAAACTTCCAGAGCAGAGAGCACTTCACAAAATTTGCCGTTGTGAGCCTGACACGTGATCAAAGTGCCGAATCCGCTGCACATGCCTGAATTGCAAGAATTTAATTCAGGTGTACGGCTGCCTGAAGCGAATCCACTCCGATCAAGGCACCTGTTTTCTTGGGCGGGTGATGAAAGAATTGCATTGCCTGTACCAGATTGAAAAATCTCGGACGACGCCTTACCATCCTCAGGGAACTGGAGCCTGTGAACGGTTTAATCGAACTCTGATTCAGATGTTAAGGATGTTAGAGGAAGATCGAAAGGCCCGGTGGCCTGAATTCATAGCTGAGTTAGTGTGGGTGTACAATAACCGAGTACTTCGCACTACCGGTTACACTCCATACACCCTGCTGTTCGGCCGTCCAGGAAGAGAGATTACTGAGCTAGAGTTGGATCCCAGGGAAGGCTACTCTTGAAATGGCGAGCAAAAGCAGAGGGGGATTGTAAGAACATTGACCGGACAGGGGATACCTCTCTTGCGCCGGTTCCGGAACTGTCGAGGCTGTCATCATTGTTATCCAGGGAAAAGCTTTCCAACCTGGACCGACCTTTGCAATTGACAGCAGGGGGCGTGACTAAGATAAAAGAGCCTGGGCGCGGGAAAGGGGTAGCAGACTTGATGAGAAGACAGAGCACGCAGCAGGAAAAGTTTGGTACTCCATCTTCTGTGTAACAAATGGAAGCGGAGGCAAAGGTAGTGAAGTTCACATTCATCTTTTATTTTTAGAGTGAACCTCTGGACCACGGTCTGGGGGCTCCTAAGGGGGCGTGACTAAGTGAGCCCCAGACTCCCGTAGTAAGTCCCCTCGAACAGGGTCAGAATGAAATGTCTGGGGGACTCAAGGTGCTACCTCCAGTTAGACCCCAGTCACTGGCAGCTGTCTCAGTGGGACCAACGTGTTAACAGATATAACATATATGTTAGAGGTGACTGGCGAATCCAATGTATTCGGGTATAAACTGGTACTGGCGTTGTCCAGAGTTTTGGATGGCTGAGTGGCGGAAAAAGACAGAGTTAGCGTCGTCCGTACATACGTTGTCCTGGACAGCGGGGTAACCGATTACAAATAGTCTGTGGAGAATCATGTTGAGTGATACTTTCCGATATCATGAAATATCAGATCGGATTGGATCGGACAGATGCCCAAAAAGTATCGGGTATCGCCGATTCCGATACCTGAAACCAATGCAAGTCAATGGGACAGAAATATCGGAATTAAAATAAACCCTTTCTTTCCTTGTAAACACTAGACATACACACATAGAATACATATATATATATATACACATGTCATTGTGACATATATATATATATATATATATATAATATATTTATATAGTTCATACACTTCTAAATAGTAAAATAGCCGCTAATTCAATTGCCGGCTTTTGTGAAATTATAGAACCACCCGACATGAAATGACACATGGTTTACATACAGTTAACCATGTCATTTCATGTAGTTTGATATATGTTTTTCACTAACAATTACATGAGTGTATGTGTGCAAAATTTCATACAGCTAGGGGTTAATTAAAGGTGTAAATTCGTTGAAAACAAATGTGTGGGCTCCCGCGCTATTTTCTCAACCAGACAGACAAAGCCAGTGAGTGGGGCAGATAATAATAGCCGAGGGAGGTGAATTTATTTTGTGTCCCCCTGGCTACTAACATCTGCCCCCAGCCACCCCAGAAAAGGCAAATCTATAATTAGATGCGCCCTTTCTGGCACTTTGCCGGTCTATTCCCATTGCCCTGTAGCGAATGGGTTAATAATGGGTTAAAGCCACCTTGCTATTGAAAAGTGACTTTAAGCCAGGTTAATAATTGAGAGCTGTCAATTTGATAACTATCAATTATTAATCCTATTGAAGGAAATAAAAAAAAAGACACACACATGAAGAATAAATAATTTTAATGAAATAAACACACATTTTTTTGACCATCGTTTATTTAACTGTTAATCCTTGCGAAGCCCTTGCTCTCCTGTAATAAAGAAAAAATAATAAAACAACATTATTCTTACCTATCCGCCGCTCTGTCAGGTCCCACGCTGTAATCCTTCACAAAGGGTTAACTACCTTTCAGCCAAGCAGCGCAACTAATGCTGCCTGCTCAGCTGTAAGCTCCCGAATGAATGAGTTCCTCTCCCGGCGACAGGAGAGAAACTGATTACTGTGGTAAGCTTCATTGATTGCTTCCCACTTTCACTTCAGGTCAGCCGGGACTCCCTCTGACATCACTGATGCTGTGTGGTGTCCCCGGCTGACCTGAAGTGAAAGTGGGAAGCAATCAATTAAGCTTCCCACACTAATCACTTCCTCTCTTGTCAGCCAGGAGAGGAGATACCGTATATACCCATATATAAGCCGAGATTTTCAGCCCATTTTTTAGGGCTGAAAGTCCCCTCTCGGCTTATACGCGGGTCATATACGGGTCATATATGGGGGTCAGCGGGGGAGGGCGAGCGGGGGTGTCGGATCATACTCACCCCTCCACCGGCGCGGTCTCTGCAGCCCCCCTGCTTCTCCCACGATCTCCGGCTCCTTCCTGCAGCTGTCACATGGCACCGCTCATTAAAGTCATGAATATGCGCATATTCATGACTTTAATGAGCGGTAGCATGTGACCGCTGTAGGAAGGAAGCGCTGCGGAGAGCGCCGGGAGAAGAGGAGAGGCTGCAGGGACGCGCGGCGGAGGGGTGAGTATAGCTATATTTACCTGTCCCCGTGCCACCGATGCGCATCGCTCCCTCGGTCTGACTCCTCTGGCTGACGCTGTGAATGATCAGACAGAGGGCGCGATGATGTCGTTAGTGCGCGCCCCGCCCCCTGCCATATCATTCACAGCCAGGGGTCAGACCGAGGGAGCAGCGCGCAGCGAGGACAGGTAAATATCTCAGGTGCCGGGGTCCTGAGCGAGCGATGACACCGGCACCTGTCCCCCATAGCGCGCCGGTGTCCCTGCCTGCTCAGGACACCGGCACCTGGCCCCCAGCGACGAGAGGTGAGTATGTCATTTTTTTTTGCAGCAGCAGCATATGAGGCCTATACTATGGGGCATAATCTGGAGCATATGGGGGCATAATCTGGAGCATATGGGGGCATAAGCTGTGGAACATATGGGGCATAATCTGGAGCATATGGGGGCATAAGCTGTGGAACATATGGGGCATAATCTGGAGCATATGGGGGCATAAGCTGTGGAACATATGGGGCATAATATGGAGCATATGGGGGCATAAGCTGTGGAACATATGGGGCATAATCTGGAGCATATGGGGGCATAATATGGAGCATATGGGGGCATTAACTGTGGAACATATGGGGCATAATCTGGAGCATATGGGGGCATAATATGGAGCATATGGGGGCATAATCTGTGGAACATATGGGGCATAATCTGGAGCATATGGGGGCATAATCTGTGGAACATATGGGGGCATAATATGGAGCATATGGGGCATAATCTGTGGAACATATGGGGCATAATCTGTGGAACATATGGGGGCATAATCTGGAGCATATGGGGGCATAATCTGTGGAGCATCATATGGGGGCATAATCATTTTTCACCCTAGGCTTATACGCGAGTCAATAAGTTTTCCCAGTTTTTTGTGGCAAAATTAGGGGGGTCGGCTTATACACGGGTCGGCTTATACATGAGTATATACGGTAATTCATTTGGGGGTTTACTGCGAGGCTGGCAGCATTAGCTGCGGTCCCTGCAGTAAACATTAACCCTTTCAGAAGGATTACATCGGGGGACCTGACTGAACACCGGATAGGTAAGAATAATGTTGCTTTATTATTTTATTTTTATTACAGGAGAACAAGGGAATCGAGGATTAACTGTACAATAAAAGATGGTCAAAAACTGTCATTATTTCATTAAAATGATTTTTAATTAAAGTGTGTGTGTTTTATTTTTATTTCATACAATAGGATTAATAATTGATAGCTCCACGGCTACCTCTAGTTGTGTGGTTAGTTCCAGCCTCTCTGGTGTATTGCCGTTTTTGCTTATTCTCCTCAGCTACCAAAACACAACAAATTCCGGGTTGGAGTTCAAACATAATCTGGAAGGGAGATTTTTCAGAGGATTCACTTACTTGATTATTATACGAGAATTCTGCCCAAGGCAGTAACTCGACCCAGTCGTCACGATGTACGTTGACGAAGTGGCGCAGGAATCCTGACAAGATTTGATTGGTCCTCTCCACTTGCCCATTGGATTGGGGGTGGTATGCAGAAGAGAAGTCCAGTTCTATTTTCACTAGTCTACAAAGCGCTCTCCAGAACCTCGAGGTGAACTGGACGCCCCTGTCGCACACGATGTGGAGAGGAAATCCATGATGACGGAAGATATGCTGTATGAAGTGATCCACAAGCTCAGGAGCAGATGGAAGACCGGGAAGAGGAACGAAGTGAACCATCTTTGAAAAACGATTCACCACAACCCATACAATGGAACAGCCGAAAGAGATGGGAAGATCAGTAATGAAATCCATCCCGATGTGTTGCCAGGGAGCCAAAGGACCTGGAAGAGGCTGCAGCTGCCCGGCTGGTAAACGTTTAGCCTTCTTGTTACGGGCACACGAAGGAAAGGAAGCAACATACTCCTGAATATCCTTGCCAATGGTGGGCCACCAGTAGTAACGAGAGATGATTTGCAGTGTCTTTCTCTGACCGGTGTGACCTGCCAATTTGGATGAGTGACCCCACCGGAGGACACGCTTTTTGACTGAGGTGGTCACGAAAGTCTTTCGTGGAGGAAGCCGCGCAAGGTCAACAGAAGCCAGAGACACTAACCTTGATGGCTCGATGATGAGTTGCAGGGTCTTTCTCTGACCGGTGTGACCGGCCAATTTGGATGAGTGACCCCACCGGAGGACACGCTTTTGGTCCGAGGTGGTCACGAAAGTCTTTCGTGGAGGAAGTCGCGCAAGGTCAACAGAAGCCAGAGACACTAACCTTGATGGCTCGATGATGTGTTGAGGTTCCTCCTTAGCGTCAGGAGTAGAGTTGAGCGATACTTTCCGATATCCTAAAGTATCGGAATCGTAATGGTATCGCCGATATCACTAAAATATCGGCGATACCCGATACCGATACCGGAAGTCCCATGTAAGTCTATGGGAACAAAATATCGAAATTAAAAAAAACCCATTCTTGCCTTGTTGGTTAATTGTACATGAAGGAAAACAAGAAAGAGTAATGTAGAATGTATTGGGGGAGGTTGAGGAGACATTAAAGGCATAGATGTTTGACCCAATCCAATGGAATAGCATTAATTTTTTTTTTTTAGGAAATACGTTCGGATTGACGAACAAATTGACAATGTTGTTAACCTTTTTTCTATTTTGTCAAATATGTCTGTTTCACAACTTCCATGGTCTTCACCTTTTTAACTTTTCACACACTTTCTCCTTCATAATTTTCAGCAGCATCATCTTTCTCATCAAATTATTCTTCATCTTCACCTTATTAATCTTCTAAAACTTCTTGCTATTCATCTTTTTGTTAACATTACTTATATTGTTCTTATTAAACAGTTATTATTCTTCATATTCTACTTCTTCATGTTCTTCCTATTCATCCTTTTCATCATATTCTTATTTGTGACAGACATTCCTGTACTTGTAATCTGTAAAACTCTGAATTTTCATCCTTCCGTTCTTGCTGTCACGAAAGATTTTAATTACAACAGTATTTGTCCGCGTTCAGTTTAGCCTGCAGCAGCATCAGGCATTTTCCAGGGGCACCACGAGGAGGAACGGACTCACCCCCATACACTGCTTAGTCTTCTTCTGCTTAGAATTTAGAGCATATATTTTGCTCTTCATTTTGGTCTTATACTTAATGTTCTTCTGCTTTTTGATCTTCTGCTTATTGTTCTTCTGTCTCTTGTTCTGTATCTTGTAGTTTGTCTTAACCTTCTTTGTCTGTTGGTGATGGTACAAAAGCCAATGGAAGTAACGAGGACAGCTGACTGTGCTGGAACCGGAGGGTCAGCAGAAGGAAAAGAGCCAATGGCACAACCGAGGACAGCTGACGTTACTGGGACAGGTTACTAAGCAGGAGGTACCTGTGCTCCAAGCACTACCAAGGACCAGCAGACGTTGCTGGAACTCGGATACGACATGGAGGCACCTAGGCCAAAGGCACTGCGAGAACCAGCTGACGGTTACTGGAACCGGATGGGTAGCAGAAGGTACAAGAGCCAATGAAAGTAATGAGGACCAGCTGACTGTGCTGGAACCGGAGGGTCAGCAGAAGGAAAAGAGCCAATGGCACAACCGAGGACCAGCTGACGTTACTGGGACAGGGTTACTAAGCAGGAGGTACCTGTGCTCCAAAGCACTACCAAGGACCAGCAGACGTTGCTGGAACTCGGATACCGACATGGAGGCACCTAGGCCAAAGGCACTGCGGAGAACCAGCTGACGGTACTGGAACCCGGATGGGTAGCAGAAGGTACATAGGAAATTAAAGTTGAGGCAGCAGGACTGTGCCGTCACACGCACGGGAACAGCATGAAGAAAGACACCGACATGGAGCAACTAGGCAAAGGCACTGCGGAGAAACAGCTGACGGTACTGGTAACCCGAGGGATAGAGAAGTACCATGGAAATTAAGTGAGGCAGCAGGACTGTTTGCCGTTCACACAGCAGGGGAACAGCTGACATTACTGAACCCCAGTAACACGGGAGCAAGTGTAGACTGTGCTAACAGCACTTCCGAGAAACAACTGGCGGTGTTGTAACCCAGGGATGAGAAGAGAACATGGTGGAGGCAGCAGGACTGTTTGCCGTTCACACAGCAGGGGAACAGCTGACATTACTGAACCCCAGTAACACGGAGCAAGTGTAGACTGTGCTAACAGCACTTCCGAGAAACAACTGGCGGTGTTGTAACCCAGGGATGAGAAGAGAACATGGTGGAGGCAGCAGGACTGTTTGCCGTTCACACAGCAGGGGAACAGCTGACATTACTGAACCCCAGTAACACAGGAGCAAGTGTAGACTGTGCTAACAGCACTTCCGAGAAACAACTGGCGGTGTTGTAACCCAGGGATGAGAAGAGAACATGGTGGAGGCAGCAGGACTGTTTGCCGTTCACACAGCAGGGGAACAGCTGACATTACTGAACCCCAGTAACACAGGAGCAAGTGTAGACTGTGCTAACAGCACTTCCGAGAAACAACTGGCGGTGTTGTAACCCAGGGATGAGAAGAGAACATGGTGGAGGCAGCAGGACTGTTTGCCGTTCACACAGCAGGGGAACAGCTGACATTACTGAACCCAGTAACACAGGAGCAAGTGTAGACTGTGCTAACAGCACTTCCGAGAAACAACTGGCGGTGTTGTAACCAGGGATGAGAAGAGAACATGGTGGAGGCAGCAGGACTGTTTGCCGTTCACACAGCAGGGGAACAGCTGACATTACTGAACCCCAGTAACACGGGAGCAAGTGTAGACTGTGCTAACAGCACTTCCGAGAAACAACTGGCGGTGTTGTAACCCAGGGATGAGAAGAGAACATGGTGGAGGCAGCAGGACTGTTTGCCGTTCACACAGCAGGGGAACAGCTGACATTACTGAACCCAGTAACACGGAGCAAGTGTAGACTGTGCTAACAGCACTTCCGAGAAACAACTGGCGGTGTTGTAACCCAGGGATGAGAAGAGAACATGGTGGAGGCAGCAGGACTGTTTGCCGTTCACACAGCAGGGGAACAGCTGACATTACTGAACCCCAGTAACACAGGAGCAAGTGTAGACTGTGCTAACAGCACTTCCGAGAAACAACTGGCGGTGTTGTAACCCAGGGATGAGAAGAGAACATGGTGGAGGCAGCAGGACTGTTTGCCGTTCACACAGCAGGGGAACAGCTGACATTACTGAACCCCAGTAACACAGGAGCAAGTGTAGACTGTGCTAACAGCACTTCCGAGAAACAACTGGCGGTGTTGTAACCCAGGGATGAGAAGAGAACATGGTGGAGGCAGCAGGACTGTTTGCCGTTCACACAGCAGGGGAACAGCTGACATTACTGAACCCCAGTAACACAGGAGCAAGTGTAGACTGTGCTAACAGCACTTCCGAGAAACAACTGGCGGTGTTGTAACCCAGGGATGAGAAGAGAACATGGTGGAGGCAGCAGGACTGTTTGCCGTTCACACAGCAGGGGAACAGCTGACATTACTGAACCCCAGTAACACAGGAGCAAGTGTAGACTGTGCTAACAGCACTTCCGAGAAACAACTGGCGGTGTTGTAACCCAGGGATGAGAAGAGAACATGGTGGAGGCAGCAGGACTTTTTGCCGTTCACACAGCAGGGGAACAGCTGACATTACTGAACCCCAGTAACACAGGAGCAAGTGTAGACTGTGCTAACAGCACTTCCGAGAAACAACTGGCGGTGTTGTAACCCAGGGATGAGAAGAGAACATGGTGGAGGCAGCAGGACTGTTTGCCGTTCACACAGCAGGGGAACAGCTGACATTACTGAACCCCAGTAACACAGGAGCAAGTGTAGACTGTGCTAACAGCACTTCCGAGAAACAACTGGCGGTGTTGTAACCCAGGGATGAGAAGAGAACAGGGTGGAGGCAGCAGGACTTTTTGCCGTTCACACAGCAGGGGAACAGCTGACATTACTGAACCCCAGTAACACGGGAGCAAGTGTTAACTGTGCTAACAGCACTTCCGAGCAACAACTGGCGGTGTTGGAGCCCAGGGTCAAGGAGGATGTTTAAATACTAGATCAAGTATTTTCCTTGTTACGTGTCAATTAAAAATGTCTATACTCCAAACAAGAGAAATATAACCTTTAGTACCATAAGATGATGATTTTACTTTAAAAAATATATGTAAATTAATAATTGACAAACATAAACGCATACATTAACATGTTGAAAAGCAATGCAAACCACAATAAAAATCGGTTAAATAATCTGCTATACGGTTTTAAATAAAAGCATACAAGTACATATCAGAATCCATTAATGATGGATAAGTAACAGTATGTACACCATTTTCATTTGCTGAATAATATCACTAAAAAGTTTTTAAAAATATCTAAAATTTTCCATCATGTAATACTGATAATATGTGCCAATCATTTATATTAACAAAAAAAACCTTTAAAAAGTGCATAGTGAAAACAGCTATTTATGCCTGACTGTGGACTTGCAAGCATGACAACGGATAGATAAGGTATATATAGATGAGTCTGCATAGCCACAGATGGTGAATGGCGATGTAATACTGTACCTCAATAAAGTGTGCGTTACTACTACATCCTTTTTTTTATATAGCTTTATAAAAGGGTACGTGCATGTATGCTTGCGCCTTTGTTTGGACGCACAGACTGGCTTCCTGCTGTGACGCGTTTGGGTATTGGAGCGTCTGTGCGTCTTATGACGCAGACTAACATTCACGGTGCGCATCGTTCATCATCGCAAGCGTACCGACAACACAAAGGCGTTGTCATGACTGCTTTACTCAGTAAACATGCACCTATGATGAAACATACACGCATGTGCCCTATTACATAACAAGCTACAAGAAAAATGCGTGTGAGGTGTGACACAGCTGTTTTGTTAAGGTACAGTATTATATCGACATTGTACAGGTGTCGCTATTCAGTCTGATAAATAGATATCATTCACCTATTCTATCAGTTGTCGTTCTTTCAGCACCACTTACAGGTATATATTTTGCTATTGTGACTATGCACTATTGACTTTACCAAGGTAATGCATGATTTTTGTTAGCGATTATCATGTTTACATGAAGGACCTTTATGATATGGGCTGTTAACTTTCTAATCAAATATGTATTTTTTAAAATGACACAAATATAAGTAATGTTGAAGAGGACTATTCCTACATGCATTGTTTGCACAATATTACAGGTGTACATCACGTCCCTTAATCAACATTGGATATTATATTTACTTGTATGCTTTTATTTCAAAGGCAAGAACACTGAAGTATAACCTTCGCACTGCAGCAGTTGTCAAAGTTCAACCCACATTATGCACTTCCAACATTGCAGTATTTGAGTCATCATGATGTGAGTTGGATTTGTCTAAGCTATGGAGTGACAAGGTTGACCATCAGTATCCTATAGCATAAGTAGGCTTTTGTGTTTGCATTTGTTTTCGACATGTGCATATCTGTAATAATATGTCACAATTATTTTGTTACCGATTTGTGACAGACAAATCATTTTATGGTTTGAAAGTTGACGTTTCAAATGTTTACAGCTTAGAAATCATGGTGTAGCCTCATATCTATGTGTAGCACTAGACACTTTGAGATGTCATGTTTTTTTCACCATGATTAGGTAGCTAGCAGTAATTTTTGCCGGACACACAGCAGGGGAACAGCAGGCGTTACTGAACCCCACAAACACATCAGCGATTGTTTTCATCTGTGCATCTAACACTTCTGAGCAGCAACTGGCGCTGTTGAAGCCCAGGGTCAAGGAGGGTGTAGGCAGAGGCCTAGTATGAGACGTTTGAAGTTGAAGTTGTAGTTAGCAGCAGTAATTTTTGCCAGACACACAGCAGGGAACAGCAGGCGTTACTGAACCCCACAAACACATCAGCGATTGTTTTCATCTGTGCATCTAACACTTCTGAGCAGCAACTGGCGCTGTTGAAGCCCAGGGTCAAGGAGGGTGTAGGCAGAGGCCTAGTATGAGACGTTTGAAGTTGAAGTTGTAGTTAGCAGCAGTAATTTTTGCCAGACACACAGCAGGGGAACAGCAGGCGTTACTGAACCCCACAAACACATCAGCGATTGTTTTCATCTGTGCATCTAACACTTCTGAGCAGCAACTGGCGCTGTTGAAGCCCAGGGTCAAGGAGGGTGTAGGCACAAAATATTGAGTTATTGCCTTGTTACGTGGCCATTGCAAATGTATGTACTTCAAACAAGAATAAATGAAGTTTTACTACGACAATAAAATGATGAATTTCAATTACAAGAATAGAAAAATATTTATACTTGACAGTCCTCTGTGGTTGATAACGTTTAATGGCTAACTGAAAATATGGTAACAAATTCAAAGCTTTCGAGACTACTCAGGTGTCTTCATCAGGCTAAGAGTAAAGCCAAAAATGAAGAATCACATATTTCTACACACAACAGGACACAGGAATAGCTAAGACAAGTGAGGGAGGGACAAGTGAGGGGAGACCGGCAACAAAAAGGAGAACAAGGATGAATTATCAGCGCCACACAATCACAGATAAATTAATGAATTTACCTGTGGCAAAAGACTTTTGTATGCCCGGTCATAGCATCATGGATATGGAATTACTGGTATTAAAATATAACTTCAAATATGAGAAACGTACAAAGGTTTCAGAATATAAGCTCATCATGACCTTTGACACTGTTAGTGATGGAATGAATAGATCACATGGATTTATGTCATTCTATATCAATTAAGGAATCTGCGTCTATGACCTTCCAGGGTCATGAAAACCCCAAAAAATACGCCAATGAGAGGGCAATCAAACTTTCTATCCTTATCTAGGAACTGTTCCAATATTTATGTTCATCCCTGTGAGATAATGACAGTTCTGATACACGTCACTTACTTGTCTTACCTATTGCACTATTCCTGTGTCCTGTTGTGTATAGAAATATGTGATGCTTAATTTTTTTAGTTAGTCTTTCCCTGATGAAGAGACGTGAGTAGCCTTGAAAGCTTGCAATTTGTTTCCATCTTTTCAGTTATCCATAAAAAGGTATCAACCACTGCTGACTCTGAAGTCTAAATATTTTTCTATCTACTGGCTAACACGGTACAAAGATACACATGTTTTCTAATTTCAAGAAGGAAAAATAAAGAAAATACAAATATAAACGCATATATGCACATGCCAAAAATAAATGGAACAACACAACACCCAAAAAATTGGTAACAAAATATAGTGTTGTAAATTTAAGAATAAAAGTAAATGTTTTTTTTTATGAATAATGCTTAAGGAACGCTATGTTAAACCATAACATAGTGAAGACAATGGATTTTGTAATAGTCACTCATCATCATCATCGCAAATTTTATGTGACAGTCACAGACAATTCAATTATTTAAGTTCATAAAATCGTAACTTTCTATAGCATGTATGACATGTCCAGCATGGACTCATCAATGTGATTGATGACACAATAATGTACAATAAAAAATAACCATTTAAAAAAACATTAGGCATTGTTTGTCACAATTTAAGTGTGTGCCTGCAAGTGTAGGTGAAACAAAGGCTACGGATAGCAAAGGTATATTCTATGTCTGTATCAGACAGTGGACAGCCTCTGATGGGTAATGCCGATGTTATACTGTACGTCAATAAAGTCTGCGGCTGAAATCATGCATTTTTTGCTTGTAGAGTGTTGAAGAGGGTAAAAGAATGTCTGGTTGCGCAAAGCTTTATCCGTCAACACTACCTTCCTACTGTCACGCGTAGGGTAGGGTAGCGTGTGGCAATTAGCTGACTATCAAATGTGAGGTTAGGCTGCGTTATTGCGCACTAGGGACGCAAAAAAAAATACAGCAGTAATAATTTAATGTGTAATACTACACCTATGACAAACCAAAAAATTACGTTCCCTCTTTAACAATGTACAAGACTAACAAGCCTAATGGTTGACGCTGACTTAATTGAGATACAGTATTACATCAACATTGTCCATGAGTAACTATGCACTGTGATACCTATATACCAGTATTAATTTATATCTCTTGTGGTTGTTTCAACAGCACTTGCAGGTATAAGTACCTATTGTCAGTATGCATGATGCACTTTCTAGATGTAATAATTTATTATTGGACATTATTACCATGTTTACATGCTGGCCATTTCATATATGGTGTTTGAAGTTACAGTTGGCATCAGTATGTGTATTTTATAATGTCTGTCATAAATAAACCTCGTGATGATGATGATGAGGATTTAATGATTCGTACATCCATTGAGTGCATTATCTTACAGGTACAGATAAAGTTCCTTAAAAAGCATTAATTCATAAGTCTGAAATGTACTTTTATGCATTAATTTAAAAATGTGAAGAGTAGACTATGTTTTATTTTTTGTTACCATTTCTAATAGACATGTGCAGATATGCGCTGTGATGACAAATTATTATTTGTCCATATTTGTCATAAAAATTTATCATTCTAGGCCTGCAAAACTTCACAATTTCATGTTTTCAGCATAACAAGCAGGGTGACGGCTCTTCCCTATTTGGAGCATGTTGGTCATGTGTTTTTCTGTCCATGTGTCGGGAACAGGACACTTCTTGCCGTTGACACAGCAGGGGAACAGCTGGCGTTACTGAACCCCACTAACAGTAGAGCTTGTGTTTTGTTCTGTGGACACGACACTTCTGAGCAGCAACTGGCAGTGTTGGAGCCAGGGAGTAGAGTTCAGGTGGTAGAAAGATGAACATAACAGGAGACATGGATAACGTTGCGAACCAGTTATTTAATCTGAAAACGGACAGAGAAATTCTGGCGAGATCCATGCCTTGTTCATTTTCAGAAAAGTAAGCCGGTCTACATTATCGGAGGATAGTCGCATGCGACGGTCTGTTAGTACACCACCTGCAGCACTAAAGACGCGCTCCGATAATACACTGGCAGCAGGGCAAGCCAGCACCTCCAATGCATACTGGCTAAGCTCTGGCCATGTATCCAGCTTAGAGACCCAAAACTTGAATGGGGAAGAGCCATCTGGGAGTACACTGAGAGGCAAAGCCAAGTAGTCTGTCACCATCTGACGGATACGTTGCCTCCCGCTGACTGGAGCCCTCTCGGATGGTGTAGACATTTGTGGCGCTGCCACAAAACTTTGCCACATTTTGAACATACTGGTCTTTCCCTGTGCAGAGGCACTGCGTGTGCTCCCTCTTGTTGCAGAGCTCTCTACACTGCCTCGACGCACAGAGCTGCTTTGTAAAGCAGTAGCAGCAGCAGTGCTCTCGGCAGTAAGGTAGAACATTAGGGATTGCACCAGTGTGTCTTGGTACTCCCGCATTTTACGCTCCCGGTTCAACGGTGTGATGAGGCTTTTGACGTTGTCCCGGTAGCGAGGGTCTAGGAGGGTGTACACCCAATAATCAGACGTCGTGAGAATGTGGGCGATGCGGCGGTCGTTTCTTAGGCACTGCAGCATGAAATCAACCATGTGCTGCAGACTCCCAACTGGCAAAGAAACGCTGTCCTCTGCAAGAGGCGTTATCTCTGCCTGCTCTGCATCACCCCACCCTCGCTCTACATACTGACTAGAGCGTTGTGTACCTCCCTCTGGAGCGATGTCTTCCTCCTCCATTGACTCCTCCTCCTCATCCTCCTCACAAAGTGAGCCCTGCCCAGCCCTTTGTGAGGAACCACGTTGCGCTGACTTTCCAGAAGGTGATGGAATTTGTGACTCCTCATCCTCCACCTCTTCCAAAACCTCATCCCTTATTGCTTGCAGTGTTTTTTGAAGCAGGCAGATAAGGGGGACAGTCAGGCTGACTAGTGCATCATCTGCACTCGCCATCCGCGTTGACTCATCAAACGCACGCAAAACGTGGCACATGTCCTTCATAGTGGCCCACTCATTAATGGTGAAGTGTGGACGGCGCAAATTGCGTGTTGATTGCGCCTGATGCAGCTGATACTCCATAACTGCTGGCTGCTGCTCACACAACCGCTCCAACATATGTAACGTTGAATTCCACCTGGTGGATACGTCACATATGATGCGATGTTCAGGAAGGCGCAATCTGCGTTGCAGAGCTGCAATGCGCGATCTGGCCATGCTGGAACGTCGCAAGTGAGCGCACTCTAGGCGGACCTTGTGCAGCAGTGCATCAAGATCCGGATAGTCCCTCAAAAAACTCTGCACGACCAAGTTGAGCACATGTGCCAGACATGGTATGTGAGTGAGGTTGCCAAGGCCCAGAGCTGCCACCAGATTTCGGCCATTGTCACACACTACCAAGCCTGGCTGGAGATTCGCTGGCAAAAACCACACGTCGCTCTCCTGCTTGATGGCATTCCAGACCTCCTGCGCTGTGTGGCTTCGATTCCCCATGGGAATTAATTTCAGAACGGCCTGTTGCCGTTTGGCCACGGCTGTGCTCATATCGGTCGCATCAGGTAAGCGTCCACGGGTCCATGTGGAGGTAGACCGTGACGGCTCCTGCAGCGATGATTCTGAGGAACTGGAGTAGGAGGAGGAGTCAATGTGGACAGACTTGATTCCGGCAATCCTTGGAGTTGGCAGAACACGTACAGCGCCACTCGCAAGATCTGTACCCGGCTCCACAACATTCACCCAATGGGCAGTGAGTGAAAGGTATCGTCCCTGGCCATGGGTACTGGTCCACGCATCGGTGGTCAGGTGGACCTTGCTACTGACGGCGTTTAGTAGCGCATGTTTAATTTTTGCCTCAACATGCTTTTGCAGACCAGGGACGGCTTGCCTGCTGAAATAAAATCGGCTGGGCACATTGTATTGTGGGACTGCCAATGCCATTAATTCACGGAAACTGTCAGTCTCCACCAGCCTGAATGACAGCATTTCAAGGGACAGGAGTTTTGCAATGCCAGCATTCAGAGCCTGTGCTCGTGGATGGTTTGCCGAGTATGGCCGTCTTTTATCCCATGCCTGTGCTACCGATGGCTGTTTTGTGGCCTGGGTGTGTGAGGATGACAGGGAACTTGCAGCTGTGGGTGGAATAACACTGTGTCTCTGGACAACAGTGACAGAGGTTCTTCCATGGCGATCCTTTGAGGAAGCCTTACCAGCTGTGTGTGAACTGGAGGAAGAGGCTCCAACAGGAGCTGAAGATGTAGGTGCTGCTGTAGGTTGGCCTACATCTCCAGTGTGTCTTTGTAACTCAACAAAGTGCTTTGACCGCACATGTTTCCACATATTTGTTGTATTAAGGTTACTGACACTTTTACCTCTTTTAATTTTTTGATTACACAGCTTGCATTTTACATAGCAAATATCATCTGCAACTGTATCAAAAAAGGACCACGCAGAGCAAGTCCTGGGAGCGCCCGGTTTGGCTGTTGTAAGAGAACTGCTCCGAACGGGTGCCAAACTGGAGGCTACAGGCAAGCGAGTCTGCAGCCTACCTCTCCCTACTGTTTGGACCGTTGGTGCAATCTCTTCCTCAGAGCTGCTCCCACCACCTTCCTGTTCCTCACGCCATGTTGGGTCTTGGACCTCATCATCTCCACCACTACCCTCTTCCATCACCTGCTGTTGTTGGGTGGTCTGGCCAGCACCATGCTCAACAGAAACTGGCAACTGAGTCTCATCATCATCAGATGCGTTCTGCGGTGTGCTGACCATCGGCACTGGCTCACCCGCCTCTTCAGATTCAGAGAGACACAGCTGTTGCGCATCACTGCATACTGCCTCTTCTTCACATTCCAGAATGCTGCTTGGCTGGGCCCCTGTTTCCAAGCCAACAGATTCTGAGAACAGAAGCAGAGACTCAGCTGGCTCCTGTACAGAGCTCTCTGACTGCCTGGGCAATTTGGCAGGCGGTGAAGAGACTGATGGTTGTTCAACAGTGCTGTGGTCCTGAGAGGAGGTGGAAGGTATTGAAGTCGATGCATTGGCTGCCATCCAACCAACAACGGCTTCAATTTGTTCTTCACGCAGCAGGGGGGTACGCTGAGCTCCTACAAAAGTGCGCATAAAGGAACGCTCACGGGGAAAACTGGTGGATGCTGTGTCACTGGGTGCGGCAGCAGCCACAGAATCCCCACGTCCTCTCCCTGCTGCAAATCCACGGCCTCGACCACGACCACGTGCCTTACTCACTGACTTCTTCATCTTGGTAGATTGATAAAGAAAGTCAGAAAAGTTAAGGCCTAAGTGTGGTTATTCCTCACAGACTACAGTGAACCCTGCAGACAACTGTTCAGTATCTGTGAAAGGCCCTTTGTGTACTTCTATAGTGTTTGCAACCAATGTATTGTATACGGATGGAAGCGCGTCACACTAATAGATTAGATTTTTTTCCACTAAAATGGAGCAGCACCAATTAGAGAAAAATGTGAAGGATGAGGCAGTGACACACGCTCAGCAGACTACAACCGGCAGTGGTTGAAGTACAAACTGGAGCGTAATCTGCACTCACAAAATGAAAAGCTCACAGACTACAGTGAACACTGAAACACAACTATTCACTATCTGTGAAAAGCTCCTTTGTGTACTTCTATAGTGTTTGCAACCAATGTATTGTATACGGATGGAAGCGCGTCACACTAATAGATTAGATTTTTTTCCACTAAAATGGAGCAGCACCAATTAGAGAAAAATGTGAAGGATGAGGCAGTGACACACGCTCAGCAGACTACAACCGGCAGTGGTTGAAGTACAAACTGGAGCGTAATCTGCACTCACAAAATGAAAAGCTCACAGACTACAGTGAACACTGAAACACAACTATTCACTATCTGTGAAAAGCTCCTTTGTGTACTTCTATAGTGTTTGCAACCAATGTATTGTATACGGATGGAAGCGCGTCACACTAATAGATTAGATTTTTTTCCACTAAAATGGAGCAGCACCAATTAGAGAAAAATGTGAAGGATGAGGCAGTGACACACGCTCAGCAGACTACAACCGGCAGTGGTTGAAGTACAAACTGGAGCGTAATCTGCACTCACAAAATGAAAAGCTCACAGACTACAGTGAACACTGAAACACAACTATTCACTATCTGTGAAAAGCTCCTTTGTGTACTTCTATAGTGTTTGCAACCAATGTATTGTATACGGATGGAAGCGCGTCACACTAATAGATTAGATTTTTTTCCACTAAAATGGAGCAGCACCAATTAGAGAAAAATGTGAAGGATGAGGCAGTGACACACGCTCAGCAGACTACAACCGGCAGTGGTTGAAGTACAAACTGGAGCGTAATCTGCACTCACAAAATGAAAAGCTCACAGACTACAGTGAACACTGAAACACAACTATTCACTATCTGTGAAAAGCTCCTTTGTGTACTTCTATAGTGTTTGCAACCAATGTATTGTATACGGATGGAAGCGCGTCACACTAATAGATTAGATTTTTTTCCACTAAAATGGAGCAGCACCAATTAGAGAAAAATGTGAAGGATGAGGCAGTGACACACGCTCAGCAGACTACAACCGGCAGTGGTTGAAGTACAAACTGGAGCGTAATCTGCACTCACAAAATGAAAAGCTCACAGACTACAGTGAACACTGAAACACAACTATTCACTATCTGTGAAAAGCTCCTTTGTGTACTTCTATAGTGTTTGCAACCAATGTATTGTATACGGATGGAAGCGCGTCACACTAATAGATTAGATTTTTTTCCACTAAAATGGAGCAGCACCAATTAGAGAAAAATGTGAAGGATGAGGCAGTGACACACGCTCAGCAGACTACAACCGGCAGTGGTTGAAGTACAAACTGGAGCGTAATCTGCACTCACAAAATGAAAAGCTCACAGACTACAGTGAACACTGAAACACAACTATTCACTATCTGTGAAAAGCTCCTTTGTGTACTTCTATAGTGTTTGCAACCAATGTATTGTATACGGATGGAAGCGCGTCACACTAATAGATTAGATTTTTTTCCACTAAAATGGAGCAGCACCAATTAGAGAAAAATGTGAAGGATGAGGCAGTGACACACGCTCAGCAGACTACAACCAGCAGTGGTTGAAGAACTAACTGGAGCGTGATCTGCACTCAAAAAATCAAAACCTCACAGACTGCAGTGAACACTGAAACACAACTATTCACTATCTGTGAAAAGCTCCTTTGTGTACTTCTATAGTGTTTGCAACCAATGTATTGTATACGGATGGAAGCACGTCACACTAATAGATTTGATTTTTTTCTAATATAATGGAGCTGCACCAATTCCACTAAATAAAATAAAAAAAAAAGAGTCAGTGACACGTGCAGATGCCTACAAACAGCGGTGGATGCAGAGCAAACTGCAGCGTCACCTGCACTGTCACACACACACCTTGCACAGAGCTGTTAAAACAACACTGGCAAAATGAAGCTTTACACAGCGGTTGGTAAACTAGCCTGCCTCAAGCACAGTAGTACACAAAATCGCAATATCTAACTGTCCCTCAGAGTGAGCAGAGTAGCGTTCTGTCCCTTACTGAGTTCACAGCACAGTGACGCTAAAATGGCGGCGGCGCCTTTTATAGTGCATTCTGACATCATTTCAGCAGCCAATCACAGCCATGCCATTAGTTAAGATGACCGCAGCATTACAGGATGTGCCCACACTTCGTAGGATTCCTCATTGGCTGACTAAAATCACATTGCCTCTCAAAGAATTATGGGAACTTCCGATTCCGGTATACGATATGGAAAAAGTATCGGAATTAAGTATCGGAATTCCGATAACGCGAATATCGGCCGATACCCGATACTTGCGGTATCGGAATGCTCAACACTAGTCAGGAGGCAAAAAGGCTCTGGAGAGTGCGTCGGCTCTAACGTTCTTGTCTGCTGGACGGAAATGAAAAACGAAATTAAATCGAGCAAAAAACAAAGTCCAGCAGGCTTGACAGGGATTCAGCCTCTGTGCGGATTGGAGATAAGCAAGGTTTTTATGATCGGTAAATATGACAACCTGGTGGACTGCTCTGTCCAGGAGATATCTCCCTTCTTGCAGAGACAGCGTGATTGCCAACAGTTCCCGATCACCCACGGAATAGTTCCTTTCAGCGGGAGAAAACACCTTTGAAAAAAACAAACAGGAAACCATACAACCGGTGGACGACTTCTGGGTGAGAACAGCTCCGGCACCTACGGAGGAAGCGTCCACCTCCAGAAAAAATGGCTTATTTGAGTCCGGTCGATGAAGAATGGGTGCAGAAGTGAAGGATTTCTTTAAAGAAACAAAAGCCTCCTCTGCCTTGGGAGTCCACTCTTTGGTGTTTACGCCTTTCCGAGTCAAAGCCGAGATGGGTGCCACTCGGGTGGAAAAGTGCGGAATGAATACTCGGTAGTAGTTGGCGAACCCCAGAAATCTTATGGCTTTCAGCCCGGATGGACGGGGCCACTCAATGACGGCAGTCAACTTCTCCGGATCCATCTTTAGTCCTGTAGAGAAGACCAAATAACCGAGGAAAGGCAGAGAGGATTGTTCAAAAAGGCATTTTTCGAATTTAGCATACAGTCTGTTTTCCCTGAGACGTTGCAAGACCTGACGTGCTTGCCTCTGGTGCGAGGCTAAATCTGTGGAAAAGATTAGGATATCGTTCAGGTAGACAACAACACAGGTATAGAGAAGGTTTCTGAAAATGTAATTTACGAATTCCTGGAAGACTGCAGGTGCATTACTTAGGCTGAACGGCATTACCAGGTATTCGTAGTGGCCATCCCGAGTGTTAAAAGCAGTTTTCCACTCGTCTCCTTCTCATATGCGAATTAGGATGTAAGCCTCTCTGAGGTCCAGTTTGGTGAAGATCCTAGCTCCTCTGAGGCGGTCAAACAGCTCTGAAATTAGAGCTAATGGTTACCTGTTTTTTACCGTGATTTGATTCAAGCCCCTGTAATTAATGCAAGGCCGTAGAAATCCATCTTTTTTCTTCATGAAGAAGAATCCTGCCCCTGCCTGTGAAGATGAGTTTTGGATAAATCCTCTGGCCAAGTTCTCCTAAATGTACTCAGACATGGACTGGGGCTCTGCTTGGGAAAGAGGATAAATTCGCCTCCGCGGAGGAGACGTTCCGGTGAGCAGGTCAATTGGACAGTCATACGACCTGTGTGGAGGTAGTCTCTCTGCTTCCTTTTTCCCGAAGACGTCAGAGTAGGCCCAGTAAGAGGACTGTAGACCTGGCAGAATCATAGAATCATAGAATCATAGAATGGTAGAGTTGGAAGGGACCTCCTGGGCCATCTGGTCCAACCCCCTGTTCAAAGCAGGATTCTCTAAATCATCCCAGACAGATGTCTGTCCAGCCTCTGTTTGAAGACTTCCATTGAAGGAGAACTCACCACCTCTCGTGGCAGCCTGTTCCACTCCTTGATCACCCTAACTGTCAAAAAGTTTTTTCTAATATCTAATCTGTGTCTCCTCACATTCAGTTTCATCCCATTGCTTCTAGTCTTTCCTTGTGAAAATGAGAATAAAGATGATCCTTCTACAATGTGACAGCCCTTGAGATATTTGTAGACAGCTATTAAGTCTCCTCTCAGTCTTCTTTTTGCAAGCTAAACATTCCCAAATCCTGCAACCGTTCCTCATAGGACATGGTTTGCAGACCGGTCACCATTCTGGTGGCTCTTCTTTGAACTTGCTCCAGTTTGTTGATGTCTTTTTTAAAATGTGGTGCCCAAAACTGGACACAGTATTCCAGATGAGGTCTGACCAAAGAGGAGTAGAGGGCAATAATGACCTCACGTGATCTAGACTGTATGCTTCTGTTGATACATCCTAGAATTGTATTTGCCTTTTTTGCTGCTGCATCACACTGTTGACTCATGTTCAGTCTGTTATCAATTAGTATACCCAAGTCTTTTTCACATGTGCTGTTACTTAGTAACAGTACCCTGACTAACCACCACAACTAAAGGCAGCCGTGGAGCGTTCCTACGTTGGTCCTAGATGCCTCGTCACAGCCTGAGAGGTTAACTACACCTAAAGATAGAAAGAGGAAAGCTATCTGCCCCGGAGCAGATCCCCAAAGAACATAGGAAGCCCCCAATCATGTAATGGCGGTTAGACAAGAGGAAATACAGACACAGACAGAAAATAGTATGAGCAAACGCTGGGGCCCAATCTTCCTTGACAGAAAAGGATAGGAAGGACACTTACTGCAAACCAAAAAAACCCTAAAAAATACCAACTCTACTAATTGCAAAAACACCTGAGATCACACGACCTCTACCACCTAAATTAGTTCTCTGGTGTAACAAAACTAAGCCGCAGCCACTGAAAAAACTGGAAAAGGCAAATGAACAAATAACAGTGGCTCAGATAAACTGAGAGGAGCACAAGCCCCCGGAGGGGACCTGGCTGACCTCCACAGAAGTGCAGGGAACAATGCAAAAAGCAAGCACAAAAATAAAAACAGAAAATATCTTATCTGAGAGCAGGAGAAGAGGCAAGACTCAGCAAGCTTCCAAGTGAACCAGGAACCACAGTTGAGACAAAAACAATTGATCACCGGCAACCATGATGGGAGGGAACCTCCCTTATATAAGACCAGTCTGTAACTCCTGATCCAATCTTCATTTAATGGTTCAGTACTGTTTGTAACCACCAGAGGGAGCTTCTGCTCAGAATTCATTTCTAATACATTCACAACAGAGGGCACTGCTAGACATAATAACAGGCCAGACCGCATATCAAATATAAGAGTTGGGGGTCACTTGGGTAGTAGTGATCACAAAATAATAAGCTTTCATGTATCCTTTAATAAGATGTGTAGTCGAGGGGTTACAAGGACACTAAACTTCAGGAAGGCAAATTTCCAACAGATGGGAGATGATCTTAGTGCAATAAACTGGGACGATATCCTGAGACATAAAAATACACAAAGAAAATGGGAGACGTTTATTAGCATCCTGAATAGGACTTGTGCAGAGTATATACACTATGGGAATAAACATGCTAGAATTAGGAGGAAACCACTATGGCTAAATAGAGCTAAATAGCCAATATCGACGACTAGAGATGAGCGACTTTGCCTCCGGGAGGGTCAAGTCGGGTTTCGGACCACCCGACTTTCGCAAAAGTCGAGTCGAACGAGATCGGCAGACTATCAGAAAAACTCGAAGGTCCGACTGAAACTCCAACCGACCCCAATGCAAGTCAATGGGGAAGAAAAGTCGGCAGGGAGTGGAGGACAGTAAACACACCTACAGTGCCCATTTCAATGCCAATGACAACAATTCTTATTACTTAAGCTTGTCAACCTTAATTTACTTTATAATAATAGTAACGCATTGAAAACTGGGGGTTATTTGGCTAAAGTTGTAGGGGGGAGCAGGGCTGGCTCCAGGTTTTCGTGGGCCCCGGGCGAAAGAGTCTCAGTGGGCCCCTTTAACACATACCACAATTCATTATGCTCCGATGTGGCAGAGTAATATAGGTATAGTACAATGCCAAATACTTAACTTCTTATATTACATGAGTGATCTCTATTGTAAATTCTACAATAGCTCAAAAACCGGACAGTATAGTCCTCCATACAATATTATGGTCACCACATAGTGCGCCATACAGAATGGGCTCCATATAATGCTCCATACAGTCCATACAGATTAGGCCCCATATGTGCTCCATATGATGCTCCATATATAAAGGGCCCTATATGATGCCCCATAAATAATGAACCCCATATGATGCTCTAGTATATAATGGGCCCCATAAAATGCTCCAAATATAATGGTCCCCATATATAATGCTCCATATATAATGGGATCCATGTGGTGCCCCATAAATAATGAACCCGATATGATCCTCTAGTATATGATGGGCCCCATATGATGCTCCAGTATATGATGTGCCACATGGATGATGCTCCAGTGTATGATGGGCCTATATAATGCTCCATATATAATGGGCCCCATATGATGCTCCAGTGTATGATGGGCCCCATTTATAATGCTCCAGTGTATGATGAGTCCCATATAATGCTCCAAATATAATAGTCCCCATATATAATTCTCCATATATAATTGGCTCCATGTGATGCCCCATAAATAATGAACCCCATTTGATGCTCTAGTATATGATGGGCCCCATATGATGCTCCAGTATATGATGCGCCCCATGGATGATGCTCCAGTGTATGATGGGCCCCATTTATAATGTTCCAGTGTATGATGTGCCCCATATATAATGCTCCAGTGTATAATGGGCCCTATCTATCATGCTCAAGTGTATGATGGGCCTATATAATGCTCCCTATATAATGGGCCCCATATGATGCTCCAGTGTATAATAGGCCCCGTATATGATGATCCAGTGTATGATGGGCCCCATTTATAATGTTCCAGTGTATGATGTGCCCCATATATAATGCTCCAGTGTATAATGGGCACTATCTATGATGCTCAAGTGTATGATGGGCCCCATATATAATTCTCCAGTGTATAATGCTCCCATATATTGCTCCAAACATTAAAAAAAAGAAATACCTCTCCACGCTGGGCACTGCTCTACTCTGGACTCCTGAACGTCGCCATCTTCCAGCTCTCTGCACTTGGACTGTTCAGGCAGAGGGCGCACAGACGTGACGTCATCGCACTCTCTGACCTGAATGTCACTGTCAGAAAACGTGGAAGACGTCACAGCGGTGGAGCAGGGAAAGGTAAGTATTGCAAGTGCTAGGGCCCTGAGCAAGCAGGGGTCGCCCACTCGTGGGCGCTGGCACTGGCACAGGGCCCCTCATAGTACGCCAATGTCTCTGACGGCGAGTGTGCCCCCCCACCTGCTCAGGGCCCTGGCACTTGCCTGGGTACGCCAGGTGCTGACACCGGCCCTGGGGGGGTACAGCCCAGTTAGAGAGGTGGACAAACTGGCATATGTTGAGGTGTAGGCTGGACGTTCAGCAGCTGCAAATGGAGGAATTGGAGAAGTCGGAGGAAGAGGAGGACAAAGTGAGCCATTTTGCTGGCAACCTATGTGTCATCAGGGGAAGGTGGGACAAAATCCTTTGAAACCCATGCATGGTTCATTCTAATGAAGGTGAGATCACCAACATTTTTGGTCGACAGCCGGGTCCTTCTTTCTGTCAGGATTGATCCAGCAGCACTGAAGACTCTTTCTGCTAGCACACTACCAGCAGGACAAGCGAGCTCCTGTAATGCATATTGTGCCAATTCAGGCCAGGTGTCCAGTTTACAGGCCTAGTAGTCAAAGGGGAATGAACTGTGAGGGAGAACATCGATAGGGGAGGAGAGATAATTTAGAACCATAGTTGACAACTGCTGTCTCCTGTCTGTTGCAATCGATTCAGTACTAACTGTCGTTTTGAGAGGTACTCGAGAAATCAGTCCACAACATGGTCATGAAACCCCTGTCTCTAATGCCACTTCGGCTGTGTGCACCACGAACACCTCTTCTATGTTGCCCAGTATGGCTCGTGGTAGAACCTGCACCGCTGCTGTGTGCTGGGAATGCCTCTAACAAATGGTTTACCAGAGTTGCTTTGTTCGCCAATATTAGCTCTAGGTAATCATGTGGCATGATGTTCTGTAATTTGCCTTTATAGCGTGGATCGAGGATGCTGGCCAACCAGTAGTCGTCATCCTTCATAATTTTGTCAATGCGGGGGTCCCTTTTTAGGATTCGCAAGACATAATCACACATGTGGGCCAATGTTCAAGGTGTCAATGTTGCACTGCCAGTGGTAGGTTGAGGAGCACGTTCTGCCAAATCCACATCCCTCCAGTCACGCACAAACCCTGTACTTGACCTAGGCAAGCCAACATTTTCTCTTGCCCCCTGAGAAGCATCCTCCTCCCCAAAATAATCATCCCCCTCATTCTCCTCCTCTTCCTCTTCTTCCTCACCTCGTCCAGGACAGTTCCCTGAGCAGACAATGGCTGACTGTCATCAAGGCTTCCCTCCTTCTCTGCTGCAGATGCCTGATCCTTAATGTGGGTCAAAGTTTGCATGAGCAGACGCATAAGTGGGATGCTCATGCTTACGATGGCATTGTCTGTGCTTACCAGCCATGTGCATGCCTCAAAACACTAAAGGACTTTACAGAGGTCTTTCAGCTTTGACCACTGCACACCCGATAACTCGATGTCTGCCCTCAAACTGCCTGCCTGTGTATCCTCCCACAAATGCATTACAGCCTGCCTCTGAACCATGTGCATGGTGGAGTTCCACCTTGTTGCAACGTCTATGATTAGGCGGTGCTTGGGGAGGTGGAGCGATCGCTGCAGCCTCTGCATATGACTGGGGTCTACAGGCGAGTGACGGATGTGCGAGCACAGTCTTCGCACCTTATTGAGCAGGGTTGTTAACTCTGGATAATTATTTAGGAAGCACTGCACCACCAAGTCCAAGGTGTGAGCCAGGCAAGGTATGTGTCTGAGTATTGCCAGGGCTATGGCCGCCACAAAATTACGGCCGTTATCACTGACTACCTTGCCTGGCTCACGATGTAGACTGCCCAGCCATGACTCAGTTTCTCGCTGCAAGTAGTCGGCCAGTACCTCCGCGGTGTGTCTGTTGTCGCCCAAATGTAACATAAACCTCGCACTCAGCATTGCTATAGTAGATGGATGTTTTATTGCTGTAGTACACCGATAAACGTTTTGGTCTAGAATGATCTTCTTCAGTGGATACTGCACCTGGACACCCACATTTGAGCTGGATGCACAACTATATAGACTAACGGTGGACACCGCGTCTGAGTTCAGCTCTATTTCTCTGCCTGTGATATCAGGCACAGGGCATCACCACTCATTATCTGTTTAGGTACGCTCTATAAGTATTGCTTCAACACGTAAACTGAATAAGTTCATTCTAGACAGAAACGTTTATCGGTGTACTACAGCAATAAAACACCCATCTACTATAGCTAAGCTGAGTGCGAGGTTTATATTACATGTATCTATGGTTTGGGAGCCTAACCTCAGCACCTACTACAGCTATGCACACGGTGTCTATATATATGTTGTCGCCCAAAGACATCATCTTTAAAACAGCCTGCTGACGTTTACCACTAGCTGTTAAATAGGGGGACACCTCGTGTGCAACACTGGCAGCTGCGGATGGAGTGCTCGCGTGACTGCGCTCTGTCAACGAACTTTCACTTCTGGAGGAGGAGGAGGGTCGAACGCCTACAGCCAAATGTTGCCTATACCGTGGGCTAGGCAGCACTATCCCACCGCTACTGTCCCCTGTGGACCCTGCATCCACCACATTAATCCCTTCACCCCCAAGGGTGGTTTGCACGTTAATGACCGGGGTAATTTTTACAATTCTGACCACTGTCTCTTTATGAGGTTATAACTCTGGAACGCTTCAACGGATCTTCGCAATTCTGAGATTTTTTTCTCATGACATATTGTATTTCACGTTAGTGGTAAAATTTCTTCCATATAACTTGCGTTTATTTTTGAAAAAAACGCAAATATGGTGAAAATTTTGAAAATTTGAAATTTAGCAATTTTCAAACTTTGAATTTTTATTCCCTTAAAACAGAGAAATATGTCATACAAAATAGTTAAGAAATAAAATTTTCCACATGTCTACTTTACATCAGCACAATTTTGGAACCAAATTTTTTTTTTCTTAGGAAATTATAAGGGTTAAAAGTTGACCAGCGATTTATCATTTTTACAACAAAATTTACAAAGCCATTTTTTTTAGGGACCACCTCATATTTGAAGTCAATTTGAGGGATCTATATAGCAGAAAATACCCAAAAGTGACACCATTCTAAAAACTGCACCCCTCAAGGTACTCAAAACCACATTCAAGAAGTTTATTAACCCTTCAGGTGCTTCACAGGAGCTGAAGCAACGTGGAAGGAAAAAATGAATATTTAACTTTTTATCCACAAAAATGATCTATTAAAACTTTTTTTTTATTTTCACAAGGGTAAAAGAAGCAAATGGACAGATAAAGTTGTTGTGCAATTTCTCTTGAGTACGACAATAGCCAATATGTGGAGGAAAACCACTGTTTGGGCACACGGCAGAGCTCATAAGGGAAGGAGCGCCGTTTGACTTTTTCAAACTAAAATTGGCTGGAATTGAGATTGGACGCTATGTCGTGTTTGGAGAGCCCCTGATGTGCTTAAACAGTGGAAACCCCCCACAAGTGACACTATTTTGGAAACTAGACCCCCTAAGGAACTTATCTAGATCTGTTGTGAGCACATTGAACCCCAAGTGTTTCACAAAAGTTTATAATGCCTGGGTCTGAAAAATAAAAAAAAAATTTCCACAAAAATGATTTTTTAGTCCCAAATTTTTGATTTTTCCCAAGGAAATTGGACCCCAAAAGTTGTTGTCCAATTTGTCCTGAGTACGCTGATACCCCATATGTGGGGGAGGGAAACTGTTTGGGCGCACGACAGGGCTTGGAATGGAAGTAGTAACGTTTTGGAATGCAGACGTTGATGGGGGTCATGTTCCGTTTGCAGTGCCCCAGATGTGCTTAAACAGTGGAAAACCCCCACAAGTGACCCCATTTTGGAAACTAGACCCCCTTATCTAGATCTTTGGTGAGCACTTTGAACCCCCAAGTGCTTCACACAAGTTTATAATGCCCGAGCATGAAAATAACAAATCCTATTTTTTTCCCACAAAAATTATCTTTTAGTCACTAATTTTTTATTTTCCCAAGAGTAACAGGAGAAATTGGACCACAAAAGTTGATGTCCAATTTGTCCTGAGTACGCTGATACCCCATATGTGGGGGGGAACCACTGTTTGGGCGCACAGCAGAGCTCGTAATGGAAGGAGCACCATTTGACTTTTTCCAAACAAAATTGGCTGGAATTGAGATTGGACGCCATGTTGCATTTGGAGAGCCTCTGATGTGCCTAAACAGTGGAAACCCCCCACAAGTGACCCCATTTTGGAAATTAGACCCCCTAAGGAACTTATCTAGATCTTTGGTGAGCAATTTGAACCCCAAAGTGCTTCACACAAGTTTATAACGTAGAGCCGTAAAATTAAAAAATCATATTTTTACCACAAAAATGATCTTTTCACCCCAATTTTTATTTTCCCAAGGGTAACAGGACTCCAAAAGTTATTGTGCAATTTGTCCTGAGTATGCTGATACCCCATATGTGGGGGTAAACCACTGTTTAGGTGCATTGCAGAGTTTGGAAGGGAAGGAGCGCCATTCGACTTTTTCAACACAGAATTGGCTGGATGCCATGTCGTGTTTGGAGAGCTCCTGATCTGCCTAAACAGTGGAAACCCCCAACAAATGACACCATTTTGGAAACTAGACCCCTCAAGGAACTTATCTAGATGTGTGGTGAGCACTTTGAACCCCGAAGTGCTTCACAGAAGTTTATAACGTACAGCTGTAAAATAAAAAATCCTTTTTTTTTTACAAAAATGATTTTTTCGCCCCCAATATTTTATTTTCACAAGGGTAACAGGAGGAATTGGACCCCAAAAGTTGTTGTCCAATTTGTCCTGAGTATGCTGATGCCCAATATGTGGGAGAAAACTACTGTATGGGAACACGTCGGGGCTCGGAAGGGAAGTAGTGACGTTTTGGATTGCAGACTTTGATGGAATGGTCTGGGGGTGTCATGTCGCATTTGGAGAGCCCTTGGTGCACCTAAACAGTGGAAACCCCCACAAGTGACCCCATTTTGGAAAATAGACCCCACAAGGAACTTATCTAGATGTGTGGTGAGCACTTTGAACCCCGAAGTGCTTCACAGAAGTTTATAACGTACAGCCGTAAAAATAAAAAATCCTTTTTTTTTACAAAAATGATTTTTTCGCCCCCAATATTTTATTTTCACAAGGGTAACAGGAGAAATTGGACCCCAAAAGTTGTTGTCCAATTTGTCATGAGTACGCAGATACCCAATATGTGGGAGAAAACTACTGTATGGGTACACGTTGGGGCTCGGAAGGGAAGTAGTGACGTTTTGAATTGCAGACTTTGATGGAATGGTCTGGGGTGTCATGTCGCATTTGGAGAGCCCCTGATGCGCCTAAACAGTGGAAACCCCCCACAAGTGACCCCATTTTGGAAAATAGACCCCACAAGGAACTTATCTAGATGTGTGGTGAGCGCTATGAAGCCCCAAGTGCTTCACAGAAGTTTATAACGTACAGTCGTAAAAACAAAAAAATCATTTTTTTCTTAAAAAAATGATATTTTTACCCCCAGTTTTTTATTTTCCCAAGGGTAACAGAAGAAATAGGACAAATTACACAATAACTCTTGGGGTCCTGAGTACACTGATACACCATATGTGGGGGTAAACTACTGTTTGGGCGCATGGCAGAGCTCAGAAGTGAAGGAGCACCGTTTGACTTTTTCAATGCAGAATTGGCTGGAATTGAGATCAGACGCCATGTCACATTTGGAGAGCCCCTGATGTGCCTAAACAGCGGAAACCCCCCAATTCTAACTCCAAACCTAACCCCAACACACCCCTAACCCTAGTCCCAACCCTAACCACAAACCTAACCCTAACACACCCATAACCCTAATCCCAACCATAACCCTAATCCTAACTTTAGCGCCAACCCTAACCCTAACTTTAGCCGCAACCCTAACCCTAATGGGAAAATGGAAATAAATACTTTTTTTTAATTTTATTATTTTTCCCTAACTAAAGGGGTGATAAAGGGGGGTTTGATTTACTATTTATAGCGGGTTTTTATGATTGGCAGCTGTCACGCTAAAAGACGCTTTTTATTGCAAAAAATAGTTTTTGCATCATCACATTTTGAGAGCTATAATTTTTGCATATTTTGGCCATAGAGTCATGTGAGGTCTTATTTTTTGCGGGACGAGGTGACGTTTTTATTGGTACCATTTTTGAGCACGTGACGTTTTTTGATCGCTTTTTATTTCGATTTTTGGGAGGTTAGAATGAACAAAAATCAGCAATTCATGAATTTCTTTTGGGGAAGGCGTTTATACCATTCCGCGTGTGGTAAAATTGATAAAGCAGTTTTACACTTCGGGTCAGTACGATTATGGCGATACCTCATTTATATAATTTTTTATGTTTTGGCGCTTTTATAGAATAAAACCAATTTTATATAAAAAATTATTATTTTTGCATCGCTTTATTCTGCGAGCTATAACTTTTTTATTTTTTCGTTGATGATGCTGTATGGTGGCTCGTTTTTTGCGGGACAAGATGACGTTTTCAGCGGTACCATGTTTATTTATATCAGTCTTTTTGATTGCGTGTTATTCCACTTTTTGTTCGGCGGTATGATGATAAAGCATTGATTTTTTGCTTTGTTTTTTTTTTATTTTTTTAAGAGGTTCACTAAAGGGGTTAACTAGTGGGACAGTTTTATAGGGGGGGTCGTTACGGATGCGGCAATACCAAATATGTGTACTTTTATTGTTTTTGTTTTTTTATTTACAGGAAAAAATGAATTTATTGGGGAATATTTTTTTTTTTTTTTATGATTTTTTTAAACAATTTTTATTTTTATTTTTTTAACTTTTTTACTTTGTCCCAGGGTGGGACATCACAGTATTTTAGCAGATCGCTTGTGTGACAGTGTGCACAGCACTGTGTCACACCAGCGATCGCTCTGGCATCGCTGCAGGCTTCTCAGTGCCTGCTCTCAGCAGGCACTGACGAAGCCGCCTCCCTGCAGGACCCCGGCGCCATCTTGGATCCGGGGACCTGGAGGGAGGACAGACCCTCGGAACAGCGCGACACATCGCCCCCACCCTGCGCGATCCTCCCCTGTGCCCCCAGTACACCGCGATCATGTTTGATCGCGGTGTGCTAGGGGTTAATGTGCCGGGAGCGGTCCGTGACCACTCCTGACACATAGTGCCGGGTGTCAGCTGTGATAATCAGCTGACACCCGGCCGCGATCGGCTGCGCTCCCCCAGGAGCGCGTCCGATCGCTGGGACGTACTATCCCGTCCATGGTCATACGGGCCCAGGTACCATGGACGGGATAGTACGTCTGATGGCAGTAAGGGGTTAACCTAGTGCGCAGTGATGGACACGTAACGGCCCTGGCCATGCCTACTGACCCATGCATCTGTTGTGAGGCGCACCTTTCCACTCACTGATTGTTTGAGTGCATGGACAATGCAGTCTTTCACATGCAGGTGGAGGGCAGGGATGGCTTTTCTAGAAAAGAAGTGCCGACTGGGTAGGTCATAGCGTGGGACAGTGTAGGCCATGAGCTCTCGGAACGCTGCGCTTTCAACCAAACGGAAGAGCATCATCTCTAATGAGATCAGTTTGGCAATGTAGGCGTTCAAAGCCAGTGTACTCGGATGAGAGGATGAGTACTTTCTTGTCCTACTCAGAGTGTCTGTTAGGGTGAGCTGGACTTGAGAGCTGCATATAGGGGAACTGGCGGTGTACATGGAGGACTGAGAGGGGGTTGGTGATTGTGGTGGTGGTGATGGCCTAGATTCAGTCTTTCATTGCAAAAACATTGTGATTCCCTGACTGCTTTGCTTTGCTTTGCTTTGCGACGACACCTCAATATTTCTTACTGGTGTTGTGCTAACCGGTGGGCTTACAGTCGGGGAAGTGATGTAGCGTTGCTGGCAGGGCATACCCGGGCAAGTGCCAGGGCCCTGAGCAGGCGGGGGGGCCCACTCGCCGTCGGGCACCCCGGCGCCCATTAGCGGATAAGAGCGGTACCAGCGCCGTCACTGGGCCCCCCCGCTTGCTCAGCGCCCTGGCAGCAGCCGGCGCAATACTTACCTCTCCCCATGCCTCCACTGCCGCAGCTTCCGGCTCCAGGGGGCGCCTGCAGGGTGCCTGCGCTTCCTCTCACAGCAGCACCGCTGAATGACGTCATCATTCAGCGGCCGGCTGTGGCAGAGAGAGCGTGGACCCCGGACAGATGAGATGTGAGATGTATGTGTCTGTGTGTATCAGTGTGTGTGTATGTAGTGCGGTGCTTTGTGTGTGTGTATGTGAGCGAGTGCTGCGGTGCTGTCTGTGTGTGGTGCTGTATGTGTGATGACGGTGGTGAGGAGGCAATGATGATGATGATGGGGAGGCAATGATGATGATGATGATGATGGGGAGGCAATGATGATGATGATGATAGGGAGGCAATGATGATGATGATGATGATGGGGAGGCAATGATGATGATAATGATGGGGAGGCAATGATGATAATGATGATGGGGAGGCAATGATGATGATGATGATGATGATGGGGAGGCAATGATGATGATGGCCAGGCAATGATGCTGATGGGGAGACAATGATGATGATAATGGGCAGGCAATGATGATGATAATGGGGAGTCTTTCCACAGTTCCCTTTCCTGAGCCGTAACAGTGCAGAACGCAGCACAGTGTAGAGGAGAGCTCCATATTTTGTATGGAGCATTATATGGGGACCAGTATCCTGTATGGAGCAATTTATGTGGTCCAGTATTCTGTATGGAGCATTATATTGGATCCAGTATTCTGTATGGAGCATTATATGGGGGGAGGGGGAGTTACATTCTTCATGGGGTATTATATGGGTGATGAGGGGAGACTATGTGGTGCCCATAATATTGTAAGGAGTACTGTACTGTCCTGTCTGTACTGTGCGCTGTGAGGATTTGGCGGTTTTTGAGCTATTGTACAATTTACAATAGATATCAGTCATGTAATGGAAGAAGAGAAGTGTTTGGCATTGTACTATACCCATATTTCTCTGCAGTATCTGTGCATCATGAATCGTGGTCTGTGTTAAAGGGGCCCACTGAGACTCTTTCGCCGGGGGCCCATAAAAACCTGGAGCCGACCCTGGTTGCTGGCTACCTTCAGTCGGAGCAGGTGCACATGTGCTACCTGAGGTTTTGTAGTCCGTCCATGCTTGCAAGTGCATGGTGTTTAAATGTCTAAGCATGCAACTTGTATTCAAATTTCGGAGATTTTTCCCTCGGCTACAGGTCCTTCCACACTTCTTACAGATCACCTTTGCCTCATCAATAGGATTTTGGTCAAAAAAGTGCCACACTGCACTCTTCCTATTATGGGATAAATTTTCAGGGCTTGCACGCTGTGCTAATTTGACCGTCTGGCCAAGCTGTCCTGCAACTCTTTTTGTTTTTTTAACACGTTTTTGGACTGCTACAGGCCTGCCAGATAACCACAGCTGCGATGTCCATGCCTGCTGCGGATCCTCCTCCTCTTCTGAGCTATTGCCAGCGGCACCCTCTTCCCCCAATGGATGCCAATCCGGGTCAACAACTGGGTCATCATCACCTCCTCTTCAATTTCATCTGCACCTTCCTCTGTGTCACCGTGTAAGGTGGTATAGTATGCTGGAAGGGGCACCTGAGTATCAACAGGGTCAGATTCTGGCTCAGTAGACTGCGAGGGCAATGTAGTGCTCTGGGTGAATGTACCAGCAGAATCATATAGCAGTGGCTGTGCATCAGTGCTCTCCATGTCAGATTCATCTTGGACTGGGGAATTCAGGATTTGACTTGATATCCCAGGCATGGTATGTGAAAAAAGCTCCATGGAGTAATCTGAAGTGTGGTCTGCCGCATCCTTCACTTTTGGTGGGGGTGAAGGACACAAGGAAAGGTGTTGTTCCTGAGCAGGAGCCTGCACTGACGACTCAGTGCTTGCATTTTTTGAAACTTCAGAAGAGGAGGCGATAGAGCTGGAGGCTGCTTCAGCAATGTAAGCCAAAACCTGTTCCTGATGTTACAGCTTTAAAAGCGGTTTACCTACTCCCAGAAAAGGGAGCCTTCCAGGCCTTCTGGAGCCAGACGATGATGCAGGCTCAACACCTCCTGCCTTAGGTGTGTGAGACAGTGAAGGAATATGTGAGAGTATGTGTGTTGAATGGGGTGTACATTTCACCTAGGTACTGTGCTGTATGGTATAAGGGAAATGTGTGGCTTTGTAAACCTAGTGGTAGAGAAAGGTCACTACACCTTACATTCAGTACACACTTGCAGCTCAGGCCTGAAACCATTCAGCTGTTAATTAGGAGACCAGAAGTAGGTGTCTGCGAACACAGTCAGAGAGCTCGCTTAGTCTGGACACAGGAGGGGTCCAGGCACAGAAGGTGTCTCCAGGAGTATGAGCTGTCTCAGTCTGGGTGCTCGATGTACCCCGGACACAGGAGTAGTCTCTGTGAGAATCCATGCGGATAGTTGCTGAATAGGAGGGGAGCTCTCTCAAGTCTGGACGTTGAAGGTGCCTTCAGACACAAGGAGGAGACTCTGTGAACCTCCATGCTGGTAAATGCTGAACATATGTGTTGTTTTGGCCCTGGCTGTTAGAGTCGGGACCCGGATAGATAGGGAAATCTATCTAAGTGTAATTAGTGGCTGGACAAGCCCAGGTCTTATGTTTATGATTTGTTTTTATCTGTTTGCTGTGGACTTTAATAAAGCTGGTTGCGGCCAGTTTTCACCAGAACTGCTGTCTGAATGAACTATTTCTGTGCCACTTCGTCTACCCGGACGGCGATCTCAGAGCTATATCCCCTGAAAAGCTTACAATTGGCGGAGAATGCTGGGGCAGCACAGTGGCTGATACAATTGGTGCTGGAATGTGCGTGCAGCACAGTGGCGAGAGACAGCAATAAAGGTGATTCTGTTGAAGCAGCAGCAGAGAAAAAAAAAAAAGTGTGTCAGCAAAAAAACGTCTGTTGGAGCAGTCTTAAAGAGACAGTAGCCCTAATAGAGTTTGCAAAAGAAAAAAAAAAAAAAGAAAAGTGTGTCTGCACAGCAAAGCTGAACTTGTTGTGGAAAAGACTGTGGAGTGTGCAGCAGCAAAGGAAAAGTCTGTTGGAGCAGTCTTAAAGAGACAGTGGCCCTAATAGAGTTTGCAGAGAAAAAAAAAAAAAGTGTCTGCACAGCAAAGCTGAATTGACTGTGGAGTGTGTATGTCTTGAGTGAAGACTGCCGTTGTTGAGACAGAGAAGTCTGACAGCATGGATGACAGCATGGAGGCGCTGTTTGAACAAATGGCGCAAGTTAATGTGCAACATAAGACTGCCGTGGTTGAGACAGATAAGTCCGGCAGTATGGAGGAGCTCGTTGAGTACCTGGTACAGGCCCAGCAGAGCATGCAACTGCAGTGCCAGCAGCAGAAGCAGGAGAATAACCGGTTGTTGGAGCAGATTGCAGCTCTCAGCACCTCGTCCCAGAGTAATGTTGTGAAGGCACCTGCGTTGTCCGCTGTAAAGAAGGCGGTAAGACGGTCCCTGAAAAAGATGACACCTCGTGATGATGTGGAGGTATATCTCACTAGGTTTGAGGGACTGGCAGAGAAGGAGAATCTGCCCCTATCTGAATGGGCCATGATGGTCGCACCCTATCTGATTGGAGAACCCCAAAGGGCCTATGCTGACCTGAGCGAGCAGGACAGCCAAGACTATGCCAAGCTGAAAGCGGAGATTCTTACCCGGCTGGGTGTTACGGTGACAGCCCGTGCCAGGGGAGTTCATGACTGGAAATGCAGTTGGGAGTCTGCAGTCAGCAAACCTGATTATGGAGTTGAAAAGGTGATAGTGGACCGCTACACCCAAGCACGTCCTCCTGAGGTACAGCCAGAGGTCGGACAAGGAGACCACCAGGAGCCAATCGTCTGGTCAGCCTGATGGAGAGGGCCTTCGCCACCAAGGACTGCCTCCGTGACCAGCCGTCTGAGAGGTCGTCACTTCGGAGTTCCTGGACGCCGAACTCTCCCGGTAAGAGCGTTCCAGCTGTTGGGGTCGTGTGGGTGGGAGAGTGTGATGGACAGTGTTGGAGATGTCGTGAAATTGCAGCCAACTGTCCAATAGAGGGGGAGCCTATATGTTGTGATGTTGGCGGATCCCTCTCTCCCTGCGCAGAGCCTGTGTGTGTGTCCACCTCAGCCAAAGAGACTGGACCACAGGGGTCCCCGGTGGTTGTAAATGACTGCCCAGCACAGGCCCTCTTGGACTCAGAGAGTCCAGTGACTTCCGTGCGTGACAGCCTGATTAATAGGGACTTCATCCCTGATAAACACCTGAGTGTGGTGTGCGTCCATGGAGACACCAAAGTCTACCCAGAGACTGCCGTGGACTTGATCCCCAAACGCGGGGAGGTTTCATGTGAAGTGGGGGTAGTGAAGAACCTGGTGCAACCCGTTATATTGGGTAATGACATTCCCCGATCTAAGGATCTCTGGGGGAAAAGTGTTTCTGATGGACAGTGTGATGAAGCTCCTACTGAGGGTGCGCAGTCCCGAGGGGCGGAACACAATGCTAGTGGGCCGTTAAACTTATATGATGATGATAATGATAATGATGATGATGATCATGATAATGATGATGACCATGATAATGATGCTGATGTTGATAATGATAATGATGATGATCATGATAGTGATGATGATACTGATCATAATCATGATAATGATATTGATAATAATGATGACTGTGATAGTGATGAAATTCCTTTGCAGGTGATGTTGGGAGACGAGGATGGTGGTTCTCGGGAACCGAGTGTCCCTGACTTACCTGTGTCCTGTGACAATTTTGAGAGTGAGCAGTGGCGAGACTCCTCTCTTAAAACGGCCCAGGAAAATATAAATGTTCTACATGAGGTTTCCCAAGAGCCTGGCCCTGAGGAGAGGTTTCCTCATGTTGCCATAAACACTAACCTGTTGTATAGGGACACTGAAGTCCAGGGATAGGTCGTGAGCCAGCTCCTAGTACCTGAGCTATATAGAAGTATAGTGCTGGGGTTGTCACATAGTCACATACTTGAGGGACCAGATGGTGAAGTTAATGTTGTGGATGACATGTTAACTAAGGTTCCAGATCAGGATGTGAATGAGAATGAATTGTATACCCCTGAAAGTGAGCAGGATGAGAATGAGAATGAATTGTATAACCCTGAAAGTGAGCCGGATGTGGCTGAGAAAAAGGGGTCAGACAGGGATAGTGGTAATGATAGTGAATCATCTGATGACAATAAAGCAACCAGTGCAAATGAGAAAGGCATGGTAGCAGATGAGGTTGAGAGTCCTGAGAAGAAAGCTGATGCTGACCTTACAGCCGGACAGAAGATGGCATCTGAAGATGTTTTACAGTTGGCCGGTTCCCTGGCGAAGACTAAGGTGAAAGGAGGAGAGCTGAGCTTTAAAGGCAGGACTCTGAAACTGAACACAGCACAAGTGGATGCTGTTGAAGATGAGAAGTTATCAATGTATGGTATGGAGCTGCATCATGCCCAGGACTCTGAAGGTAATGCTGCAGAGGTGGAAAAAGCCATGGAAGTGGTGGTCACCAAGCCAGATGCCTCATCAGAAGCTGAGGTCTCAAGTGAAGCTGTGAGGAACAAGACTGAAGATATGGGGACTGACTCTGTCCAGGAATCTGTTTCTGCCGAAGACAGCGGTGTGGACGGGTTACGGTCCGGATCAGTAGCTGCAACTCGTGAAGCTCAGGCTGGAAGTTCGGCGCCCGGAGCCCCAGCGGTGTTCCCGAGTGACACCAAGGATCTGGATAAGTCACAAGATGAGATTTTGAGACATCAGGCTGGCGTTGGTGAGCTCAAGCGCACTTTCATGGAGTCTACATCGGAGCCACGTCCAAACAAATGGGAAAAGCGATGTGTCACTCCGTTGCCGCTGCAGACACACGGGAGCTCAGATGGGATGCAGAACGTGGTGGAAGAGAAGAATCCGGCGGGTTCTGAGTATACAGATGCAGCTATCAAGGAGAACTTGAGAGCTGGAATAAATGGAGATATTGGAGACCATAATGATGTGACTGAAGAGGTAGAATGTAAGACTGACGGTAGTGCTTCTGAGCATGTTCTACCAGAAGAGCCTGAAGAAGGGGCCGAAGACATAAAAGACGTCCAACAGGTACCAGATGAATTGATGACTTCTCAGAAAAAACTCCAAACTGTGATGAAGGAGTGTGATGAAAGCCGTGAGCATCTTCGTGAGAAGGTCAATGAAGTAAAAGGAAGGATACAGGGAATCTCTTCGTTGCAAGAGCAAATGCTGCTCAATAAGTCTAAGGCTCTATATAAGAATGCTGTTGTTACGGTAGAACATTACAATTCAGCTGGAGACTTAGCGGATGAATTATGTGTACTGCAAAAGAAAAACGATCTGCTCCTTCTACAGTCCCAAACATTTGAACAGAGTAGCTTAAAATGGTCAGAGACCATGGCAGAGGAGCTTAAGGTCTGTGAAATAGACTTTATGAGTCCACCGATATTCAAGAAAATAGATGTGCTAAAGAGGGTTCAAGGGGAACTAGAGAAAAGTAAAAAAAACCCTATACCTTCTGTGATAGTTGGTGACACATGGTCAGTGCACCAGGGACAGGAGGTACGTGAGTTTCTGAGGAAGAGTCAGCAGAAGTGTTCTGATGTGCCGGGTCGTACTTCTCTGGCCAGGCACTATATCGAAACTGAGCCCGGCCCTAAGGTCAAGATGAAACCGTGCAGGATACCCGAGGCCCGCAGAGAGCATAGGCCTGGGAGGGTACAGGGTAGTGCGGATGCTTCAGATGAAGAGAAAGCTGATGTTGGCTATGGCTCAGGTGAAGATACAGATGACAGTAGTGAAGATGAAGCTGATGAGGGCCATGACTGGTCCAGAGTTCACTGTCTCTTTTGGATTGTTGACCAGCCCTCCGGTCTGGATGACCAGCCCTCCGGTCTGGAGAAGAGGGGGGGGATATGTGAGACAGTGAGAGTATGTGTGTTGAATGGGGTGTACATTTCACCTAGATACTTTGCTGACTGGTATAAGGGAAATGTATGGCTTTGTAAACCTAGTGGTAGAGAAAGGTCACTACACCTTACATTCAGTACACACTTGCAGCTCAGGCCTGAAACCACTCAGCTGTTAATTAGGAGACCAGAAGTAGGTGTCTGCGAACACAGTCAGAGAGCTCGCTTAGTCTGGACACAGGAGGGGTCCAGGCACAGAAGGTGTCTCCAGGAGTATGAGCTGTCTCAGTCTGAGTGCTCGATGTACCCCGGACACAGGAGTAGTCTCTGTGAGAATCCATGCGGATAGCTGCTGAATAGGAGGGGAGCTCTCTCAAGTCTGGACGTTGAAGGTGCCTTCAGACACAAGGAGGAGACTCTGTGAACCTCCATGCTGGTAAATGCTGAACATATGTGTTGTTTTGGCCCTGGCTGTTAGAGTTGGGACCCAGATAGATAGGGAAATCTATCTAAGTGTAATTAGTGGCTGGACAAGCCCAGGTCTTATGTTTATGATTTGTTTTTATCTGTTTGCTGTGGACTTTAATAAAGCTGGTTGCGGCCAGTTTTCACCAGAACTGCTGTCTGAATTAACTATTTCTGTGCCACTTCGTCTACCCGGACGGCGATCTCAGAGCTATATCCCCTGAAAAGCTTACAGGTGCTATTGTGCTTTTGACACTACCAGCAGATGCACCACCATCACCATCAGTACCAGCTGCCCCCCCCCCACCCTGCCCACGTCCGTGGCCTCTTCCACCGTACTTCCTCATGTTTGGGAAAATGTACCCAAAATACCAGCAGATATATGGTACTGTATCAGAAGCGTACAGCTGTATACGGTGAAGGGGAAAATTTAAATCTCTGTATTTATTTCCGGAGTCACACACAGACGCTCTCAGGCTCAGTATGGATTAGACCAGAATATAAAAAGCAGAAAACGGGTACTATATCAGAAGATACCAGGTGTATATAGTATAGGGGAAAATTTCAATCTCTGTATATATTTCCGGAGTCACACACAAATAGTCAGCATGTATTTGTCCATGATACCAGCCGGTACACAGCTCTATATGGTGTGGGAAAAAATGAACGCTCGGTAACTGTGCAGAAAAAAAAGAATAAAAGTATTAGTGCTGTGTAAAAAGCAGTCTGCACAGCAGTGTACACACAGCAATACAGCAAGCAGACAGCCTAATAACCAGCGCTACTGCACACAAGAAAATCCTCCCCTGTCACTGGCAGGCAGTCTAATAACCAGCACTGCTGCAAACAAGAAAATCCTCCCCTGTCACTGCACACTAACTGTACAACACAATTGCTATCAGCACAAGCACATAAGAACTTCTGTTTCCAGCCCTAACTCTCTCCCTACTGATAAACAGCGTCAGCAACCTCTCCCTACTGTTAAGATCGGCAGAAGTAAAATGGCAGTCGGCGGTCAGGGCTTTTATAGACACTATGACGCCCCCCAAAGCAAGCCAATCACTGCAATGCCCTTCTCTAAGATGGTGGTGGACGCTGCCCATGTTATCTCATTGCCCACAGTGTACGTCCTTGTTCATTGGCTGAAAAAAGGCGCCTGCAAGCATTATGGGAAAACCGACTTTGGAGCTCGGGTCGACTACCGCATGGCCGACTTCACGCTATGGTTGGGTTTCGCTCGGCGAAACTCGACTTTGGCGAAAGTCAGCGACTTATGAATCTGACCGACCTGTTTCGCTCAACTCTATCGACGATCAAAGGTCTATAGAGCCTCACCCATAAAGGACTGAACGAGGAACTCCTCTTTACAGGCTTCTACAAACACTGTAAAGGTCTGAACTCTATTCCACTTTTTATGGTTGTTTTGTTCATATCTTTGTTATGCCGCTAGAGGGCCTTTCAGCCTGATGGGTTGCCAATATTTTGGTGGCGGGGTGGGCACCCAGTTCAGAACTTTGATACCCTAGTTTGCTGATCTGATGTATAAACTTACCGGAACAATAACAATTTTTTTCTCTTAAACAAAAATGACATAACAGTGTAACCTCCACCAGGAGGGGGCTGGTGAGGGAAGAGAGGTTACACACACATAGAGTAATAACACAGAGCAGCCACACAGGTGCCACCAGTAAAGAAAGATTGGTTAGACTAGCCAAAGTCAGCAACTGTCAGGAACAGAAGTACAAGGGAGACAGCAAGTGCAAAGTTAGGGACGAGAAAGAAGTCAGGTCCTACCGGGAACTTGGTATCAGAAACGTAAGACGTGAGACGTAGTCAGGGAACAAGCCAGAGGGTCAAAAAGCAAGTCAGGAAGCCGGGTATCAGAAACGGAAAACCAGAAGCCAAGTCCAGAGATCAAGCCAAGTCATACACAAGTCCAGTAATCAGGGGCAGAAGAAACACTAAACGGATACAGGTCAGAGGCACTAGCTTGGAAGCTTGCAGTATAGCTGATGCTGGCCCACAGGCTGCAGAGGACTGAAATAGCCCAGCCAGCTCCAGAACGAGGTAGAGGGGATTAATCCTCATATGACCAGTCCAAAGAGAAGAGAGCAGAAAATAAACTCTGGACTGGATCATGACAGTATCCCCCTCTCAATGAGGGGGCCACAGGACCCCAGGCTTCCCTGGACAATGAGCGTAAAAGGCCCGGACCAACGATCCGCATGGACTGATCGCTCCAGTATGAATGACCGATCCTCAGGACCGTAACCTTTCCAATGGACCAAGTACTGAAGTGAACGGAGGAGCATATGAGAATCCACCACCCATTCCACCTCATACTCGGAGATGCCATCTAACACAACAGGCGGGTGCGAGGGAGACTCACCAGAGGAAGGCACCGATGGCTTCAGAAGTGCCTTATGGAATACATTGGGGATCCGCAACGACGGAGGCAAGCTCATGCGAAAAGCCACAGGATTAACCACCTGTAAAATTTCGTAAAGGCTAATAAACTTGGGACCCAACTTAGCAGAAGGAATCCTCAATCTAACATTCTTGGTGGATAACCATACCTTGTCCCCCGCCTGGTAGGCTGGCCCCACAGAACGTCATTTATCCGCAAAATATTTATACTTGCCCTGAGCTCCCCAATGTTTCTCTGAACCTCCCTCCAGATCTCCCCCAACTGCAAAAAGGCCAAATCAGCCCTTGGACACACTGAATCCAGCCAGGAAAACTCACCAAAGTGAGGGTGAAACCCATAGTTGCAGAAGAACGGGGAAGTACCAGTGGACTGATTTACACAATTATTGAATGCAAATTCTGCCATGGGTACCGCAGAGCACCAATTGTCCTGTCTGGAAGTAGCAAGACACAGCAATATCTGCTCCAAGAATTGATTAGTCCTTTCAGTCTGACCGTTGGTCTCGGGATGGTAGGCCGATGAAAAGGTCAGACTGATACCCAGCCTTTTACAAAAAGCCCTCCAGAATTTTGACACAAATTGCACCCCTCTATCAGACACCACACTGACAGGTACACCATGCAATCGGACCTCATGCTCAATGAAGAGTTTAGATAGAGTCTCAGCATTAGGGATGCCTGCCAAAGGTACAAAATGCGCCTGATTGCTGAACCTATCAACAACTACCCAGATCACAGTTTTGCCATTAGAGGGAGGAAGATCGATGATAAAAATCCATGGACAGATGAGTCCATAGTTTACCTGGAATTGACAGTGGCACCAATTCCCCGGCCGGCTGGCTACGAGAGGATTTAGCACCAGCACACATTTCACAGGAAGACACAAACCCAGTGATGTCAGAAGCCAACAAAGGCCACCAAAACAACCTAGTAATGGCTTTATGCGTGGCCGAGATTCCTGGATGCCCACTAAGAGCTGAGTCATGGAACTCCCGAAGCACCCTTAACTGATACTGAACAGGCACAAAGAGCTTATTATCAGGTATAGATGAAGGAGCAAGAAATTGGGCCTTGCCTGGCTCACACCTTGAACCTGGTGGTGCAGTGCTTCCTAAATAATTATCCGGAGTTAACAGCCCTGCTCCATAAGGTGGAAAGACTGTGCTCGCACATCCGTCGCTCGCCCATAGACTCCAGTCCTATGCAGAGGCTGCAGCAATCGCTCCACCTCCCCAAGCACCGCCTAATCATAGACGTTGCAACAAGGTGGAACTCCACCATGCACATGGTTGAGAGGCTGTGCGAACATAGCAGGCTGTAATGCATTTGTGGGAGGATACACGGGCAGGCAGTTTGAGGGCAGACATCGAGTTGTCGGGTGTGCAGTGGTCAAAGCTGAAAGACCTCTGTAAAGTCCTTCAGTGTTTTGAGGAATGCACACGGCTGGTAAGGGCAGACGACGCCATTATAAGCATGAGCATCCCACTTATGTGTCTGCTCATGCAAACTTTGACCCACATTAAGGATCAGGCGTCTGCAGCGGAGGAGGAAGAGGAGGAGGAGGAGGGAAGCCTTGATGACAGTCAGCCATTGTCTGCTCAGGGAACTGTCCTGGACGAGGTGGAGGAAGAAGAGGAAGAGGAGGAGGATGAGGGGGATGATTATTTTGGGGAGGAGGATGCTTCACAGGGGGCAAGAGAAAATGTTGGCTTACCAATGTCAGGTACAGGGTTTGTGCGTGACTGGAGGATGTGGATTTGGCAGAAAGTGCTCCTCCACCCACCACTGTTAGTGCATCATTAACACCTGGAACATTGGCCCACATATGTGATTATGTCTTGCAGATCCTAAAAAGGGACCCCCACATTGCCAAAATTATGAAGGATGACGACTACTGGTTGGCCGGCATCCTCGATCCACGCTATAAAGGCAAATTACAGAACATCATGCCACAGGAGAACCTAGAGCTAATATTGGCAAACAAACAAGCAACTCTGGTAAACCATTTGATAGAGGCATTCCCAGCACACAGCAGCGGTGCAGGTTCTACCACGAGCCGTACTGGGCCTAATGGAAGAGGTGTTCGTGGTGCACACAGCCAAACTGGCGTTGGAGACAGTGGTTTCATGACCATGTTGTGGACTGATTTCTCAAGTACCGCTCACACAACTGTTACTACTGAATCGATTGCAACAGACAGGAGACAGCAGTTGTCATCAACTATGGTTCAAAATTACCTCTCCTCGCCTATCAATGTTCTCCCTCACAGTTCATTCCCCTTTGACTACTGGGCCTGTAAACTGGACACCTGGCCTGAATTGGCACAATATGCCTTACAGGAGCTCGCATGCCCTGCTGGTAGTGTGCTATCAGAAAGAGTCTTCAGTGCTGCTGGACCAATCCTGACAGAAAGAAGGAAACAGCTATCGACCCAAAATGTTGGTGATCTCACCTTCATTAAAATGAACCATACATGGGTTTCAAAGGATTTTGTCCCACCTTCCCCTGATGACACATAGGTTGCCAGTAAAATGGCTCGCTTTGTCCTCCTTTCCTCCGACTTCTCCAATTCCTCCATTTGCATCTGCTGAACGTCCAGCCTACACCTCAACATATGCCAGTTTTCCCACCTCCCTAACTGGGCTGTACCCCCCCTCAGGGCCGGCGTCAGCACCTGGCGCACCCTGGCAAGTGCCGGTGCCCTGAGCAGGTGGGGGGACCCACTCGTGGGCGACAGCACTGGCACAGGGTCCCTCATAGTACGCCGGTGTCTCTGATGGTGGGGGGGCTCACTCGCCGTCAGAGACACCGGCGTACTATGAGGCGCCCTGTGCCAATGCCGTCGCCCATGAGTGGGCCCCCCCTGCTTGCTCAGGGACTCAGCACTTGCAATATTTACCTCTCCTTGTTCCACCGCTGTGACATCTTCCGAGTTTCCTGACAGTGACGTTCAGGTCAGAGAGCGCGATGACGTCACGTCTGTACGCCCTCTGCCTGAACAGTCCAATTGCAGAGAGCTGGAAGATGGTGACACTGAGGAGTCTAGAGTAGAGCAGTGCCCAGCGAGGAGAGGTATTTCATTTTTTTTTAATGTTTGGAGCAATATATGGGGAGCATTATACACTGGAGAATTATATATGGGGCCCATCATACACTTGAGCATCATAGATAGGGCCCATTATACACTGGAGCATCATATGGGGCCCATTATATATGGAGCATTATATATGCCCATCATACACTAGAGCATTATAAATGTGTCCCATCATACACTGGAGCATCATATACGTGGCCCATTATACACTGGAGCATTATAAATGGGGCCCACTATATATGGAGCATTATATAGGCCCATCAAACACTGGAGCATCATGCATGGGGCCCATAATACACTGGAGCATTATAAATGTGGCCCATCATACACTGGAGCATCATATACGGGGCCCATTATACACTGGAGCATTATAAATGGGGCCCATTGTATATGGAGCATTATATAGGCGCATCATACACTGGAGCATCATGCCTGGGGCCCATAATACACTGGAGCATCATATACGGGGCCCATTATACACTGGAGTATTATAAATGGGGCCCATTATATAGGCCCATCATACACTGGAGCATCATCCATGGGGCCCATCATACACTGGAGCATTATAAATGGGGCCCATTATATATGTAGCATTATACACTGTTTGCATAATTATTAGGCAAGTTATATTTGAGAGGATTCTTTTTATTATTGAACAACAACTATGTTCTCAATCAACCCAAAAGACTATCAAAGCTTAATATTTTGGGAAGTTGGAGTGGGGTTTTTTTAGATTTGGCTATCTTAGGAGGATATCTGTTTGTGCAGGTAACTATTACTGTGCAGAATTATTAGGCAAAAACCAAATATATACCCACCTCACTTGTTTATTTTCACCAGGTAAACCTATATAACAACACAAAATTTAGAAATAAACATTTCTCACATTCAAAAATAAACAAAAAAAACAGTGACCAACATAGCCACCTTTCTTTACGATGACACTCTAAAGCCTTCCATCCATACATTCTGTCAGTTACTTGATCTGTTTACGATCAATATTGTGTGCAGCAGCCACCACAACCTCCCAGACACTGTTCCTAGAGGTGTAATGTTTTCCCTCCCTGTAGATCTCACATTTTATGAGGGACCACACATTCTCTATGGGGTTCAGATCAGGTGAACAAGGGGGCCATGTTATTATTTTTTCTTCTTTTAGGCCTTTACTGGCCAGCCACGCTGTGGAGTATTTGGATGCATGTGATGGAGCATTGTCCTGCATGAAAATCATGTTTTTCTTGAACTATACCGACTTCTTCCTGTACCACTGCTTCAAGAAGGTGTCTTCCAGTAACTGGCAGTAGGTCTAGGAGTTGAGCTTCATTCCATCCTGAACCCGAAAAGGTCCCACAAGTTCATCTTTGATGATATCAGCCCATAACAGTTCCACCTTGCTGGCATCTGAGTTGGAGTGGAGCTCTCTGCCCTTTACTGATCCAGCCTCGGCCCATCCATCTGGCCCATCAAGAGTCACTCCCATTTCATCAGTCCATAAAACCTTAGAAAAATCAGTCTTAACATATTTCTTGACCCAGTCTTGACGTTTTATCTTATGTTTCTTGTTCAAAGTTGGTCGTTTTTCAGCCTTCCTTACATTGGCCATGTCCCTGAGTGTGCTTTTTGATACTCCAGTAACGTTGCAGCTCTGAAATATGGCAAAACTGGTGGCAAATGGCATCTTGGCAGCTTCGCGCTTGATTTTCCTCAATTTATGGGCAGTTATTTTGAGCCTTTTTTTATCAACACGCTTCTTGCGACCCTGTTGGCTATTTGCCATGAAAAGCTTGATTGTTCAGTAATCACGCTTCAAAAGTTTGGCAATTTCAAGACGGCTGCATCCCTCTGCAAGACATCTCACAATTTTTGACTTTTCAGAGTCCGTCAAATCTCTCTTCTGACCTATTTTGCCAAAGGAAAGGAAGTTACCTAATAATTAAGCACACCTTATATAGGGTGTTGATGTCATTAGACCACACCCCTCCACAGTGTATAGGCCCATCATACACTGGAGCATCATCCATGGGGCCCATCATATACTGCAGCATGATATGGGGCCCATTATATATGGAGCGTCATCCATGGGGCCCATCATATACTGTGGGGTTCATTATTTATGGGGCATCGTATAGGGTATGGAGCATCATATGGAGCACATATGGGGCCTATTCTGTATGGAGCATTATATGGAGCCCATTCTGTATGGAGCAATATATGAGGCCCATCATATACTGTATGGAGCTTTATATGCGACTCATTATACTGTATGGAGCAATATGTGGGGCTCATTCTACTCTATGGGGACCGTCCTATGCTCTATGGCACATTATATGGGGACCATCATATACTGTAGCATTATGTGGAGTTCATCATATACTGTATGGAACATTATATGGGGCCAATTATTCTGTATGGAGCAATATATGGGGTTCATTATTCTGTATGGCCATAATACTGTATGGAGGAATATACTGTCCAGTTTTTGAGCTATCATAGAATTTAAAATATATATATCAGTCATGTAATGTAAGAAGTGAAGTATTTGTCATTGTACTATACCAATATTTCTGTGCCGTATCGGAGCATCATGAATTGTGGTATGTGTTAAAGGGGCCCACTTACTCTCTTTCACCCGGGGCACACGAAAAACCTGGCGCCAGCCCTACCCCCCCACAACTTTAGCCAAATAACCCCAGTTTTCAATGTGTAACTATTATTATAAAGTAAATTAAGGTTGACAAGCTTAAGTAATAAGAATTGATGTCGTTGGCATTGAAATTGGCACTGTAGGTGTGTTTACTGTCCTTCACTCCCTGCCGACTTTGATTCCCCATTGACTTGCATTGGGTTTCGTGTTTCAGTTGGACCTCCGACTTTTCCCGATAGTTGGCTGATTTTGTTCGACTTGACATTTGAGAAAGTCGGGTTTCACGAAACCCGACTCGACCCTAAAAAAGGCAAATTCGCTCATCTCTACTCTTCATGTGTTATGTTCTGCTACAAGCACTAAGGAAAGAAAGGGATATCTGTCCCTACTATAGAACTAAGCTCGATCCCTACGATGTAACGGGGAACCTGATCCTGCGATCAGACCCGCTAAAGTCCTCAGCTAGTCTGTACGAAGACCTATAGATGCAAGGGAGGGATCCCTACAAGAACTAGGGACTGGGAGAAAAGATGGACACCTCCTAACAGAAGTTGTAGTAGTAAAAAGAAAAACAAACAACATAGAACATAGAGGTCAAAAGACCAAGCAAAACTAATATAGAAAGGTAACAAAGCACCCGGCTAGCTTAAGAGTAGAAATTACAATGAAGTCCAGCAAAGCCAGAAGGGCGGAGCAGGATTAAATAGGCAACAAAGGTCATGTGACCAGCAAGATAGAAAAAACCTAACAAGAGAGTTCTAACAGTACTCCCCCTTCTAAGAGGATCCTCCGGATCCCCTAGGCCCAGGCTTACCCGGAAACCTCTTGTGAAACGCTCTGACAAGTCTGGACGCAGAAACATCATCCGCCCTCACCCATGAGTTATCCTCGGGTCCAAAACCCTTCCAAGCGATGAGATACTGCAAACTCCCTCTATACCGTCTAGAATTTAGGATTCGGGAAATTGCATATTCCCCGTCCTCCACCACCGGGGGAACAGTGGCAGAGGCGTCTCCATCCGACACATCAACTCTTTTCAACAGAGAAACATAAAACACCGGATTAATCTTCCAGGAGGTAGGAACCTCCAACCTAACAGCCGATTGGTTAACAACCTGAAGCACCTTAAAGGGCCCTACAAACTTGGGACCCAATTTTTTAGAAGGAATCCTCAACCTCAGATTCTTAGAGAATAACCAAACCATGTCACCAATAGCAAACAAAACCTCTTGCCGTTTCCTATCAAAGTACCTTTTAGATTTTCTGTTAGCCTCCTGAAGATTACCACGCACATCCGTCCAAACTCTCTCCAAATCACCAGAAAAATTCTCCTCTTCAGGCACGGCCGATACCAATTTGGAGAATGACCCAAACGACGGATGTCTCCCAGTACAACAAAAAAAGGCGAACAACCAGCAGAAGAGGATGTATGGTTGTTAAGAGCAAATTCAGCAAATGGAGGAAACTCAGACCACCCCTCTTGATTGTCTGCCACAAAACAACGCAAGAACTGCTCAACATCCTGGTTTTTCCTTTCTGTCTGGCCATTAGACTCAGGATGATATCCGGATGAAAACGACAAATGAACTCCCAACCTGTCACAAAAGGCGCGCCAAAAACGAGCCACGAACTGAGGTCCCCTATCAGAAACAATGTAGTCTGACAATTTCCTTGACAAAGGCCTTAGCGAGAGTCTTAGCGCAGGGCAGTTTGATGAAAGGAACCAAGTGACATATCTTGCTAAAACGGTCCACGACCACCCAGATGACAGGGGGGAAGGTCAGTAATAAAGTCCATAGCCAATGTGTCCAAGGTGCACTAGGAACCTCCAGAGGGCAAAGCAACCCCGCAGCAGGAGTATGTGAAGACTTAGATCTAGCACACACAGTGCATTGACGCACCCACTTAATGACTTCCTTCTGCCATCCCGGCCACCAAAAACTGCGACCCACAAGTCTCTTGGTCTCAGAGATTCCAGGATGACCTGCCAACCGAGACTCATGACACTGAACAAACAAATCTCTCCTAAAGGTCCCAGGCACAAACAACCTCCCATGGGGAGTGTTAGATGGGGCATTCTCCTGTGCTTTAAGAATCTCATCTTCCAACACAGAGTCCAAAGCAGCAATCACAACCCCTTCTTGTAAAATGTTCTCCTCCTCCTCAGCACCAACCATGGGAGAAAAGCTGCGAGACAAAGCATCGGCTTTCACATTCTTAGTACCTGGGATGTAAGTAACGGAAAAATTAAACCGCGAGAAAACCTAGCCTGACGGGCATTCAAGCGTTTGGCAGCATCAAGATAGATCAGATTTTTATGATCAGTGAAAACCTGAACGGGAAATTCAGCACCTTCCAAGAGATGCCGCCAGTGTTCAAATGCGAGTTTAATGGCCAACAATTCCCGATTACCAATATCATAATTCAGTTCAGTCTCAGAAAATTTTTAATGAATTTTCTATAATAATTGACGAAACCCAAAAACCTCTGTAACGATTTCAAACCAATAGGCCTAGGCCATTCCTGCACAGCTTGAACTTTCACCGGGTCCATCTCAAAACCTTCGGTGGAGATAATGTAGCCCAAAAAACTAATTCTCTGTACAGCGAACTCACATTTCTCCAGCTTTCCAAAAAGCGAATTGTCACTCAATAACTGTAATACCTCACGAAGGCTCCGCCAATGAGACTACAGATCCGGCGAATAAATCAAAATGTCATCCAAATACACAACCACATTTTTGCCAATCAAAGGTCTAAGGATGTCATTAATAAGATTCTGAAAAAATGCAGGAGCATTAGTAAGGCCAAAAGGCATACCCAGATTCTCAAAATGACCCACAGGAATGTTAAAAGCAGTCTTCCATTCGTCACCCTCCTTCATGCGCAACAAATTGTCTGCCCCCCGAATATCAATTTTAGAGAACCACTTGGCCCCCGCTAACTGGTTAAACATATCGGGAATCAATGGCAGTGGGTAAGGATTGCGTACAGTAATTTTATTAATCTCACGAAAGTCCAGACAAGGACGTAAACCGCCGTCCTTTTTTTTAACAAAAAAAAAATCCAACAGCCACAGGAGACTTGGAAGGCCAAATGTGACCGGCGGCCAAGCTTGTCTGTATGTATTCCTCCAAAGCCTTTCTCTCAGGAATAGTAAGATTAAATAAACGACTTTTAGGAAGAGTCGCTCCAGGGACAAATTCAATAGTACAATCATAGTCTCTATGGGGAGGTAAAATCTGCGATTCCTTCTCAGAAAAAACTTTCCAAAAATCCTGAATAGGTACAGGTAGTTCCCCTTTATCCACAGCAGCAATACGCCCGTTACAACATTTGTCATAACACTTAGAGCTCCAGGACTTAATTTCATTGGTAGACCAATTCAGAACAGGATTGTGCAATTTTAACCATGGTAACCCCAAAATCACCGGAGAAGGTAAATTATTCAATACTACCAAATCCAAATTCTCTTGGTGAACACCATTAATAGTGAGGGGAAATTCACAGACCTTGTGAGTAACATTCTTCAAGGGAGAGCCATCAACAGAAACCACGGCAATAGGGGATGACAAAGGTTTGGGTTTTAATTTAAGTTTTTCCAAGAATCCCCCATCAATCACATTCAGAGTAGAACCACAATCGACAAATACCCGAAAATCCATTAATTCTTCCTGAGCAGCAGTAGTAGTGGCAGAAAGAAAGACGCCCTTGGTGTTTAAACAGGCTATACGTGCAGAACTGACCTTTTTTTTTCTTTGTTCATACGAAGCACACAGTTCTTAATGAAATGGTCAGATTTGCCGCAATAAAAGCACAAACCTTCAGAAAACCTGCGGTCTTTTTCCTGAGAGCGAGGTGCCATCGCTCCAATCTCCATCGGCTCCCCAATGTCAGTACAGACCCTCTCAAGACTTGGAGCTGATATGGCAGAGGATTTACTCTCATTAACCCTTGCACGCAGTCTCCTATCCACTCGTATAGCTAATTGCATAGCCTCCTGCAAGTTACCAGGTATGGGATAAGCAATCAGCAAATCTTTAACCATTTCACCTAGCCCTGCAAGAAACAAACTTTTCAAAGCTGAATCGTTCCACCCACCTGAGTGGACCCCCGTCGGAAGTGAGTACAATATTTTTCCACATTACCTGACCCCTGCCTCAAACATCTCAATTCTGTCTCAGCTGATGAGACACGATCAGGATCATCATACAATAACCCCAAAGCAAAAAAAAACTATCCACTGATCTAAAGCATGGATCATTAGGTTGCAGAGAAAAGGCCCATTCCTGAGGTTCATTGCGCAAAAGTGACATTATGAACCCTATGCGCTGTGATTCATCACCAGAGGATCTGGGTCTCAAACGAAAATACAACAAGCAAGCATTTTTAAAAGAAAAAAATCTTGTTGTTCACCAAAAAATAAATCAGGCAAACGTACCTTTGGCTCCACGAAATGTGCTCCAGAACAGCTACTCACGTGTTGCTGGAGCTCGGACACCTCCAGAGAGAGTCCCTGCAGGCATTGAGCCAACTCCTGAACCGACACCATAATGAAAACTGGAAATCTTTCCTTCGAGATATTTATTTCTGGGCTGGACTTACTGTTATGTTCTGCTACAAGCACTAAGGAAAGAAAGGTATATCTGTCCCTACTATAGAACTAAGCTCGATCCCTACGATGTAACGGGGAACCTGATCCTGCGATCAGACCCGCTAAAGTCCTCAGCTAGTCTGTACGAAGACCTATAGATGCGAGGGAGGGATCCCTACAAGAACTAGGGACTGGGAGAAAAGATGGACACCTCCTAACAGAAGTTGTAGCAGTAAAAAGAAAAACAAACAACATAGAACATAGAGGTCAAAAGACCAAGCAAAACTAATATAGGAAGGTAACAAAGCACCCGGCTAGCTTAAGAGTAGAAATTACAATGAAGTCCAGCAAAGCCAGAAGGGCGGAGTAGGATTAAATAGGCAACAAAGGTCATGTTACCAGCAAGCTAGAAAAAACCTAACAGGAGAGTTCTAACATCATGTATGCAATGAAGTATGCCACATACAATTCTTGTCTGGTACTGATATCTATATACTCTCATACAGTGCCTGCATGACTTGCACTGATATGTATATATGCACATACACTACCTGCCTACCTAGCACTGCAATCTATATACCCCGTAATTAGTCCTTAGAAGGACTGTTGATTTTACTGGATTTGTGTATTTTTTGATGGTATACCCACACTACCTTATAAACCCCCAAATCTGACCCAATCTCAGCAGCAGCTCTCCCTACACTAGCTAATTCTGGAGCAGACTGTGACGAGCATGGCGGCGCCAGATCTCTTATACACCTAATGACGCTGTGCGGCCAGCCAATCACTTTAATACCACAACCAAGATGGCTGTGGCATTACAGTGCATGGCAGACAATCCCTGCATGTTGTTTGGCACTCTAAAGACCGCCAAAAATGCAGGGCGGGGACCAGAGCACCAGGCGAATAATCCTGGAAATGCTCAACGCTCGCCGAGTACCGCAAATACAGCGATGCTCAGGTGAGTAACGAGCATTATCGAGCATGTTCACTCACCACTAATACTGACTAGGGTTGAGCATTCCGATACTGAAAATATCGGGTATCGGCCGATATTGGCTGTATCGGAATTCCGATTCCGAGTTCCGATATTTTCGTCATATCGGATACCGGAATCGGAATGTCACTGTCACTGTCAGTGTCCGTCTGTCGGGTCTGTCAGGAGTCAGCGGCACTTACCCGGCAGAAGATCTCCGGCGGTCACATCCTGGGCTGCTTAATGGCCGCCATCCTCTTCTCCCCGGCGGTCACATGCAGTATCTCGCGATAACTGCAGTGACTGCTGGGTAATCGCGGCCGTAAAGCAGTCCGATGACGTCACCGCCGGGGAAGCAGGTAATCAGCTGTGCTGCGTCGCGATGACAGGCTCTGCCTGTCATTGCGATGTAGCAGAGCTGGATCGTCGTGGGACAATCGTTACTATGGACTGCGTCGGACAGGTGGTATACTGTTGGTTTGTTTTTTTTATTTTTTTACAGGAGATCGATGGCGTCGCAGGAATGAGTGTATAATAAAAGAAATGAAAACTGTGTTGTCTCTTTTATTTCATTAAAAGACTTTTTTCTTGCTGTGTCTTTTTTTTAAACATTTAATAACTTTGGGATTAATAATGGATCGGTGTCTTATTGACACCTCTCCATTATTAACCGGGCTTATTGTCACCGTGCAATCAACGGTGACAATAACCCCTTATTACCCCGCTTGCCACCGCTACAGGGCAAGTGGGAAGAGCCGGGTAAAGTGCCACAATTGGCACATCTTTTGATGCGCCAAATGTGGGGCTGCTGTAGCCTGGTATTATCAGGCTGTTGAGGGCCAAAATCCATGGGCCTTGACAGTCTTTTAATACCAGGCCGCAGCAGTCTGCATTTTACTTGGATGGTTAACAAAAATAGGGGGGATCCCCACGCCGTTTTTTTTTCGAGGGGATCCCTATTTTTGTTAACCAGCCAAGCTAAGCAGACTGCTGTGGCCTGGTATTATCAGGCTTGCAAGGTCCATGGATATTGGATCCTTACCAGCCTGAAAAACCAGGCCTCAGCGGTCTGCTTCATCTGGCTGGTTAACAAAAATAGGGGGGACCCCACGCTAATTTTTTTCGAGGGGATCCCCTATTTTTGTTAATCAGCCAAGATATGCAGACTGCTGTGGCCTGGTATTATCAGGCTGGCAAGGTCCATGGATCTTGGCTCCTTAACAGCCTGAAAATCCAGGCCTCAGCGGTCTGCTTCATCTGGCTGGTTAACAAAAATAGGGGGGACCCCACGCCATTTTTTTTTCGAAGGGAACCCCTATTTTTGTTAATCAGTTTCCTCTGACGTCACTGATGGTGTCCCTGGCTGACCTGAAGTGAAAGTGGAAAGCAATCAATTAAGCTTTCCACTTCCTCTCCTGTCAGCCAGGAGAGGAACTCATTAATTTGGGGGTTTACTGTGAGGCTGCAGCATTAGCTGCGGTCCCTGCAGTAAACATTAACCCTTTCTGAAGGATTACACCGTGGGACCTGACTGTGCATCGGATTGGTAAGAATAATTTTGCTTTATTATTTTATTTTTATTACAGGAAATGGTTTTAGCAGGTAAATAAAATATGGTCAAAAACTGTGTGATTATTTCATTAAACTTCTTTTTTATTAAAGTGTGTGTGTTTGATTTTTCTTTCATACAATAGGATTAATAATTGATAGTTGTCTAATTGACAGCTCTCAATTATTAACCTGGCTTAAAGTGACCTTTCAATTGCAAGGTCATTTTAACCCCTTATTAACCCATTCGCCACCGCTACAGGGCAATGGGAATAGACGGGCAAAGTGCCAGAAAGGGCAAATCTAATTAGAGATTTGCCCTTTCTGGGGTGTCTGGGGGCAGATGTTAGTAGCCGGGGGGGGGCCAAAAATAATGGTCCCTCTCTGGGCTATTATTATCTGCCCCCACTCACTGGCTTTGTCTGTCTGGTTGCGAAAATAGGGCGGGAGCCCACGCATTTTTTTTCAGCAATTTTACACCTCATATATATATATACATGTCATTGAGTTTGTGACACATATATATATATATATATATATATATATATATATTTATAGTTCATACACTTCTACATAGTATAATAGCCGCTAATTCAATTGCCGGCTTTTGTGAAAATGCAGAACCCGACATGAAATGACACTTGGTGTACATAGGGTTAACCATGTCCTTTGCTATCTGATTTTCACAAACAATTAAATCAGTCTATGTGTGCAAAATTTCACACCTGTAGGGGTTAATTAAAGGTGTAAATTCGTAGCAAAAAAGTCCGTTTTTTTTACAACGAATTTACACCTTTAATTAACCCCTACAGGTGTGAAATTTTGCACACATAGACTGATTTAATTGTTTGTGAAAATCAGATAGCAAAGGACATGAAAAGACATGGTTAACCCTATGTACACCAAGTGTCATTTCATGTCGGGTGACCCGACATGAAATGACACTTGGTGTACATAGGGTTAACCATGTCTTTTCATGTCCTTTGCTATCTGATTTTCACAAACAATTAAATCAGTCTATGTGTGCAAAATTTCACACCTGTAGGGGTTAATTAAAGGTGTAAATTCGTAGCAAAAAAGTCCGTTTTTTTTACAACAAATTTACACCTTTAATTAACCCCTACAGGTGTGAAATTTTGCACACATAGACTGATTTAATTGTTTGTGAAAATCAGATAGCAAAGGACATGGAAAGACATGGTTAACCCTATGTACACCAAGTGTCATTTCATGTCGGGTGCTTCTGTCTTTTCACTGAAGCCGGCTTTACCCGGCAATTGAATCAGAGGATATTTTACTATGTAAAAGTGTATAAACCATACATATATGTATATATATATGTCACAATGACATGTATATATATATATATATATATGTATTCTATGTGTGTATATTTAGTGTTTACAAGGAGAGAATGGGTTTTTTTTAGTTCCGATATTTTGTTCCCATAGACTTACATTGGATTTCCGGTATCGGAATCGGGTATCGCGATATTTTAATGGTATCGGCGATACCATTCCGATTCCGATACTTAGGGATATCGGAAAGTATCGCTCAACACTAATACTGACCTATGCTGCTGCGACGTCAAAAAGAACTTCGTACCAGTTCTGGGCCTGGTGTTGTAAGCGTAACATCTAGATTGGGGATGGCAGGGTCTTCCACCGATGGCACTAGCAGCTGTAAGTCAAAGTAATCAGTTGTAGAGATGGCTTCGGTATCCAGAATCACTTCAGCAGGGCCTGTTACCGCGTGTTCTGAGGTGAGAGAAGCAGCCATGATGATGCGTCTTGCGTCTTTCTCCTCCAACTCAGAAATGGCACTTCTCTTCAGAGAACAGCGCTGTTTTTTGATTGGCTCCTCCCTTCAGAGGACGTTCGCAATGTTTCACTTGTTTAACCTGCGGATAGACAGGACTTGCTTTCCAGGGGGCTGTACTTTCCGTAAGACGTTTCCCTTGCAGTGGGCTGAACTAGTTTTGGCGCTCTTTTGTAGTGGGCTGAGACATTTTTGGTGCTCTTTTTCAGCATGCTCCATGATGGGATGTCCTTCTTCTTGCTAAAACAACAGTCTGCCATGTTTAACTTTCTAAATCACATTTTCTCATTAAGTTTCTTCAGCAATAGTAACACATTTTCACATTAGCTTTTGTTTTAGTAAATGCAGTTTAGGACACTTCTTTTCCCTATTCTAGGCAAAAGGATGCAGAGGCGGGATCCTGTTTGTGACGCCACAATCATGTAGTGCACATGCGTGCAGGGCAGTAGAGACCCTCCAGTACGCTGGCCATTTGTCAGATCCTCTGGGACCCTAGTTACGCAGTATGGGCAGGAAGGCAGGGTGCACCACTATGTCCTTGCCAGGGGTGAGCACAAGCAGCTTGGGGCCCCTGTGCAAGAAATGCGTTTGGGCTCCCCTCCTTTTATGGCAACCAAGCTATAAATATATATCTATTACATAGTCTCCTCTCATTATATATAATGCCGGCCTTTATTACACAGTGCACTCTCTTTTTTTGTACAGTATCGTAACCCTTACATATCAGATTCTCTTGTTATTTTTGTTATTTATAGCACCCTGTTGTTTGTTAGATACCGTCCTCTCCTGTTAGATATATAATGCAATGACTGCTGATAGAGCATGGAGATGGCTGATCGACTGGTCTTCTGGTTACCGGTTGATCCAACAGCATTCATTTTGTATCTAACAAGAGAAGACTATGCAATAAAGAGAGGGCGCTGTGATTAACAGTAATGAGACTATGCTATGTAAGAGAAGTTGCCCATCCAATAAATAACTAAGAGGATTATACATAATAAGAGATGCACAGCCTTTCCAGTTATAATGTCCCCAATATTGGGCCCCTTCCTGGGATAATGTCTCCTATCCTGGTCCCCTTCCTGGTATTATGTGCTCCATCCTGGTCTGCTTCTGGTACAATGTCCCTTATCCAGGTATATTTGTCCCCCATCTAGTTATACAAGTCCCCATACTCTAATATATGTGCCCTATTCTGGTATACATGTCCCCCATCTTGGTATACATGTCCCCCATCCTGGTATACATGTTCCCGAGACTGGTATACGTGTGTACCATCCTGGTATATATATGCCCCATCCTGCTATATAGTGTATGTGCCCCATCCTGGTATACAAGTACCCCATCCTGCTATAATATGCCCTGTTTTTTAATACATTATAAACAAATTATACTACTCACCTTCCCACGTGTTCCCACGCCGCAAGGGGTACTCTTCTACAGCCGACGCGGGAGCCGACAGTTGACTTTCATGTCCCTGCCAAGGTGCATGATGTCACTGCCATGAACCCCCAGTCAGTGGCACATCGACATCAGCTGCCAGCCTCTGATTGGCCGGTGGCGTGTATTGCAGCACAGGGAGCCGGCGGGTGTCCTGCACCGCAATACATTTCAGCTGAATGTGTGTCCTCAGACACCTATCCAGCTGAAATAGTTGCTGGGGACGGAGGCCCCTTCCCTCCAGTATGGGCCCCGCTGCAGCTGCTTCAGCTATTTGGTCAGCCCCTGGTCCTTGCAGCCCTCTGTGAGCTCATTGGATTTGGTGCCGCCCAGATTTTTTCAACTGTGGTGTAGTGACCCCTGATGCAGCTAGGGGGCACTGTGTAGGCTCCTCGAGATATGCATGGAGGCATGTGATGGATGGACGTTATGTATCACAGAGGTGGGTGGCCCTGTGATGGAAGCCTGAGCATGTTTTGTTCAGCAGATCTACTGCTGAGAGTTTTGCTATACATTGGGAGGCTTCCAGGTGACTTGGAGAGCTGGGCGGGTCCAGTCACCTACAAACCCACCCAAGGGGCTTGTGTCTAAATACCTGGGATAAAACCTGTATGTAATGGTGTGGCTGAAGGACCTGTGGTGAGGTCATGACCATGTGACATAACCATGTGATTCCTGACCTCACCTGTGGGTGGAGTTACACCTATGTAATGGACTGTGTTTTGCACCTGTGGGGGAGTGTGTGGGAGTCTGCCAGTGTGGACAGACTTCCATGTGGGACATTACAGAGAGGACTCTGTGACTGAGGAGTGAGGCTCCAGGCAGGAGCTGAAACATTGAAGATTTGTATTGCCTGTTACTATGTGGTTTATGAAGCAATAAACCTAAGGACTTTTTGCATAAGAAAGTGTCTCCTGATTTACCTCTGAAGCAGCCGAGTGAGTGAAACCTTACACAACTAATAAAGGAAGGACTATTTTCTGGCAGGTCACAGAGAAAAACATTTTCTTAAGATTATAGAGGTTCTATGTGGTGGGTTTGTTAAACTGAGCAGAAGTTAAAAAGGAGATGCCATGTTTTGTTCTGTTAATGTGGCATGGAAGGTTAGAAGGTGCCTTTGATCTTTAATGTCAGGTTGACGGATAGCCTAGAAGAAGCGTTAACTCTTTGTGGAGAAGTGCAGCCAGCATCAGGTCTCATTTGACTGACACTTAGACGATATAATCAGCCTGGGCAAAAAGGAAGGTGTTCAATTGCAAGCTCACATGGCTTGATGATAACCTCATTTTTTTGACTGGAGAGTACAATTTAAGGTTTACAATTGTTTAAATGGCAATATTTGCTATTAATGGCTATTGATGGGGTCTCCTTTCATATGTGTCCAAATTAGGTCAAAAGAAATTAAAATGCATCTTCAGCAATATTATGTTGCTTTTTGGGCTCATTCAGGAAAAACCATTTCATGAAACTCCCAAAGTTGATTAATCCCTTTACCACCTTGGGATTTTTCTGTTTCTGCGTTTTCGTTTTTTGCTCCCCCTTTTCCCAGAGTATTGGACACCAGATTTAGACACTGGAGGGACTTGCTGCTATGCACTCCTCATATGCACCCAGTTCTCTCTCTCTGCTACCATTGACTGGCTGTAATTTTGGAACCTTGTTCATCTGCACATGCCGCCCCGCGCCTGGAAACCCCCTGTGTACCTTGGTTACCAGCGGATCGCTGATCTCCCGCCTGTCACACGCAGCGATGCGTGCTGGCCAGCAAGGAGACCAACGATCAAAAAAATGTCCAGGACATTCAGCGACGATCAGCGATACCCAGCAGGGGGGCTGATCGTCGCTGAATGTCACACACAGCGATATCGCTGGGGAGATCGTTGCTGCGTCACAAAACTAGTGACTCAGCAGAGATCTCGCTAGCGAGATCTCTGTGTGTGACGGGGGCTTTACAGTAAGTAGACAAGGGAACAAAGTGTTGCACTGAATCCCATAGGAATACATTGAAGATTCTGTAGTGGGCCAAAGGGAATTTACAGTATAATGAAAAGATAAGTCCCTGAGGTCCATCACTTACTGCAATGTTTCCAGAGAATTACCTTACAGAATTTAATGGAGGAAGTCACTATTTTTTCTCTTAGGCTACTTTCACACTTGCGTTTTTTGGCGCAGCGCATCTTGCGCTATCGGACGCATGCGCAATGTTCCCCTATCTTTAACATGGTGGGCGCAGGGTCTAGCGCTTGCACGCGTTCATGTGCGTTTGTCGTGCACTGCGCATTTTCCCGGTGTGCGCCCATACGCGCTAGACGCTACATGTTGCATTTTTTTTTCCGGCCAACCGATTTAAAAAAACGCGTGCGCACGTGTGCGTATGCTATGCGCAAAAAATAACATTGCAGTCTATGGGGGTGCTGGCGTGCGCATGGCTTTGCGCTCGTCAGCGCTTTTGCACGCACACGATTTTTCTGTAAATAATGGAGCCAGAGATCATGGAGCCAGAGATGATGGAGCCAGAGATGATGGAGCCAGAGATGATGGAGCCAAAGATGATGGAGCCAGAGATGATGGAGCCAGAGATGATGGAGCCAGAGATGATGGAGCCAGATGATGGAGCCAGAGATGATGGAGCCAGAGATGATGGAGCCAGATGATGGAGCCAGAGATGATGGAGACAGAGATGATGGAGACAGAGATGATGGAGACAGATGATGGAGACAGAGATGATGGAGCCAGAGATGATGGAGCCAGATGATGGAGCCAGAGATGATGGAGCCAGAGATGATGGAGCCAGAGATGATGGAGCCAGAGATGATGGAGACAGAGATGATAGAGACATATGACAGAAATGTGACACATAGACAACGCATGCGCCAAAAAAAACGCAAACGCATGCAAAAACGCATGAAATTGCAGACAAACGCTGTGGTTTTTTGTCGAAATGCGCATGCTGATGCGACTAAATATCGCAGCGTTTACAAGCGTTTGCATGCGTTTTTTTAATGCGCTTCATGTGCGCTCGAAACGCAGCGCAAAAAAACGCAAGTGTGAAAGTAGCCTTAGATTTTTTTATAAATCCAGCAAAAAAAAAAATCCATCTATTTACTGGTTAAAGAGGCACATGAGATGCAAAGAGACTAGTGGCTAAGAGCAGAAGTGATATGATTGATATAAACCCCTTAATGCAGAATAATGTGTAGGTCTGTCAGCCGTGTCTGGAGGGGGTTCAGTATTTGAGCCCTGCCACACATGGTAGATGTTGACACTTTGGCTATGTGCACACTTTGCGGATTTGTTGCGGATCCGCAGCGGACTTTCCGCGCGGAATCGCTGCAGATCTGCGAGTGTTTGACCATACAATGTAAAGCAATGGAAAAAAAATTGCTGTGCATATGCTGCGGAAAATTCCGCACGGAATCCGCAGTGGTTTATTTTCTGCAGCATTGTCAATTCTTTGTGCGTATTCCACAGCATTTCTACACTCATTTCATTATAGAAAACTGCAGGGGTAAAAATGCAGAAAAATCCGCATTAGATCCGCACAAAATCCGCATTAAAAAACGCGCTGATTTTTATCTGCGGAATCTGCCAAGAGATGCAGAATCCGCTCAGGAAATTCCTGAGCCCAATCCGCAATGTGTGCACATACCCTAACACAGCCAGCATCTGTGTCTTATAGCCATGGCCAATGTTGAGCTCCGTTTGCTGTTTTTAACCATTTAAAAGCCAGCTCCACTCGGCCCCCCACAGTTGTGTATTAACGGTGGGTTACCATGGTCTCATAAAAGCCCTTGTTGCCACCATCTTGCACTCCTGTGAAGGTCTGCCACTGACTGAGCTTCATTGAAGACAGCGATTTTCACTATATACTGCAATACTGAGGTGTATGAACTAAGCAATCAGAAAATTAGGTACTTTCAAGTAATACTAAAAGTATATTAAATAATGAAGTTAAAAAAATTACAAGTATAAAATAAAATTATGAAAATTATAATCACCCTTTCCACCCAAAATACAATATATTTGGTATCACCACATCCTGGTCTATCAATAGATACTGTATGATTAATAAACCCATACAATCAAAACATCAAAAATGTGACATTTTGGTCACCACATATCCCTAAAACATGCAATAAAAACTGATCAAAGCATTGCATCTACCCCATAATTGGTATCAATAAAACCACTAGCTCACGGCACAAAAACAAGCTCTTATACAACTCAAACGACAGAGAGTAAAAATATTACTGGTCTCAGAAAATGTGAACATTTTTTTTTTACCAACGTGTGAATATTTTTCTCCACTTAAACTGAAGAAAAAAATCTATGCAAGTTTCGTGTCACTGTAACTGTGCTGGAAAATCATGCTGCCAGCTCATTTTTACAATAAAAAGAACAAACACCATAATAACAAAACCCAAAAGACAGTGTCGGAACTGTAGTTTTTTTTTCATCAAAGCTATGACTCGTCCACTAAACCAAGCCCTCACATGACTATGTCCATAAGAAAAATAAATTACAGCTCTTGGAGAAGAGAAGGCAAGTGCAAACATTAAAATGAAAATGGTCTGCAGTCTTTTCTTTTGTACTCTGAGTTACAAACAGTTTGCATATATATTGTACTATGTTTATGTAACAATATATTTTTGAACATTTCACTGGTAAGCTGATTATTAATTTCATGCATTTGTTTGTAAACCTTTATAAGCCGAGCAGAAAATAACTAGTATCGTCTAAACAAAACTCAAATAGTATGTGCAGTGGAATCCCTTCATAGCAGATTGTATTCACATAAAACTAGGAAGTTGCAAAATTTCACATTTCGGTCTTATTTTCAGAATACACACACTGCTGAAAATTTAATTTTCCATGTCAGAAAATATTATTCTTTCAGATCCCTTGGAAAACAAACATATTACATAGATGATGGTTCACCTTTGTGTCAATGAAATATAAGGTTAGCAGAATCATTTTTTTATCACAAAAAGACTGAAGTAAACGGTATTTTCAGTAATATTCATTCCATGCAATCAGTTTTACTAGACTTATATATTCTCTACTCAGATAATTGAAGACTCACCATATTGTTACAGAAGATATAGGATCCCTGCTGAACACTAGCTCATACAAGAATTGTTGTAAATGAGGAACAAGTGAACACCCATTTAAGCTACTGGCATGTTGTAATATCTTTAGTTGTGGGCAGGTTCTTAAACTAAAGGAAGCTATTTCACAATTTCAATGTAATGTGCAATTTCAGGAAGTGAGTGGTTAATATCTGAGAGTCTAGTCTGGGCTATGGTGGTGACCTCAATATCAAGTGAGGGCTTGTTTTTATTTTTAAAGACACAGTTAATAAACTAATAAATTGCAGGTTTGGAAGATATACACCTGTTTTTTTGTTATAACTACAGTATGTAGAAGACAGTAGCATAGTTACCAGCAGGGCAAAGGTGCAGTCTCTCTGGGCTCCCGATTTAAAGGGGGCCCACCAGGAACTACCATTGCCTTTCACTGTATTGGTGTACAGATGGCTGCTCAGTGTCTCTGCTGGATGACAGGCTTTGTGGTCACATCATGCAGCCATGCAACCTGCCATCTAGATGTAGCAGAGCTAGACCCATCATAGGACGAATGAATTATTATCTATTATTATTATTATTATCTATTATTATCGAATGAATTATCTATCTTTCTAATCTATATATACAGGGTGGGACATGTACAGGTCCTTCTCAAAAAATTAGCATATAGTGCTAAATTTCATTATTTTCCATAATGTAATGATTACAATTAAACTTTCATATATTTTAGATTCATTACACACCAACTGAAATTTGTCAGGTCTTTTATTGTTTTAACCCTTCACTCCCAAGGGTGGTTTACACGTTAATGACCGGGCCAATTTTTACAATTCTGACCACTGTCTCTTTATGAGGTTATAACTCTGGAACGCTTCAACGGATCTTCGCGATTCTGAGATTGTTTTCTCGTGACATATTGTACTTCATGATAGTGGTAAAATTTCTTCGATATAACTTGCGTTTATTTTTGAAAAAAACGCAAATATGGCGAAAATTTTAAAAATTTTGCAATTTTCAAACTTTGAATTTTTTTTCCCTTAAAACAGAGAAATATGTCACACAAAATAGTTAAGAAATAACATTTCCCACATGTCTACTTTACATCAGCACAATTTTGGAACCAAAATTTTTCTTTGTTAGGAAATTAGAAGGGTTAAAAGTTGACCAGTGATTTCTCATTTTTACAACAAAATTTACAAAGCCATTTTTTTAGGGACCACCTCACATTTGAAGTCACTTTGACGGGTCTATATGGCAGAAAATACCCAAAAGTGACACCATTCTAAAAACTGCACCCCTCAAGGTACTCAAAACTACATTCAAGAAGTTTATTAACCCTTCAGGTGCTTCACAGGAGCTGAAGCAACGTGGATGGAAAAAAATTAATATTTAACTTTTTAGCCACAAAAATGATCTTTTACAAACTTTTTTTTATTTTCACAAGGGTAAAAGGAGAAAATGGACAGATAAAGTTGTTGTGCAATTTCTCCTGAGTACGCCAATACCCCATATGTGGGGGAAAACCACTGTTTGGGCACACGGCAGAGCTCGTAAGGGAAGGAGCGCCGTTTGACTTTTTCAAACTAAAATTGGCTGGAATTGAGATTGGACGCCATGTCGTGTTTGGAGAGCCCCTGATACGCCTAAACAGTGGAAACCCCCCACAAGTGACACCATTTTGGAAACTAGACCCCCTAAGGAACTTATCTAGATCTGTTGTGAGCACTTTGAACCCCAAAGTGTTTCACAAAAGTTTATAATGCCTGGGTGTGAAAAAAAAAAAAACAATTTTCCACAAAAATGATTTTTTAGTCCCAAATTTTTGATTTTTCCCAAGGAAATTGGACCCCAAAACTTGTTGTCCAATTTGTCCTGAGTACGCTGATACCCCATATGTGGGGGGGGGAAACTGTTTGGGCGCACGGCAGGGCTTGGAAAAGAAGCAGTAACGTTTTGGAATGCAAACATTGATGGGGGTCATGTTCCGTTTGTAGTGCCCCAGATGAGCCTAAACAGTGGAAACCCCCCACAAGTGACCCCATTTTGGAAGCTAGACCCCCTAAGGAACTTATCTAGATCTTTGGTGAGCACTTTGAACCCCCAAGTGCTTCACACAAGTTTATAATGCCCGGGCATGAAAATAAAAAATCCTATTTTTTTCCCACAAAAATTATCTCTTAGTCACTAATTTTTTATTTTCCCATAGGTAACAGGAGAAATTGGACCACAAAATTTGTGTCCAATTTGTCCTGAGTACGCTGATACCCCATATGTGGGGGGGAACCACTGTTTGGGTGCATGGCAGAGCTCGGAATGGAAGGAGCACTATTTGACTTTTTCCAACCAAAATTGGCTGGAATTGAGATTGGACGCCATGTTGCATTTGGAGAGCCCCTGATGTGCCTAAACAGTGGAAACCCCCCACAAGTGACCCCATTTGGGAAACTAGACCCCCTAAGGAACTTATCTAGATCTTTGGTGAGCAATTTGAACCCCCAAGTGCTTCACACAAGTTTATAACGTAGAGCCGTAAAATTAAAAAAATTATATTTTTTCCACAAAATTGATCTTTTCACCCCAATTTTTATTTTCCCAAGGGAAACAAGACTCCAAAAGTTATTGTGCAATTTGTCCTGAGTGCGCTGATACCCCATATGTGGGGGTAAACCACTGTTTGGGTGCATGGCAGAGTTTGGAAGGGAAGGAGCGCCGTTTGACTTTTTCAACGCAGAATTGGCTGGATGCCATGTCGTGTTTGGAGAGCTCCTGATCTGCCTAAACAGTGGAAACCCCCCACAAATGACACCATTTTGGAAACTAGACCCCTCAAGGAACTTATCTAGATGTTTGGTGAGAACTTTGAACCCCAAAGTGCTTCACAGAAGTTTATAACGTACAGCCGTAAAATAAAAAAATTCTTTTTTTTTTTACAAAAATGATTTTTTAGACCCCAATATTTTATTTTCACAAGGGTAGCAGGAGAAATTGGACCCCAAAAGTTGTTGTCCAATTTGTCCTGAGTATGCTGATACCCAATATGTGGGAGTAAACTACTGTATGGGCGCACGTCGGGGCTCGGAAGGGAAGTAGTGACGTTTTGGATTGCAGACTTTGATCGAATGGTCTGGGGAGTCATGTCGCATTTGGAGAGCCCCTGATGCGCCTAAACAGTGGAAACCCCCCACAAGTGACCCCATTTTGGAAAATAGACCCCACAAGGAACTTATCTAGATGTGTGGTGAGCACTTTGAACCCCGAAGTGCTTCACAGAAGTTTATAACGTACAGCCGTAAAAATAAAAAATCCTTTTTTTTTTTACAAAAATGATTTTTTTCGCCCCCAATATTTTATTTTCACAAGGGTAACAGGAGAAATTGGACCCCAAAAGTTGTTGTCCAATTTGTCTTGAGTACGCTGATACCCAATATGTGGGAGTAAACTACTGTATGGGCGCACGTCGGGGCTCGGAAGGGAAGTAGTGACGTTTTGGATTGCAGACTTTGATCGAATGGTCTGGGGGAGTCATGTCGCATTTGGAGAGCCCCTGATGCGCCTAAACAGTGGAAACCCCCCACAAGTGACCCCATTTTGGAAAATAGACCCACAAGGAACTTATCTAGATGTGAGGTGAGCACTTTGAACCCCGAAGTGCTTCACAGAAGTTTATAACGTACAGCCGTAAAAATAAAAAATCCTTTTTTTTTTTACAAAAATGATTTTTTCACCCCCAATATTTTATTTTCACAAGGGTAACAGGAGAAATTGGACCCCAAAAGTTGTTGTCCAATTTGTCCTGAGTACGCTGATACCCAATATGTGGGAGTAAACTACTGTATGGGCGCACGTCGGGGCTCGGAAGGGAAGTAGTGACGTTTTGGATTGCAGACTTTGATGGAATGGTCTGGGGGCGTCATGTCGCATTTGGAGAACCCCTGATGCGCCTAAACAGTGGAAACCCCCCACAAGTGACCCCATTTTGGAAAATAGACCCCACAAGCAACTTATATAGATGTGTGGTGAGCACTTTGAACCCCAAAGTGCTTCACAGAAGTTTATAACGTACAGCCGTAAAAATAAAAAATCCTTTTTTTTTTACAAAAATGATTTTTTCGCCCCCAATATTTTATTTTCACAAGGGTAACAGGAGAAATTGGACCCCAAAAGTTGTTGTCCAAATTGTCCTGAGTACGCTGATACCCAATATGTGGGAGAAAACTACTGTATGGGCACACGTCGGGGCTCGGAAGGGAAGTAGTGACGTTTTGGATTGCAGACTTTGATGGAATGGTCTGGGGGCGTCATGTCGCATTTGGAGAGCCCCTGATGCACCTAAACAGTGGAAACCCCCACAAGTGACCCCATTTTGGAAAATAGACCCCACAAGGAACTTATCTAGAAGTGTGGTGAGCGCTATGAAGCCCCAAGTACTTCACAGAAGTTTTATAACATACAGCTGTAAAAACAAAAAAATCATTTTTTTTTTTACAAAAATGATTTTGTCGCCCCCAGTTTTTTATTTTCCCAAGGGTAACAGGAGAAATAGGCCAAATTGCACAATAACTCTTGGGGTCCAGAGTATGCTGATACCCCATATGTGGGGTAAACTACTGTTTGGGCGCATGGCAGAGCTCAGAAGTGAAGGAGCACCATTTGACTTTTTCAACGCAGAATTGGCTGGAATTGAGATCAGACGCCATGTCACATTTCGAGAGCCCCTGATGTGCCTAAACAGCAGAAACCCCCCAATTCTAACTCCAACCCTAACCCCAAACACCAATAACCCTAGTCCCAACCCTAACCACAAACCTAACCCTAACACACCCATAACCCTAATCCCAACCCTAATCCTAACGTTAGCGCCAACCCTAACCCTAATACTAACGTTAGCGCCAACCCTAACCCTAACTTTAGCCGCAACCCTAACCCTAACGGGAAAATGGAAATAAATACATTTTTTTAATTTTATTATTTTTCCCTAACTAAGGGGGTGATAAAGGGGGTTTGATTTACTATTTATAGCGGGTTTTTGTGATTGGCAGCTGTCACGCTAAAAGACGCTTTTTATTGCAAAAAATAGTTTTTTGCATCACCACATTTTGAGAGCTATAATTTTTGCATATTTTGGCCCACAGAGTCATGTGAGGTCTTATTTTTTGCGGGACGAGTTGACGTTTTTATTTGTACCATTTTTGAGCACGTGACATTTTTTGATCGCTTTTTATTTCGATTTTTGGGAGGTTAGAATGAACAAAAATCAGCAATTCATGAATTTCTTTTGGGGGAGGCGTTTATACCGTTCCGCGTGTGGTAAAATTGATAAAGCAGTTTTATTCTTCGGGTCAGTACTATTATGGCGATACCTCATTTATGTCATTTTTTTAGGTTTTGGCGCTTTTATAGAATGAAAACAATTTTATATAAAAAATCATTATTTTTGCATCGCTTTATTCTGCGAGCTATAACTTTTTTATTTTTTCGCTCATGATGCTGTGTGACAGCTCGTTTTTTGCGGGACAAGATTGCGTTTTCAGTGGTACCATGTTTATTTATATCGGTCTTTTTGATCGCGTGTTATTTCACTTTTTGTTCGGCGGTATGATGATAAAGCATTGATTTTTTGCTTCTTTTTTTTTTTTTAAGGGGTTCACTAAAGGGGTTAACTAGTGGGACAGTTTTATAGGGGGGGTCGTTACAGACGCGGCGATACCAAATATGTGTACTTTTATTGTTTTGTTTTTTTTTATTTACAGGAAAAAATGAATTTATTGGAGATATTTTTTTTTTTTTTTTATGATTTTTTTTTACACTTTTTATTTTTACTTTTTTTACTTTTTTACTTCGTCCCAGGGTGGGACATCACAGTATTTTATCAGATCGCTGGTGTGACAGTGTGCACAGCACTCTGTCACACCAGCGATCGCTCTGGCATCGCTGCAGGCTTCCCCAGCGCCTGCTCTCAGCAGGCACTGAGGAAGCCGCCTCCCTGCTGGACCCCGGCGCCATCTTGGATCCGGGGACCTGGAGGGAGGACGGACCCTCGGAACAGCGCGACACATCGCGCTGCTCTGAGGGTCTCAGGGGAGTGCGCAGGGAGCCCCCTGCCTGCGCGATCCTCCCCTGTGCCCCGGGTACACCGCGATCATGTTTGATCGCGGTGTGCCAAGGGTTAATGTGCCGGGAGCGGTCCGTGTCCGCTCCTGACACACAGTCACGGGTGTTAGTGGTGATAATCAGCTGACACCCGGCGACGATCAGCTGCGCTCCCCCCGGGAGCGCAGCTGATCGCCCATGACGTACTATTCCGTCCATGGGAATTAGGTCCAGGGTCACATGGACGGAATAGTACGTCTGATGGCAGAGAGGGGTTAATACTGATGATTTTGGCATACAACCCCTGATAACCCAAAAAACCTGTCTCAAAAAATTAACATATCAAGAAAAGGTTCTCTAAACGACCTATTACCCTAATCTTCTGAATCAACTAATTAACTCTAAACACATGCAAAAGATTCCTGAGGCTTTTAAAAACTCCCTGCCTGGTTCATTACTCAAAACCCCCATCATGGGTAAGACTAGCGACCTGACTGATGTCAAGAAGGCCATCATTGACACCCTCAAGCCAGAGGGTAAGACCCAGAAAGAAATTTCTCAACAAATAGGCTGTTCCCAGAGTGCTGTATCAAGGCACCTCAATGGGAAGTCTGTTGGAAGGAAACAATGTGGCAGAAAACGCTGTACAACGAGAAGAGGTGACCGGACCCTGAGGAAGATTGTGGAGAAGGACCGATTCCAGACCTTGGGGGACCTGAGGAAGCAGTGGACTGAGTCTGGTGTAGAAACATCCAGAGCCACCGTGCACAGGCGTGTGCAGGAAATGGGCTACAGGTGCCGCATTCCCCAGGTAAAGCCACTTTTGAACCATAAACAGCGGCAGAAGCGCCTGACCTGGGCTACAGAGAAGCAGCACTGGACTGTTGATAAGTGGTCCCAAGTACTTTTTTCTGATGAAAGCAAATTTTGCATGTCATTCGGAAATCAAGGTGCCAGAGTCTGGAGGAAGACTGGGGAGAAGGAAATGCCAAAATGCCTGAAGTCCAGTGTCAAGTACCCACAGTCAGTGATGGTGTGGGGTGCCATGTCAGCTGCTGGTGTTGGTCCACTGTGTTTCATCAAGGGCAGGGTCAATGCAGCTAGCTATCAGGAGATTTTGGAGCACTTCATGCTTCCATCGGCTGAAATGCTTTATGGAGATGAAGATTTCATTTTTCAGCACGACCTGGCACCTGCTCACAGTGCCAAAACCACTGGTAAATGGTTTACTGACCATGGTATTACTGTGCTCAATTGGCCTGCCAACTCTCCTGACCTGAACCCCATAGAGAATCTGTGGGATATTGTGAAGAGAAAGTTGAGAGACGCAAGACCCAACACTCTGGATGAGCTTAAGGCCGCTATCGAAGCATCCTGGGCCTCCATAACACCTCAGCAGTGTCACAGGCTGATTGCCTCCATGCCACGCTGCATTGAAGCAGTCATTTCTGCAAAAGGATTCCCGACCAAGTATTGAGTGCATAACTGAACATTATTATTTGATGGTTTTTTGTTTGTTTTGAAAAAACACTTTTATTTTATTGGACGGTTGAAATATGTTAATTTTTTGAGACAGGTTTTTTGGGTTATCAGGAGTTGTATGCCAAAATCATCAGTATTAAAACAATAAAAGACCTGACAAATTTCAGTTGGTGTGTAATGAATCTAAAATATATGAAAGTTTAATTGTAATCATTACATTATGGAAAATAATGAAATTTAGCACTATATGCTAATTTTTGAGAAGGACCTGTATATGGATATACCTAAATAAAATGGGAATGGTTGGTGATATCAACTTTCTGTTTGTGGCACATTAGTATATGGGAGGGGGAAAACTTTTCAAGATTGGTGGTGACCATGGTGGCTATTTTGAAGTCGGTCATTTTGGATCCAACTTTATTTTTTCCAATGGGAAGAGGGTCATGTGACACATCAAACTTATTGAGAATTTCAGAAGAAAAACAATGATGTGCTTGGTTTTAACGTAACTTTATTCTTTCATGAGTTATTTACAAGTTTCTCTTTGTTTACAGCCATTGACATGTCGCAGCGGTTAACAAGTGAGGAGCAGATAGAAATTGTGTTGATGTCTGGTGAACGCAGTACCTGGATTATTGCAGCAGATTTCAATGCAAGACTCCATACGCAAGAAAACTTGTCTCCATTGCCATTTCATTTAGGTGTATCCATATAAATGGCCCACTCAAAAAAGTTTGCCTCATCACTGAACATAATGTTCTGTGTAAACTGAGGGTCCTGTTCCAATTTTTATTTTGTTCATTCTGCAAATTCAGCGCACCAATAGCTACTCACAAATGGCACCCTTACAAAATCCAGCTGCTGCAGCATCTCAACAAGGATGACCCAGATCGGTGTGCTGAATTTGCAGAATGGGCAAAACAAAAATTGGAACAGGACCCTCAGTTTACACAGAACATTATTTTCAGTGATGAGGCAAACTTTATGGGGGGACCATTTATATGGATACACGTAAATGAAATGGGAATGGTGACAGTTTTCTTGCGTAGGGTGTCTTGTATTGAAACCTGCTGCATTGGGGGGCGTGGCTTGAGCTCAGCGAAATGGAGGATGTCTGAGCTTTGAGCTCCCACATACCAGACCAAATAAGCGACTACAGCGTGAGCAAAAAGAAGGAATTTTATTAATAATTCTTATTAAGAACTCTCCTTAACTTCCCTGGAGTCATTTGACACTAATTTCGGAAATATTGGTGTCATCTCTTCCCTGCGCTACAAGCCTGAATCAAACGGCGGTTGCGGCTGCTATAATGGCGGGAAAAACCTGTTCATAAGTGGCAAGAGTCCGGGAGTCCCTCCACAGTGGAGTTACGTCATTGTTACTTAACCGGCACTGGCCAAGTGTGTGCAGGTTTATTCATCAGGGGGAAATAATCCTTAAAGGCAACACATAAATAATCCACTGCTTTGATTACATAAATAGTACCAAGGTCAAGTGTGTGCAGCGTTATTCATCAGGGGGAGGTATAATCTTTAAAGGCAACACATAAGTAAACTGATGCTTTGACTTTATACTGTTGTGGCCCCCCTGCATCTTCACTGAGGACTGAAACTTCAACTTACACCCATAAATCCCACCGTGAAGTGGAGTGTTTCGGTTGTTAGCGCCTAGAACACTGTATATTATATTTACGGGACACTTATTGTTTAAGATATACTTATTTATTGCTTAGCTTTTTATACCAGCCTCATTAGGAGTTTATAGAATATCTCTTGACTTTCAAATAATAATTCCTGCTTTGTCTACACCTACATATTGCCTATAAATTTATAACTATAGTGCTTAGACCCTGCTGAGTTAAAAGGGGGTGTAGACAACAAAGAATAGTCACAGCTCCTATATCTGGGATGTTTCTTGGACCTGGTAATTATAGTGGTTTGGACCATATATACTACATCATAATTCTGCTGTTATCACTAGAGTGGGAACTTGTTGCTGCGTAAAAAGTTCCTCATCTATATTTATAATACTCACTGTTAGGTGGAGTAATTCTGCCCTCTGGGGTCCTGACTCCTAGAACAAGGATTGGCTGTGCCTCTTTGTTCTGCCTGTCATTATACAGAGGATCTCTAAGACTTATTAAATTTCTTGTCTTACAAGACCAGTGTTTTATAACATGGCGACTGGGAGCTTGAAATACAGAGGACAAACCAACAGAACTCAAAAAACATGGAGTACTACAAAAACAGGACAATCTGGAGACTCATCTAATCTACCTAGTCCCACTAAATCTAGGTCGTCCCTTAAAAGTGGAGAAGAACGAGGGAATTCATCATTAAACACTCCAAGTTCCTGCCACGGCAAAGGGACACTAGGGAAATCAACACAAAGATTTATTCCCTGAATTCCTAACTAATACACAAAATTCTACAACAAAAGAGGGTACAAATATTGGGACCGGTAACACAGGAGAAGACACCATGGACATGTCACATTCTAGTAAGAGGAAAAACTTAGGAAAGGGGGCTCAGGAGAAGTCTACAACCTTAGACTCTGATAGCACCTCAGAGGAATTTTCGCTTAACGGTAGCCCGACAAAGCCCCTTCCAAAAAAGGGTTGCCCAGGATCACTCCACCAAACTATCCCCTCGCTTGATATGGTCAATTATGAGGTTTTCTTTGCCTCTGACAAACAAGTTTCAGAGGGAATCCTGGCCAACTTTTGCAAGTCCTTAAAAGACTCCATTACAATGGGTTTTGAGTCACAGAGAAGCTTCATGCAGGAAGTCTGTGACAAGTTTACAAACAGGTTCGAGATAAATGAAGAGAGAATTGGGAAAGTGAAAACAAAAACAGAGTCACTCGTACAACAAAACTCAGATCTGAGGGAGGAAATCATGTCTCGGAAATCCAAATTTACAGATCTAGAAGACAGGAGTCGATGAAATAACCTGAAAATCAGAGGAATCCCAGAGACCGTCCTGCAAGACGATCTCTCTAACTACACAAAGCCCCTCTTTAAAAAGGCAGTCCCCTCTTTATCAGATTTACAGCTGACAATTGATAGAGTCCTTAGGTTGCCGCGCCCACGGGGTATACCACCAGATAAACCTAGGGACACTATCTTGCATTTTCTCTTTTTTGAAGCCAAAGACTTCAGGTCTTAAGGTCTTAAGATTTATAAGAGAGCGTGGTGTCTTCCCGGCTCCTTATGAACACATTATCGTTCCAAATGATTAGTGAGGAGGCCGATACTAGAGGTCAATACCACATTCATATTTGCACGATCAATGGTAAATTGTTTACAATCGTCAACATTTATGCCCCTAATAAAAAGCAATTCCCATTTTTTAATAAATTAATTTAAAAAATTGACAAAGTTAAGAAAGGGGAATTGATGCTGGTTGGAGATTTTAATATTGTGCCCGATAGACGTATGGACTCGTCCTCTGCTGCACGACTCATCCTCCTTCTTGAATAATTGGTTAGTGAAAAATGAGCTGTTTGATGTCTTCAGGTGCCTCAATTCATCATCTCGGGAGTACACACATTACTCCAACGTCCATAATTCTGCATCAAGAAATGACCTTTTTCTTACTAATATCTTTTCACTGTCCAGATTCAGAAAAGTTGAAATTTTGAACAAGTCCTTCTCTGATCACACCCCGCTCATGACAAAATTTAATGTAGGGCCCTCAACACAGAACACTTTTCTCTTGAAAGTGAATGAAACTCTGCTCAAAATTCCCAAATATGGGCAAATTATAGAAAAAACCATTAGTGATTATTTTATTGAAAATTCTTTAGGGGAAACTAATCCATTTACCTTATGTATTTACCTTACACAAAAAGGAAAGGAGAGAGAAAATAA
>JARQOD010000001.1:538482383-538569308 GCA_033576555.1 Oophaga sylvatica
CCTTCCCTGTCCCTTTCGCCTTGTCCGCGTTGTAGCATAAACACCACATTTCAAGGTCATATAATCACCCCTTCTTTTCTTCCTTCCGAGCTTGTTGCCAGAATCTCAGTATTCCCTTAGGCAGGAGCACGTCTCTGAACCTTCACTGCCCTTGGGACAGGGACTGAAGTATCTGTACTAAACTCTTCCTTCTCAATAAATGTCTTCAAGTGGGGTACGCTCCCCCAGGCTGAGGGGGTCTATATTCCCTTTACGGCCTCCACTTCTGAATGCTGACAGAACCAGGCTGGACTGCTTCCTCCCCCCGGGGCCCAGGCTAGACTGACTGCTCGTCCGAAGACAGGAAACAGACCCCCCTCAATCATCACAAATCCCATAAAACCACCCCCTACGAGTGCTACACTACCCTAAGGGTGTGTCTAGTGTATGTTGAGTAATGGGTATGAGCATTGAATGTATCTCTCCACACATTTCCAGGGTACTGCGTGTGCCTTCACACCGGGGCTACACAAGTGCCGTTGTGTTGGGGTGTTTAAAATGTTGGGGGGAAAAGGGTAAATGTGGATGTGTAAAGGATAGTTAATGGAATGATGATATGGGAAAAGTGTGTATCTTCGTCCGTTTTTCTGGACATGGGAGTGTTTTTGGGTTTTGGGGAATGAGGGGGAGTGTAAAGAAAACCCCATTGTTAAATCTTTTTTTTCTGAGAGGGGGGAGGGTGGCGTCTGACTGGACATTGTTTTGTTTCAAAAACCGTTTGTGTTAGTTATGAAAGGGGGTGTGCCGTTTTAGTAGTTGTAGAAGTGTGAAATGGATGTGCATATAAAGGGGGTAATGGGGGAAAGGTATATGGAAGCTGAATTGAGTTTTGGGGGGGGGGGGGGAGGTGGGGGAGATGAGAGACATTATAAGGCCGGGGTCCACTGGCGACGAATCGGACGATGCAAAACGATAAATATGCATTGCAGTTCCTAGTTGATCTATGGAGCAGCTCCCAGTATCCGATTTTTAGTGGTCCGTTTTAATCGTCCGAGTGCAATCGCAGCATGCTGCGATTGTCACCGATTGTGGGTCGACTATCGCCAATGCAAGTCTATGGGAGCGATGAAAAATCGGATTACAAACGGACCGCATGTGTGACTTGCGATTAAATCGCATCGGTGTCCTTTAGAAAAGCCGGCAATTCATCCCCGGCTATACTGTAAAATCACACTGACAGCTTTAATAAAGAATAGAAAGAATAGATATCCACACATAGAATACATATATATATATATATATATATATGTCATTGTGACATTATATATATATATATATACATATATTTATAGTTCTTACACTTCTACATACTGTAATAGCCGCTAATTCAATTGCCGGCTTTTGTGAAATCACAGAAGCCGACATGAAATGATACATTGTTTAGACACAGTTAACCATGTCATTTCCTGTATTTTGATATATGGTTTGAACTTACAATTACAGAAGTGTATGTGTGCAAAATTTCAGACATGCAGGGGTTAATTAAAGGTGTAAATTCGTTGAAAAAAAATGCGTGGGCTCCCATCCCCAGCGTTTTATTCAGCGCCATGCTACACACCACCTTCCATATTTCTTCACTCGTCACCTCCCCCATCAAACTCTCCCTTTCTGTCCCATTCAATCTATTTTCCAAAACACTCAGCAAATCACTCTCCAAACCTTCATCCCTCCATTTCACTGCATACAAATCATCATAAAACTTTGCCACTTCCTCACATAAGTCCGCCCCACTCACTTCATTTCCATCCACTCCATTCAAAACACTCATGCTCTGTCTTTTTCCAAAAACTTTCTTGAAAAAAAACCGTGAACACTTCTCATTCTTTTCCAAGTTCTCTATTTTAACCCTATACACAATACTCCTCCCTCTGTCTTTCAAAAACTCGTTCACTTCTTTTTTCACTCTCAACAAATCTTCACTCACATCCATCCCTCCCTCTCTTAGCTTATATAACACACTCAGTCTTGCATTCTACCCAGCAAACCTTTCTCTCTTAGCAGCTGCACACTTGTAACCAAGTTTTTTAAAAAAAACCCTTGGTTTTCTTTCATACAATAGGATTAATAATTGATAGTTGTCTAATTGACAGCTCTCAATTATTATCCTGGCTTACAGTCACCTTTCAATTGCAAGGTGCCTGTAACCCCTTATTAACCCATTCGCCACCGCTACAGGGCAATGGGAATAGATGGGCAAAGTGCCAGAAAGGGCAAATCTAATTAGAGATTTGCCCTTTCTGGGGTGTCTGGGGGCAGATGTTAGTAGCCAGGGGGGGCACCAAAAAAATGTACCCTCCCTAGGTTATTATTATCTGCCCCCACTCGCTTGCTTTGTCTGTCTGGTGGAGAAAATACAGCGGGAGCCCACGCATTTTTTTTCAACGAATTTACACCTTTAATTAACCCCTATTTATATATATATATATAAATAAATGTCACAATTACATGTGTATATATATATATGTGTGTTCTATGTGTATATATCTATTCTTTCTTTTGTGATTTAAATACTGTTCTTTTGGATCCATTATATGTCAGTTTTGCAAGCCTGCGAGAAACTCTCGCAAGTCGGATGAAAATCGGATGTTACAAGCTACACACACATGCGACTAAATCGCATCTTTGAAGGAAAATCGGATGCCAGGCGGATGTGTGATGTTTTCATTTTGTTCCGATAATCGACCGACTAAAACCGTCCGATTTTTTGTAGTTGTGTCTGACCCCGGCCTAAGGAGTGGTGTGAGAGCAGAAGTGAATTCAGTAATGTGTGTGAATGGTGGGATTGGGTTAAATGGAAAACCAAGGGTTTTTTTTAAAAAACTTGGTTACAAGTGTGCAGCTGCTAAGAGAGAAAGGTTTGCTGGGTAGAATGCAAGACTGAGTGTGTTATATAAGCTAAGAGAGGGAGGGATGGATGTGAGTGAAGATTTGTTGAGAGTGAAAAAAGAAGTGAACGAGTTTTTGAAAGACAGAGGGAGGAGTATTGTGTATAGGGTTAAAATAGAGAACTTGGAAAAGAATGAGAAGTGTTCACGGTTTTTTTTCAAGAAAGTTTTTGGAAAAAGACAGAGCATGAGTGTTTTGAATGGAGTGATGGAAATGAAGTGAGTGGGGCGGACTTATGTGAGGAAGTGGCAAAGTTTTATGATGATTTGTATGCAGTGAAATGGAGGGATAAAGGTTTGGAGAGTGATTTGCTGAGTGTTTTGGAAAATAGATTGAATGGGACAGAAAGGGAGAGTTTGATGGGGGAGGTGACGAGTGAAGAAATATGGAAGGTGGTGTGTAGCATGGCGCTGAATAAAACGCTGGGGGATGATGGTCTCCCGGTGGAATTTTATCGTGGGATGTGATTGGGAAGGATTTTGTGGATGTATGTAAGTATATGTGGGCGAATGCAGAGGTGGCGAATGGTATGCGTGCAGGAGTGGTTGTGCTGTTGCCAAAAAAAGGTGATTTGAAAAATCTATAAAACTGGAGGCCGATCACGTTGCTTAACCCCTCTCTGACATTAGACGTACTATCCCTTCCATAAAACCCGTGCCATTCTGCCCATGGACGGGATAGTACGTCATAGGCGATCAGCTGCGCTCCTGAGGGGAGCGCAGCTAATCGCCGCCGGGTGTCAGCTGATTATCACAGCTGACACCCGTGACTGTGTGTCAGGAGCGGTCACGGACCGCTCCCGGCACATTAACCCCTAGCACACCGCGATCAAACATGATCGTGGTGTACTGGGGGCACAGGGGAGGATCGCGCAGGGTGGGGGCTCCCTGCGCGCCCCCTGAGACCCTCAGACCAGCGCGATGTGATCGCGCTGTTCTGAGGGCTTCCTCCCTCCCAGGACCCGGATCCAAGATGGCTCCGGGGTCCTGGAGGGAGGCTATGCCTGAGCGATCGCTGGTGTGACAGAGTGCTGTGCACACTGTCACACCAGCGATTTGATAAAATACAGTGATGTCCCACCCTGGGACAAAGTAAAAAAGTTAAAAAAATAAAAATAAACATGTTATAAAAAAAAATCCAAAATAAATTAAAAAAAAAAAAATATTCCCCAATAAATTCATTTCTTCCTGTAAATAAAAAAAACAAAACAATAAAAGTACACATATTTGGTATCGCCGTGTCCGTAACGACCCCCCCTATAAAACTGTCCCACTAGTTAACCCCTTTAGTGAACCCCTTAAAAAAAAAAAAAAAACGAAGCAAAAAATCAATGCTTTATCATCATACCGCCGAACAAAAAGTGGAATAACGCGCGATCAAAAAGACCTATATAAATAAACATGGTACCACTGAAAACGTCATCTTGTCCCGCAAAAAACGAGCCGCAATACAGCATCATCAGCGAAAAAAAAAAAAAGTTATAGCTCGCAGAATAAAGCGATGCAAAAATAATTATTTTTTATATAAAATTGTTTTTATTCTATAAAAGCGCCAAAACATAAAAAAATGATATAAATGAGGTATCGCCATAATCGTACTGACCCGAAGAATAAAACTGCTTTATCAATTTTACCACACGCGGAACAAAAAAAACGCCTCCCCCAAAAAAAATTCATGAATTGCTGATTTTTGTTCATTCTAACCTCCCAAAAATCGAAATAAAAAGCGATCAAAAAATGTCACCTGCTCAAAAATGGTACAAATAAAAACGTCAACTCGTACCGCAAAAAATAAGACCTCACATGACTCTGTGGGCCAAAATATGCAAAAATTATAGCTCTCAAAATGTGGCGATGCAAAAAACTATTTTTGCAATAAAAAGCATCTTTTAGCGTGACAGCTGCCAATCATAAAAACCCGCTATAAATAGTAAATCAAACCCCCCTTTATCACCCCCTTAGTTAGGGAAAAATAATAAAATTAAAAAAATGTATTTATTTCCATTTTCCCGTTAGGGTTAGGGTTGCGGCTAAAGTTAGGGTTAGGGTTGGCGCTAAAGTTAGGATTAGGGTTAGGGTTGGGATTAGGGGTGTGTTAGGGTTAGGTTTGTGGTTAGGGTTGGGACTAGGGTTAGGGGTGTGTTGGGGTTAGGGTTGGAGTTAGAATTGGGGGGTTTCCGCTGTTTAGGCACATCAGGGGCTCTCCAAATGTGACATGGCGTCTGATCTCAATTCCAGCCAATTCTGCGTTGAAAAAGTCAAACGGTGCTCCTTCACTTCTCAGCTCTGCCATGCGTCCAAACAGTAGTTTATCCCCACATATGGGGTATCAGCGTACTCTGGACCCCAAGAGTTATTGTGCAATTTGTCCTATTTCTTCTGTTACCCTTGGGAAAATAAAAAACTGGGGGCGAAAATATCATTTTTGTACAAAAAAAATTATTTTTTTGTTTTTACGGCTGTACATTATAAACTTCTGTGAAGCACTTGGGGCTTCATAGCGCTCACAACACACCTAGATAAGTTCCTTGTGGGGTCTATTTTCCGAAATGGGGTCACTTGTTGGGGATTTCCACTGTTTAGGCGCATCAGGGGCTCTCCAAATGCGACATGACGCCCTCAGACCATTCCATCAAAGTCTGCAATCCAAAACGTCACTACTTCCCTTCCGAGCCCCAACATGTACCCATACAGTAGTTTTCTCCCACATATTGGGTATCAGCGTACTCAGGACAAATTGGGCAACAACTTTTGGGGTCCAATTTCTCCTGTTACCCTTGTAAAAATAAAATATTGGGGCGAAAAAATCATTTTTGCAAAAAAAAAAAAAGATTTTTTATTTTTACGGCTGTGCGTTATAAACTTCTGTGAAGCACTTCGGGGTTCAAAGTGCTCACCACACATCTAGATAAGTTCCTTGTGGGGTCTATTTGCCAAAATGGGGTCACTTGTGGGGGGTTTCCACTGTTTAGATGCATCAGGGGCTCTCCAAATGTGACATGACGCCCCAAGACCATTCCATCAAAGTCTGCAATCCAAAACGTCACTACTTCCCTTCCGAGCCCCGACGTGTGCCCATACAGTAGTTTTCGCCCACATATTGGGTATCAGTGTACTCAGGACAAATTGGACAACAACTTTTGCGTTCCAATTTCTTCTGTTACCCTTGTGAAAATAAAATATTGTGGGCGAAAAAATCATTTTTGTAAAAAAAAAAAAAAGATTTTTTATTTTACGGCTGTACGTTATAAACTTTAGTGAAACACCTGGGGGTTCAAAGTTCTCACCACACATCTAGATAAGTTCCTTGAGGGGTCTAGTTTCCAAAATGGTGTCATTTATGGGGGTTTCCACTGTTTAGGCAGATCAGGAGCTCTCCAAACACGACATGGCGTCCAGCCAATTCTGCGTTGAAAAAGTCAGACGGCGCTCCTTCCCTTCCAAACTCTGCCATGCACCCAAACAGTGGTTTACCCCACATATGGGGTATCAGCGCACTCAGGACAAATTGCACAATAACTTTTGGAGTCTTGTTACCCTTGGAAAAATAAAAATTGGGGTGAAAAGATCATTTTTGTGGAAAAAATATGATTTTTAAATTTTACGGCTCTACGTTATAAACTTGTGTGAAGCACTTGGGGGTTCAAATTGCTCATCAAAAATCTAGATAAGTTCCTTAGGGGGTCTAGTTTCCCAAATGGGGTCATTTGTGGGGGGTTTCCACTGTTTAGGCACATCAGGGGCTCTCCAAATGCAACATGGCATCCAAACTCAATTCCAGCCAATTTTGGTTGGAAAAAGTCAAATGGTGCGCCTTCCATTCCGAGCTCTGCCGTGCGCCCAAACAGTGGTTCCCCCCCACATATGGGGTATCAGCGTACTCAGGACAAATTGTACAACAACTTATGTGGTCCAATTTCTCCTGTTACCCTTGGGAAAATAAAAAATTAGTGACTAAAAGATAATTTTTGTGGGAAAAAAATAGGATTTTTTATTTTCATGCCCGGGCATTATAAACTTGTGTGAAGCACTTGGGGGTTCAAAGCGCTCACCAAAGATCTAGATAAGTTCCTTAGGGGGTCTAGTTTCCAAAATGGGGTCACTTGTGGGGGGTTTCCACTGTTTAGGCTCATCTGGGGCACTGCAAACGGAACATGACCCCCATTAACGTCTGCATTCCAAAACGTTACTACTTCCTTTCTTTCCAAGCCCTGCCGTGCGCCCAAACAGTTTCCCCCCTCCACATATGGGGTATCAGCGTACTCAGGACAAATTGGAAAACAACTTTTGGGGTCCAATTTCCTTGGGAAAATTCAAAAATTTGGGACTAAAAAATCATTTTTGTGGAAATTTTTTTTTTTTTTTCACACCCAGGCTTTATAAACTTTTGTGAAACACTTGAGGGTTCAAAGTGCTCACAACAGATCTAGATAAGTACCTTAGGGGGTCTAGTTTCCAAAATGGTGTCACTTGTGGGGGGTTTCCACTGTTTACGCACATCAGGGGCTCTCCAAATGCAACATGGCATCCAATCTAAATTCCAGCCAATTTTAGTTTGAAAAAGTCAAACGTCGCTCCTTCCCTTACGAGCTCTGCCGTGTGCCCAAACAGTGGTTTTCCCCCACATATGGGGTATTGGCGTACTCAGGAGAAATTGCATAACAACCTTATCTGTCCATTTTCTCCTTTTACCCTTGTGAAAATAAAAAAAAGTTTGTAAAAGATCATTTTTGTGGCTAAAAAGTAAAATATTCATTTTTTCCTTCCACGTTGCTTTAGTTACTGTGAAGCACCTGAAGGGTTAATAAACTTCTTGAATGTGGTTTTGAGTACCTTGAGGGGTGCAGTTTTTAGAATGGTGTCACTTTTGGGTATTTTCTGCCATATAGACCCCTCAAAGTGACTTCAAATGTGAGGTGGTCCCTAAAAAAAATGGCTTTGTAAATTTTGTTGTAAAAATGAGAAATCGCTGGTCAACTTTTAACCCGTATAACTTCCTAACAAAAAAAAATTTTGGTTACAAAATTGTGCTGATGTAAAGTAGACATTTGGGAAATGTTATTTCTTAACTATTTTGTGTGATATATTTCTCTGTTTTAAGGGAATAAAAATTCAAAGTTTGAAAATTGCAAAATTTTAAAAATTTTCGCCATATTTGCGTTTTTTTCAAAAATAAACGCAAGTTATATCGAAGAAATTTTACCACTAACATGAAGTACAATATGTCACGAGAAAACAATCTCAGAATCGCGAAGATCCGTTGAAGCGTTCCAGAGTTATAACCTCATAAAGAGACAGTGGTCAGAATTGTAAAAATTGGCCCGGTCATTAACGTGCAAACCACCCTTGGGGGTGAAGGGGTTAATTGTGATTATAAGATCTATGCGAAGCTTTTGGCAAATAGGATGCGTGATGTGGTAGGGAGTGTGGTGGGTGAGGAGCAGTGTTGCGCGGTGCCTGGAAGGCGGTTACATGAGGGTGTGTGTATGCTGAGAGATTGTTTGTGGGACTGTTTGAACCATAAGAAGGGGGTGTATGTGTTGAGTTTGGATTTTGAGAAGGCGTATGATAGGTTGGTTTTCTGTTTAGAGTGTTGGTGAAGATGGGATTTCCGGCTGAGTTTGTTGAGAGAGTGAGAAGTTTGTATAAAAATATTTATAGTTGTGTTTTGTTGAATGGGAATGTAGGGAGGAGAGTGAATGTGTTTTCCGGTGTACGGCAGGGGTGCCCATTGTCCCCTGTCATGTTCATTTGCGCGATTGAGCCGTTGTTGTGTATGTTGAGGAAAGATAAGGGCGGAGGGGATGGAGTGGAAGGTGAATGGCTACATGGATGATGTGTGTGTATTGTGTGATTCAGAGTGTTCGGTGCGTCGTGTGAAGTTGTTGGTATCCGTTTTTTGTGGAGCATCTGCGTTTAAAGTGAATTGGGAGAAGACTGAATGTAAGATTTTTGGTGGGAGGACTCTGAGCAATGATATTGGGGTGAATGTGGTGAGTGGACCGATAAAGGTGCTGGGTGTGAAATTTTCAGAGAAGTTGGATGGAGAGGAAAGTTGGGTGGATGTGAGAGAGAGAGTGGAGCGCAAGTTAAATTTTTGGAAGATGAGAGATCTGACGTTTTTTGTAAAATTGTAGTTATTAAGAGTGTGGTGTTACCAATTTTTTTGCATGTTGCGGTGGTTTTTCCACCAGGTTATATGTGTGTTAGAAGATTAAATAGGGTTTTGTTTGTATTTTTTTGGCGTTCAAGTATGGAGCGTGCAAGGAGAGAGGTTGTGATGAAGAGAATGGATAAGGGGGGGCTGGGATTCCCCAATTTGAATGTATTTTTTGGCGTGAATATTATGATGTTTGTATTGGGTGTGATTAGGATGGATGGGAAGTGTGCATGTATGTGCAGGTATTTGTTTGGAAGTTTTCTGTTCCGTTTGAAGTGGCGGGAAAGGGATCTAAGGTGCCCAGTGGCTTTTGAGGTGCCTGTGTGGTATGTGTGGGTTTACAAATTTTTGGTGAAGTATGAACTGTGTGATGTGGATGTGAGGTTGTTAGAGAAGAAGAAAGCAGTATATAGGATGATTGAGTGTAGAGAGATGGAATGTGGTATCAATATGGTGAGAGGAAGTGATGTGCAGAAGGTATGGAAGAAGGTACGTTTGGATGGTATGACAAATAGACAGAGCGAGATTGTGTGGCAGTCATTGCATGAGGTGTTACCGGTGAGAGAGTTCCAGAGAAACCGGGGTTTAGTGAGGAGTGAGATGTGTCCGAGGAGGGGATGTGGTAGGAGAGAGAGTGTGGTGCATTTGTTTTGGAATTGTCAGTATGCTAGAAATGTGATTTCAGGTTTGGGCCCGTTGTGTAAGGAGTTGTGTGATGTGAATTTTTTGACGTTTGAGTTATTTATGTTTGGGTTGGGTATGTGTGGAGAAAAGGAGAGAGTGTTGTGGTTGATGCTTGTATGTATAAAAGAGGTGTTGTGGGATGTGAGGAACGTTTATGTATTTAAGAGGAAGGAGACTGAGGTTAAAAATTGTTTGGGAAAATTGTATTTTTGTTTTGTGTGTGATAAGAGAAAGAGGGGGGAGGAGGATGCAGAGGGAATTTGGAAAGTTAAAAAGTGGAAACACCTTGTTAATGTGTCTTAGTTTTGTGTTTTTTTTGTGCTTGTAAATAAAGTTGGTTTTCCGATGATGATGGGAACAGCTGCTGCATTATGTAAGTGTACACGCTGTTTGGGAGTCGAGTTCCTTATAGTTTTGGTTATCTGACTGTGGAACTTCCCATCTGAGGGAGAAAAAAAAATAAAATTATCTGAGCTCCTGATCTGGAAGGTGTTCTGCTGGCATCTTCCTGTCTCTTGTGGAAACCCTGCTGTTCCTACCTCGAACTCTATCACCTAAACGGACTTGGTGCTTGTGTGTGATCTCGGCCGGCCTGTGCTCGGGCGGGCTCCGGCATCTGCCGACATAGTGATCTACCACCGCCATATACGGCACTTCCAGAAGTCCTTCCACGGTCCGGTCATCTGCACACTTCTGCTCCAGCCACTGACCTCCAGTCCAGTATCGCAAGTAACGTGATACATTAATTTTTTGACAAGAAAAAGGTAGCACACTGTAGCGCTATAGCTTGCAAACACGAAATATGAAAATATGAAAAATATGAAAAATGAATTGCATCACTGCCTTAGAAATATGAAAAATTGAGAAGTCTTAGCGCATAAGATGGCCAAATTATGTGTGCCTGATAGCCACGTCAAGGCTCTTCTCGTATATCAGGTCCTAACTAATGCCAATCCTCGCTTAGGAAAGTCTCATTACCCCTCCACAGAGATGTAGATTTTAGTCTTAAGAGAGGATTCATATGTTCCCATGCAGACAGACTTTTCTAAGCGAGGATTGGCATTAGTTAGGACCTGATATACGAGAAGAGCCTTGACGTGGCTATCAGGCACACATAATTTGGCCATCTTATGCGCTAAGACTTCTCAATTTTTCATATTTCTAAGGCAGTGATGCAATTCACTTTTCATATTTTTCATATTTTCATATTTCGTGTTTGCAAGCTATAGCGCTACAGTGTGCTACCTTTTTTTCTTGTATGTACATGAGTTGGTGACTCTAGGTTTAGCACCTGTTCACACTGGATCTATGTTTGGATGTGCCGGTCAGTTTTTTGATATGTATTCATTTACCTTCTACCTGAGCACTCCACCTGTTGGTCACAGGCTTTTTAATTACACCAGGTTCATTACCCCTCCACAGAGATGTAGATTTTAGTCTTAAGAGAGGATTCATATGTTCCATGCAGACAGACTTTTCTAAGCGAGGATTGGCATTAGTTAGGACCTGATATACGAGAAGAGCCTTGACGTGGCTATCAGGCACACATAATTTGGCCATCTTATGCGCTAAGACTTCTCAATTTTTCATATTTCTAAGGCAGTGATTCAATTCATTTTTCATATTTTTCATATTTTTATATTTCGTGTTTGCAAGCTATAGCGCTACAGTGTGCTACCTTTTTTTCTTGTATGTACATGAGTTGGTGACTCTAGGTTTAGCACCTGTTCACACTGGATCTATGTTTGGATGTGCGGTCAGTTTTTTGATATACATTAATTTTTTGAATCTGCCTCTAGGCAGATTCGGCGGCGCACTGCGCATGCTCCTGCCATTTTTTTTTTTACAGCATGAAGACGCTGGGAGGCCAGGAGCTGCAGGAGCACAGAGGGGACACCAGGAGGTACAGGGAGGGGATTGAGGGTCCCGAGGACACTATTTCTCACCCCTCTGATGTGCGATCACATCAGAGGGAAGAGAAATCTTTTCTTTTTTTTTTTTTTTTTTTTTTGCCGTTATACTGATATAACGGCGATCGCGACACTGGGGTCGGTAAATACGCCCGCCATTTTCTCGCTATTGCATCATTTCGGCGCCCACCGGGGGACTCAGGAATGCCCTAGGACCACCGGTGGCCACAACTGGGGGATCAGGGACCCTATTTCTCTCTTCTCTGATGTCCGATCACATCAGAGGAGAGAGAAATTAAATGGCACATCAGATTTATTTTTTTTGTTGCGATCAGTTAGAGGGTTAATAACGGTGATCGAACATTGGGGTCGGTAAAAACCGACCTGAATCATGTTCTCTGGGGTCTCGGCTACCCGCTGCAGCTGAGACCCCGGAGAAAATCCGACTGTGGGGGACGCTATACACTTTTTCCACAGCGCTGTTAAAAGGTGTATCGGCGGTCGTTAAGGGGCTAATTGAAAGAAAAACACAGACTCCTTTAATAATCTTAATTAAACCATACTTACAACCTCACCTATTCCCCCGATGCCCTCGTCATCTGCAAAAGAGGTAAAAAAAAAAATGGACAAATGGATTAAAAGCATCTCTGCAGAAAAATGAGGAATTTTATTTGTTTTTTTACAGCACATGAATTGCCGTCTTTTCAAAGGACACCGGTGCATAAAAATCGGACAATCGAGTGCTGACAAGACCTTGATGATGTCACAATCATGTGAACAGTCACATGGTTGAGGAGTCACATGGTCTGGGCTTGTACTGTTTCAGTTATTCTGATAGATTTTCAGACATACATGGACATTCATGTAATTGTATATATTTAACATCATCTATTGTATTTGTTATCCTTTGCTGCCATCTACTGGCCATTGTTTGTATTGCACTCTAATATTTGTTATGGTGTTTCCCATAATACCTCTCTGCCTAAAGCTCCTCCTTTCTTTGGCTGGCTTTTTCTGTCTTGTACTCTGGCCATCTTGGTTTGACACATGTGCTGCAGAGCTGGAGAAAGGATTCTCTTGTTACCTCCAGCTTGGAGCTCCTACCATCTCTAATCTGGTGCTGCTATAACCGCTTCTTCTAGTCTTCACCTTTACCTCATCTCCATTTCTTCAACTTCCTTGACATCTCGTCTCATCAAGGTACTGTAATAAAGCCTGTTGAATTTATTACTGCATCATCCTTCCGGACTACCACGCGCCACTGATAGAGATAAGAGCACGAGCTGGCGAGTTAACGCTATCCGCCATTGTTTATATAGAGATTTGTGATCACAACCCTCAGATACATCTCGTCCACGTATATCGGTGGCAGAATAGTAACAAGAGACCTAAGTCTACCGTTCTGTGTGTATATGCATTGTCTGCTAGCAAGTCTTAATCATCTACCATCTTGGCTAAAACATGTCCACTAAAAGCACCGTGGACCCATCTGCAAGTGAAACACATCAAGTTCCTGACACCATAGATGCTACAGGAGCAGAGTCCGCACTTACTGCAGAACAAGATGTACGATCCAAACGTGTAGCCAGTCCAACACAAAAGGCCAGAGAGAACTTTAAGATTACTAGAAACGAGTTCCATGATAACCTAGAACATTTATGGGGCAGAGTTGATCATAATTTAGCAGTTCTTCCACGCTCTCACAGCGACGCCGCAGATTTAACCGCCAAACTGAAGAGTTTATCTGCCGCCTATGATCGCTACCAGAAGCTATCTGCAAGGTATATAACATTCCTGAGTAGGTGTAACATGAAAGATGTCTCAGCAGAACTAGCTGAAAGAGAAACTCTTCTCCAAGAAAAGACCGCATTAGAACGAGATGCCCAAGATAAAGCAGAACTCCGCATCGCTCACCTCCAAGAAACCAGGTCACATCGCACAAAATTGACCAGAAGCACATCCTCGTCTTCCAGATCATTTCACTCCAGGAAGTCAACATACTGGACAAGATACTGGAGATCCGTGCAGCTGCAGAGGAAGCTAAAGTAAAAAGCTCCTTTGCTAAAAGGGAGGCTGAAGTGGAAGTAGAAGCCCAAATGGAAGCTCAAAGAAATGAGATGGAGGCTCAAAGAAATAAAATGGAAGCTCAAAGAAATGAGATGGAGGCCCAAAGAAGCAGAATGGAAGCTCAGAGGAAATTAAAAATACTCCAAGCAGAAAGGGAAGAAGCAACAGCCCTTGCTAAACTGAAGGTTCTGGAACAAGCATTGGGACAAGAAGATAATTCGGATTGTCTTATTCCAGCAGAAATGGAAGACCCAGCTGATCGCACTTCTAACTACGTACTAAGTCATTTAAAATCTGCACCAGCACCACCTCCAGTTTCTAACATCGATGCGCCCGCAAATCAAGAAATGTCGCCACCTATTGCCGACAAGGTAACTTCCAGCATTAACTCACAATTTAGGCCACAACCAGCAGAACCTATAGAGACTAAATCGCAGTTTAACCCTTATGCCGCATCATTTCGTCCTGATTTGTTGCAGTCATATAAGCCAGAGAACTTACATCCCCTAAGGATACCACAAGTTCATCCTGCAACAATGACCGGGAGATCGGACATGTCTGACTTTGCCAGATACATGATTCGTCGGGAGTTGATAAACATTAGTCTCACGAAGTTTGATGATCATGTCGATAATTATAGAGCATGGAAATCGACCTTTCAAGCAGTGATCCAAGACCTTAATCTCACTGGCAAGGTTTTTTGGGTTATCAGGAGTTGTATGCCAAAATCATCAGTATTAAAACAATAAAAGACCTGACAAATTTCAGTTGGTGTGTAATTAATCTAAAATATATGAAAGTTTAATTGTAATCATTACATTATGGTAAATAATGAAATTTAGCACTATATGCTAATTTTTTGAGAAGGACCTGTATGCCATAATAGATGAGCAAAGTAACCGATCTCTAGCAAGACCCAAATTCTTTGAGATCTTCAACATAAAAAGGACAAATGATTCCATACACTCTCAACACCTGCTCTGGTCGTATTGAGACTTATGGCAGGAGAGCCTCTGGGTACATAGTCTCTTCAATCAAAGGAATCGAGCATATACCCTTGCAAACTCTAATTGAATTTGACCAGATACCTGATAACAGAGGAGATTCCCACTCCGGAAGACGCGCTTCATCACCATTTGAGGCACCTGACTAAAGAAATCCCTCCTCTGGACATAAATGCTGACATTCTAGTCCTACTCGGGAGAGACATTCTGAAGGTCCACAAAGTACGGCAACAATGTAACGGCCCAGATGATGCTCCATATGCCCAAAAACTCGACCTAGGCTGGGTAATCATGGGCAATGTATGTTTGGATAGGAGTCACAAGGCATCTAAAATCAATGCCTGTAAAACTTATGTGCTCCAAAATGGTCGCGCAACTCACTTTAAGTCATGCCCTCATTACTACGACGTGAAAGAAAGGTTCTCTGATTGCATCCAAGAGCCTGACATCATTCCTACTCCCTACTGTGACGACTTAGGGAGAACAGTGTTTCACACAACAAAAGACGACAACAAAGTCACCTTATCCATAGAAGACAAGAAGTTTTTCAAAATAATGGACAGTGGATTCTTCAAAAACGAATCTGACCGCTGGGTTGCTCCCTTACCCTTCAAGGCTTCAATGACCAGGCTTCCGAACAACAGAGATCAGGCCTTATCTAGATTCATCTCGTTGCAGAGAACGTTGCGGAACAAGCCTGAAATGAAGGAACATTTCATATCCTTTATGGATAAGATATTTCGCAATGACCATGCAGAGCCAGCTCCACCATTGCAAGCTGATGAAGAATGCTGGTATCTACCTTCCTTTGGAATATATCATCCAAGAAAGCCGAAACACATCAGAGTGGTGTTTGATTCAAGCGCCAAACATGACAGCGTATCTCTGAAGTACGTTCTCCTCACTGGACCGAATCTGACTAATAACCTGGTGGGAGTGCTCATGAAATTCAGAAAGGAACCGGTCGCCATCACCGCCGACATCAAACAAATGTTCTATTGTTTCGTCGTGCAGCAAGAGCACAGAAATTATCTCCGTTTTCTATGGCACTGAGACAATGACACCAGCAAGGAAATGGTCGAATACCGCATGAAAGTGCAAGTGTTCGGAAACAGTCCTTCTCCTGCAGTCGCTACATACGGCCTGCGTAGGACCGCCTCCGATGGCGCAGCAGAGTTCGGGAAAGATGCTCAACATTTCGTTGAAAGACTTCTACGTGGACGACTGTCTTAAATCCCTGCCCACAGCAGAAGAAGCCATAGATCTGCTTAAACGGACGCAAGGTATGCTTTCTAAAGCTCATTTGAGATTGCATAAAATTGCCTCCAATAATACTGTTGTCATGCAAGCCTTTCATCCTAATGATCATGCCGCTGAATTTAGGGACTTGAATCTAGGCCCGGACAACCCACCAGTACAGAGAAGCCTAGGCCTGAGGTGGAACTTGCTAAAGAACTCCTTCAGCTTTCAGGTTAGTGAGGCGGAAAAACCCTTTACTAAGTACGGAGTTTTATCAGTGGTGAACAGTCTATATGATCCACTTGGATTTGTCGCACCCCTGACGATACAAGGCAAGCTCCTGTTAAGAAAACTTTCAGAGTGCATTAAGGACTGGTATGTACCACTCCCTGCGGACCAACAACTAAGGTGGAAGGCGTGGAGAAAATCTCTTTGCGCCATAGATAAGATCCACATACCACGTTGTTACACTCCGTCATCCCTAGCTAAGAGTCAAAGGAAAGAGATTCATGTATTCGCAGACGCTTCCACTGAAGCTATTGCTGCTGTCGCTTACTTGAAGGTTGTTGACTCTAACAATGCAGCCCATGTTGGATTTCTGTTTGGAAAGGCTAAACTGGCCCCTAAACCCGGGCACACCATACCCAGACTCAAGCTCTGTGGGGTTGTACTAGCCGTAGAGATTGCAGACTTCATACAGAGCTAACTAGCTATTCACATGGATGACATAAAATTCTACACAGACAGTTAGGTAGTTCTGGGCTACATATATAACCAGACAAAATGCTTTTACGTCTATGTCAGCAACCACGTGGAAAGGATCAGGAAATCCTCTAAGCCTCAGCAATGGCAGCATGTCCCATCTCATCTTAACCCTGCGGACCTTGCTACAAGACCATTGTCTATTGATGCCTTTGTAAGCTCTTCTTGGATAACAGGACCAGGGTTCCTTCACGAACAATGCGAAAAGACTGCCGGTGAAGACAGCTTCAAACTTCAGGATCCAGATGTCGACCCAGAGATCCGTCCGGATGTCAGCAGTTTCATTACCAAATTCAAGGAGAAGGTTGGCTTGGGCTGTCGGCGTTTTGATCGCTTCTCAAGATGGACGAGGTTGGTTCGTGCCATTGCAAGGTTAGTACACATTGTACAATGCTATCGCAATAAGGACGGTAACACTGATTGTCATGGTTGGCATATCTACCATAAGCCCCTCTCTGCAGAAGACATTGCTCTGAGTGAACTCTTTGTGATATGCAATGTGCAGCAGAATGTTTTTCACAAGGAACTATTCCAAGAGACTTAGACCTTTTGGATTACTTCAAGAATTCGTTATAGACATTTTTCTATCTTGTTAAACAATATTTTATTGTTGCATAGCATGCATTGTTTTTTATCTTACAGGTTGAAGTATCTCCCCATGTACTTCAGGAAAACACTCCCAATTCGAGATTGTTGATATGTGAAATCCAAGGATTTCAGACTGGGAGTGTACTGTTTCAGTTATTCTGATAGATTTTCAGACATACATGGACATTCATGTTATTGTATATATTTAACATCTATTGTATTTGTTATCCTTTGCTGCCATCTACTGGCCATTGTTTGTATTGCACTCTAATATTTGTTATGGTGTTTCCCATAATACCTCTCTGCCTAAAGCTCCTCCTTTCTTTGGCTGACTTTTCCTGTCTTGTACTCTGGCCATCTTGGTTTGACACATGTGCTGCAGAGCTGGACAAAGGATTCTCTTGTTACCTTCAGCTTGAAGCTCCTACCGTCTCTAATCAGGTGCTGCTATAACCGCTTCTTCACCTTTACCTCATCTCCATTTCTTCAACTTCCTTGACATCTCGTCTCAACCAAGGTACTGTAATAAAGCCTGTTGAATTTATTACTGCATCATCCTTCCGGACTACCACGCGCCGCTGATAGAGATAGGAGCACGAGCTGGCGAGTTAACGCTATCCGCCATTGTTTATATAGAGATTCGTGATCACACCCCTCAGATACATCTCGTCCACGTATATCGGTGGCAGAATAGGGCTAAAATAGCTGAACTCCAGGGGTAGCCTGGCTGTTAAGGGCCTGAAGAGGAAGACTCCAGGAGAGTGTTGGTTTATTAGAAGAGCATAAACCAAGGTTTAAGCACAAAAAATAAACAAAGTGCATCCTTAAACACGCAGTGTTCCCGTGACTACCTCCGCGTTAGACGATCTACCACAATATACAGAATAATAGATATTGAAAGTTACAGCCAGTATACAGGACAGGAGAAGTGGTACTGTGCAGTGTATTTACAGAATAACACAGATACTGAGAATTACACCCAGTATACAGGATAGCAGAAGTGGTACTGTGCAGTGTATGTATACAGAATAATACAGATACTGAGAATTACACCCAGTATATAGGACAGGAGAAGTGGTACTGTGCAGTGTATATATACAGAATAATACAGATACTGAGAATTACACCCAGTATACAGGACAGCAGAAGTGGTACTGTGCAGTGTATATATACAGAATAATACAGATACTGAGAATTACACCCAGTATACAGGACAGCAGAAGTGGTACTGTGCAGTGTATATATACAGAATAACACAGATACTGAGAATTACACCCAGTATACAGGAGAGGAGAAGTATTACTGTACAGTGTATATATACAGAAAAATACAGATACTGAGAATTACACCCAGTATACAGGACAGGAGAAGTGGTACTGTGCAATGTATATATACAGAATAATACAGCTACTGAGAATTACACCCAGTATACAGGACAGGAGAAGGGGGGCTGTGCAGTGTATATATACAGAATAATACAGATACTGAGAATTACACCCAGTATACAGGACAGCAGAAGTGGTACTGTGCAGTGAATTTATACAGAATAATGCAGATACTGAGAATTACACCCAGTATACAGGACAGCAGAAGTGGTACTGTGCAGTGTTTATATACAGAATAATACAGATACTGAGAATTACACCCAGTATACAGGACAGCAGAAGTGGTACTGTGCAGTGTTTGTATACAGAATAATACAGATACTGAGAATTACACCCAGTATACAGGACAGGAGAAGTGGTACTGTGCAGTGTATATATACAGAATAATACAGATACTGAGAATTACACCCAGTATACAGGACAGCAGAAGTGGTACCGTGCAGTGTATATATACAGAATAATACAGATACTGAGAATTACACCCAGTATACAGGACAGCAGAAGTGGTACTATGCAGTGTGTATATATACAGAATAATACAGATACTGAGAATTAGGCCAGTGTCACACTTGCGAGTGCAATGCGAGAAACTCACGTGAGTCTCTCTCCTCAATACCCGGCATTGCTGCCGGCACTCGGACCGGAGTGTTCAGCTGCATAGAAATACATGCAGCCGCATACTCCGGTCCCAAGTGCACTCGCAAGTGTGCCCCAGCCTTAAACCCAGTATACAGGACAGGAGACATGGTACTTTGCAGTGTATATAGAGAAAATACAGATACTGAGAATTAGACCCAGTATACAGGACAGAAGGAGTGGTACTGTGCAGTGTATGCAAAGAATAATAGAGATACTGAGAATATAGTGGTACTGTGCAGTCTATATATACAGAATAATACAGATAGTTGAAATTACACCCAGAATACAGTCATGGCCAAAAGTTTTGAGAATGACACGAATATTATATTTTCACATGATCTGCTGCCTTCTGGTTTTTATGTGTGTGTTTGACAGATGTTTTTTATCACAGACAGAAATATAATTGCAAACATATGAGTAACAAAAGCTTATATTGACAGTTAGAATGAGTTAATGCAGCAAGTCAATATTTGCAGTGTTGACCCTTCTTCAGGACCTCTGCAATTCTCCCTGGCATGCTCTCAATCAACTTCTGGACCAAATCTTGACTGATAGCAGTCCATTCTTGCACAATCAATGCTTTCATTTTGTCAGAATTTTTAGGTTTTTGTTTGTCCACCCGTCTCTTGATGATTGACCACAAGTTCTCAATGGGATTAAGATCTGGGGAGTTTCCAGGCCATGGACCCAAAATCTGTTTTGTTCCCTGAGGCATTTAGTTATCACCTTTGCTTTATGGCAAGGTGCTCCATCATGCTGAAAAAGGCATTGTTGATCGCCAAACTGCTCTTGGAGGGTTGGGAGAAGTTGCTCTTGGAGGACATTCTGGTACCATTCTTTATTCATGGCTGTGTTTTTAGGCAAGACTGTGAGAGCCGATTCCCTTGGCTGAGAAGCAACCCCACACATGAATAGTTTCAGGATGCTTAACAGTTGGCATGAGACAAGACTGGTGGTAGCGCTCACCTTGTCTTCTCCGAATGAGGTGTTTTCCTGATGTCACAAACAATCGAAAAGGGGATTCATCAGAGAAAATAACTTTACCCCAGTCCTCAGCAGTCCACTGCCTGTACCTTTTGCAGAATATCAGTCTGTCCATGATGTTTTTTCTGGAAAGAAGTGGCTTCTTTGCTGCCCTCCTTGAGACCAGGCCTTGCTCCAAGAGTCTCCGCCTCACAGTGCGTGCAGATGCACTCACACCTGCCTGCTGCCATTCCTGAGCAAGCTCTGCACTGCTGGTAGCCCGATCCCGCAGCTGAAACACTTTTAAGAGACGGTCCTGGCGCTTGCTGGTCTTTCTTGGGCGCCCTGGAGCCTTTTTGGCAACAATGGAACCTCTCTCCTTGAAGTTCCTGATGATGCGATAGATTGACTGAGGTGCAATCTTTCTAGCTGCGATACTCTTCCCTGTTAGGCCATTTTTGTTCATTGCAATGATGACTGCACGTGTTTCTTTAGAGATAACCATGGTTAACAGAAGAGAAACAATGATGCCAAGCACCAGCCTCCTTTTAAAGTGTCCAGTGGTGTCATTCTTACTTAATTATGACAGATTGATCTCCAGCCATATCCTCATCAACATCCACACCTGTGTTAATGGAGCAATCACTGAAAATAGGTTAGCTGGTCCTTTTAAGGCAGGGCTGCAATGATGTTGAAATGTGTTTTGGGGGATAAAGTTCATTTTCTAGCCAAATATTGACTTTGCAAGTAATTGCTGTTAAGCTGATCACTCTTTATAACATTCTGAAGTATATGCAAATTGCCATTAGAAAAACTGAAGCAGTAGACTTTGTAAAAATTAATATGTGTCATTCTCAAAACTTTTGGCCATGACTGTACAGTACAGGAGAAGTGGTACTGTGCAGTGTATATATACAGAATAATAATACGGATAAGGAGTGCGCACTGCTGAATTAAGTGCTCAGGAGAAAAATTTGATAAATGTAATAGAAAAACTCCGGCACACTAAAAATAAGCTTGCAAAATTTATTAGTGGAAAAAATCAAAAAAGATTGGGATATGAATATAAAGTTCATCTATACATGATGATTGATTCAAAAATGCAACACAGACACATTATTCATTTTCAACGTTTTGGCTATGTAGCCTTTTTAAAGAAATGTCTGATTAAGAAAGAGAAGTCTTCACAATTTTTTTTTTTCCCACTGTAGAAATCCAGATAAGGAATGCCGGGGAAATAACCCGGTGTAAGTGATGCCACATAAAGTCTGACAAGACGGGTGGAGGTGTCACGTGGCGGATAGATGAACTTTATATTCATATCCCAATGTTTTTTGATTTTTTTCCACTAATAAATTTTGCAAGCTTATTTTTAGTGTGCCAGAGTTTTTCTATTACACTTATATACAGAATAGAGAAACTAGAAAATACACCCAGTATACAGGACCGGAGAAGTGGTACTGTGCAGTGTATATACAGTAAATACAAATACTGAGAATTAGACCCAGTATACAGGACAGGAGGAGTGGTACTCTGCAGTGTATATATACAGGACAGAAGGAGTGGTACTGTGCAGTGTATATATACAGGACAGGAGGAGTAATACGATGTAGTGTATATATACAGGACAGCAGTGGTGTAACTACAAAGTTATGGGCCCCAGTGTGAACTTTCAAATGGGGCCCCCCTTATGCCAAGATATATAGGTGAATTAGAAATGGCGACACACGCAAACGTCAGCTGCGTTAGTAATACATGCACCATTCCAGAATTAGTTGTAGGTTGGGTTCACAAGAGTGAAGTTCACAGTCTGTATACAGACCACAACCTCCAGCTTCGCGGAGGGTATCCCGATCCGAACTCACACCCTTGTATGTGTATGGCAATACACTCCTGTAAACCCAGCCTGACAGGGACGACGCCTTATAAATGGAAGTGTGCCCCTCTAAACCCTGCAATCAACTGGTGGGGAAAGTCACATACTGACAGGTAAGGCCTCTTTCACACATCAGGTTTTCGCCGCAAGGCGAGTTCCGGTATTTTTTCTTTAAACCGGATCTGGCAAAATCTAATGCCGGATCCGTTTTTTTCCCATTGACTAACATTAACGCCGGATTGCACTGCATGGCCTTGCGGTGCGTTCGGCTAATTATCTCATTCCAGCGTCTGTAAAAAACGGCTACTGTAACTTTTTTGTCTCCGGCGAAAAAGCCGGAAACGCCGGCGCTTCCGGATTTTTGTCATAATGAAAGTCTATGAGCGCCGCAATGAGGCGGCCGGATCCAGTTTTTTTGTCTGAGCATGCTCAGAGTAGCCCAGCCCACAGCAAACATATATAAACTATGCCAGTGGGACCACCCTTAGCCATAACCATGCAGCCAGCAATGAAGAGAGGAGCCAGCCGCAGGAGAACAGGAGGAGGAGAACAGAGCAGTCCCACCCCAAGACATTTTGTCGATGATGCAGTCGGGAGCAGACGACAGACGGTAAATATCACAGACAACCCCTTTCAGCCAGGGCCATGCAATATCAATATATTCATGGCCTTTTTTTCTCTTTATTCCACAGCAGAAGCTGCCCAACAGGAGCAGCAGGACACCATCTCTTCTTCTTCTGGGAGCCCTCCCTCGCATCGTCAGCGTTTACAGGTCAAAAATAAGTTTTGGGTTTTTTTTCGCAATCCATCTCTGTGATCTATATATTAATTGCCTTATTTTTTATTTATACCAGGAAACTGAAGCTGAAGAAGAACGACGGGGTGGAGAGATACCCAGAGTGGGCTTGCAATTCGTAAGTTTCCTGCATGCATCGCTGAAACACAACATCACACTACACACAACACATAGAAAACAATTTAGTACAAACATCACACTGCACCCAAACACATATGCCTACATCCAAGCACATTATTTTTTTTATAGTCTTCTGAATCTGGTGCTCGGCCAAGAGGTCCTCACAGTGCCTCCCAGGGTCGTCAGCGTGAGCAACGCGGCAGTCACAATCGTGTAAGTATAACTGTTTTTTTTTTTTAACATTTTTGCTTGATTTATTTTCCAATTTTTTTTTTCCTTGGTAGGTTGGAGACTAATGTATTTTTTTCTCTTTTTCTTCAACAGGCTTCACAGGGTGCTCCCGACTCTGATAGTGAGGAGTGGGGGATCGACGTGCACCTCCTCATCGATCTGGTCAGAGAAAGGGAGCTGCTGTGGAACATGGGGGACCACCGCCATGCTGATCTCATAGTGACCCGTCGGCTCTGGGAGGAAATCTGTTCACAACTCGTGGACCGCTGGGAGGACCTCGATGCTCGGGCCCAGATTGAACAGCGTAAGTATATACAGTTCAGGTTGCTGGACGTAAAACAGTGTTTACCAAACTCCAGTCCTCGTGGCCCCCATGGGTCATGTTTTCAGGATTTCCTTTTGTGCAACACTATGGAAAACCTGAAAACATAACCCATGGGGGCCGTGAGGACTGGAGTTTGGGAAACACTGATGTTGTATACTAACCAATTTGTGCTTTCTCGTTTCAGGGGAGAGAATTGTGAAGCAGTGGCAGTCTGTGAGGGATCGGTTCAAGAAGGAGTTCAACAATGAGATACGGGCCCCTAGTGGATCTGAAGGACGCAGGAGCAAGTACAAGTACGCACGAGCCCTGTCGTTCCTCCGGGCAATAATGGCCACCAGAAGGTAAATATTACATACCCCATGTAAAAAAAAAATGCTAACATGTCTAACTAATTTTTTTTTTTCAGCCAGGGCCATTCAATATCTATATATTGTATTTTTTTCTCTTTATTCCACAGAACGGTGACCAGCACTCGGGAGCCTGCAGAGTTGGACCCTTCTGGAGCGATCCCTCAGGAGTCTGCCAGCAAGGGACACTTCGACCTCCCCGGCCCATCCGAAGTTCCCAGAAACATGAGCCCCCTGTCCCCTCCACCAGCGCTGGAGCATTGTGGCCAACTGCATTGCATGAGGCTACTGGTCAGGAGATAGCTTTCCCTTTACCCCACCCTTCTGCCGCTGCCACCTCTAGTACACCTGTGACTACTGGGCGGATGCGGCAGAGGGGTCAGGAAAGGAGCTATGCACCTGAATTCTTGCATCTGAATGCATCTTTCCAGAACGGTCTAAAAGTCTTGTCAGAGCAAATGGCTGCAGGCTTTAATCAGCTCAACTGCAGCATTCTGGAGGTTAAGACACTTCTGCAAACCATGCATTCAGAAGCAAGAAGTTCTCCAAACCACAGTTTTTTCAGGTCTGTAGCCGCGCGCATGGATACGCTATCTCCTAGCCAGCAGATGCATGTAATGCATACTTGCCACGCTGCTCTAGCGTAGGTTACCTCCCAACCTCCTACACCCACCCCAGTCGTTCCTCCCACACCTGCCCCCCCTCCAGCCACTGTCCCTCCTCCCCAGTACCAGCAACTTCCCCACTTCCAACAACCTGCCCCATACCAACAACCTGCCCAATACCAGTTCCCAACCACATCTGCTCCTCTAGTCCCTGCCCAATCCTCCTCTCCACCACCACTTGTTTTGCCTCCCACATCTCCACCCGTTCCATTTCTTTTTCCACCCCTTCACCTCTTTTACCTGATCCTTCCCCACTACCATCCCAGTCCACTCTCCGCACTCCCACTGTCGAAGTGTCCCGCAGCCCCTCCAGCAGTATCTCCACCCCACACTACACTAATTTGTGATGTAATTTTTACTTACAAATAAACTTTATGCTTTCACATTATTGTTAGTAAAAAATAAAATTATTTTTGTTAAATATATTTTTTATCAAAAAAATTTGAAAATTGAATAAAAAAATGTGAAGAAACAGTTAATTCACAGTAAAAAAAAAAGCTGTTAATAAACATTTTTATTACCTACAATAAATGTAAAAATGGTTGATTAAAATAGTTGTCTGTCATTTATTTCTAAGGTAAAATAAAGGTAACATTTATTGGGTATACAAGACCAGGCACATAACTTTGGGTAAAAGGTAAAATAATTTTACCTTTTGGCCAAAGTTGTGTCCCTGGTTGTGTATTAGCCAAAGTATTTCACCTATTAACCAAAGTTGTGTACATTGTTAGGTAATCCCCAACAAGGTACAGAACTTTGGTTAAATGGTGAAATACTGTACATAATCCACAACAAGGAAGACAACTTTGGTTTGCAAAGGTATACTGTGGGTACACGAGGTACAAAGGTCACAGAGCAATTTATTAAACTCTGTCATCCTGCCAGTCTTCTGCAAATTTGTTCCTCATTCGGGAAACAGTCACAGAACTTCTATTCATAATGTTCTGGTAATCATGCAAGGTGGTTTCTTCATAGTGGTCCTCAATGGAAATCTGTTCCTTGCTGATAACAAAATTGTGTAGAACCACCTCGGCCACAGTTTCAGTCTTTAGGTTGATCGCAGTCAATAGAACATGCCATTTGGCTGTCAGAATCCCAAAAGCGCGCTCCACCATTATTTTGGCTCTTGTGAGGCGGTAATTGAAAATTCTTTGGTTGGTGTCAATCCTCTGCTGGAGTACGGTTTCAGCAGGTGTTCTGACAGCTGGAAGGCTTCATCCCCTACACAAACAAAAGGCATAGCTGGGCCAGATGTTTGAGGCAGCGGTCTAGGGGGTGGGAACTTGAAGGTGTTTCATACAGCTGACGGCCCATTGATGACAGTTTGAACACTTGTTAGTCATTGGAGCGCCATAGGCCCCAATATCTACAGCAATAAAATTGTACTCCTCATCAGCGATGGCCATTAGGACAATTGAAAAATATTTTTTGCAATTAAAAAATTCGGATCCAGATCCTGCTGGCTTGACAATCCGGATATGTTTCCCGTCCACAGTGCCCAGGCAATTAGGAAACTGACATATTTGTTCAAACTTTTCAGCAATTTCAATCCAACTCTCTGTTGTGGGCTCTGGTAGAAATTCCGCAACTAGACAGTCCCACAATGCACGGCATGTGTGCTTCACAATTCCAGAGATGGTGGAAATCCTTAGTCTGGAGTGAGGAAAGAGATTCTCCAGTTGCCAAGAATCTGTGAAAAAAAAATGAGTTTCAAATCACAGCATTACATACCAGAACTCAGCTATAACAATTGGAGATACTATAAAAAATGTATTTTTATAGTATCTCCAATTGTTAAAGCTGAGTCAGATGGCCATATACTAACTACCAGCAACAACATTCCAGGACAAGTGTGCTCTGAAGCAAGCAGATACAATAAATATGGCTTACAGAAGGGTCACCATCAGACGCTCCGCCGTTGAAATGGAGAAGCGGCAATACGTGTCAGATCTTCTTATCAGGTCTCCAATACGCTCCACCAAGAAATCAAAGGTCTCCATTTTCATCCTAACATATGCGAAAAATTTCTGAGGGTTTCCTCGTAGCTCCACGTATAGTTTAGAATACACCCCACGCGTCATTCTCTGGGCTGTGATGGGGTGGATCCAGAAACGTCGTCGCCGCTGACACATGATGCAATGCTGTCTCTTTCTCTCCTTCTCCAGAACAATCGTTTTCAGACGATTTGCCTCCACTGTGAAATCGACCAAATTCTTCAGAATGTTTCCTATCACAGCGTCCATCTTCACCAGCCACTTGCTCTTCTCTCCAACCTGCACTTGCTCCTCTACAACCTGTCAAAGATGGACTGTAGGAACAGTGTATATATAGGTTTTCAGTAGCCAATCACATTTGGAAGCCCCCAAGGGGCGTTTTAAAAAACCGGTTCTGTCGTAATCCGTCAAAAAACGGATGAAACTGATGAGACGGATCCGTCTCATCCGTTTTTATATAATAAAACCGGATCCGGCGTGACGCCGGATAGCACCTGATGACAAAAACCTGATGTGTGAAAGAGGCCTAATACTGCCAATTTTCTAACCATAAGTTGTGCATTTCCAGAGCTTGGAAATGGGAGATCAACACGAGAACACGTCAACTATGGTTCTCATCCTACCTCAAGGAAGTATGGCAGACAGGTGTGATAAGACTATTAGAAAAACTACTGCCACACGCACGGCTGTACATACTGGCGGAAATGTGAGGGCATTAGTGCCTGTGTATGGACATGTCAGAGGCTAGAGAGATGAAAACTTGGTTCCCCTTAGCTTCTGGCAATGTTTACCTCAGCTCACATTTGGGCCATACCATTGTAAAGACTAGAGTTGAGCGATACTTTCCGATATCCAAAAGTATCGGAATCGGAATGGTATCGCCGATACCCAAAAAATATCGGCGATATCCGATACCGATACCGGAAATCCAATGTAAGTCTATGGGAACAAAATATCGGAATTAAAAAAAACCCATTCTTGCCTTGTTGGTTAATTGTACATGAAGGAAAACAACAAAGAGTAATGTAGAATGTATTGGGGAAGGTTGAGGAGACATTAAAGGCATAGATGTTTAACCCAATCAAATGGAATAGCATAAATTTTTTTTTTTTTTAAAGATGTTCGGATTGACGAAGAAATTGACAATGTTGTTCACGTTTTTTCTATTTTGGCAAATATGTATATTTCACAACTTCCATGCTCTTCACCTTTTTAACTTTTGACACACTTTCTCCTTCATAATCTTCAGCAGCATCATCTTTTTCATCAAATTATTCTTCATCTTCACCTTCTTTATCTTCTTCTTAAACTTCTTGCTATTCATCTTTTTGTTAACATTACTCATATTCTTCTTATTAAACTATTATTCTTATTCATATTGTACTTCATCTTCTTCATCATATTCTTATTTGTGACAGAGAATCCTGTACTTGTAATCTGTCAAAGTATGAATTTTTCATTCTTCCGTTCTTGCTGTCACAAAAGATTTAAATTACAACAGTATTTGTCCGTGTTCAGTTTAGCCTGCAGCAGCAGCAGGCATTTTCCAGGGGCACCACGAGGAGGAACGGACTCACCCCCATACACTGTCTTCTTCTGCTTATAATTTAGAGCATATATTTTGCTCTTCATTTTGGTCTTATACTTCATGTTCTTCTGCTTTTAGATCTTCTGCTTATTGTTCTTGTGTCTCTTGTTCTGTATCTTGTATTTGTAGCACAACCTTGTACCAGCTGATGTTACTGGAACCCGGACGGGTAGCAGAAGGTACAAGAGCCAATGCAAGTAACGAGGACCAGCTGACTGTGCTGGAACCCGGAGGGGCAGCAGAAGGAAAAGAGCCAATGGCACAACCGAGGACCAGCTGACGTTACTGGGACACGGTGACTAAGCAGGAGGTACCTGTGCTCCAAAGCACTACCAAGGACCAGCAGACGTTGCTGGAACTCGGATACCGAGATGGAGGCACCTAGGCCAAAGGCACTGCGGAGAACCAGCTGACGGTACTGGAACCCGGACGGGTAGCAGAAGGTGCCCATGGAAATTTAATTTGACAGGCCGCGAGCCGCCGCAGTTACCGAATCCCACAGTACTACAGTGGGTGATTGTCCTATTGTCACAACGGAAACAGCCTTTATTTGCATATCCCGCAGCACACATAGGAAGCACCTAAACTCCAAGCACCATAGAGTCGGCTAACCCGACCGCAACACGACAGGACAACTTATTGGAGGCTAAGTGACGTTTACACTGACAGGAAACAGATGGCGTGCTGTAACCAGTCTGGGCAGGAGTGAGTACCCGTGCCAATGACACTTCCGAGCAACAACTGGCGGTGTTGAAGCCCAGGGATGAGAAGACAACAGGGTGGAGGCAGCATGACTTTTTGCCGTTCACACAAAAGTAGGGGAACAGCTGACATTACTGAACCCCAGTAACACTATAGCTTGTGTATTGGTCTGTGGACACGACACTTCTGAGCAGCAACTGCCAGTGTTGTAGCCCAGGGAGTAGAGTTCAGGTGGTAGAAAGATGAACATAACAGGAGACATGGATAACGTTGCGAACCAGTTATTTAATCTGAAAACGGACGGACAAATTCTGGCGAGATCCATGCCTTGTTCATTTTCAGAAAAGTAAGCCGGTCTACATTATCGGAGGATAGTCGCATGCGACGGTCTGTTACTACACCACCTGCAGCACTAAAGACGCGCTCCGATAATACACTGGCAGCAGGGCAAGCCAGCACCTCCAATGCATACTGGCTAAGCTCTGGCCATGTATCCAGCTTAGAGACCCAAAACTTGAATGGGGAAGAGCCATCTGGGAGTACACTGAGAGGGAAAGACATGTAGTCTGTCACCATCTTACGGAAACGTTGCCTCCTGCTGACTGGAGCCGTCTCGGATGGTGTAGACATTTGTGGCGCTGCCACAAAACTTTGCAACATTTGGAACATACTGGTCTTGCCCTGTGCAGAGGCGCTGCTTGTGCTCCCTCTTGTTGCAGAGCTGTCTCCACTGCCTCGACGCACAGAGCTGCTTTGTAAAGCAGTAGCAGCAGCAGTGCTCTCGGCTGGAATGGAGAACATTATGGATTGCACCAGTGTGTCTTGGTACTCCCGCATTTTACGCTCCCGGTTCAACGGTGTGATGAGGCTTTGTAAGTTGTCCCGGTAGCGAGGGTCTAGGAGGGTGTACACCCAATAATCAGACGTGGTGAGAATGTGGGTGATGCGGCGGTCGTTTCTCAGGCACTGCAGCATGAAATCAACCATGTGCTGCAGACTCCCAACTGGCCAACAAACGCTGTCCCCTGCAAGAGGCGTCATCTCTGCCTGCTCTGCATCACCCCACCCTCGCTCTACATACTGACTAGAGCGTTGTGTACCTCCCTCTGGAGCGATGTCTTCCTCCTCCATTGACTCCTCCTCATCCTCCTCACAAAGTGAGCCCTGCCCAGCCCTTTGTGAGGAACCACGTTGCGCTGACTGTCCAGAAGGTGATGGAATTTGTGACTCCTCATCCTCCACCTCTTCCAAAACCTCATCCCTTAGTGCTTGCAGTGTTTTTTGAAGCAGGCAGATAAGGGGGACAGTCAGGCTGACTAGTGCATCATCTGCACTCGCCATCTGCGTTGACTCATCAAACGCACGCAAAACGTGGCAGATGTCCTTCATAGAGGCCCACTCAGTAGTGGTGAAGTGTGAACGGCGCAAATTGCGAGTTGATTGCGCCTGATGCAGCTGATACTCCATTACTGCTGGCTGCTGCTCACACAACCGCTCCAACATATGTAACGTGGAATTCCACCTGGTGGGTACGTCACATATGATGCGATGTTCAGGAAGGCGAAATCTGCGTTGCAGAGCTGCAATGCGCGATCTGGCCATGCTGGAACGTCGCAAGTGAGCGCACTCTAGGCGGACCTTGTGCAGCAGTGCATCAAGATCCGGATAGTCCCTCAAAAAACTCTGCACGACCAAGTTGAGCACATGTGCCAGACATGGTATGTGAGTGAGGTTGCCAAGGCCCAGAGCTGCCACCAGATTTCGGCCATTGTCACACACTACCAAGCCTGGCTGGAGATTCGCTGGCAAAAACCACACGTCTCTCTCCTGCTTGATGGCATTCCAGAGCTCCTGCGCTGTGTGGCTTCGATTCCCCATGGAAATTAATTTCAGGACGGCCTGTTGACGTTTGGCCACGGCTGTGCTCATATCGGTCGCATCAGGTAAGCGTTCACGGATCCATGTGGAGGTAGACCGTGACGGCTCCTGCAGCGATGATTCTGAGGAACTGGAGTAGGAGGAGGAGTCAATGTGGACAGACTTAATTCCTGCAATCCTTGGAGTTGGCAGAACACGTACAGCGCCACTCGCAAGATCTGTACCCGGCTCCACAACATTGACCCAATGGGCAGTGAGGGAAAGGTATCGTCCCTGGCCATGGGTACTGGTCCACGCATCGGTGGTCAGGTGGACCTTGCTACTGATGGCGTTTAGTAGCGCATGTTTAATTTTTCCCTCAACATGCTTTTGCAGAGCAGGGACGGCTTGCCTGCTGAAATAAAATCGGCTGGGCACATTGTATTGTGGGACTGCCAATGCCATTAAGTTACGGAAACTGTCAGTCTCCACCAGCCTGAATGACAGCATTTCAAGGGACAGGAGTTTTGCAATGCCAGCATTCAGAGCCTGTGCTCGTGGATGGTTTGCCGAGTATGGCCGTCTTTTATCCCATGCCTGTGCTACCGATGGCTGTTTTGTGGCCTGGGAGTGTGAGGATGACAGGGAACTTGCAGCTGTGGGTGGAATAACACTGGGTCTCTGGACAACAGTGACAGAGGTTCTTCCATGGCGATCCTGTGAGGAAGCCGAACCAGCTGTGTGTGAGCTGGAGGAAGAGGCTCCAACACGAGCTGAAGATGTAGGTGCTGCTGTAGGTTGGCTTACATCTCCAGTGTGTCTTTGTAACTCAACCACGTGCTTTGACCGCACATGTTTCCACATATTTGTGGTATTAAGGTTACTGACATTTTTACCTCTTTTTACTTTTTGATTACACAGCTTGCATTTGACATAGCAAATATCATCTGCAAGTGTGTCAAAAAAGGACCACGCAGTGCAAGTCCTGGGAGCGCCCGTTTTGGCTGTTGGAAGAGAACTGCTACAAACGGGTGCCAAACTGGAGGCTACAGGCAACCGAGTCTGCAGCCTACCTCTCCCTACTGTTTGGACCGTTGGGGCAATCTCTTCCTCAGAGCTGCTACCACCACCTTCCTGTTCCTCACGCCATGTTGGGTCTTGGACCTCATCATCTCCACTACCCTCTTCCAACACCTGCTGCTGTTGGGTGGTCTGGCCAGCACCATGCTCAACAGAAAATGGCACCTGAGTCTCATCATCATCAGATGCGTTCTGCGGTGTGCTGACCATCGGCACTGGCTCACCCGCCTCTTCACATTCAGAGAGACACAGCTGTTGCGCATCACTGCATACTGCCTCTTCTTCACATTCCAGAATGCTGCTTGACTGGGCCCCTGTTTGCAAGCCAACAGATTCTGAGAACAGAAGCAGAGACTCAGCTGGCTCCAGTTCAGAACTCTCTGACTGCCTGGGCAATTTGGCAGGCGGTGAAGAGACAGATGGTTGTTCAACAGTGCTGTGGTCCTGAGAGGAGGTGGAAGCAATTGAAGTCGATGCATTGGCTGCCATCCAACCAACAACGGCTTCAATTTGTTCTTCCCGCAGCAGGGGGGTACGCTGAGCTCCTACAAAAGTGCGCATAAAGGAACGCTCACGGGGAAAACTGGTGGATGCTGTGTCACTGGGTGCGGCAGCAGCCACAGAATCCCCACGTCCTCTCCCTGCTGAAACTCCACGGCCACGACCACGTGCCTTACTCCCTGCCTTCTTCATCTTGGTAGATTGATAAAGAAAGTCAGAAAAGTTATAAGGCCTAAGTGTGGTTATTCCTCAGAGACTGCAGTGAACACTGCAGACAACTGTTCACTATCTGTGAAAGGCTCCTTTCTGTACTTCTATAGTGTTTGCAACCAATGTATTGTATACGGATGGAAGCGCGTCACACTAATAGATTAGATTTTTTCAAATATAATGGAGCAGCACCAATTGGAGAAAAATGAAAAGGATGAGGCACTGAGACACGCTCAGCAGAGTACAAGCAGCAGTGCTTGAACAAGTAACTGGAGCGTGATGTGCACTCAAAAAATAAAAAACACAGACTGAAGTGAACACTGAAACACAACTGTTCACAATCTGTGAAAGGCTACTCCTTTGTCTACTTCTATAGTGTTTGCAACCAATGTATTGGATACGGATGGAAGCGCGTCACACTAATAGATTAGATTTTTTTCAAATATAATGGAGCAGCACCAATTGGAGAAAAATGAAAAGGATGAGGCACTGAGACACGCTCAGCAGAGTACAAGCAGCAGTGCTTGAACAAGTAACTGGAGCGTGATGTGCACTCAAAAAATAAAAAACACAGACTGAAGTGAACACTGAAACACAACTGTTCACAATCTGTGAAAGGCTACTCCTTTGTCTACTTCTATAGTGTTTGCAACCAATGTATTGGATACGGATGGAAGCGCGTCACACTAATAGATTAGATTTTTTTCAAATATAATGGAGCAGCACCAATTGGAGAAAAATAAAAAGGATGAGGCACTGAGACACGCTCAGCAGAGTACAAGCAGCAGTGCTTGAACAAGTAACTGGAGCGTGATGTGCACTCAAAAAATAAAAAACACAGACTGAAGTGAACACTGAAGCACAACTGTTCACAATCTGTGAAAGGCTACTCCTTTGTCTACTTCTATAGTGTTTGCAACCAATGTATTGGATACGGATGGAAGCGCGTCACACTAATAGATTAGATTTTTTTCAAATATAATGGAGCAGCACCAATTGGAGAAAAATGAAAAGGATGAGGCACTGAGACACGCTCAGCAGAGTACAAGCAGCAGTGCTTGAACAAGTAACTGGAGCGTGATGTGCACTCAAAAAATAAAAAACACAGACTGAAGTGAACACTGAAACACAACTGTTCACAATCTGTGAAAGGCTACTCCTTTGTCTACTTCTATAGTGTTTGCAACCAATGTATTGGATACGGATGGAAGCGCGTCACACTAATAGATTAGATTTTTTTCAAATATAATGGAGCAGCACCAATTGGAGAAAAATGAAAAGGATGAGGCACTGAGACATGCTCAGCAGAGTACAAGCAGCAGTGCTTGAACAAGTAACTGGAGCGTAATGTGCACTCAAAAAATAAAAAACACAGACTGAAGTGAACACTGAAACACATCTGTTCACAATCTGTGAAAGGCTACTCCTTTGTCTACTTCTATAGTGTTTGCAACCAATGTATTGGATACGGATGGAAGCGCGTCACACTAATAGATTAGATTTTTTTCAAATATAATGGAGCAGCACCAATTGGAGAAAAATGAAAAGGATGAGGCACTGAGACACGCTCAGCAGAGTACAAGCAGCAGTGCTTGAACAAGTAACTGGAGCGTGATGTGCACTCAAAAAATAAAAAACACAGACTGAAGTGAACACTGAAACACAACTGTTCACAATCTGTGAAAGGCTACGCCTTTGTCTACTTCTATAGTGTTTGCAACCAATGTATTGGATACGGATGGAAGCGCGTCACACTAATAGATTAGATTTTTTTCAAATATAATGGAGCAGCACCAATTGGAGAAAAATGAAAAGGATGAGGCACTGAGACACGCTCAGCAGAGTACAAGCAGCAGTGCTTGAACAAGTAACTGGAGCGTGTGGCACTCAAAAAATAAAAAACACAGACTGAAGTGAACACTGAAGCACAACTGTTCACAATCTGTGAAAGGCTACTCCTTTGTCTACTTCTATAGTGTTTGCAACCAATGTATTGTATACGGATGGAAGCGCGTCACACTAATAGATTAGATTTTTTTCAAATATAATGGAGCAGCACCAATTGGAGAAAAATGAAAAGGATGAGGCACTGAGACATGCTCAGCAGAGTACAAGCAGCAGTGCTTGAACAAGTAACTGGAGCGTGATGTGCACTCAAAAAATAAAAAACACAGACTGAAGTGAACACTGAAACACAACTGTTCACAATCTGTGAAAGGCTACTCCTTTGTCTACTTCTATAGTGTTTGCAACCAATGTATTGGATACGGATGGAAGCGCGTCACACTAATAGATTAGATTTTTTTCAAATATAATGGAGCAGCACCAATTGGAGAAAAATGAAAAGGATGAGGCACTGAGACACGCTCAGCAGAGTACAAGCAGCAGTGCTTGAACAAGTAACTGGAGCGTGATGTGCACTCAAAAAATAAAAAACACAGACTGAAGTGAACACTGAAACACAACTGTTCACAATCTGTGAAAGGCTACTCCTTTGTCTACTTCTATAGTGTTTGCAACCAATGTATTGGATACGGATGGAAGCGCGTCACACTAATAGATTAGATTTTTTTCAAATATAATGGAGCAGCACCAATTGGAGAAAAATGAAAAGGATGAGGCACTGAGACACGCTCAGCAGAGTACAAGCAGCAGTGCTTGAACAAGTAACTGGAGCGTGATGTGCACTCAAAAAATAAAAAACACAGACTGAAGTGAACACTGAAGCACAACTGTTCACAATCTGTGAAAGGCTACTCCTTTGTCTACTTCTATATGTGTTTGCAACCAATGTATTGGATACGGATGGAAGCGCGTCACACTAATAGATTAGATTTTTTTCAAATATAATGGAGCAGCACCAATTGGAGAAAAATGAAAAGGATGAGGCACTGAGACATGCTCAGCAGAGTACAAGCAGCAGTGCTTGAACAAGTAACTGGAGTGTGATGTGCACTCAAAAAATAAAAAACACAGACTGAAGTGAACACTGAAACACAACTGTTCACAATCTGTGAAAGGCTACTCCTTTGTCTACTTCTATAGTATTTGCAACCAATGTATTGGATACGGATGGAAGCGCGTCACACTAATAGATTAGATTTTTTTCAAATATAATGGAGCAGCACCAATTGGAGAAAAATGAAAAGGATGAGGCACTGAGACACGCTCAGCAGAGTACAAGCAGCAGTGCTTGAACAAGTAACTGGAGCGTGATGTGCACTCAAAAAATAAAAAACACAGACTGAAGTGAACACTGAAACACAACTGTTCACAATCTGTGAAAGGCTACTCCTTTGTCTACTTCTATAGTGTTTGCAACCAATGTATTGGATACGGATGGAAGCGCGTCACACTAATAGTTAAATTGCATGGAGCAGCAAGAATTACACTGAAGAAAAAAAAAAGAGTCTGTGAGTGACACGTGCAGATGCCTACAGACAGCGTTGCATGCAGAGCAAACTGCAGCGTCACCTGCACTCTCACACACACCTTGCACAGAGCTGTTAAAACAACACTGGCAAAAGGAAGCTTTACACAGCGGTTGGTAAACTAGCCTGCCTAAAGCCCAGTACACAAAATCGCAATATCTAACTGTCCCTCAAAGTCAGCAGAACAGCGTTCTGTCCCTAACTGAGTTCACAGCACAGTGATGCTAAAATGGCGGCAGCGCCTTTTATAGTGCATTCTGACATCATTTCAGCAGCCAATCACAGCCATGCCATTAGTTAAGATGACCGCAGCATTACAGGATGTGCCCACACTTCATAAGATTCCTCATTGGCTGACTAAAATCACATTGCCTCTCAAAGAATTATGGGAACTTCCGATTCCGGTATACGATATTGGAAAAATATCGGAACTAAGTATCGGAATTACGATACAGCGAATATCGCCCGATACCCGATACTTGCGGTATCGGAATGCTCAACACTAGTAAAGACACATTTACCCACTGACCTTACTATTCATAAGGAACTGCAGTCTACACTTTAGTTGCCCATTGTATATAGTCCGTGTGGGGATGTGGGCTTCAGAACAACACAGCGCGATGACACTGCTACCTGAACCCTTCTGCTGCCCTACAATATGCAGGGAGTAAAACTAGTACAAAGTATTGCAGCCTCCCTGCAGAGCTGTCCAGGGCCGGACTGGGGCAAAAAAGCAGCCTTGCCACACAAACCCCACCAGCCTACATACTATAACATCTCCCCCATACCCGATCAGTGGATTTTGCTATACTGTGTCGTGCACTTCAGCACTCCTCTTAAAGGCATTATTTGAAGAACCATGTGTGAATGCCGCCGCAGTGCGCATGATCGACCACTTCCTTAGAGTGCCGGTTCTCAGGATCATGGGGGTCCCAGCGGTCTGACCCCAGCGACTACAAAGTTCTTGGGATAGGGGATTACTTGGCATAATCCATTTAAATGGGTTTTCCAATATATATATTTTTTATTTTCCCATAGTATTCCTGAAAATGATAAAACAATATTAACCCTCCGAAAGACCAATGTCGCCTCTCCGACAATAGAAAAAGAGAAGTGGTACTGTGCTGTGTATATACACAGGACAGGATGAATGGTACTCTGCAGTGTATATATACAGGTCAGGAGGAGTGGTACTGTGCTGTGTATATACACAGGACAGGAGAAGTGGTACTTTGCAGTGTATATACACAGGACAGGAGGAGTGGTACTGTTTAGTGTATATACACAGGACATGGCCGCACAAAACCCATTCATACAAAGAAAACATGACACAAATATTTTATTGTATGGCAGAAATGTTTATTTAGGGTTACATAAATTAATCAATAAATACTTCAATAAATAAATCCATATAAATTATTAAACTTCCAACCATAACCAATCCACCCATCACTTGGGCGATTTTCCCACAAATGAACATCACGACAAATATAATAATAAGGGGGAGGGCGGGAGGGATCTTCTTTTCTTCACAGACGATGACAGGAGCCAACGGGCGACAGCAGGGCTATTTATATCCATAAAAAAGCCCGCCAAAACCTTCTTAACCCCTTAAGGACAGAGCCATTTTGCAGCTTAATGACCGGGCCAATTTTTACAATTCTGACCACTGTCACTTTATGAGGTTATAACTCTGGAACGCTTTAACGAATCCCGCTGATTCTGAGATTGTTTTTTCATGACATATTGTACTTCACGTTAGTGGTAAAATTTCTTTGATATGACTTGTGTTTATTTATGAAAAAAACGGAAATATGGCGAAAATTTTGAAAATTTAACAATTTTCAAACTTTAAATTTTTATGCCCTTAAATCAGAGAGATATGTCACACAAATTTCTTAATAAATAACATTTCCCACATGTCTACTTTACATCAGCACAATTTTGGGACCAAAATTTTTTTTTGTTACGAAGTTATAAGGGTTAAAAGTTGACCAGCGATTTCTCATTTTTACAACACCATTTTTTTTTTAGGGACCACATCACATTTGAAGTCACTTTGAGGGGTCTATATGATAGAAAATACCCAAAAGTGACACCATTCTAAAAAACTGCACCCCTCAAGGTGCTCAAAACCACATTCAAGAAGTTTATTAACCCTTCAAGTGCTTCACAGGAGCTGAAGCAATGTGGAAGGAAAAAATTGACATTTAACTTTTTTTGCAAAAGCTTTACTTCGGAACCAAGTTTTTTTATTTTCACAAGTGTTAAAAGAAAAAGTGAACCACAAAATTTGTTGTGCAATTTCTTCTGAATACTTCGATACCCCATATGTGGGGGTAAACCACTTTTTGGGCGCGTGGCAGAGGTCGCAAGGGAAGGAGCGCCGTTTGACTTTTTCAACGCAGAATTGGCTGAATGCCATGTCGCGTTTAGATAGCCCCTGATGTGCCTAAACAGTGGAAACACCCCACAAGTGACCCCATTTTGGATACAAGACCCCTTAAGGAACTTATCTAGATGTGTGGTGAGAACTTTGAACCTCCAAGTGCTTCACACAAGTTTATAACCTAGAGCCGTGAAAAAAAAAAAAAAAAATTTTTCCACAAAAATGATCTTTTCACCACAATTTTTAATTTCCCAAGGGTAATAAGACCACAAAAGTTTTTGTGCAATTTGTCCTGAGCATGCTGATACCCCATATGTGGGGGTAAACCACTTTTTGGGCGCACGGCAGAGGTCGCAAGGGAAGGAGCGCTGTTTGACTTTTTCAACGCAGAATTGGCTGGATGCCATGTCGCGTTTAGAGAGCCCCTGATGTGCCTAAACAGTGGAAACCCCAACAAGTGACCCCATTTTGGAAACTAGACCCCCTAAGGAACTTATCTAGATGTGTGGTGAGCACTTTGAACCTCCAAGTGATTCACACAAGTTTATAACGTAGAGCCGTGAAAATAAAAAATCATATTTTTTCCACAAAATGATCTTTTCACCCCAATTTTTATTTTCCAAGGGTAACAAGACCCCAAAAGTTTTTGTGCAATTTGTCCTGAGCATGCCGATACCCCATATGTTGGGGTAAACCACTTTTTGGGCGCACGGCAGAGGTCGCAAGGGAAGGAGCACCGTTTGATTTTTTCAACGCGGAATTGGCTGGACGCCATGTCGCATTTGTAGAGGCCCTGATGTGTCTAAACAGTGGAAACCCCCCACAAGTGACCCCATTTTGGAAACTAGACCCCTAAGGAACTTATCTAGATGTGTGGTGAGCACTTTGAAGCCCCAAGTGCTTCACAGAAGTTTATAACGCCCGGGCGTGAAAATAAAAAATCATATTTTTTCCACAAACCTGATCGTTTAGTCCCCAATTTTTTATTTTCACAAGGGTAACAGGAGAAATTGGACAACAAAAGTTGTTGTACAATTTGTCCTGAGTATGCTGATACCCCATATATGGGGGGGACCACTGTTTGGGCGCACGGCAGGGCTTGGAATGGAAGCAGCACCGTTTGACTTTTTCAAACCAAAATTGGCTGGAATTGAGATTGGACACCATGTCGCGTTTGGAGAGCCCCTGATGCGCCTAAACAGTGGAAACCCCCACAAGTAACACCATTTTGGAAACTAGACCACCTATGGAACTTATCTAGATCTGCTGTGAGCACTTTGAACCCCCAAGTGTTTCACAAAAGTTTATAATGCCTGGGTGTGAAAAAAAAAAAAAACAATTTTCCACAAAAATGATTTTTTAGTCCCAAATTTTTGATTTTTCACAAGGAAATTGGACCCCAAAAGTTGTTGTCCAATTTGTCCTGAGTACGCTGATACCAAATATGTGGGGGGGGGGGAACTGTTTTGGCGCACAGCAGGGCTTGGAAAGGAAGTAATAACGTTTTGGAATGCAGACGTTGGTGGGGGTCATGTTCCGTTTGCAGTGCCCCAGATGAGCCTAAACAGTGGAAAACCCCCACAAGTGACCCCATTTTGGAAACTAGACCTCATAAGGAACTTATCTAGATCTGTGGTGAGCACTTTGAACCCCCAAGTGTTTCACAAAAGTTTATAATGCCTGGGTGTGAAAAAAAAAAATCAATTTTCCACAAAAATGATTTTTTAGTCCCAAATTTTTGATTTTTCACAAGGAAATTGGACCCCAAAAGTTGTTGTCCAATTTGTCCTGAGTACGCTGATACCAAATATGTGGGGGGGGGAACTGTTTTGGCGCACAGCAGGGCTTGGAAAGGAAGTAATAACGTTTTGGAATGCAGACGTTGGTGGGGGTCATGTTCCGTTTGCAGTGCCCCAGATGAGCCTAAACAGTGGAAACCCCCCACAAGTGACCCCATTTTGGAAACTATACCCCTTAAGGAGCTTATCTAGATGTGTGGTGAGCACTTTGAACCCCCTAGTGCTTCACAGAAATTTATAAACGCAGAGCCGTGAAAATGAAAAATCATTTTTTTTCTCAAAAATGATTTTTTTAGCCAGCTATTTTTTATTTTCCCCAAGGGTAATCGGAGAAATTAGAACCCCAAAATTGGTGTGCAATTTGTCCTGAGTACGCTGATACCCCATATGTTGGGGTAAACCACTGTTTGGGCGCACGGCAGGGCTCGGAAGGGAGGGAGCGCCATTTGACTTTTTGAACGCCACATCGTGTTTGGAGACCCCCTGATGTGCCTAAATAGTGGAAATCCCTCAATTCTAGCTCCAACCCTAATCCCAACACACCCCTAACCCTAATCCCAACCCTAATCCTAACCTAAATCCCAACCCTAATTCCAACCCTAATTGTAACCCTAACCTTAATTATAACCTTAATTATAACCCTAACCCTAATTGTAACCCTAACCCTAATTATAACCCTAACCCTAAAGGTGCTGCCACACTAAACAATCCCGCTAGCGATCACAATAACGACGCATACTAATGCGATCGCTAGCGGGATTGTTTCTATATCGCTAAATGCGGCCACATTTAGCGATATAGTTAACGACGCTATCGCCGTTAGCGATCTTCTTAACGACTTTAGCGGTACAAAAGTACCGCTAAATCGCTAAGAAAAGGTGCCACACAGCGATTAGATACTTACCCAGCGGGAGCGCCGACGAGAAAATAGGGTCCGGAGCGATTCCAGCGACGAGCGAGATCACAGCAGGAAGCTCGTCGCTGGAAGCTACCGCACTGAACAACATCGCTAACAGGATCGCTAAATAGTGACGTTTTTTAGCGATCCCGTTAGCGATATTGTTTAGTGTGGCATACCCTTAAGGCTAGGTTCATTTTGCGTTTTACCAGCCCGTTCAACACATAGCGTTGACGGGCTGGTAATGGTATAGCATAACGCGATCGCATTATGCTATACCCGCTAGCGCAGAGGAATCAGCAGATGATTCATCTGCGCTAGCGGTGACGGAGCCCAAACGCTGCAGCCCGCGTCCAAGGCTCCGTAACTGAATGATGGCACGTCGCAAACGCATGCCGCTTTACGGCATGCGTCGCGATGCGCCCTCAAATGGGGGTGAATGGCAGCATTAACGGACTGCGTTACACCGCGTTATACCGAGGTGTAACGCAGTCCGTCTAACGGACTGCCATAACGCAGTATGAACCCAGCCTAACCCTAACGCTAATTATAACCCTTACCCTAAGGCTGCTTTCACACTTCCGGCGGGCGCCTGTCGGCGCCCCCGGCATTTTGCCGCAGCGTCGCATCAGAAAACCTGATGCGCCACCGGCGGCCGCATGCGGTTTTTTCCCGGAGGGTTTCTGATGCCCGGAGACATCAGAAACCATCCGGCAAAAACAAAAAACGTTACATGCAGCGTTTTGTCCGGCCGCCGCAATGTACATTTGCGCCGCATCCGGACAAAACCGCATGCAACGCATTGACATGCGGCGCCATCCGGCGCTAATGCAAGTCAATGCAAAAAAAAACGCATGCGGCGCATCAGATTTTCTGATGAGGCGCTGCGGCTAAATGCCGGGGGCGCCGTCAGGCGCACACCGGATGTGTGAAACCAGCCTAATGCTAACCCTAACCCTAATTATAACCTTAACCCTAATTATAACCCTAACCCTAATTATCACCCTAACCCTAACAGAAAAATGAAAATAAATATAATTTCTACTTTTTATTATATGTCCCTGACTAAGGGGGTGATAAATGGGGGGGTTATGTACTGTTTTTTTTTTATTTTGATCACTGTGATAGTTTATCACAGTGATCAAAATGTACTTTTATGAGAATGAATGAAAAAAAATTTGAATCTGCCGCCAAAGCAGATCGGCGGGCGCACTGCGCATGCGCCCGCCATTTTTTTTTTGCAGGGAGAAGAAGCCGGGATCCTGGGGCCTGCGGGAGGACGGAGGACACCGGTAAGTATATGGGGGGGCGATCAGGGGACCGGGGGACCCTCATTTTCTCCCCTCTGATGTGCGATCACATCAGAGGGGAGAGAAATCTTTTTTTTTTTTTTTTTTTTTTTTTTGCGATCGCGGCTATGCTTGCATAGCCGCGATCGCAACACCGGGATCGGTGAATATCGACCCGGATCATGTTCTCTGGGGTCTCGGCTACCCCCGGTAGCCGAGACCCCAGAGAATATTTGCCCATCCCCCCACCAGCACAGCGGCACATATCGGCGGGCGCACTGGGCATGCGCCCGCCATTGTCTTAACGGCACCGGCACCGGGGGACACCGGAGGGCCCGGGGGCCACATGGATCTTATTGGGGGCCACATGGGGGTCCTGGGGACCCTTTTTCTCTGTCCTCTGATGTCCGATGACATCAGAGGACAGAGAAATTAAATGGCACAACTTTTTTTTTTTTTTTTTGCGGTCGCCGTTATAGGGTTAATAACGGCGATCGCAACATCGGTGTCGGTAAAAACCGACCCGATTCATGTTCTCTGGGGTCTCGGCTACCCCCGGTAGCCGAGACCCCGGAGAAAATGCGCCTCTGGGGGGCGCTATTCACTTTTTCCACAGCGCCGTTAATTAACAGCGCTGTGGTTTAAGTACCCTTAATGACCGCCGTTAAAAGGCGTATCGGCGGTCGTTAAGGGGTTAAACCAATCAAAAACACATAAATTTAGGCGCCAAAAGCCAGAAAAAAAACAGTTTCAGCCTGCTCGTGGACACCCCACAGCTTACCTGAAGTACCACAATGACATTACAAATACCAAATATTTCATGCAATATTCAGGGATTATGCAGCCATGAGTCCCCCCCTTTATTATACTCTTTGTATGTAGGGGGGGCTAACATGGCCGCACAAAACCCATTCATACAAAGAAAACATGACACAAATATTTTATTGTATGGCAGAAATGGCCGTGATGTTTATTTAGGGTTACATAAATTAATCAATAAATACTTCAATAAATAAATCCATATAAATTATTAAACTTCCAACCATAACCAATCCACCCATCACTTGGGCGATTTTCCCAAAAGCCGGGACTCGGAGAGTCAAGGCCCCTCACAACAGCACAGCCATTTCTCCACCATCGTTTGTAAATTCAAATTAAAAATATCTAGACCAATGTCAGAAAGATGGACTAAATCATTTCTGTACAACCCGGGAACAAAGCCTTCCAAGTCTTCATGCCGAAAAGAGAAACCACCCAAAAGGGGCAAAAATTTGCACATACCTCTATTAATTCTTTTACGAATTTTGTCTAAAAATGAAGAATTACCCTTAGACCAAGACAGTCTAGGAATGATCTCGGAAAAAACAAACACAGTATTCGGGAAAGATTGCTTCAAGCCAGTAACATCGGATCTTAGAAAATCTAGTAAATCTAGTGTCCTAATTTTTCAGAGACCATTCCCAGCAACATGAAATATCACTAGATTTGGGTAAGGAAGGGAACTACAGCATTTCTTGAATTCAATAACAAAATTCGCCCATCGTAAACCTCGAACACTGTGCCAAAAAATCTGAACCTGTTCAGGACTAAAAGAAAGGTTCTCCGTATAAGATCTTTGACCAGCTCGCTTCTGAGCCCAATAAATAAAAGAGTGACCGATAATCCAAACTATCAAAGGACCTGCAAACAAATTAAAATTAATAATCATACAAATCATGGCGAACATATAATTTATAACGCTCAGATTCCCATCTACCTAGTTTCCTAATATCAGAAGAACACCAACCCGATCTGGCAGCTTCAGTAGCTGCGCCAATCCTAAAAGAATGGGAAGTGATTTTAAGATTATCTTTACCTAGGAAACATAAGCATTTTTTTAAAACGGAGTTAAATTGAAAAATGGTAACTGGGGATCTATCTTGATGAAGGAATAATGGGCCCATAGTATTGGGCCTACAACCTAGCCATTTTTTAATGTTGAACACCGGACAAATAAGATCATCTGGAACAGATCCCAATTTAATTCTAGACCCCCTACCACATTGATCCGTTTTGGATTTCCTAATAAAGAGAAAAAGAACCGAATCAATCAAACTGATGTCCGAAATCAAAAGGCCAGCAGGCTCCGATTTTTTAACAGAAATTAATTCACTAACCCGAAGGGCTCCGAAAAAAGCAATAGAAAACGCAGAGGCAAACAAAGTGGCTTCAAATGAATTCAAACAAACGCTTGCTAATGCCAAACAAAGGTCCCTCAACAAAGAAAGGGATATGGGACGTCGAGAGTCAGGCTTAAAATTACCTCTTTTAAAACCCTTCAAAAATTGCTTTATTGGAAAAAACCCTGTTAACGGGGGACTACCTGACAATTTGAAAAAGAACGAAACGCCAGCCAAATGCTTTGAAATAGCTGCAAAAGAAAGAACCCTTTTTACTAAGAATTCCGCAAATTTTAAGCCTGAAACAGGACTAGACAGCGAAATTTCATAATTAAACTCTTCGCAAAAATTTACCCACATATACCATGCGGCCGAGTAATCGGCCCATGTTCTTTTTGATAAGGACTGCGCGATAAAATGAGGAATTATATTTAAATTATGTCCCAGATTGAAGAAGGGCAAGGCGTTGCTTCTGCGTCTGCGTTGGGAACCTGTAGATGAAAATTTGACCGCTCACACAGGTACAGAGACTTAGCAAACATAGCCTTTTCACTCCTTCCTAATCTAGCTTTTAGCCAAATATTGTGCTTCAGACAAAGTAAAACGAGGTTTCTTAAAATCTTAGACGACCGCAAATTTTTGGAAGATAGTGTATTAATGGCAAAAATTACTCCCTGATTTTCTGAAAGAATAATAATCCTAAGATTCTGCATCAAGGTACCCCAAAGGAAGACACATAAAAATATGGAAAAAAGTTCCAAAACAGTAGAATTCTCCGTTATTTTACTCGACACCCATTTCTTAGGCCAACGCTGAAATGTCCAATGGGATAAAAATATCCCGCTACAACCAGAAAAATTGTCACTTGAAAATAAAAAAGGAAACGAGTCAGACGGGACAAAATTCTCTTGAACACAAGACCTACCATTGAACTCAGAAAGGAAGGAAAGCCAAACCCGTAAGTCCTCTTTCATTTCTGAAGAAACTCTCACATGAGAGAAAGGAGAAGAGAGGCCTTTTGTTGCATCAAATAGACGTCTCGAAAAAACCCGGCCCATAGGCATAATTCGCAGGGCGAAAGTCAATAGACCTAACAAAGATTGTAGCTCTTTTAGATTAATTTTCGTCTTAGAAAGAGACATGGACAGAGCATTGTGCAACTTAGAGATTTTTTCCAACGGGAGTCTACATTCCATCCTCTCGGAGTCCAAGGTGATGCCCAAAAATTCAATACAGGTTGAGGGAAAGACTGTCTTTTCGTGAGCTATTGGTACACCAAAGCTCCGACACATTTGTATGAATTTTTTCGAGAGTGCTGAAGCAATCTTGAGATTCAGAAGGGCCGACGAACAAAAAATTGTCAAGGTAATGCAAAATACCGGAGTTAATACAACTGGACTGAAGAGTCCAATGTAAAAATGTTGAGAAACTCTCAAAATAAAAACACGACAGGGAGAATCCCATGGGAAGACATTTATCGAAAAAATATTCATCTTCAAAATAAAAACCAAGGGAATTAAAACCATCCGGATGAACCGGAAGAATCCTGAAAGCTGACTTGATGTCCGACTTTGACATTAAACAATCTTCCAGAATTTCTCAGCAGATCCACGGCTGAATCAAAGGAGGAATAGCAAACTGAGCATACAGATTTGTCTACCTCATCATTCAACGAGGACCCTTTCGGGTAAGATAAATGATGAATTAAACGAAAGGAACCTAATTCCTTTTTAGGAACAATGCCTAAAGGGGAAATACGAAAATTGGAAAAAGGAGGAGATGAAAATGGACCCGCAACTCTACCCAAAGCGATTTCGTTAAAAAATTTTTCCCTAGCTACATCAGGATATAAAGATAAAGAAGAAAGATTATTTGATAATTGACAACCGAGACCTTTGAAAGGAGGAATGCAAAAACCAAAAGCAAAACCGTTAAATAAGAGGCCACTAATCTCCTGATCTGGGTAATTGTTTAACCAGATTAACATTTTTTCCAATTTCACAGGAGTCCGGGCCTTTTGCAAAAGTATCCCTGGAAGCTGATTGTTGAGCGGCCTGTTTTTTAAAACACTTGGAAACTGGGTGTGAATTACCGCAAAAGGAACACTCGTGTCGAAAACGACAACTGTTGTTCCACTTACACGTAGAGTCGTTAAATGCAAAACAGAAACCTCGTTTAACTGCAGGATTGGAATTTTGCTTATTTATGTACTGACGCTGCGGGAGCAAAAGGTTAATCCATAATCCTACATCCTTAACGCCCCATTTTAATTCAGGGTGTACAGCTAGTTTTTGCCTAAAAGCTTCGTCATAGTTTAACCAGGCGAAGCCACCAAAATTCCTAAAAGCTTCTAAAATGATGTCTACATGTTGGAATAATTGGCTACAAAGGTTCGGGGATTTTTCGCCAAGGACAGCTGAGTAAATAGAAAAAGCTTGAATCCAATTATTGAAGGATTTCAAGGAGTTACGCCTGACTTCATCAGACTCAGATTTATCTTTTTCAACTTTACCCAACTGCTCCCTGCGAGGGAGAAGCGAAAATAAATCAACATACTTTCCTTCCCAAATTAACTCTTTAGTGGCTGAGCTTAGGTGAAACCCAAAAGGAGATAGCTCGCAAGTGAGAGCCTCCTTAAAAGGGTTATGAGGGGTTAAATTGACAGGCTCCGCTGATTTACTAGACTCAGTAACAGATAGAGGGGAGGGAGCCTGAAATGCTTCCCCCAAAGCTTCAACCAACAATGATTTAAAAATAGATTTAAAATCGTTCTGGGGGACAGACAGGGGCACATTGAAGTTCTCACCCCTTCCGACAGGCACTGGTCCGTGTCTTGATCCGAAGAACAGCCAGCCCTCATACCCTGTGAATCAGGGGAGAGCAGCTGTGTGCTGGTGGAAGCAGGGACATCGTTTTCATCTCCTGGCTGAACTGTCTGGAAGCGTCTTGGAGAAGCGATCCTGCTGCCATGAGCCAGCGTAAGCGAAGCCGCAGCGGTACGGGATGGTGTTACCGCCGCAGCGCTTTTACGGCCACGACGGGTACCCGCACCGCCGGAGGCTTCAGCTGACGTCGGCAATTCCTGAAGATGCCGGCCGAACTCCCGCGCCGGACTCCGAGACTTCGTAGGAGGAGGGCGGGATGATTTATTACGTGCTTCCTGTGCACGGCTCGATGATCTTGCTGGCAACGCTGAGGGAGAGAGAGGATGTCCGGGGCTTCCTGGATCTTGAAGAGCCACTCTGGCTCTGAAGAGAAGTCCCAGCTTGACACGGAGGCTGCTGCTGAGGGCAAGGTTCATGTGGAGGAGGAACGGCTTCAGGAGCTGCAGTGACAGGTTTTAAAGCTAAGCAGCTCCTCAGCCAATTCTCACCATCCACTTCCCCGGCTCTCGCTATCAGCTGCTGAAGGAGATTCTCCATCTTCCCGGTAATCTGTTATCTCTTATCTTCTTTTCTTCACAGACGATGACAGGAGCCAACGGGCGACAGCAGGGCTATTTATATCCATAAAACAGCCCGCCAAAACCTTCTTAAACCAATCAAAAACACATAAATTTAGGCGCCAAAAGCCAGAAAAAACAGTTTCAGCCTGCTCGTGGACACCCCACAGCTTACCTGAAGTACCACAATGACATTACAAATACCAAATATTTCATGCAATATTTAGGGATTATGCAGCCATGAGTCCCCCCTTTATTATACTCTTTGTATGTAGGGGGGGGCTAACAGGAGGAGTGGTACTGTGCAGTATATATATATACAGGACAGGAGGAGTAGTACTGTGCAGTGTATACATAATGATACTTAGATTTACACCACGCAGGCAATAAATATATATCATAACTGAGCAGCACCAAATCTTTAAGGGGTTGTCCACTACTAGGACAACCCCTAAATGTTCGGCCCCAATAAAATAATAAAGCCTATACTCACCTCCCGTGACGGCGCAGTGGCTGTGATGACTCCCCAGGGGTGTGATGTGGTGTTGTGACACGTGATGCCCTGTGCCAATCAGCGCTGGTATCACTGAACATGAAGAGGAGGTCCAGGATGAGCTGCTTAATCCCAGACTTCTTCATGTTCAGTTTGTCCGAAGATTAAGTCAGTGACACCAGCGCTGATTGGCACTGGGCATCATGTGTCACAACACCACATCACACCCACTGTGGAAATGGCGCCGCCACGGGAGGCGAGTATAGGCTTTATTTATTTATCGGGGCCAAACATTTAGTTTAAGACTAGGTATATATATACATATATATACATATATATATATATATAAATATATATATATATGTATATATATGTATAATACGGATATATGTATAATACGTTAATATGTGATGTTGGTGGATGGAGCGAGACATGCTGTCCCAGATTTGCTCAATCGGATTCAGGTCTGGGGAACGGGCAGGCCAGTCCATAGCTTCAATGGCTTCAATGCCTTCATCTTGCAGGAACTGCTGACACACTCCAGCCACATGAGGTCTGGCATTGTCCTGCATTAGGAGGAACTCAGGGCCAACCGCACCAGCATATGTGTTACACTCGGTCCCAGCGCTGGCTCTGCACTCCGTTCTGCTCACTCACCTGCCCCAGCTGCTCTTCGGCGTCCTGTGTCCTCCTCCACTTCCTGGAACGCTGCTGGCAGGCCTCCAGATAGTCTGCTTAGGACGCGAGGCCGCGCCCACCGTCTCTCTTAAAGGGGCAGCGTGCATTTTTTGAAATAGCTAATTAACCAATGGCTGCGCACTCAGTACTATATCTGGTCACTCCACCATTAGGGGAGTGCCGGAGCAACGTGTTCTATCATTGCTACATCCGGTTCTGTTCCTGATCTGTCTGCGCTGCGTCTGCAGTCTCTGTGCTTCGCTGATACTGTTTGTCTCCTCAGATCATTGCTAACCCGTATCTGGCTAACCTGGACAATCTCGGCTATTACTGGCGCAAGTGTCATCCCGTTCCGCCATCAGCCATCCGTACCCGTGGATCGTGACAAGGTCACTGGAGCCAGCCTACTACCATCCGTTCTGGACCAGGACCTTACCCTTCTCTGTCAAGAACCCTCCACGGACTCTGTAAATACCTGTTACCCTTTTGGTCCCTCTGGGACAGCTGCCACGTGTCCGGGGTCTAACTGGAGGTAGTACCTGTGTCCTCCGGGTATTCCATTCTGGTCCTGTTCGAGGGGCCTTACTACGGGTACCCGGGGCTCACTAGTCACGCCCCTTCGGAGCCCCCCGGACCGCGGTCTCGAGGTTCCACATTAAAAAATAAAAACGAATGTGAACTTCACCACCTCTGCCTCCGCTTCCATTCGTTACAGATTGCTCCGGCCATGGAACCCACTGGATCCCAGAGATCTCCGACCACGGATCTGTGCCAGGAGGTGACCCGTTTGGGAGTTCAACAGGACAAGATCACGACTTATCTACGCAGCTTGTCTACCCGCATGGATTCCTTAGGGTCCTCGTCTGCACCTGACTCTTCTATCAATAATCAGGTACCAGTTCCCATGGCAAGTCAAGGTCCCCGTCTGGCGACTCCTACCCGTTTCCAGGGTGACCCTACTCTGTGTCGGGGTTTCCTCAATCAGTGCACTCTACACTTTGAAATCTTGGGGCATATGTTTGCTTCTGACCGAGCCAAGGTGGGCTTCATCATGTCACACCTGGGAGGAGAGGCCCTCGCCTGGCTAAACCCGCTATGGGAGAGAGGGGATCCGCTGGTTAACGATCTTCAATCTTTCCTAGAGGCTTTTCGCAGGACTTTCGATGAACCTGGTCGCACCACTTCGACTGCCTCAGCGCTGCTCCGCCTGCGCCAAGGTACTCTCACGGTAGCTCAGTATGCTGTTAAATTCCGCACCCTCCGTCTGAATTATCGTGGAACAATGAGGCCCTGGTTGCTAACTTCTGGGAGGGTCTATCCGGAAGAATCAAGGATGAGCTGGCGGGACGGGACAGACCTACCCTCTTGGAAGAGCTAATATCCTTGGCAACCCGAATTGACCTGCGTTTTCAAGAGCGCTCCATGGAGATCAAGCGGGACAAAAGGTCCTATCACCTGGACTCTAGTTTGTACACAACAGGTACTTCGCCCTCCGCCTCGGAGGCCATGGAGGTGGACCATGTAAGTTTGGCCACCCGCCGCCGGGAGGCACGTCGCAAGGAGGGAAGTTGTTACTACTGCGGTAGTTCTGAACATTTGATCCATTTCTGTCCTAAAAAGTCGGGAAACTCCAGTGCTAGGCGGAGGAGGGCCAACCTAGGTAGAGAACAGTCCTATCCCTCTTTACACATCTCAGTCTCCGTGTCCTATGGAGCAATAAAATTCTCCGAACATTGTCTACTGGATTCTGGAGCTGCAGGGAACTTCATCCAGCAGGCGGTTGTGGATCATTACCGCTTACCAGTCCAGCGTCTTCCTGATCGTTACAGGTGTCCGCCGTGGATGGCAAACCGCCGAGCCCGTCCAGTTTCAAACCGAGTTGGTGGAACTCCGGGTAGGTCTAATGCATACTGAACGAATGCGATTTTATGTATATCCTGGTTTATCCCATCCCATGCTTTTAGGTTTACCTTGGCTCCAGATGCATGAACCAGTCCTTAATTGGAAAACTGGAGAAGTTCTGCGTTGGGGAGATACCTGCATGAATCGTTGCTTAACCCGGATTCAACCTGTTTCGCCTCCAGTCTAGCCTGATACCATGCCAGGGTTGCCTTCCGTCTATTGGTCCTTCTCTGACGTCTTTGGGAAAAAGGAGGCTGAGAGACTACCTCCACACAGGTCGTATGACTGTCAGATAGAGCTTCTTCCAGGAGCATCTCCTCCTCGCGGGAGAGTTTATCCCCTTTCACAGGCAGAGACTCAGGCCATGTCGGACTACATCCAAGAGAATCTGGCTAGAGGATTTATCCGAAAGTCATCGTCACCGGCAGGAGCTGGATTCTTCTTTGTGAAGAAAAAGGATGGATCCTTGCGGCCCTGCATTGACTATCGGGGTCTAAATCAAATCACGGTAAAAAACAGGTATCCATTACCTCTTATTTCAGAGCTGTTTGATCGTCTCCGAGGGGCCAAGATCTTCACCAAATTGGACCTCAGAGGGGCCTACAACCTGATCCGAGTCAGAAAGGGGGACGAATGGAAAACAGCCTTCAATACCCGTGACGGCCACTATGAATACCTGGTAATGCCATTCGGCCTAAGCAATGCACCTGCGGTTTTTCAGGAATTTGTTAATGACATTTTCAGGGACTTGCTCTATACTTGTGTCGTGGTTTACCTGGACGATATTTTGATTTTTTCTGCTGACTTGACGTCACACCGGAGGCAAGTACGCCTGGTCTTACAAAGACTGAGAGAGAACAGGCTATATGCCAAATATGAGAAATGCCTCTTTGAGCAGTCTTCTTTGCCTTTCCTTGGGTACATTGTATCTTCCACAGGATTAAAGATGGATCCGGAGAAGTTGTCTGCAGTTCTCAACTGGCCTCGTCCGTCTGGGCTAAAAGCCATACAAAGGTTCCTCGGGTTCGCCAATTACTACCGGCAATTTATTCCACACTTTTCCACCCGAGTGGCTCCAATCACAGCCTTAACCTGGAAAGGTGTAAACTCTAAGGAATGGTCCTCCGAGGCAGAAGAGGCCTTTGTTTCTCTCAAAAAAGCCTTCGCTTCCGCACCCGTTCTCCATCGTCCTAATTCAAGTGAGCAATTTTTTCTTGAAGTTGACGCTTCTTCCATAGGTGCAGGAGCAGTTCTGACCCAGAAGTCGTCTACCGGGCGGATGATCTCGTGTGTTTTTTTTTCCAAGGTTTTTTCTCCTGCAGAAAGGAACTACTCTGTCGGTGATCGCGAACTGTTGGCCATCAAATTGGCTCTGCAAGAATGGAGACATCTTCTTGAAGGAGCTCATCACCAGGTAATCATATTCACCGACCATAAAAACCTTGCCTATCTCCAATCTGCTTTAAGACTGAATCCACGTCAGGCCCGTTGGGCATTATTTTTTGCCCGTTTCAATTTTGTACTTCATTTCCATCCAGCTGACAAGAACATCAAGGCAGACGCACTCTCTAAAGCCTTCTTGCCTCCTGAACTGGAGGAGGAACCTCAGCACATTATTGAACCTTCTAAGTTAGTCTCTGTTGCCTCCACTGATCTGGCCTGGCTTCCTCCTGGGAAGATTTTCGTGTCTGCCTCTGATCGTAGTCGTGTTCTGCGCTGGGGTCATTCTTCTAAGTTGGCTGGCCATGCTGGTCAAGAGAAAGAGCAGCAACTCATCTCCCGTTATTACTGGTGGCCTACCATGGGCAAGGATATCCAGGAGTTCGTCGCAGCCTGTCCTTCATGTGCCTGTAACAAAACTGTTAAACATCTACCAGCCGGCAGGCTTCTGCCTCTTCCGATTCCGTTCGCTCCCTGGCAGCACATCGCAATGGATTTCATCATGGATCTTCATATTTCTTCTGGCTGCTCAGTGGTATGGGTTGTGGTGGACCGCTTCTCTAAAATGGCCCACTTCGTTCCGCTATCTGGCCTCCCGTCTGCTCCAGAACTGGCCACTCACTTCATTCAGCACATCTTCCGTCTACATGGATTTCCTCTCCACATCGTGTCCGACAGGGGCGTCCAGTTCACCTCTAAGTTCTGGAGAGGACTCTGTAAAATGGTAAAAATTGAACTAGATTTTTCTTCTGCATATCATCCCCAGTCTAATGGGCAAGTGGAGAGGATCAATCAAATCCTGGCTGGATACCTGCGTCACTTCATCAACGCTCATCATAATGACTGGGTAGAATTACTGCCCTGGGCGGAATTCTCCTACAACAACCAAGTAAGTGAATCTTCTGGAAAGTCTCCCTTTCAGATTGTGTTTGGACTGCAACCCGGAATTCCTCTTCCTGTCTCGGGATTGTCTGATGTTCCGGCAGTCGATACCTTGTCTAAGAATTTCTCGGACATTTGGAGAGAGACCAGGTCGGCTTTGGAGAAAGCTTCTCAACGTATGAAAACGCATGCGGACAAAAGACGTTTGGAGGCTCCCATCTTTCGTCCAGGAGACAAGGTATGGCTCTCCTCCAAGTACATCCGTCTGAAGTTACCATCGTACAAATTGGGTCCCCGTTTCATTGGTCCCTTTGAAGTCTTGAGACAAATCAACCCGGTCTCTTATAAACTGAAATTGCCTAATTCTCTACGAGTACCTAACACCTTTCATGTTTCCCTCCTCAAACCAGTAGTGTTGAGCTCCTTCTTTAAGGACCCGGGTACCACTCCTGATCCGGTCTCTGAGGATGATGTTTTTGAGGTAAAACATATCTTGGCCTCTAAGAGAGTAAGAGGTAGGATCTATTACCTGGTGGACTGGAAAGGTTTTGGTCCTGAGGAGAGGTCTTCGGAGCCTAAAGAGAACATCCAGGCTCCTCTTCTTCTTAAAAGATTTCACGCAGGCTTGAAAAAGAGGGGGAGTAAAGAGGGGGATACTGTTACACTCGGTCCCAGCGCTGGCTCTGCACTCCGTTCTGCTCACTCACCTGCCCCAGCTGCTCTTCGGCGTCCTGTGTCCTCCTCCACTTCCTGGCACGCTGCTGGCAGGCCTCCAGATAGTCTGCTTAGGACGCGAGGCCGCGCCCACCGTCTCTCTTAAAGGGGCAGCGTGCATTTTTTGAAATAGCTAATTAACCAATGGCTGCGCACTCAGTACTATATCTGGTCACTCCACCATTAGGGAGTGGCGGAGCAACGTGTTCTATCATTGTTACATCCGGTTCTGTTCCTGATCTGTCTGCGCTGCGTCTGCAGTCTCTGTGCTTCGCTGATACTGTTTGTCTCCTCAGATCATTGCTAACCCGTATCTGGCTAACCTGGACAATCTCGGCTATTACTGGCGCAAGTGTCATCCCGTTCCGCCATCAGCCATCCGTACCCGTGGATCGTGACAAGGTCACTGGAGCCAGCCTACTACCATCCGTTCTGGACCAGGACCTTACCCTTCTCTTTCAAGAACCCTCCACGGACTCTGTAAATACCTGTTACCCTTTTGGTCCCTCTGGGACAGCTGCCACGTGTCCGGGGTCTAACTGGAGGTAGCACCTGTGTCCTCCGGGTATTCCATTCTGGTCCTGTTCGAGGGGCCTTACTACGGGTACCCGGGGCTCACTAGTCACGCCCCCTTCGGAGCCTCCCGGACCGCGGTCTCGAGGTTCCACATTAAAAAATAAAAACGAATGTGAACTTCACCACCTCTGCCTCCGCTTCCATTCGTTACAAAATGGTCTCACAAAGGGTCTGAGGATCTCATCTTGGTACTTAATGGCAGCCAGGCTACCTCTGGCAAGCACATGGAGGGCTGTGTGGCACTCCAAAGAAATGCTACCCCACACCATTACTGAGGTCATGCTGAAGGATGTTGTAAGCAGCAGATTGCTCTCCACGGCGTCTCCAGACGCTGTCACGTCTGTCACATGTGCTCAGTGTGAACCTGCTTTCATCTGTGAAGAGCACAGTGGCGAATTTGCCAATCCTGGTGTTCTGTGGCAAATGCTAAGTGTCCTGCATGGTGTTGAGCTGTGAGCACAACCCCCATTTGTGGACGTCGGGTACTAAGACCATCCTCATGAAGTCGGTTTCTAACCGTTTGTGCAGACACATGCACAGTACAAACGGTGCGCGGTGCTTAGTTACCCGATGTGTACCCTAGATACCAGTTCCCAGCTTCTGCTGTACGCGCTGGGAGCTTGCTGATCATTGGTCTCCTGCTGTCACACGCAGCGATGCGCGCTGGCCAGCGGGAGACCAACGATGAAAAAATGGTCCAGGCCATTCAACGATGATCAGCGATACCCAGCAGGGGGGCTGGTCGTCGCTGCGTGTCACACTAAGCGAGATCGCTGGCTAGGTCACTGTTGCGTTACAAAATCGGTGAAGCTTCAGCGATCTCGCTAGCAATCTCGCTTAGTGTGGCGGGGGCTTTAGAGACATTAATATAAAGCATCCACACACAGGTCTATGTTAAGTGTGGGAAAGACTTGATGAATGCTATGGGACAGTATAAGTCATAGAGAATGCTTTATAAAAAAGAATTGATGATTTCCCTAAGTTAGGACCTAAAGGTTATCAAAAGCTTAGAGAATTGAGTGATTTATTGATAGAGTTACAGGTTGCCCAGGAGGAAGGAGACTTGCCCGGATTGGCATGCTTAGACACCTCTAGGGGTGTCAATCCGATAATACAAAAACTTCCTTACAACCTTCAAGAAAAGTGGGTTACATATGGTTCACAGTATGAACAAAATTATAATATACCATTCCCTCCTTTCACTGTATTCATAGATTTTGTCACTCAACAAGCTAATATCAGAAATGACCCTAGTCATGTTCCACTGCCTCCGGTGTCAAACCCAGTAGGACACTCGTGGCAGTCCACAAAACTAAAATTGTTTCCTTAGGCCCTCCTCACGATGTGAGTAAACCCCTTCCAGGCAAGAACAAGCCTCAGGATGTCAGTAAGCAGTGTCCTATGCACAAGAAACCACATCTTCTACTAAAATGCAGAGCCTTCAGGGAGAAGTCTTTGGAGGATCGCAGATATAAATGGTTCCAAGAACGCTCCGTACGCACAGAGGCTCGACCTTGGATGGGTCATTATAGGAGATGTCTGTCTAGGAGGAGCACACAAGCCGGCCTCAGTCAACAGTATGCTCACCAGCACACTAGAAAATGGACGTCCGTCTCTCTTCCAGCCATGTCATAATAGTCTGCTGGTAAAGGAATTATCGAGCAGCGCTCTCCTACCTTGCACTTTCTCAGTTCCTACCAACGAAGACCACGCCTGTGAAGGTGAACAAGACCACATAGGATGTACAGTTTTCCACAGGGCAAAGGAAGACAACAAGGTAGCAATGTCTATAGAAGACAGAATGTTCTTGGACATCATGGATAGACAAATAGTCAAAGACAAATCGAACAGTTGGGTCGCACCTCTACCATTTCGACCTCGGAGAAGGCGCCTACCCAACTACAGGGAAGTGGTCTACAGCCGATTCATCTCCCTCAGGCACAAGCTTCAGAAGTCACCTGAGATGAAGGGACACTTCTTTACCTTCATGGGAAAGATATTCCAGAACAACCACTCAGAGATTGCACCTACACTTCGGCCCTCAGAGGAGTGTTGGTACCTGCCCATCTTCGGAGTATACCATCCTAAAAAGCCAGGTGAAATAAGAGTGGTATTCGTCTCAAGCACCAAATGCTAAGATTTTTCATTGAATGATGTCCTACTGTTGGGTCCAGACCTCAACAACAGACTTCTGGAAGTACTACTCTCTTTGCACAGAGATACGGTGGCATTTATGGCTGACATACAACAGATGTTCGACTGTTTTCTCGTCAAAGAGGAACACAGAAACTACTTGAGGTTCTTCTGGTACTGTGACAACAATTCGGACAAAGACATCGCAGAATACCGGATGAGGGTACACATCTTCAGAAACAGCCCTTCCCCAGCAGTTGCTATCTACGGCCTCCGAAATTCCGCCAAAGAGGGCGAGGAAAAGTATGGGTCAGATGTCAGATCCTTCATAGAAAAGGACTTCTACGTAGACGACTGTTTGAAGTCCACACCAACAAATGAGACTGCAATCCGTCTACTAAAAAGGGCTCAAGAAATGCTCGATCAGTGTAACCTAAGGTTACACAAGAATTCCTCCAACAGACGAGAGTTGATGAAAGCTTTTCCCTCTCAAGTTTATTCCAGCGATCTAAAGGACCTAGACCTAAGCACCGACTCCCTTCCCATGCAGCGGAGCCTTGGATTGCTTTGGGATCTGAAGACAGATGACTTCACCTTTCAGATCAGTAAAGACGAGAAACCCTTCAAGCGCAGAGGAGTTCTTTTGTGAATAGTCTATACCAGGGTTCCCCAACTCCAGTCCTCAAGGCCCACCAACAGATCATGTTTTCAGGATTTCCTTAGTATTGCCCAGATGATAATTGCATTACCTGTGCAATACAAAGGAAATCCTGAAAACATGACCTGTTGGTGAGCCTTGAGGACTGGAGTTGGGGAGCCCTGGTCTATACGACCCCCTGGGATCGTAGCTCCAGTAACTATCCAAGGAAAAATTATGCTAAGAGACTTCACCAAAGACACGTCTGTTGTGAATGTTTTGGAAATGAATTCTGAGCAGAAGCTCCCTCTGGTGGTTACAAACAGTACTGAATCATTCAATGAGGATTGGTAATCAGGAGTTACAGACTGGCTTGATATAAGGAGGTTCCCTCCCATCATGGTTGCCGGTGATCAATTGTTCTTGTCTCAATTGTGGTTCCTGGTTCACTTGGAAGCTAGCTGAGTCTTGCCTCTTCTTCTGCTTTCAGATGAGATATTTTCTGTTTTTGTTTTTGTGCTTACCATTTGCATATTTCTCTGCATTTCTGTGAGGTTAGCCAGGTTCCCCCCCCCCCCCCCCCGGGGGGCTTGGGCTCCTCTCAGTTCCGCTGGAGCCATTGTTATTTGTTCATTTGCCTTTTCCAGTTTTTTCAGTGGCTGCGGCTTAGTTTTGTTACACCAGAGAACTGATTTAGGGGGTAGAGGTCGTGTGATCTCAGGTGTTTTTGCAATCAGTAGCGTTGAAATTTTTTAGGGTTTTTTTTGGATTGCAGTGAGTGTCCTTTCTATCCTTTTCTGTCTAGGCAGATTGGGCCCCAGCGTTTGCTCATACTATTTTCTGTCTGTGTCTGTATTTCCTCTTGTCTAACCGCCATTACATGTTTGGGGGCTTCCTATGTTCTTTGGGGATCTGCTCCGGGGCAGATAGCTTTCCTCTTTCTATCTTTAGGTGTAGTTAATCTCTCAGGCTGTGACGAGGCGTCTAGGACCAACGTAGGCACGCTCCACGGCTGCCTTTAGTTGTGGTGGTTAGTCAGGGTACTGCAATCCAATAGATTCCAACCTCTCTGGTGTATTGCCGTTTTTGCCTGCTCTCCTCAGCTACCAAAACATAACACCCGTCTGATTGGGAAGATCCACTTCCAGCAGAGAAAGCAGACCTGTGAGCAGAGTGGAGGAGATCTCTCGAGGCCTTGACCGACCTTCTTGTGAAAGGAACATATGCTCCTGTGCCTTCCACAGAAGTCAAGACACAAAGACTTTGTATCTTCTGTGACGCATCAGTCAAAGCGATCGTAGCAGTAGCGTACCTCAAAACCATAGACGTACACGAACAGAGTCACAACGGGTTTGTGATGAGCCGAACTAAACTGCCACCACTCCGTGAACATACGATACCCAGGCTGGAACTCTGCACTGCTGTCCTTGCAGTTGAGTTGGCCGAGCTTATCTCAGATGCGATGAATCTGGAGACCAAAGATGCAGAGTTCTACACTGACAGCAAGGTGGTACTGGGATACATCTGCAATGAAACGCGACGCTTTTATGTCTACGTCAGCAACCGGGTACTGAGGATAAGAAGATCCATCTGCCCTAATCAGTGGTACTGTGTACCTACTCACCACAATTCTGCAGACCATGCGACTAGATCCATTGCTCCAAGTCATCTTAAGGACACTGCATGGTTCACAGGCCCTGCTTCCTTGTACCGTTCGATGCCCCACATTGGCAGGCCTGATATGTTCGAACTAGTGGATCCAGATGCCGATGAAGAGCTCCGTCCTCGAGTGTCTGCTCTGCATACAGTGATTTCAAGTCATCACCTGGAATCTCATCGTTCAGCAGGTTCTCAACCTGGAAGTCACTTGTTCGAGCCATCGCTTGTCTACTTCATGTGGCCCAGTCCTACAAGTCAGCATTACCTGCAAGCCAGAGATCTTGTAAAGGTTGTCATCACTGCAAGCATGCATTTACTGCCCTCAACCTGGAAAGAGCCAAGGTTACAATACTTTGTGTTGTACAAAAGGAAACCTACCCCATAGAAATAGACAACCTCAACAAGGGACAACACATTCCTGGAGACCGCGTGCTAAAGAAGCTCGATCCAATTGTCGACCAAGACGGGCTGCTGAGAGTAGGTGGCTGTCTTCAAGAAGCCGAGGTAGAAGTTTCAGAGAAACACCCGGTAATAATCCCTGGATGTCATCACGTCACAACCCTGCTCAGTCAGCACCATCATGACTTAATGAGACACCAAGGCCGTTTGTTTACTGAAGGGAATCTGCAGGCGGCTGGGCTATGGATAGTCAGTGCAAAGAGAAGCGTAAGCAAACTCGTCTTTAACTGTGTTACGTGTCGCAAACTCTGTGGCATGTTCCAAAATCCGAAGATGGCCAATCTTCCATCCGTCAGACTTAGTATTGAACCCCCCTTCACCAACGTTGGACTAGATGTATTCGGTTCTTGGTCCGTGGCTACTCGGCGCACTAGGAAGATCAATACTGAAGCAAAGTGTTGGGCAGTTCTATTCACCTGTCTGTCCATCAGAGCTGTTCATAAAGAAGTAATTGATTCTATGGACACTTCAAGTTTTATAAATTTGCTTCAATGCTTCATCACAATCAGAGGCCCTGTGACGCATATTCGCTCTGACCGAGGTATGAATTTCGTCGGAGCAGCAAGAGCACTCCAAATCCCTTCCAATTTAGACATCGCTAATGTTGAAAGGTATCTAGGCGAGCAAGGATGCACCTGGACTTTCAATCTACCACACTCTTTGCACATGGGAGGTGCCTGGGAGAGAATGATAGGCATAGCATGCAAAATACTAGACTCTATCTTCTTACAAACGAACAACAGACTCACACTTGAGAGTTTAACTACATTCTTGGCAGCGGTATCAGCTATCATGAATGCCAGGCCACTGACAGCACTTTCAAGCGATTCCGGAGACCCAACAGTCCTTGCTCCTGCAATGCTACTCACGCAGAAAACCTGTGTCCCTAGAGCTCCACTCGGAGAATTCAACGACAAAGACCTTTACAGGTGACAGTGGAGGCAAGTGTAAAGCATGTCCAATGTCTTTTGGCAGGGCCGTATTTGCCACTAGGCACTCGAGGGCACGTGCCTAGGGCGGGACTCTGCGGGGGGCGGTACCTGAGCATGTTTTTTTTTGTTTGTTTTTTTTAAGTCCGGGGGTCAGTCCTCCCCTTGCTTCCCTCCTCTAAACCCCTCCGTCATCATACTCACCTCCTCCTCCTCCTGCTGCCTGCAGCTCCAATGGTCCAGCGCCGACATCTTCCTGTATGAGCGCGCGGTCACTGGTGGTACCGCTCATTAAGCTCATGAATATGGACGCCACTCCACTCTCATAGGCGTGGCATCCATATTCATGACCTTAATGAGCGGTACTACCTGAAGTGTGGCCGCGCGCTCATACAGGAACAGGATGTCAGCGCTGGACCATCGGAGCTACAGGCAGCAAGAGGAGGTGAGTATGATGACGGGGGGAAAGAGCAGGGAGGGCAGTGAACGCTGGGGCTGGGGGGCAGTGAATGCTGGGGCTGGGGGGGCAATGAACGCTGGGGCTGGGGGGGCAATGAATTCTGGGGCTGGGTGAGCACTGAGGCTGGGGGGGCAGTGAATGCTGGGGCTGGGGGGCAGTGAACGCTGGGGCTGGGTGAGCACTGGGGCTGGGGGGCAGTGAATGCAGGGGCTGGGTGAGCACAGGGGCTGGGGAGCAGTGAATGCTGGGGCTGGGTGAGCACTGGGGCTGGGGAGGCAGTGAACGCTGGGGCTGTGTGATCACTGGGGCTGGGGGGCAGTGAACGCTGGGGCTGGGTGAGCACTGGGGCTGGGGGGGCAGTGAATGCTGGAGCTGGGTAAGCACTGGGACTGGGGGGCAATGAACGCTGGGGCTGGGTGAGCAATGGGGCTGGGGGGCAATTAATGCTGGGGCTGGGGGGCAGTGAACGCTGGGACTGGGTGAGCACTGGGGCTGGGGGGGCAGTGAACGCTGGGCTGGGTGAGCAATGGGGTTGGGGGGCAGTGAACGCTGGGGCTGGGTGAGCACTGGGGCTGGGGGGGCAGTGAGCGCTGGGGCTGGGTGAGCACTGGGGCTGGGGGGGCAGTGGGCGCTGGTGCTGGGTGAGCACTGGGGCTGGGGGGCCAGTGAATACTGGGGCTGGGTGAGCAATGAACGCTGGGGCTGGGGGGGCAGTGAACGCTGGGGCTGGGTGAGCACTGGGGCTGGGGGGGCAGTGAACGCTGGGGCTGGGTGAGCACTGGGGCTGGGGGCAGTGAACGCTGGGGCTGGGTGAGCACTGGGGCTGGGGGGGCAGTGAACGCTGGGGCTAGGTGAGCACTGGGGCTGGGGGGGCAGTGAACGCTGGGGCTAGGTGAGCACTGGGGCTGGGGGGGCAGTAAACGCTGGGGCTGGTTGAGCTCTGGGGCTGGGGGGGCAGTGAATGCTGGGGCTGGGTGAGCACTGGGGCTGGGGGGGCAGTGAGCGGTGGGGGGAGAAGTGAGCGCTTGGGGGCAGTGAGTCATGGGGGAATGAGCACGGTGAGGAAAGAGCTCGGTGGGGAATGAGCGCTGAGGTGAGGAATGAGCGCTGGGGTGAGGAATGAGCGCTGGGGGGAGGAATGAGTGCTGGGGGAGGAATGAGCGCTTGGGGAGGAATGAGTGCTGGGGTGAGGAATAAGCGCTGGGGTGGGAATGAGCGCTGAGGTGGGGAATGAGCGCTGGGGGGAATGAGCGCTGAGGTGGGGAATGAGCGCTGGGGAGAATGAGCTCTGAGGTGGGGAATGAGCGCTGGGGGAATGAGCGCTGGGGAGAATGAGCTCTGAGGTGGGGAATGAGCGCTGGGGGAATGAGCTCTGAGGTGGGGAATGAGCGCTGGGGATAATGAGATCTGAGGTGGGGAATGAGCGCTGGGGGAATGAGCTCTGAGGTGGGGAATGAGCGCTGGGGAGAATGAGCTCTGAGGTGGGGAATGAGCGCTGGGGAAGGAATGAGCACAGGGGGAGGAATGAGGCTGGGGAACGAGCACTGGCGAAGGAATGAGCGCAGGAGAGGAATGAATGAGCGCTGGGGGGAATGAGCGCTGGGGGAATGAGATCTGGACTAATGTAAAAGAGGAGGTTGGACAGAAATGACATCATAAATCTTTTTTTTTTCTCTTCAATAACATCTTTATTTAGCTTACAAAAAGGCATACAAATCCGCATGTAAAAAAAGCATCAAATACGCACCTGCGTTTTCTGCCAAGAGATGAGGATTATGAAAGGAAACTTCTGCAGACAAATCTGCAACGTGTGCACATACCCTAAGGCTATGTTTCCACGTTCAGGAAACGCTGCAGATAGGGCACAGCTCCGTCCTAAGCTTTGCTGGCTTTTGTACGTGCGGTATTTCCACATGTGTTCATTGAACCGTGTGGAATCACCACATCCTATACATAGGACGGTGCTATTTATCTTGTGCAGACTGAGCGTCTCCGCGAGATAAATAGAAATGCTGCAATCTAGAAAGATGCGCCACATGTGCATATACGCAGGTCTGCCACCTGCATCTTTGTACGCAAAGTGGATATGGGATTTCATAAAATCCCCTCCACTATGCTGTAACATCTGGACGCTGCGGATTGGACTCTGCGGCTGTTCAACCCGCAGCGTTTCCTGAACGTGGAGACGTACCCTAAATCTATCTCTGCCTCTGGACATTATATAGTATAGATTTGCCTGGACTGTGCATTATTATAAATCTACTATGTGAGCATTATATATTATAGATCACCCTGGACATTATATATAATAGATTGTACATCATATATTACAGATAATTCTGGACATTTTATACTATAGGTCTCCTTGTACATTATATATTATAGATCTATAATAAATAATATACCAGGAGATCTATAAGATAAGTTGCCCAGATTTATATGTAAGTATCTGTTTACACCCAGACATATGAATAAGGCCTTAGTCAGAGACAGAAATAGAATAATAAAATCCATCTAGTAATCCTCCAGTGTCTGCTGGACATGGTGTGAGGAGAGTTTCTAGTTCAGTTAGTACACAGACACCAGACTTCTTGCTGTTAACCAGTTAATGTTTTCTTGTCCACCACACTGCAGTGTCAAAAGAGGAAGACAGCGAGACAGGCAGCAACATCACATCAGAGAGCTCTTGACCTCGAAACAGAAAATCCTCAGATCCTGGTATTCTAACCTAATATTAAGAATAATATTTATTCACTGATATTGCGCTATTAACTCCACAGCACTTTACAGACATCATCAACACTGTCCCCATTGGGGCTCACAATCTAAACATCCTATTTGTATGTCTTTTGAGTGTGGTAGGAAACCACTGTCTTTGAAAGAGCTACATGGGCATACACATAGATTCGGCCTCATTCATTCCTATGGGACTTGCAAACATGTGCGGCACTTGCAGTGAGACAAAAAACACTGCTAGTAGCATTTTTTTTTCCGTTGCTGCAAGTATCGGATTTGCGGGATTGCGTCAAAACCGCAAGTGTCGCACATGTCTGCAAGTTGCATGGGGAGTGAATGAGGCCGAATGCAGTGTTGCCATAAGTGATCAGTTTACGTGGCAGATGCGGAAAAACTGCCGGATCTGCCGCGAATGGCAAAAATCGCAGATGTGCAAGTAGCCTAAGTCACTGCCAACAGTGTCTGCATTAGTCATACACACCATTGGGGGAGGCAGAACGAAAAGTGCCTAGGGCAGCAGAAACTCTAAATACAGCCCTGTCTTTTGGGACAGATGGAGGAAGCAGTATAGAGTGTTCTGCCCATTTATGTGCAGCAAGTATTTTCATAAGTGCTGTACCAGTTATGACCATTAGATGTCATTAGTTGATCCCATTTGTCCTGTTCCAAGTTTTCAGGAACATTTCCCCTTTAACTGAGCAGTGTGTTCTGGTTAAGAACTGCCCCCTTAGCTTCCGGGGGAAAATCTAGACATGCAGACATTTTCTCTCAGGTTTGGAGTGAATCACACGTGTTCCCGGCCCTCCCTAAAAATCACTGCTCCTGTCAAACAGATTCCAGTGAGAGTTAATACAGTTATGTATTTGTGCAATGAATCTGTACTTGCTAGCCATTATGCAGCCATCATGCAGTGTCTTATGAGTAAGGTATATGGTGCAATGTATCTTCCAGCTAGTTATAATGCTCTTTGCACTGCATGTAGATAGATGCATTTCTCTTTAGGGTAATGCAATGCTGGTAGCCTAAGTTTGCTAAGTTAGCCCTCTTAACTGCATTTATGTGTTGTATTGTGCAACCTCTGTAATACTCCTGTTACTGATGTAATTGCACACTGTACATGTCAGTATTGAGACGCTCTTTATTCTTTGCAGTTTTTACCAAATAATCATCCACCATTGTTGTTTACTGTTACCAAGTTCACATTATCATCTCAATAAATATAAAGTTAAGAATCCATATAGTCTCTTTACTGGGAAATGGATGAAAGGTTTAGCCGTATGCTGGAACCCACACAGCACTATATGTGGAGGAAGGCAGAACAGGGACAATTTTATTCCTGCGTGCGTGTACAGTCATGGCCAAAAGTTTTGAGAATGACACAAATATTAATTTTTACAAAGTCTACTGCTTCACTTTTTCTAATGGCAATTTGCATATACTCCAGAATGTTATAAAGAGTGATCAGCTTAACAGCAATTACTTGCAAAGTCAATATTTGGCTAGAAAATGAACTTTATCCCCCAAAACACATTTCAACATCATTGCAGCCCTGCCTTGAAAGGATCAGCTAACCTCTTTTCAGTGATTGCTCCATTAACACAGGTGTGGGTGTTGATGAGGACATGGCTGGAGATCAATCTGTCATGATTAAGTAAGAATGAGACCACTGGACACTTTAAAAGGAGGCTGGTGCTTGGCATCATTGTTTCTCTTCTGTTAACCATTGTTATCTCTAAAGAAACACGTGCAGTCATCATTGCAGTGCACAAAAATGGCCTAACAGGGAAGAGTATCGCAGCTAGAAAGATTGCACCTCAGTCAACAATCTATCGCATCATCAAGAACTTCAAGGAGAGAGGTTCCATTGTTGCCAAAAAGGCTCCAGGGCGCCCAAGAAAGACCAGCAAGCGCCAGGACCGTCTCTTAAAAGTGTTTCAGCTGCGGGATTGGGCTACCAGCAGTGCAGAGCTTGCTCAGGAATGGCAGCAGGCAGGTGTGAGTGCATCTGCACGCACTGTGAGGCGGAGACTCTTGGAGCAAGGCCTGGTCTCAAGGAGGGCAGCAAAGAAGCCACTTCTCTCCAGAAAAAACATCATGGACAGACTGATATTCTGCAAAAGGTACAGGCAGTGGCCTGCTGAGGACCAGGGTAAAGTTATTTTCTCTGATGAATCCCCTTTTCGATTGTTTGGGACGCCTCATTCGGAGAAGACAAGGTGAGCGCTACCACCAGTCTTGTCTCATGCCAACTGTTAAGCATCCTGAAACCATTCATGTGTGGGGTTGCTTCTCAGCCAAGGGAATCGGCTCTCTCACAGTCTTGCCTAAAAACACAACCATGAATAAAGAATGGTACCAGAATGTCCTCCAAGAGCAACTTGTCCCAACCCTCCAAGAGCAGTTTGGCGATCAACAATGCCTTTTGATCGCATGATGGAGCACCTTGCCATAAAGCAAAGGTGATATCTAAATGGCTCAGGTAACAAAACATAGAGATTTTGGGTCCATGGCCTGGAAACTCCCCAGATCTTAATCCCATTGAGAACTTGTCAATCATCAAGAGACGGGTGGACAAACAAAAACCTAAAAATTCTGACAAAATGAAAGCATTGATTGTGCAAGAATGGACTGCTATCAGTCAGGATTTGGTCCAGAAGTTGATTGAGAGCATGCCAGGGAGAATTGCAGAGGTCCTGAAGAAGAAGGGTCAACACTGCAAATATTGACTTGCTGCATTAACTCATTCTAACTGTAATATAAGCTTTTGTTACTCATATGTTTGCAATTATATTTCTGTCTGTGATAAAAACATCTGTCAAACACACACATAAAAACCAGAGGGCAGCAGATCATGTGAAAATATAATATTTGTGTCATTCTCAAAACTTTTGGCCATGACTGTACAGGAAAAGACCAGTCAGTGGTGAAGGGGAGAAGTCAGACATGTTTTTGTCTGTGATGCCTCAGCATTTCAGAGACAAACATACCTGGCTTAGATCGTACAGCCGGTGCTGGATAAATGCTGACCATGGGTCACACAGCAGTTATCAGCAGTCAGGTTCACTTTAAAGGCTTTGTTCGGCGCTATTTACTGCCACATTGGGAGGTGAGCAGCATTGAAAACATAGTCTACAAATACCTGACGGGACAGATTCATGGGCGTGTCTTGGTGGGTATGGCTTGACGGCAGTATATCGGCACCACTCAGTTCCCAATGTGGAAATAAGCGGTGCCGGATATACCTTTTAACCCAACTTTATAATAATAACAACTCTAAACAGAAAAATTACAGTTGGTGGTCAATGATTTTTTTTTTTTTGTGGAAAAGAAAAATGTAAAAAAATATATAAATTTGACATCTTTGTACTCATATCAAGAACCAGAAATAAGTTACCGTATATACTTGTGTATAAGTCGACCCGAGTATAAGCCAAGGCACCTATTTTTGCCATGAAAAACTGGGAAAAGATATTGACTCGAGTATAAGCCTGGTGTGCATTGTCCTCTCATCACTATCCTTGTATACAGAAATATATACAGTAACTTGCCATTTATTCTTTACAGTGAGCTTAAAAAAATGAAATATATATATACAGTGGGTAATGGAACGTATTCAGACCCCTTTAAATTTTTCACTCTTTGTTTCATTGCAGCCATTTGGTAAATTTGAAAAAGTTCATTTTTTTCTCATTAATGTACACTCTGCAACCCATCTTGACTGAAAAAAACAGAAATGTAGAAATTTTTGCAAATTTATTAAAAAAGTATTCAGACCCTTTGCTCAGTATTGAGTAGAAGCACCCTTTTGAGTTACTACAGCCATGAGTCTTCTTGGGAATGATGCAACAAGTTTTTCACACCTAGACTTGGGGATCTTCTGCCATTCTTCCATGTAGATCTTCTCCAGTTCTGTCAGGTTGGATGGTGAACATTGGTGGACCGCCATTCTCAGGTCTCTCCAGAGATGCTCAATTGGGTTTAAGTCAGGGCTCTGGCTGGGGCAGTCAAAAATGGTCACAGAGTTGTTCTGAAGCCTCTCCTTTGTTATTTTAGCTGTGTGGTTACGGTCATTGTCTTGTTGGAAGGTGAACCTTCGGCCAAGTCTGAGGTCCAGAGCACTCTGGAAGAGGTTTTCATCCAGGATATCTCTGTACTTGGTCACATTAATGTTTCCTTCAATTGCAACAGTCGTCCTGTCCCTGCTGCTGAAAAACACTCCCATAGCATGATGCTGCCACCACCATGTTTCACTGTTGGGACTGTTGGGATTATACTGGGCAAGTGATGAGCAGTGCCTGGTTTTCTCCACACATACCGCTTAGAATGATCACCAAAAAGTTCTATCTTCACCTCATTAGAACAGAGAATCTTATTTCACATAGTCTGGGAGTCCTTCATGTGTTTTTAGCAAACTCTATGCGGGCTTTCATATGTCTGGCACCGAGGAGAGTCTTCCATCGGGCCACTCTGCCATAAAGAAAAAACACAAAAATTGAGCTTGACTTCAGTTAGAACATATGCAGCACATAAATGCATGTTCACATTGGCCATAAAACATGTAAAACCTATAAGAGAAAAAATTGGCAAAAACTGCTATAACTAAGTAAATAAAAAGCAAAAAGTGCATTTAAATAAAACAGAGTTTTTAGTAATACTTTTTTTTTTTATCAAAAATAGCGTAAAAGTCATCCCACGACGACAAGGCAACTCTGATAGGGACAGTCCTACACTGTCTGATATTAAAAACCTTACCATGTATCATTGTTGACCTCAGTGTGTGAATAAGGGCAGACAAAAGGACTGGGCCCAACCAGTGAAACACCAGTCTGGTGAAGCCTTATATACAATTTCCAGCTCAGGAAAGGGAGGCAACTCGGATAGGGACAGTCCTACACTGGAACACATGCAGCACATAAACCCATGTTTTTAATATTAGACAGTGTAGGTGTCATGATCCGTTCCACGGTTTAGTCCTGTCTGCGCTTGGTCCGGGCGGATCATGTCAAGGGTTAACTTTGCTCTGCCTCATTCTGGGTTCAGGTTGGCTATTTAGCTCTCACACATCCTGCTAACAGTGTGAGCTATACTGCTACCTTCGGCTTGTGAACCTGAATGGTAACCCTTGATTTGTCCTGCTGTTATCCCTGACTTGTCCCGTGTCTGTTGTTCCCCTCTGTCTGCCCTGTTCCCTGCATTTCCCTGTTTGTCTGTTTAATTCTCTGGTTTTTGATTCGGCTTGTATTCGGACTCGCTTCTGCTTTCTGTCTTTGTCTTATCTGCTTCTGACCGTTGATGACCTCCTGTCTTTCTCCTGACCACGTGTATTGCTTATTCCTTTTGTCCTGCTGCCTCCCTACGGTTTTGACTTGGCTTGCCTGACCACGCTCCCGCCACTTGGTGGTGCCTGTGTTTCTGCTCTGTAGAGGGCTTGCTGAGACCTCTGATACTTCAGGTGACTGATTATTCCTGACTCAGTCTTGGACGTTTTTGCTGCCACCTGGTGGTGGTTTTGACTGCTGCAGTGCAGGCCTACTCTGGAAGTGTGTAATCCCTTCTCCCCTCTGTAACCTACAGGTGGAGCACACACCAGCCTGCATTACAGCTACATGACATTATAGCTCACCCCTACACATAAAGGGATTTCTGCATTTTTTTTTCTGCTCTGTTTGCTATGGATCCGCTCCATACCTTGGCGGATCACATGAATAGCTTGGCATTGATTATGCAAGACCTATTTGTGCAACAGAGGGAGCTATCTAACACAGTAATATCGATGCAGACTGACTGTAAGCACTCTAACACTGTCGATGTTTCTTTGCACTCTTCTGAACCTACAGTAAAGCTCCCAGATACCTTCTCCGGGGAGAGGGAGAAATTCAGTACTTTCAGGGAGATTTGCAAACTATTGTTTTCACTTAGACCCCTATCTTCTGGTGATGAGAGTCAGCGGTTGGGGATAATCATTTCCTTATTGCGGGAGGGACCTCAGTCTTGGGCTTTCTCTCTACCTGCTTCTGCCCCTGAACGTGTGTCTGTGGACAGATTCTTTGAGGCTTTGGGACTGATTTATGTTGAACCAGACTGGGTCAGGGTAGCAGAGGACATGATCATGGGTCTCTCTCAGAATGAACTCACTGCTGAACAGTATTGTTCTGAGATCAGGAGGGGTCTGTTGAGGTGTCCTGGAATGACTCTGCTCTAAGACGCCTGTTTGAGAGAGGATTATCGGATCATCTCAAGGACGCGCTGGCCCTTCATATGCAGCCCAGTTCCCTGGAAGAGGCCATGACCCAGGCCATTCGTATGGACCGGAGGTTACGGGAGAGAGGAATTATCCAGCATGAGATTCCCGTATTGCCTGCCAAGTCTGAGGTGGTGTCATTCAAGGAGACTATGGAAGTTGGTACCATTAATTTCAAGGAGAAAGAGAGGAGACGGCAAAGAGATGAGAAATTATGTTTTTATAGTGGAGATCCGGGACATTGGAAGACGGACTGCCCCTCTTGTCCATCAAATAAAGAGCTGCCGAGTCTGGGTGATGATCTAGGAGGTCATCCAGACTCTCAGGTACGATTTTCATCTTTTCAGAAAATTTTGTTAGAGATGGAACTGTGTTATGGAGGTGGTAGTGCTTCCACTTCAGCATTTGTGGACTGTGGATCTTCCATGGTGTCCGAGTTAAAGTTAGGGACAGTCAGGCTAGAGACTCCCATCTATATCGCTGCAATTGATAAGACACCGTTGGCTCAAAATGTCATTAAGTTTGTCTCTGAGGAGTTCCTCCTCAAGGTGGCCTCCTTACATCAGGAACGAATTTCATGTTATGTTATGAATAATCTTCCTGCAGGACAGGTGTTGGGGTTCCCCTGGTTGCAGAGGCATAATCCTGTTATTGACTGGGGATCTCGTGATATTGTTAAATGGGGTCCTAATTGTTCCAATGGTTGTCTTTCTACTGTTTTTGTGTCTGCCATTAGTCCGGAGGGTATTCCAGAGTACCTGAAGGACTTTGGGGACGTGTTCTCCGAAAAAGAGGCTGAGGTTTTGCCACCCCACCGTCCTTATGATTGTGCCATTAATCTTATTCCTGGTTCTAAATTGCCCAAAGCCGTTTTTGTACAATCTTTCTGGCCCGGAACGTACTGCTATGAAAAACTATATCTCTGATAGCCTACGCAAAGGTCATATCCGTCCCTCTGTCTCACCTGTGGCCGCGGGATTATTTTTTGTTAAGAAAAAAGATGGTGGTTTACGCCCGTGCCTCGATTTCCGAGAACTAAATAAAATTACGGTGAGAAATACCTACCCTCTCCCACTCATTCCTGATCTTTATAACCAAGTGTCTGGGGCTAAGTGGTTTTCCAAACTTGATCTCAGGGGAGCATATAACCTTATCCGTATTCAGGAAGGGGATGAGTGGAAAACGGCATTTCTCACCTCTGAAGGTCTGTTTGAAAATTTGGTCATGCCCTTTGGTCTCACGAACGCGCCCGCTGTATTTCAGAACTTCATGAATGATGTTTTCTCTGATTTTATCGGGCGCTTTATGGTTGTAAACTTGGATGATATCCTTGTTGTCTCGCCTGACAAGGAATCCCACATTGGTCATCTACGTGCTGTTCTTCACAGGTTACGGGGTAATTCTCTGTTTGCTAAACCCGAGAAATTTTTGTTTTGTGTCCAGGAGCTTTCCTTTCTGGGGATCATCCTTTCGGCCAATGGGTTTCGGATGGATCCCAGAAAGGTACAGCCCATTGCTGATTGGGTGCAACCCAGAGACCTCAAGGGGTTGCAGCGTTTTCTGGGTTTTGCCAATTATTATCGAAAATTCATCAAGGGGTTTTCTCAGGTGGTCAAACCACTCACCGATCTCACTCGCAAGGGGGCTGATCTCAAAGTTTGGTCAACCTTAGCAGTTGAAGCATTTGTTACACTAAAGAAATGTTTTATGTCTGCTCCTGTATTGGTTCAGCCCGATCCATCTGAACCGTTCATTGTAGAGGTGGACGCATCTGAGGTGGGCTGTGTTGTCTCAGGGACCCGTTACTTTGACTAATTTAAGACCATGTGCCTTTTTCTCCCGGAAGTTCTCTTCTTCGGAGAGGAACTATGTCGTGGGTAACCGGGAGTTATTGGCCATAAAATTGACTTTTGAAGAATGGAGGCATTTTTTGGAGGGGGCGGTTCATCGGATCACGGTTATCACGGATCACAAAAACTTGTCTTATCTTGAATCTGCTAAACGGTTGACTCCTAGACAGGCTAGGTGGTCACTTTTATTTTCTCGTTTTCATTTTTCGATCACTTTTCGGCCTGGTTCCAAGAATGTCAAGGCTGATGCCTTATCTCGCAGTTTTGATTCGATATCACCCCCTGAACCTCCTTCCTCCATTCTTCAGCACGGGGTGGTTGTTGCGGGGGTATCCTCTGAATTGGAACAGGAAATTCATAAGGCTTAGTCTCTTGCTCCTTCCTCTTTGTCTGATAATAAACTCTTTGTTCCCGTTCAATACAGGTTGAGGGTTCTCCGGGAATTCCACGATTCTGCTCTCAGTGGACACCCGGGGATCTCAGCCACTCGGAAAGCCATTGCTAGGCTATTTTGGTGGTCCACCATGAACTCTGATATCACTATGTTTGTGTCTGCTTGTGATACCTGTGCCCGTGCTAAGAGCTCACATAACCGGCCGACCGGGGAATTGGTGCCATTGCCAATTCCAGATAGACCTTGGACTCATTTGTCCATGGACTTCATCACTGATCTCCCTCCTTCTAATGGCAAAACTGTAATCTGGGTAGTGGTTGACAGATTCAGTAAACAGGTGCATTTTGTACCTCTGGCAGGATTGCCTAATGCTGAGACACTATCTAGGTTGTTTGTTGAGCACGTTGTATGGCTGCATGGCGTGCCTTTGAGTGTGGTTTCTGATAGGGGGGTGCAGTTTGTGTCCAGATTTTGGAGGGCATTTTGTAAAAGACTGGGTATTTGCTTAACCTTCTCCTCTGCTTACCATCCTGAGACCAATGGGCAGACGGAGAGGACCAATCAGTCACTCGAACAGATTTTGAGGTGTCTTGCTACGTCTCAGCAGGATGATTGGTGTTCTTCATTGCCCGTGGCTGAATTTGCATTCAATAATCGGATTAACCAGTCCACTGGCATCTCTCCTTTCTTCTGTAACTATGGTTTTCACCCCCATTTTGGCAAATTTTCTAGGCTGGATTCAGGATGTCCAGGGGCTGATACGGCAGTACAAAGATTGGGGGAGGTGTGGAGGAGGTCCAAAAGAACATTGGGGAGGCTCAGGGCAAACATAAACTTTTTGCGGATAAGCGACGGTCTGTAGGACCTATGTTCCTGGTGGGAGATAAAGCTTCAATTTTGAATAAATCCCCAACAGTGTCACCAGCAAAGCACTCCCACATCACCACACCACCTCCTCCATGCTTCACGGTGGGAACCAGGCATGTAGAATCCATCCGTTCACCTTTTCTGTGTGCAAAGCAGTAATCAAAGCAAAAGGTGGCTACTTTGAAGAACCTAGAATATAAGACATATTTTCAGTTGTTTCACACTTTTTTGTAAAGTGTAATGTATAATTCCACATGTGTTAATTCATAGTTTTGATGCCTTCAGTGTGATTCTACAATTTTCACAGCCATGAAAATACAGAAAAATCATTGAATGAGAAGGTGTGTCCAAACTTTTGGTCTGTACTGTGTATACACAGTACAGACCAAAAGTTTGGACACACCTTCTCATTTAAAGATTTTTCTGTATTTTCATGACTATGAAAATTGTACATTCACACAGAAGGCATCAAAACTATGAATTAACACATGTGGAATTATATACTTAACAAAAAGTGTGGAACAACTGAAATTATGGCTTATATTCTAGGTTCTTCAAAGTAGCTACCTTTTGCTTTGATGACTGCTTTGCACACTCTTGGCATTCTTTTAATGAGCTTCAAGAGGTAGCCACCGGAAATGGTCTTCCAACAATCTTGAAGGAGTTCTCAGAGATGCTTAGCACTTGTTGGCCCTTTTGCCTTCACTCTGCGGTCCAGCTCACCCCAAACCATCTCGATTGGGTTCAGGTCTGGTGACTGTGGAGGCCAGGTCATCTGGAGTAGCACCCCATCACTCTCCTTCTTGATCAAATAGCCCTTACACAGCCTGGAGGTATGTTTGGGGTCATTGTCCTGTTGAAAAATATGATGGTCCAACTAAACGCAAACCAGATGGAATAGCATGCCATTGCAAGATGCTCTGGTAGCCATGCTGGTTCAGTATGCCTTCAATTTTGAATAAATCCCCAACAGTGTCACCAGCAAAGCACCCCCACACCATCACACCTCCTCCTCCATGCTTTACGGTGGGAACCAGGCATGTAGAGTCCATCCGTTCACCTTTTCTGTGTCGCACAAAGACACGATGGTTGGAAACAAAGATCTCAAATTTGGACTCATCAGACCAAAGCACAGATTTCCACAAGTCTAATGTCCATTCCTTGTGTTTTGTAGCCCAAACAAGTCTCTTCTGCTTGTTACCTGTCCTTAGCAGTGGTTTCCTAGCAGCTATTTTACCATGAAGGCCTGTTGCACAAAGTCTCCTCTTAACAGTTCTTGTAGAGATATGTCTGCTGCTAGAACTCTGTGTGGCATTGACCTGGTCTCTAATCTGAGCTGATGTTAACATGCGATTTCTGAGGCTGGTGACTCGGATAAACTTATCCTCAGAAGCAGAGGTGACTCTTGGTCTTCCTTTCATGGGGCGGTCCTCATGTGAGCCAGTTTCTTTGTAGCGCTTGATGGTTTTTGCAACTGCACTTGGGGACACTTTGAAAGTTTTCCCAATTTTTCAGACTGACTGACCTTCAAACTTGGCTGGAATTGAGATTGGACGCTTTGTCGCGTTTGTAGAGCCCCCTGATGCGCCTAAACAGTGGAAACCCCCCACAAATGACACAATTTTGGAAACTAGTCCCCTTAAGGAAGTTATCTAGATGTGTGGTGAGCACTTTGAACCCCCAAGTGCTTCACAGAAGTTTATAACGTAGAGCTGTGAAAATAAAAAATAATTTTTTTCCTCAAAAATGATTCATTAGCCCGCTATTTTTTTATTTTCTTAAGGGTAAAAGGAGAAATTGGACCCCAAAAATTGTTGTGCAATTTTTCCTGAGTACGCTGATACCCCATATGTTGGGGTAAACCACTGTTTGGGTGCACGGCAGGGCTCGGAAGGGAGGGAGCGCCATTTGACTTTTTGAACGCCACGTCGTGTTTGGAGACCCCCTGATGTGCCTAAATAGCGGAAACCCCTCAATTCTAGCTCCAACCCTAACCCCAACACACCCCTAACCCTAATCCCAACCACCTAACCCTAATTCCAACCCTAATTCGAACCCTAATTGTAACCCTAACCCTAATTGTAACCCTAGCCCTAATTCCAACCCTAACCCTAATCCTAAGGCTAGGTTCATATTGTGTTTTACCAGCCTGTTCAACACATAGCGTTGACGGGCTTGTAACGGTATAGCATAACGCGATCGCGTTATGTTATACCCGCTAGGGCAGAGGAATCAGCAGATGATTCATCTGCGCTAGCGGTGACAGAGCCCAGACGCTGCAGCTTGCGTCCGAGGTTCCATCACTGAATGACGGCACGTCGCAAACGCATGCTGCTTTATGGCATGCGTCGTGATGCGCCCTCAAATGGGGGTGAATGGCAGATTAACGGATTGCGTTTCACCGCGTTATACCGCGGTGTAGCACAGTCTGTCTAACAGACTGCCATAACGCAGTATGAACCCAGCCTAACCCTAACCCTAATTCCAACCCTAACCCTAATTATAACCCTAACCCTAATGGAAAAATGAAAATAAATAAAATTTCTTTATTTTATTATATGTCCCTAACTAAGTTTTTTTTATTTTGATGTACTTTTACTGTAGAGAATGAATGTGTCATTCATTTTTTGAATCTGCCGCTAGTCATTTTTTTTTACAGCATGAAGATGCCGGGAGACCAGGAGCTGCAGGAGCACAGAGGGGACACCGGGAGGTACAGGGGTGGATCGGGGGTCCCGAGGACACTATTTCTCATCCCTCTGATGTGCGATCACATCAGAGGGGAGAGAAATCTTTTTTTTTTTTTTTGCCGTCGGCGTTACACTGATATAACAGCGATCGCGACACCGGGGTCGGTAAATACCGTCCCGGATCATGTTCTCTGGGGTCTCTGCTACCCCCGGCAGCCGAGGCCCCGGAGAAAATCGCCCAACCCCCCCGCACATCGCGGCGCCCGCCATTTTCTCGATATTGCAGCATGGCGGCACCCACCAGGGGACTCAGGAGGGCCCTAGGACCACCAGTGGCCACAAGGGGGGGATCGGGGACCCTATTTCTCTCTCCTCTGATGTCCGATCACATCAGAGGAGAGAGAAATTAAATGGCACATCAGATTTATTTTTTTTGTTGCGATCGCTGATAGAGGGTTAATAACGGTGATCGCAACATCAGGGTCAGTTAAAAACCGACCCGAATCATGTTCTCTGGGGTCTCGGCTACCTCCGGCAGCCGAGACCCCGGAGAAAATCCGACTGTGGGGGGCGCTATACACTTTTTCCACAACGCCGTTAAAAGGCGTATCGGCGGTCGTTAAGGGGTTAATTGAAAGAAAAACACAGACTCCTTTAATAATCTTAATTAAACCATACTTACAACTTCACCTATTCCCCCAATGCCCTCGTCATCTGCAAAAGAGGTAAAAAAAAATGGACAAATGGATTAAAAGCATCTCTGCAGAAAAAATAGAATTAGTCATACCGTTAATTCGGTTTCTAGGAACCTTCCACGACAGCCATACTGGAGGATGTCTCCCCGCCCTAATAGGGGACAGGAAACACAAGAGGTTAAATAACCCTCCCCTTCCTGCACCACCAGTGTTTTTTCTGTACCTAGTAGCGTGTATAGTTACCACTTTGCAGGAATCTTCCAATGAAATCATCAGATAGGGAGGGAAATTAGTGCTGTCGTGGAAGGTTCCTAGAAACCGAATTACCGGTACGACTAACTCTATTTTCTCTAGTCACCTTCCACGACAGCCATACTGGAGTAGTACCAACAACTAATTCTTAGGGAGGGACTACAGCCTGCAGAACTCATCTGCCAAATGATAAATCACTACTGAATTTCAGTCTATAATGTCTAGTGAATGTATGGACAGATGACCATGTGGCGGACCTGCATATCTGCTCAATGGATGCATCCCCTCTCTCTGCCCACGATGTTGAAATTGAATGAGTGGAATGGGCTTTCAGATGTGTAGGAGGTGAGCTGCTCTGCGATGTGTATGCTAGATTAATAGCCTGCTTGATCCATCTAGCAATGGTATTTTTCGCCGCCTTTTTCCCTTTATTTTTTCCGGAAAACTGAATGAATACATTTTGGTCAATTCTCCAACTTTCAGGTTGCTGGAGGTAGAAAAGAACCACCCTTTGCACGTCCAGGGTGTGGAAACTTTCTTCCTTTGCATTGGACGGATTTGGGCAGAAGGAAGGTAATACAATGTTTTGTTGTCTATGAAAGTCCGAGACCACTTTTGGCATAAAGGAGGGGTCTAGTCTCAAGATGATGCTATCTTCTGTGATCGTTAAATATGGCTCTTGTATTGAAAGGGCCTGTATTTCTCCAACACGTCTTGCTGACGTAATTGTGACCAGGAGCACCGTTTTGAGTGTTAAGTCTTTTAACGTTGTGGATGCTAGTGGTTCAAATGGAGTCTTAGTTAATCCATTAAGCACCAGGTTTAGATCCCAAGGGTGAACTTGACTGCGAAGTCTAGGACGCATTCTGGATGCAGAGATCATGAATCGCTTGATCCATCTATGCCCCGCTAGGTCTTGATCAAAATATGCACTAAGGGCAGACACTTGTACTTTTAGTGTACTGGGAGTGAGACCTAGATTTAGGCCCTTCTGAAGAAAATCTAAGATCTGTGTGATGTTAGGATGGAAGGGATCCGGAGTATTTGGGAAGCACCATGATGAAAAATTTTTTCCACACTTTCCCATAAATGGCGTTAGTTACCGGTTTCCTACTTCCCTGCAAAGTTCGTATCACTTCTTCCGATAGGCCTTTAGCCCTTAGAATCCCGGCTGCAGTAGCCAAGCCGCAAGGTTCAATCTGTGCAGATTTGGGTGTCGTAGAGGACCTTGGTGTCGTCTTTCTGAGGTAGAAATACTGGGCCATCCTGAGCCATGTTTACTAGGGCTCCGTACCAGCTTCTCCCTGGCCACATGGGAGCCACCAGAATCATGGTGACCTGCTCTGATCGTACCTTCTGCAATGTCCTTGCTATCATTGGATTGGTGGGAAAGCGTATGTCAGCTTGAATTTCCAGGGATGGGAGAAGGCGTCTACCTCGCACGCTCCATCGGTGGGACTGAGGGAGAAGAATGTTTCTACCTTCGTGTTCTGACCGCTGGCAAACAGATCCACGTCTGGACTCCCCCACCTCGATGTTAGGGATGAAAATACTGTTTGGTCCAGGGACCATTCTCCCGGGTGAACGTCCTTCCTGCTGAGGAAGTCCGCCTGTATGTTGTCTGATCCTTTTAGGTGGATTGCTGTTATGGACAGTACATGTTTTTCTGCCCAGGAAAAAATGTTTGTAGCCACTATCTTTAGATTGGTATATTTTGTGCCTCCTTGATGTCGAAGGTAGGCCACCGTAGTCACATTGTCTGAATAGACTCGTAAATGGTGATTTTGAATAAGGGCTGATGCTGCTTTCAGTGCTTCCTCCACCGCTTTTAGTTCCCTCAAATTTGAGGAGCTGGCCCTGATGTTCGGGGGCCATATTCCTTGAAAGTGAGACCCCTCCACTATGGCACCCCAGCCTCTCTGACTGGCGTCCGAGGTCAGAATTTTGAGGGGAAGCTGATCCCAGCTGACCCCTCTTTGGAGGTTTTGACGGTTTAGCCACGACGAGAGGGAGGCTTTCACATGACCCGGAAGGGGGGTTCTCTTGTTCAGCATGTTGTGAAATCTTTTCGAACACCACAGCACGTGTGACTGAAGAGTCCGAGTATGGGCTTGCGCCCAGGATACTGCTTGAATGCACGCTGTAAAAGATCCAAGGATAGACATGGCTTCTCTTAGGGTTGGTGTTGTCTGGTCCCTGAATCTGGAAACTTTCTGAACAAGATCGAGTTGTCGCTCCCTGGGTAGGAAGGATGTTCTTGTCTCCGAATCCAGGAGAACACCCAGAAACTTTTTCTTTGATGAGGGATGCAGATCCGACTTTTCTAAATTTGGGATCCAGCCCAGGGACTGTAGGATTTCTAGGGTTTTCCCCACATCTTGTTTCAGGCGAGTTTTGGATGGAGCCACGATCAACAGGTCGTCTAGGTATGGAACTAAGCAAATCCCTTGCTGTCGAATGAAGATCATGGCTTCTGCCATAATCTTCGTAAAGACACGTGGTTGTCAGTATTCCGGGTTTTCTAGGTAACTTTGTCAATGATTTTGCCCTTTGTTAAAATGGAGTTTGCTGTTTTGTGTGCCCTACTTCCTGTTCGTTTGTTTAAAGCCTGGCTCAGGTGTTGGCTTCACTGCTGGAATATTCTGCTTCCGTTTCCCTGCAACCCAGCTGCTTGTTCCTCACAGATCTTTTGTGTGTTTACCAGGAAAGTGCATAGCCTTATCTTCAGGTGTTTCTCAGCCACAGCAGTTTCTACCCATGGCTCTGGACATTCTCTGCATATGTAAGTTGCACAAAGTACTGTGTTATCACTAAACTGTTGACTTGGGAATTTAACCCTTGGTTCACTCCATCTGATAAGAACTGTGTTTCTGAACTGTTGCTGTTTAACCCTTTGTGCATTACCTCTGGTGAGAGCTGTTGGAACTGTTACTGGAACCTTACTGACATATGAACTTGTTGTTGGACTTCACTGAATTAAGCCACAACTGAGATTAACTTGTTCCTGGACCTCCCTGTGTTTTCTGCATACCTGGATCTGACTCTTCACACACCAGCAGTGTGTAAATCCAGCCACGTTATCTGTGCATCAGACTTACCTTGTGGTCACATTTGTGTGAGGACTCCGTCGTAAGAACTTTACCACCCTCGCTATAGAGGTTCAAAGACTTATATATCCGGATTCATATAACTGGACTTGTGTATATATATATGGACTCATTGCATGTCACTACGGGTTGTTTGAATATTGTTTTTGGGTGTTTTGCTGTTTCACAAATACATTATTTGCATTCAAAGAAACCCGTCTCTGATTGTTCATTGCCCACGCTATCAGAATCCTCGAGTTCCTACAATAGTATTACAGGATATTCCAGCCTAAAAAAGAGGATTCTGCTGGGGCAATGACGGAGACACGGGCAGACAAATTGTTCACCATAGTTAACTCCTTGCAGCAGGAGGTGGCGGCTGCACTCAATCAGATTAGAGACTTGGAGTCTCGGGTTAACCACAATGCACAGGGGTTTGGTCAGGCTCTCCAAGATCTACGTTCTAGGTTAGGAGTCCTGGAGGCCTTACCTACTGAGCCTACCTCATCCACCAGTATGCCCAAATTGCCTCCATTCCGTTTTAATGGTGACCGAAGTCAATTCCGTGGGTTTGTTAATCAATGTATATTATTTTTTGATGTACATGCCTCCTACTACCGGTCTGATAGATCTAAGGTTCTATGTATTATTATGTTGTTGACATCACGTGCACTGGCTTGGGCAAATCCTATGGTTGAAAGTCATGATACCCGTCTAAATAATTTGGACAATTTTCTGGCAGCCATGGCGCAAATGTTCGACGATCCCAACCGCCGTGCTACCGCTGAATCTGCCTTGCTTTCCTTACGCCAGGGGAAACGGTCAGTCATAGAATATGTTACTGAATTTAAAAGGTTAGTGGTGGACACCCAGTGGGAAAACAATGCTTTATTACCAATCTTTAGAAAAGGTTTGTCAAATGCAATCAAGGATGAGCTAGCTCGTTCAGAGTCTCCACAGGAGTTTGAATTGTTTATACAGCACTGTGTACGTATTGATATCCGTTTAACTGAACGCAGACAAGAAAAATGGGCCGCTGTAAATCGCATTACTAATTACTCTCTTCCGTCCAGGGAAACCACAGGCAAAAACCGCGAGAGGCTGAGGAGGTGCCTATGCAGGTGGACTCACTGCAGAGACGTGAGAATAATGAACGCCGCGAACACCGTCTCCGTGAGCGCTTATGTTTCTATTGTGGTCAATCGGACCATTTCCTCATCAATTGTCCTAAATGTCCTAGGCGACCCAACAAGGTGTTGGCGGTAGTAGGGGATTATGATAACACAGACGCTGAGTCTGAAGTTTCGGAAACCAGTCTACATCTAGATGCGGTTTTTCCCCCAATACTGATGCCGACTTCCCCTAAAGATCAAGGGGAGAAATATTCACATTGTTCTCTTCCTATACAGATTCAGTGGGAGGAACAGTGGATATCAAGTTCTGCCATGATAGACTCTGGAGCAGGTGGGAATTTCATGGATTCTTCTTTTGCAAAGGAACATGGTATAAAGACACAACTAAGAGCTTCACCAATCACTATGGAAACGGTGGATGGTTCCCCATTAGTTTCTGGACCAGTAGATCGGGAGACAGTGCCTCTGGAGTGTAAGATGGAACCAGACCATCAAGAAACACTTTCATTCATGTTAATATCTTCTCCTCATTTTCCTGTAATTTTAGGAATTCCCTGGTTACGGTCACAAAATCCAATCATCAATTGGGAAACCAAGGAGATAACCTTTCTCCCGAAGTGCAGTTCTACCATCAGTCCAACTGTAGCGGCTCCAGTTACCCAGAACTTGGAAGAGGTGATACAGGTACCTACTCTCCCTCTGATATATCAGGAATTCTCAGACATTTGTGATAAAAGGAAGGCAGATCAACTTCCCCACACTAGACCGTATGACTGCCCCATAGAATTGCTTCCTGGAGCAGCGATTCCTTTCGGCCATGTTTACCCGTTGGCGGCTCCGGAAATAAAATCTTTACGAGAGTATATAGATGAGAATTTAGCCAAGGGGTTTATCCGACCATCTTCTTCACCAGCGGGAGCTCCAATATTCTTTGTAAAGAAGAAGGATGGTACTCTAAGACCCTGCATTGACTACCGGGAGTTAAATAAGGTAACCATTCGTAACAGGTACCCATTGCCCCTAATTCCAGAATTGTTGGAAAGAGTTCGCCAGGCCAAGGTATTTACCAAATTAGATCTTCGTGGGGCATATAATTTACTCCGTATACGGCCCGGAGACGAATGGAAGACAGCTTTTAGATGCCGGTATGGACATTTTGAATATTTGGTGATGCCATTCGGACTCTGTAACGCTCCTGCTGCTTTTCAACATTTAGCCAACGACATTTTCAGGGATTTATTGGACCAATATGTGGTAATTTACCTTGATGACATCTTAATCTTTTCTGACTCCTTACAGGAACATCAGGAACATGTCAAGACCGTACTTAGACGTTTGAGAGATAATCATTTGTACATCAAACTCGAAAAGTGTGAGTTCCATTGTTCTGAAATTCAATTTTTAGGCTATGTTATCTCGCCTCAGGATTGAATATGGAGTCCAGCAAGATCCAGGCAATCTTGGACTGGCCGGTACCAGGAAACATTAAGGAGGTACAACGATTCATTGGCTTTGCTAACTTTTATAGACGGTTTATCCGAAATTTTTCAGAAATTGTCCGTCCCATCACTCTCCTCACCAAGAAGGGGAAGAAGTTTGAATGGTCTTCGCAAGCTCAGGAAGCCTTTGATCGCCTGAAGGGTTGTTTTACCACGGCTCCAATATTGATGCATCCGGATCCTGCACAGCCTTTTATCGTGGAGGTGGACGCGTCTGACTGTGCATTGGGAGCTATCCTCTCACAACGTACCGGAGACAAAGGTTTGCTGCACCCGTGTGCCTTCTTCTCTCGTAGGTTATCTTCTGCAGAACTTAACTATGATGTGGCAGATAAGGAACTTTTGGCAATTATTTCTGCCTTTAAGGAATGGAGACACCATTTGCAGGGGGCAACTCAGCAGGTAGTAGTACTCACGGATCATCGCAATTTGGAATTCCTTAAGTCTGCCAGGTGTCTTTCTCCTCGACAAGCTAGGTGGAGTTTGTTCTTGAACCAGTTTAATTTTATTATTTCGTACCGCCCAGGTTCACGTAATGGGAAAGCTGACGCATTATCCCGAATCCATACCGTGGATTCCGTGCCTGGGACCCCGTCGAAGACCATCTTGTCGGAGGCCAATTTCGTTGGAGTGCTCCGGAACCGGGACTTGTGGCAGGAGATCAAGCTGGCCTATGACGGTGACGTATTTCTTGCAGCTCCACCTGACAATGTGAATCTTGTCCTTCGGAATGGTGTGTGGCTTAGAGATCGATGTATTTATGTCCCAGAGGCTGTAAGACTTCGAGTTCTCAAATTGGTCCACGACTCTAAATTGGCTGGTCATAGGGGGGTACAGAAGACGCAGGAATTGTTAACTCGTTTTTTTTTGGTGGCCTACCTGCTTGAAGGATGTGAATGACTATGTCCGCTCTTGTGAAGTTTGTGCCCGGTACAAGGTTCCTCGCGTTTCACCTACTGGTCTTCTTAAACCGCTACCTGTACCGTCTCGCCCTTGGGGGTCTATTTCGATGGACTTTATTGTGGAGTTACCCACCTCTGGTGGTAAAAATACTATTTTGGTGGTAGTAGATCGTTTAACGAAAGCTGCTCATTTCATTCCGTGTGCTGGTCTTCCCTCAGCTACAGAGACAGTAGATCTAGTTATCCAGAACATTTTCCGGCTGCATGGGGTACCAGATGACATCATTTCTGACCGGGGAATACAATTTACCTCTAGATTTTGGAAAGGATTTTGTTCTGCGCTCCACATTAATGTTTGCTTGTCTTCTGCATACCATCCTCAGACCAACGGGCAGACCGAACGGACAAATCAAACCTTGGAGCAATATCTACGCTGTTACGTCAGTCATTTGCAGGACGATTGGCTGAAGCTACTTCCTCTAGCGGAATTTTCGTACAACAACTCCCAAAGCAGTTCCACGAAGGTAACGCCTTTTTTTGCCAACCTGGGTTATCATCCAAGTATTTTGCCTAGGTCTCCGGTTACGATTTCGGTACCAGCGGTTGAAGACAGAGTGACGGCGTTGCAACGTAATCTTGAAGTTTTGAAGGACTCCCTGACCACAGCACAGGAGCGTTACAAGAAGTCGGCCGATAGATTCCGGAAACCAGCACCTATGTATAAGGTAGGAGACTCAGTTTGGTTGTCCACCAAGAATCTAAAATTGGGTGTTCCTTCGCAGAAACTGGGACAGAAATTCATCGGTCCATTCAAGATCACTGGGATTGTGAGCTCTGTTGCCTGTCGGTTGAAGCTACCACGGACTTTAAAGGTACACCCAGTATTTCATGTTTCCTTATTAAAACCAGTCTCTCCTAACATGTTTCAGGGACGTATCGTACCTCCCCCTCCACCAGTGTTGGTTGATGGCGAAGAACAATTCGTGGTACAGGATATTGTTAATTCGAGACTTCATAGAAACCGGCTTCAGTATCTAGTTAGATGGCAAGGTTACTCTCCTGAAAATGATTCTTGGGAACCAGTAAGTAACATCAATGCGCCTCTGAAGATTGCTCAGTTTCATCGGAGATACCCGGACAGGCCTGGTCCAGGATCGTCCGGAGGCCGTCTTTAGGGGGGGAGTAATGTCAGTATTCCGGGTTTTCTAGGTAACTTTGTCAATGATTTTGCCCTTTGTTAAAATGGAGTTTGCTGTTTTGTGTGCCCTACTTCCTGTTCGTTTGTTTAAAGCCTGGCTCAGGTGTTGGCTTCACTGCTGGAATATTCTGCTTCCGTTTCCCTGCAACCCAGCTGCTTGTTCCTCACAGATCTTTTGTGTGTTTACCAGGAAAGTGCATAGCCTTATCTTCAGGTGTTTCTCAGCCACAGCAGTTTCTACCCATGGCTCTGGACATTCTCTGCATATGTAAGTTGCACAAAGTACTGTGTTATCACTAAACTGTTGACTTGGGAATTTAACCCTTGGTTCACTCCATCTGATAAGAACTGTGTTTCTGAACTGTTGCTGTTTAACCCTTTGTGCATTACCTCTGGTGAGAGCTGTTGGAACTGTTACTGGAACCTTACTGACATATGAACTTGTTGTTGGACTTCACTGAATTAAGCCACAACTGAGATTAACTTGTTCCTGGACCTCCCTGTGTTTTCTGCATACCTGGATCTGACTCTTCACACACCAGCAGTGTGTAAATCCAGCCACGTTATCTGTGCATCAGACTTACCTTGTGGTCACATTTGTGTGAGGACTCCGTCGTAAGAACTTTACCACCCTCGCTATAGAGGTTCAAAGACTTATATATCCGGATTCATATAACTGGACTTGTGTATATATATATGGACTCATTGCATGTCACTACGGGTTGTTTGAATATTGTTTTTGGGTGTTTTGCTGTTTCACAAATACATTATTTGCATTCAAAGAAACCCGTCTCTGATTGTTCATTGCCCCACGCTATCAGAATCCTCGAGTTCCTACAATAGTATTACAGTGGTGCTGACGACACTCCGAACGGCAAAACATTGAACTGGTAATGTCTGATACCTTGACCCGGGGCACGGCAAACCTGAGGAACTTCCTGTGGTCCATATGAATCGGCACATAGTAGTAGGCATCTCTCAGATCTATTGTGGCCATTACCCAATTCTGTCCTATGAGAGGGATTGCCGACTTGACCGACTCCATCTTGAACCGCCTGTATTTGACTACGTGATTCAAGGGTTTCAAGTTTATAATAACCCTGTGTTTCCCCGAGGGTTTTACTATCACGAACAGGCGAGAGTAGTGTCCCCTGCTCACCTCTTGTTGTGGCACCGGGGATATCACTCTTGCCCGTAATAGACTCTGTATATCTGCTAGCAGAGATTGTTGTAGATGGGCCTGTAGAGAAGTGATCCTCAGGCACTGGGGGGGAGGACTCTCGAATTCCAGCCTCAATCCATCACGAATAGTGTCGAGAACCCATCGGTTCGTGGATATGGACTGCCACTGGGCCAGGAAATTCGAGAGTCGGCCCCCGACCGGAGTAGCATCATTGTTTGTCTGTGGTATTTTGTTGGTGATGGGCAAGGATATTTCTTCCTTTGCCCCCTTTCGCATAGCTCCATCGGCCCGTTTTACCCTTCCCCCTGAACTCTCTCTGAGAGGACTGCTCACGGGGTGCGAAAAAAACGTTTTTTAGGTTTTTTCTGTTCTGGGAGTGACTTCTTTTTATCTGTCGCCTTCTCTAGTATCTCGTCCAGGGCTGGACCAAATACAAAGTTACCCTGAAAGGGAATTGCGCAGAGTTTCGATTTTGAGGTAAAGTCCCCTCCCCAAGACTTCAGCCACAGTGTTCTCCTGGCTGAGTTGGAGAGTACTGCAGATTTTGCTGCTACTCTTACGGATTCGGCAGAAGCATCTGCCAAGAATCCGTTGCTTTTTGTAGTAAAGGGAGTGAATCCAGGATTTCCTCCCTGGAGGTCCCCTGAGTTAAATGGTCCTCCAATGTGCGCAGCCAGCGGAATAGTGATCTTGCTACACATGTCGAGGCTATATTGCTTTTAAGCATGGTTGGGGGTTTGGGGGTGGAAGTGGAACCCTCATTTTCCCACATATCCTCTGAGTTAGAGGTATCAATTTCTCCCAAATCAGATCCAGATTCCACTAGCGCCATTTTCCTCTTTTTAGGGGGTGGGGGCTGTGGCTTCGGGCTCTGGGAAATTGTCGCCATAGACGTTTGTACTTCCTGTCTAATGAGCGTTTTTATACTGTCCATTAGTGAGGGTTGCTCTGCACATAACACATCATCTGTGCAGGGTTGGCAAAGTTTCTTTTTATATGCCGAGGGAAGTCTGGCACCACATACGCATTTGCGGCTGGGTTTGTTCCTTTTAATGTAAGAGGCCTTCTCTCCCTGTAATAGAGAGAGGCATAATAAGTCACCCTATCAGAGTTGTCTAGACAGTAATAATTGGGGACCCACCCCGCTACTTACAGTAGAAGGGTTAAGGCTGTGCTCCGTAGATGCAGGCAGTAAGGGTTTGTCATCATCCAT
>JARQOD010000001.1:538569408-538583513 GCA_033576555.1 Oophaga sylvatica
ACCTTGGTCACCTCAGAAAGACCTTTTTAAATCAGGGCTACCATCCAAGATCAATTGAAAACCAAATTACAAGAGCCAACAGAATATCAAGGAATCAACTGCTACATTACAAAGCTAAAGATGCAAATGACCGGGTGCCTGTAGTGGTCACCTACAATCCAAATCTGGAGATGCTAAGGGGAGCTGCACGGAAACTACAACCTTTACTACAAAAAGATGCCCGATTACAATCCATATTTCCAGACCCCCCATTACTGTGTTTTAGGCAGCCCCCAAATCTAAGAAGCATCATTGACAGAAGCTCCCTGTCCTCCCCAACAGCTGCAGGAACCTTTCCTTGCAACCAGAAAAAATGTAAAACCTGTCAATTTATAATGACCACGGACAAGATAAAGATTCCCAACTCCCATCAGGACTACAAGATCCCAGGTACTTTCAGCTGCATCACATCTAATGTGGTGTACCTAATTATATGTACTAAATGTCCAACTGGGGGTCTGTATGTGGGGGAGACAGGGCAAAAACTGAGAATAAGGATGAATTCTCATTGCCACACAATAAGAGAAAAGAGAATGGATCTAATTGTGGCCAAACATTTTTGTATGCCCGATCACAACACCATGGACATGAAATTACTTGTCACAGGAGAGTTTGTGAATACAAACTGATGATAACCTTTGACACTCTCAATGCTGGAATGAACATATCGCATGGATTTATGGCCTTTTACATCAATTAAGGAATTTGCTCCCAAGACCCTGTGAGAACATCACAAAACATTACCAGACCCCAATCAGAGGGCAATAAAACTTTCACAATCCTTATCTATGAACTTGTCCAATATTTATTGCCACAACTGTTCCTCCCTCTCCCATAATGACAGTTCTGCTTCACGTCACTTGTCTTATCTAATGCATTGTTTCTGTGCTATGTTATGTATAAATATGTGATTCTTCAGATGTTGTATTAGTCTTTGCCTAATGAAGAGACCTGAGTAGTCTCGAAAGCTTGCAATTTGTTACCATCTTTTCAGTTAGCCATTAAAAGGTATCAACCACTGAGGACTCTCAACTCTAATTATTTTTCTATCTACTGGCTAACATGGTACTAAGATATACATCTTCCATGAGCTATTGTCGAATTTAAAATAGATATCAGTCATGTAATGTAAGAAGTGAAGTATTTGGCGTTGTACTATACCTATATTTCTCTGACGTATCGGAGCATTATGAATTGTGGTATGTGTTAAAGGGGCCCACTGACACTCTTTCGCCCGGGGCCCACGAAAACCTGGAGCCAGCCCTGCCTACCCCCACAACTTTAGCCAAATAACTCCCAGTTTTCAATGCGCAACTATTATTATAAAGTAATTAAGGTTGACAAGCTTAAGGAATAAGAATTGATGTCATTGGCATAGAAATGGGCACTGTAGGTGTGTTTACTGTCCTCCACTCCCTGCCGACTTTGCGTCCCTTTTGACTTGCATTGGGTTTCGTGTTTCAGTCGGACCTTCGACTTTTCCCGATAGTCGGCCGATTTCATTCGACTCGACTTTTGAGAAAGTTTCACGAAAACTGACTCGACCCTCCCAGAGGCAAAGTCGCTCATCTCTAAGTCTCTATCCCTCAATGATAGCAGACAATGAGCTTGCAGCAAACAGCAACTCTAGAGTGACATACAGGTTAGTATGAACAATAGTATGTGTTTCTAGCAGGGGGGCAGAATAAACGTAGTTAGGTGGAGCCCCCACCCATGACTGCGTTGGAGACATGGGGCATTTTTTGAATTTGTTAGGAAGGTTTATGGGGATTGGTTATGGGGAATGTGGGGCATGACAATGTGGGGGGCTTGCTTGGGGGAAGTAAATGTGCGGGAAAAAAGTGGGTCTTTCTGGACTGGTAGCTGAGGAGAACATACAGACAGAAGATTACTACAAAAAGTTAACCCCCACTGCACCTTATGGCATCCGTGGAGGAGCTGATCGAACGCTTGAAGGAGGCTGTGCATTCCCATCGAGGAGGATGGCTGGAGGGTCAGCTCACATCCATCCTTGGTTAGGATGGGCCTTGGGAGTCGGGAAGCAGGGGCAGGAGGACCAGGCCTCCAGAGAGGCTCTCACCAGAGATAGCGTCGCGCGGTCGGCTCAGGCTCCGGAGCCCCTTTGGGGACCCTGCGGAGGCTGGGGGCAGTGGCATGGCTTCTAGGCGCTGTGCCGGCTTCGGCAGGAATCCAACCCACCGGCCGGCAGGCGCAGGGCGGCGGCGCGGCACCAGGGTGAGGGCCGCACAGGAAGCGCAGGCCGCACAGGAAGTGCGGCCTGCTGAAGCACCACGGGCGGCGTCGCTTGACGGCGCCGCTGCTGTGAGTGGCGCAATTTACGGCACTGACCCGGGAGCAACGAGGTCTGCCAAGCGGAGGAATGGAGCGGAGGCGACAGCGGTGACGGTGACTGGGGCTGAGCGCGGCTCTGGTGCCCTCGGTGTGGACAGCAGCGGGCGGATTGCAGAGGGGAACTGCGGGCGGCAGGAGTGGGACGCTCTGCTGCCTGGCCCAGACGGCACCGGAGGATGCAGGGGAGCAGCAGGCAGCGCGGCTGCGTTGTCGGATGTGGCACTTGGTCCGGCTCCAAGCCAGGCCAGGAACATGCAGCAGCGGTCATGATCCAGGTCCAGGAGGAGGTCGGCAGTTTGGCGCGCTGCACGTGCTCCGGTCCCCCCTGGTGACGAGGAGGCCAGGGGCGCGGGCCTGGGGCAGCGAGGCGGCACCGAAGAATCGGAGTCAAGCAGCGAGGCGAGCCTGGTCGGAGATCTGCAGGATTCGGGACGTCCGGCTGGCGGGGACACAGCACCCGCGCAGCTCGGTGAGTATGGATCTATGTCATGTTTGTCGCCGGCAGGGGCTGGGGCAGGTGTACTTGGGGGGAATCTTGAGGTGGGGCTAGGGCTCCTAGTAGCGAGGCGGTGCAGGGCATGAGGGAAGTGTTACTTTCAATGTCGTAGATTTTGAGAAGGTTAGAAGGGCTTCGGTGATTGGGGCGGGGTGTCACCAGTAGCGGCTTGGCTCCCGGGGTCAGGTTCAGGGATTCTGAACGTAATTGACCGAAGTAGCCCCCCGGGTGGGGAACAGGGCCCGAGTGCGGGTGTATCGGTATCAGTACAAACCGAAAAGGATAAGGGGATTCCATAAAACAGGATGATAGGGCCAAGGGTGAGGTTTATGTTTGTTTTGAGGGCCCACTGGGGCTCATTTAAAAAAAGAGGTAAAGGAGAAAATCTGGCGTGACGAGTATGTGGAGATTTTTTCACTTCTCTCTTTAGAGAAATTTAATTTGGACAAGGGAAAAAGGGACAATAGCAAAAAAGAAGAGGAGGAGAAGAGAAGGTGGCAGCTGATCCCGCAAACTGTCATGTATAGTGTACAGTTCCTATAGCGTCTTGTGCTTGGGTGCGAGGAAAACACAGGAGACATAGGTTGAAATGAAATGACTTGTATTACTTCATACAAGCATGCTGAAAAGTTCACACAGTTTGCAGGAACAGCGACAGGAGACACAGCAGGCCAGAGTAACTTCAAGCACTACAATAAATCTCCAAAGCAGGTTCAGGATCTCTTCTCTGTACCGTAATTCCTCTGCAAACATGGATTCACCAAACAGCAGGTTTCCAGAGTCCAAAAGTGTTCCAAGGTTCCTCAGTAGGGAATAGCTGGAGTACAAGTCCAAGGCTTCCAGGAGTCAGGTCACAGACTGACTGAGGCTTGATTCAGGAGCACTGATTGTTCAGCTGAGGCTGCTTAAGAAGCAAGAGGGAAGAATCAGGGCGGGAACATGAAAACTGGAAACTCCATATTAACTGAGGGCAAGAGCTGCAGAAAGACAGAAAGCAAAATGGCCGACGGAAAACTGAGTTTCAAGGAACATGTCAACAGAGACAAAGAACCTTACATTACTCCCCCCTTAGGGACAACCTCCGGATGACCTCAGACCAGGCTTGTCAGGGTACCTCTGATGAAACTGGCGGAGCAGGCGAGGAGCATTTACATTATTGACTGGTTCCCATGAGTTGTCCTCCACTGGGTAGCCCTGCCATTTAATCAAATATTGCAACTGATTTCTGTACAACCTGGAATCTAGAATCCTTTCCACCATAAATTCTTCCAGACCATCGACCAGCACTGGGTCAGGGCAAGGAGAAGAACGTCCAGGAAACGTATTGGGTGTTGCAGCCTTTAGTAGGGATACATGAAAGACAGGGTGGATTCTCATAGTTCTGGGCAGTTGAAGAGGACAAGCAACAGCACTTATAATCTTATTGATCTTATAAGGTCCAATGTACTTATGTCCCAATTTAGACGATGGAATCTTTAATTTAAGATTTCTGGTTGACAGCCAGACCAAATCTCCTACCTTGAAAGCTGGTGCAGGTTTACGAAATTTATCTGCTGCTTTCTTGTACCTTTCCTGAGCCAATTCTAGATTTTCCTTTAGAAGATCCATATTCTTTTGTAAAGAAGTGATTCTTTCAGCCACTGCCGGCAAGGGCGTATCTATGGGAAATCGAGGAAGAATGTTAGGATGATAACCTAGATTGGAGTAAAAAGGAGACTGCTTAGTGGAGGCGCTCTGAGAGTTGTTATAAGAGAACTCAGCCAGTGGAAGTAGATCCACCCAATCATCCTGTAGGTGGCAGATAAAACAGCGGAGATACTGCTCCAGGGTCTGATTGGTTCGTTCTGTCTGTCCATTAGTCTGGGGATGAAAAGCAGAAGAAAGGTTTACTTTAATGTCCAATGCTGCACAGAAATTTTGCCAAAACCTTGAAGTGAATTGCACCCCTCGATCCGAAATGACCTCATCCGGTACTCCATGTAAGCGAAACACATTCTTAATCATCAAGTCTGATGTCTGTTTTGCAGTGGGTAAGCCGACACAAGGGATAAAATGAGCTGCCTTTGTTAGACGGTCAACCACCACTAGAATGGTGTTCTTCCCTTGAGAGGTTGGTAACTCCACAATGAAGTCCATAGAAATGGATCCCCACGGGCGGGACGGGGTGGGAAGAGGTTGCAACAGACCAGTTGGTGAGGAGCGAGGTGTTTTGCATCTTGCACAGACTTCACATGAAGTGACATAGTTTAAGACATCTTTCCTGTAAGTGGGCCACCGAAAGAAACGAGAAAGAAATTCTTGTGTCTTTAGAATTCCCCTATGCCCGGCTATCTTGGAATCGTGGATGAGTTGCAATACTCTCAATCTGACTGTTTCAGGTATATACAGACGTTGTCCCTGAATCCACACACCATTCTTAAAGACAAGACTTACGTCCCTTTGAGCCAACAAAGAATCCGCATGGTATGCTTCCTTGATGTCCTTAAGTAGGTCTTGATTATGAATCACTCCCAGGAATCTAGAGTCAGGAAGAATAGTCTTAGGAGGAGTAAGTGGACGTGTCTCTGCTGAATGAATCCTAGAGAGTGCATCAGCCTTTCCATTGTGCGATCCTGGTCTATAAGAAATGACAAAATTAAATTGGTTTAGGAAAAGATTCCAGCGAGCCTGGCGAGGAGTCAGGCACTTAGCCGACCTGATAAATTCAAGGTTACGATGGTCTGTCAGGACGACTATTTGCTGTGCAGCTCCCTGAAGAAGGTGTCTCCATTCCTTGAAGGCGGCAATAATGGCCAACAATTCTCTATTGCCCACATCGTAGTTCCTCTCAGCCGAAGACAACAGCTGGGAAAAGAAGGCACAGGGATGCAAGACATTCTTCTCACCTGTTCTCTGAGAGAGTATAGCTCCAACGGCACAGTCTGAAGCATCCACCTCTATTATGAAGGCAAGCTCGGGGTTGGGATGTACTAAGATAGGTGCGGTGGTACATTTATCCTTTAAACAGGAAAATGCTTCCTGAGCTTGCGGGGTCCAGGAGAACCTAGACTGTTTCCGGGTAAGTTGGGTGATAGGTGACACTACCTCAGAAAAATTCTTAATGAAACGTCTATAGAAGTTGGCAAACCCGATGAAACGCTGCACCTCCTTCACATTTCTAGGAATTGGCCAATCCTTGATGGCTTGGGTCTTGCTTCCATCCATACTAATCCCTTGCGTAGATAGTACATACCCCAGAAATTGAATTTCGGTCCTATGGAATTCACATTTTTCAAGTTTGATGTAGAGATGGTTTTGTCTTAGGCGTTCTAAGACCATTCTCACATGTCCATGATGTTCCTCTGTGGAGTTAGAAAAAATTAGAATATCATCCAGATAAATCACCACAAATGTATCTAGGAGATCCCTGAAGATATCATTCACGAAGTGTTGGAAAGTGGCTGGGGCGGTACTCAGAAAAAAAGGCATAACTAGATATTCAAAGTGTCCATAGCGTGACCTGAAAGCAGTCTTCCATTCATCCCCAGGTCTAATACGGACCAAGTTATAGGCCCCACGGAGATCCAGTTTAGAGAAAATTTTGGCATGCCGCATTCTCTCCAACAATTCAGGGATTAAAGGCAATGGATAACGGTTTCTAATAGTAACCTTATTGAGTTCCCTATAGTCTATGCAGGGTCTCAGAGATCCATCTGTCTTCTTCACAAAGAAGATGGGTGCACCTGCGGGAGATGAAGAGGGGCGTATGAAGCCCTTGGCTAAATTTTCGTCTATATAATCCTTCAAAGCTTTTAGCTCGGGCCCCGCTAGGGGGTAGATCTTACCAAAAGGTATCGCGGCTCCAGGCAATAATTCAATTGGACAATCATATGGACGGTGAGGAGGAAGATGATCAGCGTTCTTCTTGTCACATAAATCCACATAGTCCTGGTATACAGCTGGTAGTTCAGGGACTGACATGGTTCCTTTAGGAACAGAGCAAGCTGAAACTCCTTGACTCATCTGTTTCTCCGGAAAGTGTAATTCCTTGGTCTCCCAGTTAATCGTAGGATTCTGCGCCTGCAGCCATGGTAGCCCTAGAATAATGGGAAAGTGGGGAGAAGAGATAAGCATAAAAGACATTTTCTCCTGATGATCTTTACCCATAAGGACCCTCAAAGGCTCTGTTTCTTGATCCACTGGTCCAGAAGTGAGTAGAGAGCCATCCACAGTCTCCATCTGTACTGGAGTAGCCTTCTTCACTGAACGTATCCCCTGTTTCAGAGCAAAGGAGATATCCATAAAATTTCCACTTGCTCCTGAGTTGATCATAGCAGAGCTAGACACCCAGACTGAGTCAACCCAGAGTTTGATGGAAAGGAAGCAATGAGAATTGTTTCTTTTACAACTCAGCTGGGACACCGCTGAGGAAATTTGAAAAATTGCAGCGTTTATACCGTCATCGTCCCCAGAACTAACAGAGTTTAAGTCCGAGAAATCAAGATCTCTTGCAGCAGATCTCTCTGGAGCCTGAGGCTCGGACATGACAGAGCTCCTCTCGCAACACTCACAGTGAATGACTGCTGCAGTAGTCTTACGAGAACGGCTGGGGCAGTTTATAATGAAGTGCCCTGACTTACCACAGTAGAAACATAGATTTTCCTTTATACGATGTTCTTTGCGTGCATCACTAACCCGTCTTTGTAAAGAGTCCACCTGCATGGGTTCAGGTTCTGGTTCCCTTGTGATCCTACTCAAAGGTTCCTTAGCTGAGGAGGGAGGTAGTAAAAGGTTAGTGCGATTATTTTCTAACCATCTCTCTTGTCTGCGTTCAGTCAGACGAGCATCAATACGGATACAATAGTTAATAAAGTCACCTAACGCAGTGGGAGGGTCGGCACGAGCAAGTTCATCCTTAATCAGTGGAGACAACCCTTTCCGAAAAATAGATTTTTTAGCGGAAGTGTCCCAAGTGGTATCAAGAGCCCATCTCCTGAAATCCAGGGCATATTCGGCTACTGAACGCTTACCTTGGCGCAAAGTTAACATGGCTGCTTCAGCTGTTGCAACTCGATTGGGGTCATCAAACACCTGCCCCATGGCTGAAATAAAAGCATCAAGGTAATTCAAACAATCATCCTCAGTCTCAATCAGAGGGTTTGCCCACATCAAAGCCTTATTGGTAAGCAACATGATTATAGTAAGCACTTTGGATCGTTCAGTGGGAAATTGTGAAGCATGTGCAGAGAAAAATAAATTGCATTGATTAATAAATCCCCTGAATTTCTCACGTTCACCGCCAAAAAGAAAAGGAGGTAATTTGGGGATCCCAGAACTTGGGGTTATGGCAGGAGCCTGGGCTCGTTCCTCTAGAGCCTCAATCCTGGCTCGCAATTCCTGGGTAGTCTGTCCAAACACTTGCAAATTATGATTAGTGAGGTCCTGTAGGCTTGCAAAAGGGTTTTTAAAGTCTGTACATCTGAAAGGATTGTATCAGTCACCCTGCAAAGTTCCTTTATGCGGGCCTCCATCTTCCAGATCTTTTAAGGCAGAAGTGCTGGAAGGAGAAGAGGAAAGGAAAAAAAAAAAACAATAGTGTTTACCTGTGGTAACACTCCAGAGTAAAATTTTAAGGGAATGCGCTCACCTGGAATGGTTGTGAGAAGTCACAACCACTGTCATCACATAAGGTATTAAACGGACATCTGAAATCCACAGTCACAGCAGACACGGCTTTTACCAGACCCAGCAGACACTAAACATTGGCTCCTGAATCTTGTCATGTATAGTGTACAGTTCCTATAGCGTCTTGTGCTTGGGTGCGAGGAAAACACAGGAGACATAGGTTGAAATGAAATGACTTGTATTACTTCATACAAGCATGCTGAAAAGTTCACACAGTTTGCAGGAACAGCGACAGGAGACACAGCAGGCCAGAGTAACTTCAAGCACTACAATAAATCTCCAAAGCAGGTTCAGGATCTCTTCTCTGTACCGTAATTCCTCTGCAAACATGGATTCACCAAACAGCAGGTTTCCAGAGTCCAAAAGTGTTCCAAGGTTCCTCAGTAGGGAATAGCTGGAGTACAAGTCCAAGGCTTCCAGGAGTCAGGTCACAGACTGACTGAGGCTTGATTCAGGAGCACTGATTGTTCAGCTGAGGCTGCTTAAGAAGCAAGAGGGAAGAATCAGGGCGGGAACATGAAAACTGGAAACTCCATATTAACTGAGGGCAAGAGCTGCAGAAAGACAGAAAGCAAAATGGCCGACGGAAAACTGAGTTTCAAGGAACATGTCAACAGAGACAAAGAACCTTACACAAACTTTCGTTAATTGGCTCCAGGCATTTGCTATTTTAGCAAGTGTTATAGGAAAAAAGTCTCCGGAGAATTGTTCCGGGCTGTTTTGTTATCTCAATGCAATTGGCGAGGCTCATAGGACGTATGGGGAACAGACCTGGCTGCGTTACGATGAGCAATTTAGGCAGTGTAAAGCGGTCAGGCCTGAAATTAGGTGGGATCAAAAGGACATAGGGCTATGGCTGAAAGTGATGGCGCCGGTTAGGTACGGGCAGTCCTTTCATGGGAGCGGAGGTAGCAGTAGCCAACAGGCAGGACAGGGAGGTAGCAATCAAGGGGCTCAGGGAGCAAAATAGAAAGCAGGCACCTGTTGGCAGTATAATGAGGGCCAGTGCAAATATGGCGGTACCTGTAAATTCAAACATATCTGCTCCCATTGTAACGGAGCTTCCCATGGTGCCTCAAAATGCTCTAAAAAAGCGAGAGGAAAGCCAGCGGTGGGTGCCGGTCAAGGGGGTGATGCCGGTGAAGCTTCAAAGGATGGCCCCCTTTCTAAGTAGGTATCCGGATCAAGAAAGCCAGTCTGCGTAGGGAGGGTTTTGCCGAAGGTTTTAAAATCCCGCCACCGAGCCATACGGTCCCATTTTCAGTTAAGAATTTGCGGTTGCTATCCTGCAAGCCAAGGTTGTCAATGCTAAATTGAAGAAGTAGGTAGAATTGGTGTGAATGGCGGGTCCGTTTTTGTTTTTTTCCGATTGAAGGGATAGTTGTTTCTCCCCTCGGGGTGGTTCCTAAAAAGGAACCGAACAAGTTTCGGTTAATACAGCACTTATCATACCCGAAGGGGCGATCTGTTAGCGATGGCATTTCGCAAGAGTTATGTTCAGCTGTGTATATGTCATTTGATATGGCCGTGCAATGGGTTTGTCGGCACGGTAAAGGAGCATTGTTGGCAAAAACCAATATCGAGTGGGCGTTTAGATTGCTCTGGGTTCACCCAGTTTGTATTCCTTTGTTGGGTTGTTTTTGGGAAGGGGGCTATTATTTAGATAGGTGTCTGCTGATGGGTTGTGCGATCTCGTGTTCTTTGTTTGAAGCTTTTAGTACTTTTTTTTAGAGTGGGTTGTTCGGGAGGTTGCTGGTGTTGCATCGGTCATTCATTATTTGGATGATTTTCTGTTTATTGGTCCGCCCGCATCCAATATTTGTGGCAACATGTTGGCGGCCATGGTGTGGGTGGCGGAGCATTTTGGTGTGCCATTGGCAAAAGAGAAGACGGAGGGTCCGTGTACGGTGTTGACTTTTTTGGGTATTTTGATCGATACGGAAAGGATGGAATGTCGGTTGCCCGATGACAAATTGCGGTTGCTTAAGCTGGAGGTTACGCGGATTGCGAGACTTAAGAAAGTGACGTTAAAGGAATTGCAGTCGTTGTTGGGCAGATTAAATTTTGCATGCAGGATTATGCCCATGGGCCGCATTTTTTGTCGCAGGTTGTCCGGGCGACGGCAGGCGTAAGAGAGGCTCATCATTATGTTCGTTTGAATAAGGACCATAAGGCCGGCGTCACACTGGCGACAGAATCGGACGACTGCAATACGATGAAAAATCGTATTGCAGTCTGCCCTATGTTAATCTATGGAGCAGCTCCCAGTATCAGATTTTTTGTGGTCCGTTTTAAACGTCCGTGTGCAATCGCAGCATGCTGCGATTGTCACCGATTGTGGGTCGACTATCGCCAATGTAAGTCTATGGGAGCGATGAAAAATCTGATTACAAACGGACCGCATGTGTGACTTGCGATTAAATCGCATCGGTGTCCTTTAGAAAAGCCGGCAATTCATCCCCGGCTATACTGTAAAATCACACTGACAGCTTTATAAAGAATAGAAAGAATAGATATACACACATAGAATACATATATATATATACATGTCATTGTGACATGTATATATATATATATATTTATAGTTCCTAGACTTCTACATACTGTAATAGCCGCTAATTCAATTGCCGGCTTTTGTGAAATCACAGAAGCCGACATGAAATGATACCTTGTTTCCACACAGTTAACCATGTCATTTCCTGTATTTTGATATTTGTTTAGAACTTACAATTACATGAGTGTATTTGTGCAAAATTTCAGACATATAGGGGTTAATTAAAGGTGTAAATTCGTTGAAAAAAAATGCGTGGGATCCCGCTGTATTTTCTCCACCAGACAGACAAAGCAAGCGAGTGGGGGCAGATAATAACAGCCTAGGGAGGGTACATTTTTTTGTGCTACTAACTGGCTACTAACATCTGCCCCAGACACCCCAGAAAGGGCAAATCTATAATTAGATTCGCCCTTTCTGGCACTTTGCCCGTCTATTCCCATTGCCCTGTAGCGGTGGCGAATGGGTTAATAATGTCACCTTAATGTCACCTTAGTATTGAAAGGTGACCTTAAGGCAGGTTAATAATTGAGAGCTGTCAATTAGACAACTATCAATTATTAATCCTATTGAAGTAAATAAAAAAATACACACACTTTAAGAATAAATAATTTTAATGAAATAAAAACATATTTTTGACCATCTTTTATTTCACTCTTAATCCGTGCGAAGCCCTTGTTCTTCTAAAATAAATATAAAATAATAAAACAACATTATTCTTACCTTTCTGGCGATCTGTCACGTACCACGATGTAATCCTTCACAAAGGGTTAACTAGCAATCAGATAAGCAGAGCAAGCAATCCTGCGTGCTCATCTGATAGCTCCTGAATGAATGAGCTTATCTCCTGCCGACAGGAGAGGATGTGATTAATGAATGAAGCTTAATTGATTGTATCCCACTTTCACCTTAGGTCAGGTCACTAAAGTGAAAGTGCCGATAAATCAATTAAGCTCCATTCATTAATCTCTTCCTCTCCTTTCGCTGGGAGAGTAACTTATTCATTCAGGGGAATACAGGTCTGAGACAGCATTATTAGCTCTCTGCGACCTGTAACCTGTTAACCCTTTCTGATGGATTACACCATGGGACCTGACTGTACATCGGATTGGTAAGAATAATTTTGCTTTTTTATTTTATTTTTATTACAGGAAATGGTTTTAGCAGGAAAATAAAATATGGTCAAAACTGTGTGATTATTTCATTAAACTTCTTTTTTATTAAACTGTGTGTGTTTGATTTTTCTATCATACAATAGGATTAATAATTGATAGTTGTCTAATTGACAGCTCTCAATTATTAACCTGCCTTAAGGTCACCTTTCAATACTAAGGTGACATTAAGGTGACATTATTAACCCATTCGCCACCGCTACAGGGCAATGGGAATAGACGGGCAAAGTGCCAGAAAGGGCGAATCTAATTATTGATTTGCCCTTTCTGGGATGTCTGGGGGCAGATGTTAGTAGCCAGGGGGGCACAAAAAAAGTACCCTCCCTAGGCTATTATTATCTGCCCCCACTCGCTTGCTTTGTCTGTCTGGTGGAGAAAATACAGCGGGAGCCCACACTTTTTTTTCAACAAATTTACACCTTTAATTAACCCCTACATGTCTGAAATTTTGCACAAATACACTCATGTAATTGTAAGTTCTAAACAAATATCAAAATACAGGAAATGACATGGTTAACTGTGTGGAAACAATGTATCATTTCATGTCGGCTTCTGTGATTTCACAAAAGCCGGCAATTGAATTAGCGGCTATTACAGTATGTAGAAGTGTAAGAACTATAAATATATATATATATACATGTCACAATGACATGTATATATATATATATATATATATATGTGTTCTATGTGTATATATCTATTCTTTCTTTTGTGATTGAAATACTATTCTTTTGGATCCATTATATGTCAGTTTTGCAAGCCTGCGAGAAATTCTCGCAAGTCGGATGAAAATCAGATGTTACAAGGTACACACACATGCGACTAAATCGCATCTTTGAAGGAAAATCGGATGCCAGAAGGATGTGTGATGTTTGTATTTTGATCCGACAATCGACCGACTAAAACGGACCGATTTTTTTTAGTTGTGTGTGACGCCGGCCTAAGGCGGATTTGGCAGTGTGGGAGCGTTTTTTGGTTTTGTATAACGGTCGTTCGTTAATTCAGCAACAGGTGGTGAATAATTTTGATTGCGAGATCTATACTGATGCAGTGGGCAGTGCGGGTATGGAGCCTATTGTGGGGGTCGGTGGAGTGTGGAGCAATGGCCGGAGTTGTGGCATCGAAAAGGTCTGATGCAGAATCTCGCGTTGTTGAAATTGTTCCCTATTGTGGTAGCCGTAGTAATTTGGGGGCACAGTTTTGAAAATTGCAGAGTGAGATTTCATTGTGATAACATGAGCGTTGTGTCCGTAATTAACAGCCTGTCTGCATCTTCCCCTCCTGTGATCACGTTGGTTAGGGAACTGGTGTTGCGGTGCCTGGAGCTTAATGCGTGGATTACGGCTGTGCACGTGCCAGGGGTACAAAACAATATTGCGGATGCTTTGTCTCGTTTATAGTGGGAGCGTTTTCGGGAGCTGGCCCCAGATGCAGAGGCGGTAGGAGACGAATGCCCTTCGTAATTGTGGCGGATGATTTCTGATGAGCAGGGAAGTTGATTCAAGCATCGTTCGCAAGCAAAACCTGGGTGGCATGCGAAGCATCATGGAAAGTATGGAAAAGTTGGGTTTTGCGATGGGGGGAGCTGGGTTCGGAAGACGACAAGGTGTTGGCAGTTTTATTTTTGGTAGGTAAAGCATCGGATTTGGTTTGGTGTTGTGAATGGACTTGAAATTAGTTCTGAGCAGAGGCACCCTCTGGTGGTTGCAGGCGGTGCTGGACTGTCCAGTGAAGATTGTGAGGATTGGGAATCAGGTGTTACTGACTGGTCTATTTAAGGGAGTCGCCTTCCCATCAGGGTTGCCGGTGATCAATTGTTCTGGTCTCAATC
>JARQOD010000001.1:538583613-538659393 GCA_033576555.1 Oophaga sylvatica
GGATCTCTTCTCTGTACCGTAATTCCTCTGCAAACATGGATTCACCAAACAGCAGGTTTCCAGAGTCCAAAAGTTGTTCCAAGGTTCCTCAGTAGGGAATAGCTGGAGTACAAGTCCAAGGCTTCCAGGAGTCAGGTCACAGACTGACTGAGGCTTGATTCAGGAGCACTGATTGTTCAGCTGAGGTGCTTAAGAAGCAAAGGGAAGAATCAGGGCGGGAACATGAAAACTGGAAACCCATAATTAAACTGAGGGCAAGAGCTGCAGAAAGACAGAAAAGCAAAAATGGCCGACGGGAAAAACTGAGTTTCAAGGAACATGTCAACAGAGACAAAGAACCTTACACAACTTTCGTTAATTGGCTCCAGGCATTTGCTATTTTAGCAGTGTTATAGAAAAAAGTCTCCGGAGAATTGTTCCGGGCTGTTTGTTATCTCAATGCAATTGGCGAGGCTCATAGACGTATGGGGAACAGACCTGGCTGCGTACGATGAGCAATTTAAGGCAGTTGTAAAAGCGGTCAGGCCTGAAATTAGGTGGATCAAAAGGACATAGGGCTATGGCTGAATGTGATGGCGCCGGTTAGGTACGGGCAGTCCTTTCATGGGAGCGGAGGTAGCAGTAGCCAACAGGCAGGGAAGGGAGGTAGCAATCAAGGGCTCAGGGAGCAAAATTAGAAAGCAGGCACCTGTTGGAGTATAATGAGGCCAGTGCAAATATGGCGGTACCTGTAAATTCAAACATATCTGCTCCCATTGTAACGGAGCTTCCCATGGTGCCTAAAATGCTCTAAAAAAGCGAGAGGAAAAGCAGGCGGTGGGTGCCGGCAAGGGGGTGATGCCGTTGAAGCTTCAAAGGATGGCCCCCTTTCTAAGTAGGTATCCGGATCAAAAGCCTTCTGCTTAGGGAGGGTTTTGCCGAAGGTTTTAAAATCCCGCCACGAGCCATACGGTCCATTTTCATGTAAGAATTTGCGGTTGGCTATCCTGCAAGCCAAGGTTGTCAATGCTAAATTGAAGAAGTAGGTAGAATTGGTGTGAATGGCGGGTCCGTTTTTTGTTTTTTTCCGATTGAAGGGATAGTTGTTTCTCCCCACGGGGGGTTCCTAAAAAGGAACCGAACAAGTTTCGGTTAATACAGCACTTATCATACCGAAGGGGCGATCTGTTAGCGATGGCATTTCGCAAGAGTTATGTTCACTGTGTTATTTCATTTGATATGGCGTGCAATGGGTTGTCGGCACGGTAAAGGAGCATTGTTGGCAAAAACCAATATCGAGTGGGCGTTAGATTGCTCTGGGTTCACCCTGTTTGTATTCCTTTGTTGGTTGTTTTTGGGAAGGGGGCTATTATTTAGATTAGGTGTCTGCTGATGGGTTGTGCGATCTCGTGTTCTTTGTTTGAAGCTTTTAGTACTTTTTTTTAGAGTGGGTTGTTCGGGAGGTTGCTGGTGTTGCATCGGTCATTCATTATTTGGATGATTTTCTGTTTATTGGTCCGCCCGCATCCAATATTTGTGGCAACATGTGGCGGCCATGGTGTGGGTGGCGGAGCATTTTGGTGTGCCATTGGCAAAAGAGAAGACGGAGGGTCCGTGTACGGTGTTGACTTTTTTGGGTATTTTGATCGATACGGAAAGGATGGAATGTCGGTTGCCGATGACAAATTGCGGTTGCTTAAGCGGAGGTTACGCGGATTGCGAGACTTAAGAAAGTGGACTTAAAGGATTGCAGTCGTTGTTGGGCAGATTAAATTTTGCATGCAGGATTATGCCCAGGGCCGCATTTTTTGTCGCAGTTGTTCCGGGCGACGGCAGGCGTAAGAGAGGCTCATCATTATGTTCTTTTGATTAAGGCCCATAGGCCGGCGTCACCACTGGCGACAGAATCGGACGACTGCAATACGATGAAAATGATTGCAGTCTGCCTATGTTAATCTAGGGAGCAGCTCCCAGTATCAATTTTTTGTGGTCCGTTTTAAACGTCCGTGTGCAATCGCAGCATGCTGCGTTGTCACGATTGTGGGTCGACTATCGCCAATGTAAGTCTATGGGAGCGATGAAAAATCTGATTACAAACGGACCGCATGTGTGACTTGCGATTAAATCGCATCGGTGTCCTTTGAAAAGCCGGCAATTCATCCCCGGCTATACTGTAAATCACACTGACAGCTTTAATAAAGAATAGAAAGAATAGATATAACACAATAGAATACATATATAATATATATAATGTCATTGTGACATGTATATATTATATATATATTTATAGTTCCTAGACTTCTACATACTGTAATAGCCGCTAATTCAATTGCCGGCTTTTGTGAAATACAGAAGCCGACATGAAATGATACCTTGTTTCCACACAGTTAACCATGTCATTTCCTGATTTTGTATTTTTAGAACTTACAATTACAGAGTTATTTGTGCAAAATTTCAGACATATAGGGGTTAATTAAAGGTGTAAATTCGTTTGAAAAAAAATGCGTGGGATCCCGCTGTATTTTCTCCCCAGACAGACAAAGCAAGCGAGTGGGGGCAGATAATAACAGCTAGGGAGGGTACATTTTTTTGTGCTACTAACTGGCTACTAAACATCTGCCCCAGACACCCAGAAAGGGCAAATCTATAATTAGATTCGCCCTTTCTGGCACTTTGCCCTCTATTCCCATTGCCCGTAGCGGTGGCGAATGGGTTAATAATTCACCTTAATGTCACCTTAGTATTGAAAGGTGACCTTAAGGCAGGTTAATAATTGAGAGCTGTCAATTAGACAACTATCAATATTAATCCTATTGAAAGTAAATAAAAAAATACACACACTTTAAGAATAAATAATTTTAATGAAATAAAAACATATTTTTGACCATCTTTTTATTTCACTATAATCCTGCGAAGCCCTTGGTCTTCTAAAATAAATATAAATAATAAAACAACATTATTCTTACCTTTCTGGCGATACTGTCACGTACCACGATGTAATCTTCACAAAGGGTTAACTAGCAATCATTAAGCAGAGCAAGCAATCCTGCGTGCTCATCTGATAGCTCCTGAATGAATGGCTATCTCCTGCCGACAGGAGAGGATGTGATTAATGAATGAAGCTTAAATTGATTGTATCCCACTTTCACCTTAGGTCAGGTCACTAAAGTTGAAAGTGCGTAAATCAATTAAGCTCCATTCATTATCTCTTCCTCTCCTTTCGCTGGGAGAGTAACTTATTTCATTCAGGGGAATACAGGTCTGAGACAGCATTATTAGCTCTTGCGACCTGTAACCTGTTAACCCTTTCTGATGGATTACACCATGGGACCTGACTGTACATCGATTGGTAAAATAATTTTGCTTTTTTATTTTATTTTTATTACAGGAAATGGTTTTAGCAGGAAAATAAAATATGGTCAAAACTGTGTGATTTTTCATTAAACTTCTTTTTTATTAAAACTGTGTGTGTTTGATTTTCTATCATTCAATAGGATTAATAATTGATAGTTGTCTAATTGACAGCTCCAATTATTAACCTGCCTTAAGGTCACCTTTCAATACTAAGGTGACATTAAGGTGACATATTAAACCCATTCGCCACCGCCTACAGGGCAATGGGAATAGACGGGCAAATGCCAAAAGGGCGAATCTAATTATTGATTTGCCCTTTCTGGGGTGTCTGGGGGCAGATGTTAGTAGCCAGGGGGGCACAAAAAAAGTACCCTCCCTAGGCTATTATTATCTGCCCCCACTCGCTTGCTTTGTCTGTCTGGTGGAGAAATACAGCGGGAGCCCACACTTTTTTTTCAACAAATTTACACCTTTAATAACCCCTACATGTCTGAAATTTTGCACAAATACACTCATGTAATTGTAAGTTCTAAACAATATCAAATACAGAAATGACATGGTTAACTGTGTGGAAACAATGTATCATTTCATGTCGGCTTCTGTGATTTCACAAAAGCGGGAATTGAATTAGCGGCTATTACAGTATGTAGAAGTGTAAGAACTATAAATATTATATATTATATACATGACACAATGACAGTTATATATATATATATATATATATGTGTTCTATGTGTATATATCTATTCTTTCTTTTGTGATTGAAATACTATTCTTTTGGATCCATTATATGTCAGTTTTGCAAGCCTGCGAGAAATTCTCGCAGCGGATGAAAATCAGATGTTACAAGGTACACACACATGCGACTAAATCGCATCTTTGAAGGAAAATCGGATGCCAGAAGGATGTGTGATGTTTGTATTTTGATCCGACAATCGACCGACTAAAACGGACCGATTTTTTTTAGTTGTGTGTGACCCGGCCTAAGGCGGATTTGGCATGTGGAGCGTTTTTTGGTTTTGTTAACGGTCGTTCGTTAATTCAGAACAGGTGGTGAATAAATTTTGATTGCGAGATTCTTATACTGTGCATGGGCAGTGCGGGTATGGAGCTTATTGTGGGGTCGGGTGGGAGTTGGAGCAATGGCCGGAGTTGTGGCATCGAAAAGGTCTGATGCAGAATCCGCGTTGTTGAAATTGTTCCCTATTGTGGTAGCCGTAGTAATTTGGGGGCACAGTTTTGAAAATTGCAGAGTGAGATTTTCATTGTTATAACATGAGCGTTGTGTCCGTAATTAACACCTGTCTGCATCTTCCCCTCCTGTGATCACTTGGTTAGGGAACTGGTGTTGCGGTGCCTGGAGCTTAATGCGTTGGATTACGGCTGTGCACGTGCCAGGGGTACAAAACAATATTGCGGAGCTTTGTCTCGTTTATAGTGGGACGTTTTCGGGAGCTGCCCCAGATGCAGAGGCGGTAGGAGACGAATGCCCTTCGTATTGTGGCGGATGATTTCTGATGAGCAGGGAAGTTGATTCAAGCATCGTTCGCAAGCAAAACCTGGGTGGCATGCGAAGCATCATGGAAAGTATGGAAAAGTTGGGTTTTGCGATGGGGGGAGCTGGGTTCGGAAGACGACAAGGTGTTGGCAGTTTTATTTTTGGTAGGTAAAGCATCGGATTTGGTTTGGTGTTGTGAATGGACTTGAAATTAGTTCTGAGCAGAGGCACCCTCTGGTGGTTGCAGGCGGTGCTGGACTGTCCAGTGAAGATTGTGAGGATTGGGAATCAGGTGTTACTGACTGGTCTATTTAAGGGAGTCGCCTTCCCATCAGGGTTGCCGGTGATCAATTGTTCTGGTCTCAATCCTTGATTCCTTTTTCCCTTGTAGCCTGTTGTGTCGTGTCTGCATCTCCTGCTAACAGAAAAGACATTTTCTTTTTTGTTTTTGTGCTTGATTTTTGCATTTTGTCCTGCACTACTGTGGGGGCCTTTGGGGTCCCCTCCGGGGGCTTTTGCCCTCTCAGTTTAGTTCAGCCACTGATGTTTTGTACATTTGCTTTTTCCAGTTTTTTCAGTGGCTGCTGTTTTGATTTTGTTACACCAGAGAACTAATTTAGGTGGTAGAGGTCGTGTGATCTCAGGTGTTTTGAAATTAGTAGAGTTGGTGCTTTTCAGGTTTTTTGGGATTGCAGTAAGTGCCTTCCTATCCTTTTCTATTTAGATAGTTTGGGCCCCAACGTTTGCTCATACTATTTTCTGTCTGTGTCAGTATTTCTTCTTGTCTAACCGCCATTACATGTTTGGGGGCTTTCTATCTTCTTTGGGGATCTGCTCTGGGGCAGATAGCTTTCCTCTTTCTATCTTTAGGTATAGTTAGTTTCTCAGGCTGTGAACCTAGGATTCCCATGCCAGATTTGTTTTTGGGGGATCGAGCCAAGTTTCTGAATTTCAAAAATAATTGTAAATTGTTTTTTGCCTTAAAATCTAAGTCCTCAGGGAACGCAGCGCAGCAGGTTCAAATTGTTCATCTCTCTCCTGCGCGGCGATCCTCAGGATTGGGCTTTTTCCCTGACACCTGGGGATCCTGTTTTGAGTGATGTTGATGCATTTTTTCAGGCCTTGGGGTTATTGTACGATGAGCCTAATGTCACTGATCAAGCTGAAAAAGCCTTGTTGGCATTAAATCAGGGGCTTGATGACGCTGAGTTATACTGTCAGAGATTCCGCAGGTGGGCAGTCATGACCAAATGGAATGACGACGCTTTGGCAGCCCTTTTTCGGAAGGGTCTGTCAGATAATGTAAAGGATGTTATGGTGGGATTCCCTGTCCCTCTGGTCTCAATGATTCTATGTCATTAGCAATTCAAATTGACAGACGTTTGCGTGAGCGGAGAAGTATGCGTGGAATGGTGTTGCCTTGTGAACCTGCTTCTGAACCCATGCAGTGTGATAGAGTGGTTTCTGGGTCACAGCGTCATGAGTTTCGAAAGCGCAATGGGTTATGTTTCTACTGTGGTGATGCCTCCCATGCTATTTCAGTCTGCCCTAAGCGGGGAAGACGTTTTGCACGCTCAGTTGTCTTGGGTAGTGTTCAGACTAAGTTTTTATTAACTGTTACTCTGATATGCTCTCTGTCCTCATTTTCTGCTCAGGCTTTCGTTGATTCGGGAGCAGCTATTAACCTGATGGATTTTGATTTTGCTAAACGTTGCGGGTTTCCCTTGATACCCCTACAGAAGTCTATTCCCCTACTGGGATCGATTCTACCCCTTTGGCTGAGAATAAACCTCAGTTCTCTACTCAGGTGATAATGAGGGTTGAACCTGATCATCAGGAGAGCTGCAATTTTTGGTTCTGTATAATCTGCATGACATTATCGTGCTGGGTTTCCCTTGGTTACAGTCTCATAATCCTGTTTTGGATTGGAAATCTGTGTCTGTAACCAGTTGGGGCTGCCAATGTGTTAATACCAACACTCCTGTTTTTTCTGCCTCCCCCCAGGCTCAGGATGTTCCTGACTTTTTGATTGATTTTTCTGATGTGTTTAGAGAAAGTAAATTTGCATCCTTGCCTCCCCATAGGAGCTATGACTGCGCTATTGAATTAGTGCCTGGTAGTAAATTCCTAAAGGTCGCCTTTTTAACTTGTCTGTACCTGAACATGACGCTATGCGGTCTTATATCAAGGAGTCATTGGAGAAGGGTCATATCAGTTTAAATAAGTTTTGGGCCCCAACGTTTGCTCATACTATTTTCTGTCTGTGTCAGTATTTCTTCTTGTCTAACCGCCATTACATGTTTGGGGGGCTTTCTATCTTCTTTGGGATCTGCTCCGGGGCAGATAGCTTTCCTCTTTCTATCTTTAGGTATAGTTAGTTTCTCAGGCTGTGACGAGGCGTCTAGGACCAACGTAGGAACGATCCACGGCTGCCTCTAGTTGTGGTGGTTAGTCAGGTACTGCAATCTCATAGATTCCAACTGCTCTGGTGTATTTCCTTTTTTACCTGCACTCCTCAGTTACCAAATCATAACAGTTTGGTCCTTTTCCAAGGTTAGTAAATTCTTGTCTGGTCTGGCTTTTGGTTTTAAGTTAGCGGGCTTGGTGGACGTGACTAAGAGTTTCTTGGTTAAGCAGGCGTTGAGGGGTTTTAGGAAGAAAGATCGGGTTTTAGATAAGAGCCAATATCATTTACAATTCTAGAAAGTTTGGGGGGTGTTTTAGGGGGATTTGTTGCTCGGTCAGTGAGACTGCGTTGTTTCAACTCGCTTTTCGTTAGCCTTTTTTGGGGCTATGACGATAGGGAATTGGTGTCTCCTAGTAAGTCCAAGGCGTGGGGGATACTGGTGGAAGACATGGATTTTTGGGCCGGGGGCGTCGTGTTCTGGATTCGGCGTTCAAAAACTGATCAGGTTGGGAGAGGGAGGCGTGTGTACTGGGTAGTGTTGAGGGGTCTATGATGTGCCCAAAAAGGTGCCTGGAAGTGTATTGGCGTTTGTGTCCGGGCTGCTTAGGTCCGTTGTTGTGTCACGAAGGTGGGTCTTTTTTGTCCCGCTTCCAGTTTATCGCTATTTTTAACAGGGCATTGGAGGAGTTGGGTTTGCCAATAGATAAGTACGGGTCACACTCGTTCAGGATCGGGGCGGCTTCAGAGGCTTACAGTCGCGGGTTGGGGGCAGACGTGATTAAGCGCATCGGTCGTTGGACATCGGGTCGATACTTGACATACGTTCGTACGTAACCGTATAATCCATGTAATGGGGGGGTTCTAATGGATTTTCTTGTGGTTTGTTTTTTGTATTGCAGGTCAGTATCCATATTTGGCGTGGATTTTCGGGCATTTGTTTGTTTATTGGGGTGCGCTGCTGGCAGACATGAGGCCAGACGGGAGGCAAGTCGGCTTTAACAGGGATCGAGTAGTCATTAGATGGTTGGGGTTCCGAGGTATGGTGTGGAATAGGTTTTTCGCGTATTTTACCCGGCAGCTCGGTTGGACAGACCCCTGACATTTTGGTTGTACATTTAGGGGGGAATGATTTGGGTTGAAAACCAGTTAGGGAGCTCATTAGAGATATCTGGTTCGACTTCCTCAGGTTCTGGACTTCGTTTCCGGGTGTGTTGACCGTGTGGTTGGACATTGTTCCTCGGAAAAAATGGTGGTTGGCTCGATCGCATAGGGGATTAATAGGGCTCGTGTGAAATTGAACAGAGCTGTTGGCGGCTTTGTTGCCAGAAATGGAGGTATCAGTGTTCGACATTTGGAATTGGAAGCAGGGCTTGGTAACTTTTGGAGGGATGACGGGTGCATTTAAATGATATCGGGATTGATTTATGGGCACTGACAATCCAAGAGGGGATTGAAAGAGCCTTGGTGTTGTTGGGGCACTCACGAGCCTGAGGTGGTCAGGGCTGTTCGGGGTTGGCGGGGGGTGGGGTTCTTGGAGTTTACGCTGATTCAGCGGGGGAAAGAATTATATGTTAAACTCCAGACAGTTTTAAATGGTTTTGGTGATCTGGCATTTGGCTTTGGGGCTCTGAACAGGGTTTTACCCTGGGAGCTGGTTGGTGGTTATTTGTCCCGGAATGGGATTTACGTTGCCCTCGAGCTTGTGGTATGGCTGAGGGTAATACGGTGGTTCAAGTTATTTTATTTGCCAAATATGTTTAAGCCAGATTTTTCTTACATCAGCTCCAAGAACCCTCCCCTCAGGTTGCATTAGGTAATGCATTATATATTGATAATATTTATTGTTATTTATGTTTTGAATGTTAATAAAATGGCTGCTGTGGACAAAATTATCCAAAGAACTTAATGTATAGTGTTTTTATTTAAAGGGGGCGGTGTTCACGGGGTGAAAATGGAATGTGGGAGAGTATCAGGTAACAAGGTGCCATATGGGCCATACGCGTTCAAGCAGGGGGGCGGAATAAACGTAGTTAGGTGGAGCCTCCACCCATGACTGCGCTGGAGACATGGGGCATTTTTTGAATTTGTTAGGAAGGTTTATGGGGATTGGTTATGGGGAATGTGGGGCGTGACAATGGGGGGGCTTGCTTGGGGGAAGTAAATGTGCGGGAAAAAAGTGGGTCATTCTGGACTGGTAGCTGAGGAGAACGTAACCACCCTCCCTCCCCTTTTTTGTTTTTCATTTTTCCTTCTCTGGGGTTCATTGTTGATGTGGCTTAGGTCGCCAGATGGTAGCATGGGGAGGACTCTTATTGATGTGGGGTTATAATGTAATGTTTCGGTCACAGTGGCAGGTTGCAGGGGGTGGGGTTCTTGGAGTTTACACTGATTCAGCGGGGTGTTGTGAATATGTTAGAAATTAATTCTGAGCAGAAGCTCCCTCTGGTGGTTACAAACAGTACTGAACCATTCAATGAGGATTGGCAATAAGGAGTTACAGACTGGTCTTATATAAGGGAGGTTCCCTCCATCATGGTTGCCGGTGATCAATTGTTCTTGTCTCAACTGTGGTTCCTGGTTCACTTAGAAGCTTGCTGAGTCTTGCCTGCATCTTCTGCTATCAGATAAGATATTTTCTGCTTTTACTTTTGTGCTTGCTTTTTGCATTGTTCCCTGCACTTCTGTGGAGGTCAGCCAGGTCCCTTCCGGGGCTTGTGGTTGGTGGTTATTTGTCCCGGAATGGGATTTACGTTGCTCTCGAGCTTGTGGTACGGCTGAGGCTAATACGGTGGTTCAAGTTATTTTATTTGCCAAATATGTTTAAGCCAGATTTTTCTTACATCAGCTCCAAGAACCCTCCCCTCAAGTTGCATTAGGTAATGCATTATATATTGATAATATTTATTGTTATTTCTGTTTTGTATGTTAATAAAATGGCCGCTGTGGCCAAATTATCCAAAGAACTTAATGTGCAGTGTTTTTATTTAAAGGGGGGCGGTGTTCACGGGACGAAAATGGAAAGTGGGAGAGTATCAGGTAAGAAGGCACCATATGGGCCATACGCGGTCATGACCAACCAAAGAACAAACACATACATTCAAAAGTCAACATAAAGATAACAGTCTATGCCTCCCGGCTTACTGAAAATAGACATTTGGATAATTAAGATTAAATGCTGTGCCATCATAACTACCGTCTTGTAAAAGTTATGCCTCATAAGGATTTGTGTCTTCCTCTGGAACAATATTACAGATGAATAGACTGAACAGAATCGACATGCCTTTTTTCAGGCTTCTTAATTATTTTATAATATCGACTTTTACTCTCTTCATGGATCTAACAAATACAAAAAATGTGTCAACTCTACTGTACTGTGCCAGTTCCCAAGATTTTATAGGGTTCCAGAGTTTGGACATCCGCTGATCTTAAAATAATGGCATTCTAGTGATATGCCATCACCTTAATATCTCTTAAAATATATTCATTGTTACATAAACATTAAACCGTATGTTTAACTATATAGTGAACTATATTTTCACAAAGAATGACATTGTTTTCATGGTTGCCGCTATACTTACAGTTGTAAAACATATCTTCTTTTAACATAGCCATCTAAGAAAAAAAATGTTTAGCATCAGAATCATATATTGAGATTTAATAACAGATGCAGCTTAGTACTACATAATTTAGGTTAAAGTTGAACAATCAGACTCAGATATGCTTCTCCAGCCTTTCAGAAAAGATGTTCCACATCAGTAAGCTTCACTATTATACAGTGGTAGGCAAAGGCTTTGTAAAAGTATTGCAAGAAGCTGGCATAGAAGGAAGAACTTCCTGATTAATAGGCTATTTATGTAAGTTGTATATGTATAAGAAACATCAATAAAGTACTGCATTTAGTTTACAGTTATTATTATTATTATTATTATTAATAATATTTATTTATATAGCGCCATTGATTCCATGGTGCTGTACATGAGAAGGGGTTACATACAAATTACAGATATCACTTACAGTAAACAAACTAACAATGACATACTAATACAGAGGGGAGATGACCCTGCCCTTGCGGCTTACGTTCTACAGGATGGTGGGGAAGGAGACAGCAGGTTGGGGGTTGCAGCAGCTCCAGTGATGGTGGAGCGGCGATTATTATTATTAATATTTATTTATATAGCGCCATTGATAACATGGTGCTGTACATGAGAAGGGGTTACATACAAATTACAGGTAATATCAAATCAATGAAAAAGACATTCTTTGCAACTAAAACTTACGTACATTTGCCTTTTCTATTGCGGCATAATAGTTTCTCTTCATTGGTGAACTGGATTACTTCAAGAATTTCACCTTTACTAATTGATAGATCTTTCCCTCCTCCTCTTTTGTTTCCAGCACTTGGAACAATCATCATATGAGTTAATACCTTTATTTCACCTTGAATCTAAAATTGGAAAAAAATGTATTGAATTCTCAAATACCCACAGTTTATGATGCCTTTAACACAGCTGAGACTGCATTTACAACTGGTTTCTGGATTAAAAAAAAGATTATAGGTTGTTCACAGTTCCAAGTATTTCCATTTTTGGCCCAGGCCTATAGCAAAGGTAAAAAATTACATTAGGTCAGGCACCACTGTTACCTCCCATGATGTACAGAATATTACCCTGAATGTTATTTGGAATATTAACTTAGCACTGAAGCAAATATCACAAAATACCAAAGCATAGCTATTAGTTTCCTAGATTAAGAAATCATTTAGGATATCTTTTCAAGTAATTAAACTGACTATGTATTTCAGCATCAACATCTTCAGCTGGCCAGAATAAAGAACATACATACAAGGAAAGAACATATCGCAAACAAAAATGAGAAAACATCTACAAAATGTGACGCGTAGTATGTAAGGCCGGTTTCACACGTCAGTGGCTCCGGTACGTGTAGTGACAGTTTCCTCACGTACCGGAGACACTGACACACGTAGACACATTAAAATCAATGTGTCTCTGCACATGTCAGCGTATTTTCATGGACCGTGTGTCCATGTGCAAAACACGAAGACATGTCAGTGTTTGTGGGAGCGTACGGACTGCAAAACGTGCTGTACACCTGCACACGGAGAACAGTTCAGAATGTCATCCGTGCGCACAGACGGCACAGACAGCTACAGTAAGCGCTGTCCCCTGCCTGTGGTGCTGAAGCTGCTTGTCATTATTCCCCTGCTCTGCCGGCAACAGCGAGCAGGGAGAATCAATGAAAAACCCAATGTGGGGTCCCCCTTAGGTTTTCACTCAACCCGGCAAAACTATACAGCTGGGGGCTGCTATTCTCAGGCTGGAAAGGGGCCATGATTATGGGCCCCACCAGCCTAAAAAGAGCAGCCCCCAGCTGCCCAGAAAAGGCGCATCTATTAGATGCGCCTATTCTGGAGCTTTGTCGGGTTCTTCCCACTTGCCGTGTAGCGGTGGCAAGTGGTGTTAATAAAGGGTTAATGCCACCTTGCTATTGTAAGGTGTCTTTAAGCTAGGCTTAGTAATGAATAGGTGTCAATAAGGCACCTATTCATTACTAATCCTATAGTAAAGAAAGGGTTAAATAAACACACCACAGGCAGGGGACAGCCCTTACTGTAGCTGTCCGTGCAGTCCGTGTGGTCCTGATGCGGCACACGTGTGCCACACGGATATACCATATATTTACACGGACACACGCACACGGATATCTCCGTTACCGATTTTTCCGGTACCAGAAATATCTGAACGTGTGAGACTTGCCTAAGAGTTATTAGCTGTGTCCAATCAGACTAGCGGACTTAAAACATTCAAGGTGTACTAAGACAGGTTGATCTTGGCCCATTAAAGGGAACCTGTCAGCAGGATTGTGCTGAGTAACCTACAGTGTCAGGTCGGTGCCGTTACACTGAATAAAATGATACCTTGGTTGATGAAATCCGTGTTGTGGTTGTTGTGTAATCTTTATTTTCAGTTTTGAGTTAATGATTTTCTTGTGCTTTGGGGCAGCCTGTGGGGGGATCTTTGTGTGGTGCTCTGATTAGGTATTCATACTGATGACTTATGACAGGTCTCTGATCCCTCTCTGACCTGGCCTCTATTTTACATTCTGTATATAATATGTATTGACAAAAAAATCACATTCAACAGTCAGGCACCGTGCTGCAGCATGATCACATGTACTGTATAATATGCATTATATTGTTTTATTTATTCTGAAAAAAAATTCTGTTTCACAATGGCGTCGACTGCACCAGCGCACTAACATCTACCAGCAATCTGATAGATGCTACTGTGCAGGCACCGCTGTCACCATTTTGCTAGAGGAAAAAAAATTGTCTCCACCAAAATTTTGCCGGCGGCTCCTGCGCAGTGGCATCTGTTGGATCGTCAATAGATGCTACTGTGTAGGCGTGGCCGCACCATTTTGAGCGGGAATTTTTTTTCAGAATACCCTCCCAGAGCTGTTGCTTAGATGTGAACTGCCTCCCACCATCATAGACACTCCTTTTGATGATGCTCCAGAGGTTCTCAATGGGGTTGAGGTCAGGGGAGCATGGGGGCCACACCATAAGTTTGCCTCCTTTTATGCCCATAGCAGCCAGAGATGCAGATGTGTTATGTGCAGCATGAGATGGTGCATTATCATGCATGAAAATGATCTTGCTACGGAATGCACGGTTCTTCTTCTTGAACCATAGCAGGAAGTGCTGTTTGAGAAACTCAACATACACTATGGAGTTCATCTTTACTCCTTCAGGGATCCTAAAGGAGCCTACAATCTCTCTCCCCATGATTCCAGCCCGAAACATTACTCCACCTCCTCCTTGTTGGCGCCGTAGCCGTGTTTGCATGGGGTGTCCATCAACCAGCCATCCTCCACTCCATCCATCTGGACCATCGAGCGTTGCACGGCACTCATCGGTGAACAAAACAGTTTTGAAGTCAGTCTTCATGTATTGTTTGGCCCACTGGAGCCGTTTCTGCTTGTGTGCAGTGGAGAGAGGAGGTCGACAGGATGGCTTACGCACAGCTGCCAACCTTTGAAGGACCCTGCATCTTGTTGTTCTGTGGACGTTGGAGGCATCAGCTGTCAAGCAGCTGTAATGCAGGCTGGTGTGTGCTCCACATGTAGGTTACAGAGGGGAGAAGGGATTACACACTTCCAGAGTAGGCCTGCACTGCAGCAGCCAAAACCACCATCTGGTGACAGCAAAAACGCCCAAGACTGAGTCAGGAATAATCAGTCACCTGAAGTATCAGAGGTCTCAGCAAGCCCTCTACCGAGCAGAAACACAGGCGCCACCAAGTGGCGGGAGCGTGGTCAGGCAAGCCAAGTCAAAACCGTACGGAGGCAGCAGGACAAAAGGAATAAGCAATACACGTGGTCAGGAGAAAGCCAGGAGGTCAGCAACGGTCAGAAGCAGATAAGACAAAGACAGAAAGCAGAAGCGAGTCCGAATACAGGCTGAGTCAAAAACCAGAGAATCAAACAGACAAACAGGGAAATGCAGGGAACAGGGCAGACAGAGGGGAACAACAGACACGGGACAAGTCAGGGATAACAGCAGGACAAATCAAGGGTTACCAGTCAGGCTCACAAGCCGAAGGTAGCAGTATAGCTCACACCGCTAGCAGGATGTGTGAGAGCTAAATAGCCAACCTGAACCCAGAATGAGGCAGAGCAATGTTAACCCTTGACATGATCCGCCCGGACCAAGGGCAGACAGGACTAAACCCTGGAACGGATCATGACAGTACCCTCTTCTCAAGGGGGGCCACCGGACCCCCAGACTTCCCAGGATAATGTGCGTGAAATGCCCGAACCAATCGATCAGCATGGACCGATTGCGCCGGGACCCAAGATCGATCCTCAGGACCATAACCCTTCCAATGGACCAAATACTGAAGTGAACTACGGACCCTACGCGAATCCACAATCCGTTCCACTTCAAACTCGGTCTGACCATCCACAGAGACAGGAGGCAGAGGGGATGGAGGTCCTGCGGAAGATGGTGCAAATGACTTAAGAAGGGATTTATGAAACACATTGGGGATCCGGAGTGACGGAGGAAGGCGTAACCGAAAGGCAACAGGATTGACCACCTCAATGATCTCGTAAGGACCAATAAATCTGGGACCTAGCTTAGCAGATGGAACCTTTAGACGAATGTTCTTGGTGGACAACCATATTTTATCTCCCACCAGGAACATAGGTCCTACAGACCGTCGCTTATCCGCAAAAAGTTTATGTTTGCCCTGAGCCTCCCCAATGTTCTTTTGGACCTCCCTCCACACCTCTCCCAATCTTTGTACTGCCGTATCAGCCCCTGGACATCCAGAATCCAGCCTAGAAAATTTGCCAAAATGGGGGTGAAAACCATAGTTACAGAAGAATGGAGAGGTGCCAGTGGACTGGTTAATCCGATTATTGAATGCAAATTCAGCCACGGGCAATGAAGAACACCAATCATCCTGCTGAGACGTAGCAAGACACCTCAAAATCTGTTCGAGTGACTGATTGGTCCTCTCCGTCTGCCCGTTGGTCTCAGGATGGTAAGCAGAGGAGAAGGTTAAGCAAATACCCAGTCTTTTACAAAATGCCCTCCAAAATTTGATATAGGAAAGATGTGTATCTTCGTACCGTGTTAGCCAGTAGATAGAAAAATATTTAGACTTGAGAGTCCTCAGTGGTTGATACCTTTTAATGGCTAACTGAAAAGATAGCCATTAAAAGGTATCAACCACTGAGGACTCTCAAGTCTAAATATTTTTCTCCAAAATTTGGACACAAATTGTACCCCTCTATCAGAAACCACACTCAAAGGCATGCCATGCAGCCGTACAAAGTGCTCAACAAACAACCTAGATAGTGTCTCAGCATTAGGCAATCCTGCCAGAGGTACAAAATGCGCCTGTTTACTGAATCTGTCAATGACTACCCAGATTACAGTTTTGCCATTAGAAGGAGGGAGATCAGTGATGAAGTCCATGGACAAATGAGTCCAAGGTCTATCTGGAATTGGCAATGGCACCAATTCCCCGGCCGGCCAGTTATGTGAGCTCTTAGCACGGGCACAGGTATCACAAGCAGACACAAACATAGTGATATCAGAGTTCATGGAGGACCACCAAAATAGCCTAGCAATGGCTTTCCGAGTGGCTGAGATCCCCGGGTGTCCACTGAGAGCAGAATCGTGGAATTCCCGGAGAACCCTCAACCTGTATTGAATGGGAACAAAGAGTTTATTATCAGGCAAAGAGGAAGGAGCAAGAGACTGAGCCTTCTGAATTTCCTGTTCCAATTCAGAGGATACCCCCGCAACAACCACCCCGTGTTGAAGAATGGAGGAAGGAGGTTCAGGGGTGATATCGAATCAAAACTGTGAGATAAGGCATCAGCCTTGACATTCTTGGAACCAGGCCGAAAAGTGATTGAAAAATGAAAACGAGAAAAAAAAAGCGACCACCTAGCCTGTCTAGGAGTCAACTGTTTAGCAGATTCAAGATAAGACAAGTTTTTGTGATCCGTGATAACCGTGATCCGATGAACCGCCCCCTCCAAAAAATGCCTCCATTCTTCAAAAGCCAATTTTATGGCCAATAACTCCCGGTTACCCACGTCATAGTTCCTTTCCGCAGAAGAGAACTTCTGGGAGAAAAAGGCACATGGTCTTAAATTAGTCAAGGTAACGGGTCCCTGTGACAACATAGCCCCCACTCCCACCTCAGATGCGTCCACCTCTACAATGAACGGTACAGATGGATCGGGCTGAACCAATACAGGAGCAGACATAAAACATTTCTTTAGTGTAACAAATGCTTCAACTGCTAAGGTTGACCAAACTTTGAGAGCAGCCCCCTTGCGAGTGAGATCGGTGAGTGGTTTGACCACCTGAGAAAACCCCTTGATGAATTTTCGATAATAATTGGCGAAACACAGAAAACGCTGCAACCCCTTGAGGTCTCTGGGTTGCACCCAATCAACAATGGCCTGTACCTTTCCGGGATCCATCCGAAACCCATTGGCCGAAAGGATGATCCCCAGAAAGGAAAGCTCCTGGACACAAAACAAACACTTCTCAGGTTTAGCAAACAGAGACTTACCCCGTAACCTGTGAAGAACAGCACGTAAATGACCAATGTGGGATTCCTTGTCAGGCGAGAAAACAAGGATATCATCCAAGTATACAACCATAAAGCGCCCGATAAAATCAGAGAAAACATCATCCATGAAGTTCTGAAATACAGCGGGCGCGTTCGTGAGACCAAAGGGCATGACCAAATTTTCAAACAGACCTTCAGAGGTGAGAAATGCCGTTTTCCACTCATCCCCTTCCTGAATACGGATAAGGTTATATGCTCCCCTGAGATCAAGTTTGGAAAACCACTTAGCCCCAGACACTTGGTTATAAAGATCAGGAATGAGTGGGAGAGGGTAGGTATTTCTCACCGTAATTTTATTTAGTTCTCGGAAATCGAGGCACGGGCGTAAACCACCATCTTTCTTCTTAACAAAAAAGAATCCCGCGGCCACAGGTGAGACAGAGGGACGGATGTGACCGTAGGCTATCAGAGATATAGTTTTTCATAGCAGTACGTTCTGGGCCAGAAAGATTGTACAAACGGGCTTTGGGCAATTTAGAACCAGGAATAAGATTAATGGCACAATCATAAGGACGGTGGGGTGGCAAAACCTCAGCCTCTTTTTCGGAGAACACATCCCCAAAGTCCTTCAGGTACTCCGGAATACCCTCCGGACTAATGGCAGACACAAAAACAGCAGAAAGACAACCATTGGAACAATTAGGACCCCATTTAACAATATCACGAGATCCCCAGTCAATAACAGGATTATGCCTCTGCAACCAGGGGAACCCCAACACCAGTCCTGTAGGAAGATTATTCATAACATAACATGAAATTCGTTCCTGATGTAAGGAACCCACCTTGAGGAGGAACTCCTCAGAGACAAACTTAATGACATTTTGAGCCAACGGTGTCTTATCAATTGCAACGATATTGATGGGAGTCTCTAGCCTGACTGTCCCTAACTTTAACTCGGACACCATACTAAAGTTAATGAAATTCATGGAAGATCCACAGTCCACAAATGCTGAAGTGGAAGCACTACCACCTCCATAACACAGTTCCACCTCTAACAAAATTTTCTGAAAAGATGAAAATATTACCTGAGAGGCTGGTGTGTGCACCACATGTCGGTTACAGAGGGGAGAAGGGATTACACACTTCCAGAGTAGGCCTGCACTGCAGCAGCCAAAACCACCATCTGGTGGCAGCAAAAACGTCCAAGACTGAGTCAGGAATAATCAGTCATCTGAAGTATCAGAGGTCTCAGCAAGCCCTCTACCGAGCAGAAACACAGGCGCCACCAAGTGGCGGGAGCGTAGTCAGGCAAGCCAAGTCAAAACCGTACGGAGGCAGCATGACAAAAGGAATAAGCAATACACGTGGTCAGGAGAAAGCCAGGAGGTCAGCAACGGTCAGAAGCAGATAAGACAAAGACAGAAAGCAGAAGCGAGTCCGAATACAGGCCGAGTCAAAAACCAGAGAATCAAACAGACAAACAGGGAAATGCAGGGAACAGGGCAGACAGAGGGGAATAACAGACACGGGACAAGTCAGGGATAACAGCAGGACAAATCAACGGTTACCAGTCAGGCTCACAAGCCGAAGGTAGCAGTATAGCTCACACCGCTAGCAGGATGTGTGAGAGCTAAATAGCCAACCTGAACCCAGAATGAGGCAAAGCAATGTTAACCCTGGAACGGATCATGACACCAGCAGCTTCAAAAACTTGTCTGCTGCTATGACAAGGCTTTTTTGCTGTTTTAACCTGACGTAATTGCCTGTAGAAAAGAGTCCTCAATTTGCCCTTATCAGCATGCACATGTGTGTACTGTGAATCAGCTACATACTTCTTGATTGTGCGATGATCACGATGAAGTGTCTTGGCAATGTTGATTGTAGTCATGCCTTGACCTAAACACTCCACAATTTGTTGCTTCTCAGCAGCCGACACATCCTTTTTCTTCACCATTTTGGCAGAAAATGTAGGCTGCTTAATAAAGTGGGACAGCCTTCTTAAGTAGTCTTGCCTTTCATTGGACACACCTGCCAAACTAATTAGCACAGGTGTCTGCAATTGCTTACAGTGATATAAAGAGCCCTGACACACATCACCATCAATGAGTTTAACTGACATACAAAAAAATTCTTACCTGATCACTCCTAAACAATTTTTGCATAATAATTTGGAACACAGTGTAAATGTACATGACTAAATAAAACAATTTAATGCAAAGTATAGATGCGATCATGCTACAGCGCAGGTGCCGCCGCCTGCTGAAGGTGACTTTTCTTTCTGTTTTTCAATGCATATAATAATTAGTATGTAAAATAGGGGGCAGGTCACATGAGGGATCAGAAACCTGTCATAAGCCATCAGTATGAATACCTAAGCAGATCACCACATGAAGCCCTCCCCCACAGACCGCCCCGGAGCACGAAAGAAACAGCCACAAGACAAATTTCATCACCCCAGGTATCATTTTATTCAGTATAAGGGTGCGTGCACACTTTGCGGATTCTGCTGCGAATCCGCAGTGGATTTGGCCCTGCGGATCTGCAGCAGATTCTGCTGAATTATACAGTACCATTCTAATCTATGTAAAAAAAAAAACGCTGTGCACATGCTGCGGATTTTTCCGCACAGATTTGCTGGGGATTTGAAACCGCAGCATGTCAATTCTTTGTGCGGAATCCGCAGCGGTTTTGCACCTGCTCCATTATAGAAATCCGCAGGTGTAAAACCGCAGGGGAAATCCGCACAAAATCTGCAGAAAATCCGCAGGTAAAACGCAGGTCATTTTACCTGCGGATTTTGCTAAATCCGCGCTGAAAAATCCGCAACTGAGTCCGCAACGTGTGCACTTACCCTAATGACCTGTCACTGTCTGTAGGTTACTGTGCAAAATCCTGCTGACAGGTTCCCTTTAAAGGAGTCTGTGTCATTCTATCAATTAAAGGACTTTATTCTGGGTGAGCGAATTCCCTTTAATGAGCGCATCTCGACTATGTACAAGTCATTGAATACTTGTCTACTGGCCTTTTTATACAAGAGAACAAATTGAAACAACTTGTAATAGAACAATCATTAGCATTGCATGTTACCTGTTTTACCATCATTAAAATCATTATTACTGGTAGCACAATATCCCATGTAAACAGGTAATGTGCTGTCAGTGCCGATAATGATGCTTTTCATGTCAGCATAAAAATCTGATCACAAGACTAAGAAACATTTTGCTTGTTGGCTGCACGTTCACCAGACTGTTTCCAGAGGCCAATAGTGGGGAACTGAGCAGGTAAAGTACAATACGTGCATCTTGAAAATATCTGGTGATTCTAAAAGACCTGGGGGGCTTTCAATGTTTCAATGTGCAAGTAATTTATTAGCATTCATAAAATAGTACACTATTGTATAGCTGTGCAATTACTTTATTGCACATTGTATAAAATGGCAGTATAAATGGGTCACATATGTATTATTTGATAGAGAAGCTCTTTAGATCTTGCATTCCTGATCTAAACCCCTAGCCCTGCTCATGCTGAAACTGCAGAGGCAGAGAGCAGACACAGTGTCAGTGAGTGCAGGTGTATGCAAGCTACTGAATGTACACAGCAGCAGGTGCCCGATGCTGATAGGACATAGAGATGAGAATGACACACACTAAGGGTATGTTTCCACGTACCGTAATCCCAGCGCTTTGGACGGAGCGGAAATTCCGCTCCGCCCAAAGCCCCACCCCCTTCTGTACGAGCGGTGATTCCGGATGTGCTCATTGAACACATCCGGAATAGCCGCAGTGTAGCCATAGAGTAGGCTGTTTACCTTGCAGAAGACTGAGCATCTCCGCAAGGTAAACAGACATGCTGCGGTCTAAAAAGACGCGCCGCATGTCTGGTTTAGCGGGTGTGTCACCCGCATAGTGTAGACGGGATTTCATAAAATCCCCTCCACTATACTGGAACATCTGGCCGCTGTGGATTAAACGCTGCAGCAGGAAGCAGCGTTCAATCCGCAGCAAAGACTGAATGTTTCCGCTACGTGGAAATATACCCTCACACTATGTGCATTCTTATCCCCCTCTCCTGCCAGCATTGGGCACTCACTGCTTTGTGAAGTCCCTTTATTTAGATATCTAATAAAACTGCCTTTATATAAAACAAAATGACTAAGCTCTACAGCACAAGTAACATTTTTATACAGGCTATGCTATATGAATTTCTAAATAATTGCAGTTTTGGATATGAATAGTGATGATTAGTGTTGAGCATTCCGATACTGCAAATATCGGGTATCGACCAATATTCGCGGTATCGGAATTCCGATACTGATTTCCGATACTTTTGCCATATCGAATACCGGAATCGGAAGTTCCCATAATGCTATGAGTGGCAGAGCAGGAATCCTAAGAAGTATGGGCACATCCTGTAAGGCTGCTGTCATGTTAACTAATGGCATGGCTGTGATTGGCTGCTGAAATGATGTCATGAATGCACTATAAAAGGCGCCGCCGCCATTTTGGTTTCACTCTGCTGTGAATTCAGTTAGGGACAGAACGCTAATCTTCTGACTCTGAGGGACAGTTAGTGATAGCGATTTTGTGTATTGTGCTTTAGGCAGGCTAGTTTACCAACCGCTGTGTAAAGCTTCCTTTTGCCTTGCAGTGCTGTTTTCACAGCTGACTGCAAGGTCTGTGTGTGAGTGCAGGTCACGCTGAAGTTTGTTCTGCATCCACTGCTGGTTGTAGTCTGCTCAGCGTGCGTCACTGCCTCATACTTTTTTGTATTGTTTAATTGCTGCAGCTCAATTAATTTTTACTGATATCTCCTATTAGTGTGCTCCGCTTTCATCCGAATCCATTACATTGGATGCAAACACTATAGGAGTAGATAGCGGAGCCTTTCATTGCTAGTGCACAGTTCTCTGCACTGTTCACGGCTGTCTGTCAGGTCTCTGTGTGTGAGTGCAGCTCACGCTGAAGTTTGTTCTGCATCCACTGCTGGTTGTAGTCTGTTCAGCGTGCGTCACTGCCTCATACTTTTTTCTTTTGTTTAATTGCTGCTGCTCAATTCATTTTTACTGATCTCTCCTATTAGTGTGCTGCGCTTCCATCCATATCCATTACATTGGTTGCAAACAATATAGGAGTAGATAGCTGAGCCTTTCATTGCTAGTGCACAGTTCTCTGCACTGTTCACGGCTGTCTGTCAGGTCTCTGTGTGTGAGTGCAGCTCACGCTGAAGTTTGTTCTGCATCCACTGCTGGTTGTAGTCCGCTCAGCGTGCGTCACTGCCTCATACATTGTCCATTTTTTCTGTAGTGTTTTTTTTTCCTGAATTTCTCCTATTAGTGTGCTTCCATCCATATCCAGCTAGATTGGTTGCAAACACTATATAGGAGTAGATAGAGGAGCCTTTTTGCTGGTTTGTGGCCTGCAGGCCCAGCCAGATTAGTATTAGCCTATTTTTTGTAGCCTCATCTATTGCATTGTAGGTTACCTTCCTGCATTGTAATAGCTACAAAAAGTTTGTGATACTATCGATTGTACATCTTTTGTCTCAATCAATACCTTTTTTTTTGTGAAAAACACAAAAAAGTTAATAAAGTTCACCAAACACTCCACTTGACACTTGTTAGGCCACATTAGCTCATATTAAAGTGTAGTCCACACTTAATAAACTTAGTGTTTCTTATACCTGTTAGCAGCTGTTCAGGAATAAGCACACTAAGGCCTTAGTATTTTTCTGGATATCTTTATCAATCTACCAAGATGAAGAAGGCAGGGAGTAAGGCACGTGGTTCTGTGCCTGCTGCGAGCACCAGTGACACACCATCCCCCAGTTTTCCCTGGAAGTGGTCCTTTATGCACAGCTTTGTAGGAGCTCGCCGTGCCCCACTGCTGCGGGAAGAACAAATTGAAGCCATTGTCAGATGGATGGCAGCTAACGCATCGACTTCAATTACTTCCACATCCTCTCAGGACCAGAGCACTGAAGAGCAATCATCTGTCTCTTCACCACCTGCCAAATTGCCCAGGCAGTCAGAGAGCTCTGTACAGGAGCCAGCTCAGTCTCTACTTCTGTTCTATGAATCTGTTGGCTTGGAAATAGGGGGCCAGCCAAGCAGCATTCTAGAATGTGAAGAAGAGGGAGTATGCAGTGATGCACAACTACTTTGTCTTTCTGAATCTGAAGAGACAGGTGGGCCAGTGCCTATGGTCAGCACACCTCAGAACGCATCTGATGATGATGAGACTCAGGTGCCACTTTCTGTTGCGCACGGTGCTGGCCAGACGACCCAGGAGAAGCAGGTGTTTGAAGAGGGTAGTGTAAATGATGAGGTCCTTGACCCATCATGGCGTGAGGAACAGGAAGGTGGTGGGAGCAGCTCTGAGGAAGAGATTCCCCCAAAGGCCCAAACAGGAGGGAGAGGTAGGGGTCAGACTCAGTTGTCTGTAGCCTCCACTTTGCCACCTGTTAGGAGCAGTTCTCTTCCAAAACCCAAAATGGGCGCTCCCAGGACTTGCAGTGCGTGTTCCTTTTTTGACACAGTTGCAGATGACATTTGCTTTGTCAAATGCAAGCTGTGTAATCAAAAAGTAAAAAGAGGTAAAAGTGTCAGCAACCTCAATTCTACAAATATGTGGAAACATGTGCGGACCAAGCACGTGGTGGAGTAACAAAGACACACTGAAGACGTAGGCCAACCTACAGCACCACCTACCTCTTCAGCTCGTGTTGTAGCCTCTTCCTCCAGCTCACACACAGCTGGTTCGGCTTCCTCACAGGATCGACCTGGAAGAACCTCTGGCACTGGTGTACAGAGACCCAGTGTAATTCCACCCACAGCACCACGTTCCTTGTCATCCTCAAACTCCAAGGCCACTCTACAGCCATCGATAGCACAGGCATGGGAGTAAAGGCGGCCATACTCGGCAAACCATCCCCGAGCACAGGCTCTGAATGCTGTCATTGCAAAACTCCAGTCCCTTGAAATGCTGTCAATCAGGCTGGTGGAGACTGACACCTTCCGTAACTTCATGGCATTGGCAGTCAAACAATACAACGTGCCCAGCCGCTTTTATTTCAGCAGGCAAGCCGTCCCTGCCCTGCAAAAGCATGTGAAGGGAAAAATTAAACATGCGCTACTAAACGTCGTCAGTAGCAAGGTCCACCTGACCACCGATGCATGGACCAGTAACCATGGACAGGGACGATACCTTTCCCTTACTGCCCATTGGGTAAATGTTGTGGAGCTGGGTACAGATCTTGAGAGTGGCGCTGTACGTGTTCTGCCAACTCAAGGATTGCAGGAATCCAGTCTGTACACATTGACTCCTCCTCATACTCCAGTTCCTCAGAATCATTTCTGCAGGAGCCGTCACGGTCTACCTCCACATGGACCCGTGAACGCTTACCTGTTATGACCGATATGAGCACAGCCGTGGCAAAACGTCAACAGGCCGTCCTGAAATTAATTTCTATGGGAAATCGAAGCCACGCAGCGCAGGAGCTCTGGAATGCCATCAAGCAGGAGAGCGATGTGTGGTTTGTGCCAGCGAATCTCCAGCCAGGCTTGGTAGTGTGTGACAATGGCCAAAATCTGGTGGCAGCTCTGGGCCTAGGCAACCTCACTCACATACCATGTCTGGCACATGTGCTCAACTTGGTCGTGCAGAGTTATTTGAGGGACTATCCGGATCTTGATGCACTGCTGCACAAGGTCCGCATAGAGTGCGCTCATTTGCGGCGTTCCAGTATGGAAAGATCGCACATTGCAGCTCTGCAACGCCGATTCCGCCTTCCGGAACATCACATCATATGTGACCTACCCACCAGGTGGAATTCCACGTTACATATGTTGGAGCGGTTGTGTGAGCAGCAGCAGCAGTAATGGAGTACCAGCTGCATCAGGCGCAAACAGGTCGCACTGCGCGCCGTTCACACTTCACCACCACTGAGTGGGCCTCTATGAAGGACATCTGCCACGTTTTGCGTGCTTTTGATGATTCCATGCAGATGGCGAGTGCAGATGATGCACTAGTCAGCATGACTGTCCCCCTTATATGCCTGCTTCAAAAAACACTGCAAGCCCTAAGGGATGAGGTTTTGGAAGAGGTGGAGGATGAGGAGACACAAATGCCATCTGCTTCTGGACAGTCTGCGCAACGTGGTTCCTCACAAAGGCCTAGGCAGGGACACTTTGTGAGGAGGATGAGGAGGAGTCAATGGAGGAGGAAGACATCTCTCCAGAGGAGGGAGTACACAATGTTCTAGTAGTCAGTATGTAGAGCGAGGGTGGGTGATGCAGAGCAGGCAGAGATGACGCCTCTTGCAAGGGGACAGAGTTTCTTGGCCAGTTGGGAGTCTGCAGCACATGGTTGATTTCATGCTGCAGTGCCTGAGAAACGACCGCGGCATCGCCCACATTCTCACCACGTCTGATTATTGGGTGTACACCCTCCTAGATCCTCGCTACCAGGACAACTTACAAAGCCTCATAACACCGTTGAACCCGGAGCGTAAAATGCGGGAGTACCAAGACACACTGGTGCATTCCATCATGTTCTCCATTCCACCCGAGAGCAGTGCTGCTAGTGCTTTACAAAGCAGCTCTGTGCGTCGAGGCAGTGGAGGAAGCTCTGCACCAAGAGGGAGCAGAAGCAGCGCCTCTGCACAAGGCAAGACCAGTATGGCCCAAATGTGGCAAAGTTTTGTGTCCCCGCCACAAATGTCTACACCATCACAGATGGCTCCGTCAGATGGTGACAGACTACATGTCTTGCCCTCTCAGTGTACTCCCAGACGGCTCTTCCCCCTTCAAGCTGGATACATGGCCAGAGCTTAGCCAGTATGCATTGGAGGTGCTGGCTTGCCTTGCTGCTAGTGTATTATCGGAGCGCGTCTTTAGTGCCGCAGGTGGTGTACTAACAAACGGTCGCATGCGACTATCCTCCGATAACGTTGACCGGCTTACTGTTCTGAAAATGAACAAGGCCTGGATCTCGCCTGAATTTGCCTGTCCGGTTTCAGACTAAATAATTGGTTGGCAACAGTATCCATGTCTCCTGTTGTGTTCATGTTTCTACCACCTGAACTGTAATCCCTGGGCTCCAACACTGCCAGTTGCTGCTCAGAAGTGCAGTCTGCACAGAGAAAAACACAAGCTCCTGTGTTAGTGGGGTTCAGTAATGCCAGCTGTTCCCCTGCTGTATGTCCGGCAATAAGTCTCCTGCTCCCTCCACATGCACACAACATCAGATGTTAAACTTGCTCCACATAGGCCTGAGCCTACACCCTGATTGATATGCTCCAAACAAGAAAAACGGAAGCTTTACTACCATAAAATGATGAATTGTAGTCCCAAATATGTAAAAATAGACATTTTAAATATAAGCGCATGTATGCACATGGCGACTACAAATGCAACCAAAAAAGCCTACATAGGGTACAGGGGTTCAAATGAATGCATACAAGTACATTTCATAATCCATTAATGCTGCCTAAGGAACGGTATGTACACCTGTAATATGATGCAGACAATGGATGTAGGACTAGTCATCATCATCATTACTTATATGTGACAGTAAAAAATACACTCATTGAGGACAACTCTTAGTTCACCCCCCATATATTAAAGGTCCAGCATCCAATCCTGATAATAAGGCGCAATAATCATGCATAACCTATAAAAAGTGCATCATGCATAGTGAAAATAGCAATGTATACCTGCAAGTGCAGGTGAAACAACACCAACGGATAGAAAAGGTATAAGCTATCTAAGTATCACAGTGCATTGCGACTGATGGCGAATGGCGATATAATACTGTACCTCAATAAAGGCTGCGGCACCCCTCACCCGCGTTTCGCTTGTAGCTTCTTCAAGAGGGGACGTGTGTGTATGGTTGCTCATAGGTGCATATTTATAGAGGGAATCAGTCATGATGGCGGCTCTGTAGCGGCGCTACCACTGACGAACGCTGCGCAACGTCACTGCAAGTCAGCGTCATATGAAGCCAAGCCGCTCCCCTACCCGACGCGTCAGAGCAGGAAGCCAGTCTTGGCGGCAAAACAGACGCGCAAGCATACACGCACTTCCCCTCTTCAACAAGCTACAAGCCAAACGCGCGTGAGGGTACCGCAGCCTTTATTGAGTAGCGCCATCAGTCGCTATGCACTCTGATACATAGATAGCATATACCTTTTCTATCTGTTGGCGTTGTTTCACCTGCACTTAGAATCATAGAATCATAGAGTTGGAAGGGACCTCCTGGGCCATCTGGTCCAACCCCTGCTCAAAGCAGGATTCTCTAAATCATCCCAGACAGATGTCTGTCCAGCCTCTGTTTGAAGACTTCCATTGAAGGAGAACTTACCTCCTCTCGTGGCAGCCTGTTTCCACTCCTTGATCACCCTAACTGTCAAGAAGTTTTTTCTAATATCTAATCTGTGTCTCCTCCCATTCAGTTTCATCCCATTGCTTCTAGTCTTTCCTTGTGCAAATGAGAATCAAGATGATCCTTCTACAATGTGACAGCCCTTGAGATATTTGTAGACAGCTATTAAGTCTCCTCTCAGTCTTCTTTTTTGCAAGCTAAACATTCCCAAATCCTGCAACCGTTCCTCATAGGACATGGTTTGCAGACCGGTCACCATTCTGGTGGCTCTCCTTTGAATTTGCTCCAGTATGTTGATGTCTTTTTTAAAATGTGGTGCCCAAAACTGGACACAGTATTCCAGATGAGGTCTGACCAAAGAGGAGTAGAGGGAATAATGACCTCACGTGATCTAGACTGTATGCTTCTGTTGATACATCCTAGAATTATATTTGCCTTTTTTGCTGCTGCATCACACTGTTGACTTATGTTCAGTCTGTGATCAATTAGGCATACATAGCAATTTGCACTATGCACGATGCACTTTTTCTAGGTTATGCATGATTATTGCGCCATATTATCAGGATTACATGCTGGACCTTTAATATATGGGGTGTGAACTAAGAGTTGTCCACAATGAGTGTATTTTTTACTGTCACATATAAGTTATAATGATGATGATGACTAGTCCTACATACATTGTCTGCACTATATTACAGGTGTACATACCGTTCCTTAGGCAGCATTAATGGATTATAATTATGAAATATACTTGTATGCATTCATTTCAACCCCTATAGCCTATGTTGGCTTTTTTGGTTGCATTTGTTGTCGCCATGTGCATATATGCGCTTATATTTTAAATGTCTATATTTAAATATTTTTGAATTAAATTCCTCATTTTATGGTAGTAAAGCTTACGTTTCTCTTGTTTGGAGTATATACATTTTGAAGTGCCACGAAACTAGGCAACTACTCTATATGTGATTTATACACCCTGATTGAACCTGGGCTCCAACACCGCCAGTTGCTGCTCAGAAGTGCTGTATGCACAGAGAAAAACACTAGCTCCTGTGTTAGTGGGGTTCAGTAACGCCTGCTGATCCCCTGCTGTGTGTCCGGCAATATGTCCTGCTCCCTCCAAATTCAAAACACATCAGATAAAATACTTGCTCCAATTAGGCCTCAGCCTACACCCTGATTGACCCTGGGCTCCAACACCGCCAGTTGCTGCTCAGAAGTGCTGTATGCACAGAGAAAAACACTAGCTCCTGTATTAGTGGGGTTCAGTAACGCCAGCTGCTCCCCTGCTGTGTGTCCGGCAATCGTCCTGCTCCATCCAATTTCAAAATACATCAGATTGAAACTTGCTCTCCTTAGGCCTCAGCCTACACCCGAATGACCCTGGGCTCCAACACCGCCAGTTACTGCTCAGATGTGCTGTAAGCACAGAGAAAAACACTAGCTCCTGTGTTAGTGGGGTTCAGTAACGCCTGCTGATCCCCTGCTGTGTGTCCGGCAATAAGTCCTGCTCCCTCCAAATTCAAGTTAGATCACATCAAATACTTGCTCCAATTAGGCCTCAGCCTACACCCTGATTGACCCTGGGCTCCAACACCGCCAGTTGCTGCTCAGAAGTGATGTATGCACAGAGAAAAACACTAGCTCCTGTGTTAGTGGGGTTCAGTAATGTCAGCTGCTCCCCTGCTGTGTGTCCGGCAATCTGTCCTGCTCCATCCAATTTCAAAATACATCATATTTGAAACTTGCTCTCATTAGGCCTCAGCCTACACCCCGAATGACCCTGGGCTCCAACAACGCCAGTTGCTGCTCAGAAGTGCTGTATGCACAGAGAAAAACACTAGCTCCTGTGTTTGTGGTGTTCAGTAACGCCGGCTGATCCCCTGCTGTGTGTCAGGCAATAAGTCCTGCCCCTCCTAAATCAAGTTACATCAGATAAAATACTTGCTCCAATTAGGCCTCAGCCTACACCCTGATTGACCCTGGGCTCCAACACCGCCAGTTGCTGCTCAGAAGTGCTGTATGCACAGAGAAAACTGTGTGTCTGGCAATCTGTCCTGCTCCATCCAATTTCAAAACACATCAGATTTGAAAGTTGCTCACATTAGGCCTCAGCCTACACCCTGACTGACCCTGGGCTCCAACACTGCCAGTTGCTGCTCAGAAGTGCCATCTGCACAGTCAACACTAGCTCCTGTAATATTGGGGTTCAGTAATGTCAGCTGATCCCCAGCTGTGTAGCTGGCAATCTTTCCTGCTCTGTCCACACTCACACAAGTACAGATTTTAAACTTGTTCCAATTAGGCCTCTGCCTCCACTCTGTTTCTACTCTCATCCCTGGGCTCCAACACTGCCAGTTGCTGCTCGGAAGTGCCGTCTGCACAGTCAACATATGCTCCTGTGTTATTGGGTTCAGTAATGTCAGCTGATCCCCAGCTGTGTAGCAGGCAATCTTTCCTGCTCTGTCCACACTCACACAAGTCCAGATTTTAAACTTGCTCCAATTTGTCCTCTGCCTCCACTCTATTTCTACTCTCATCCCTGGCTCCAACACTGCCAGTTGCTGCTCGGAAGTGCCGTCTGCACAGTCAACATATGCTCCTGTGTTATTAGGGTTCAGTAATGTCAGCTGATCCCCAGCTGTGTAGCTGGCATTCTTTCCTGCTTTGTCCACACTCACACAAATCCAGATGTTAAACTTGTTCTAATTTGTCCTCTGCCTCCACTCTGTTCTACTCTCATCCCTGGGCTCCAACACTCCCAGTTGCTGCTCGGAAGTGCCGTCTGTACAGTCAACATAAGCTCCTGTGTTATTGGGGTTCAGTAATGTCAGCTGATCCCCAGCTGTGTATCCGGCAAGTTTTCCTGCTCTGTCCACACTCACACAAGTACAGATTTTAAACTTGTTCCAATTAGGCCTCTGCCTCCACTCTGTTTCTACTCTCATCCCTGGGCTCCAACACTGCCAGTTGCTGCTCGGAAGTGCCATCTGCACAGTCAACATATGCTCCTGTGTTATTTCGGTTCAGTAAAGTCAGCTGATCCCCAGCTGTGTAGCCGGCAATGTCTCTTGCTCTGTCCATAACTCACACAATACAGATTTTAAACTTGTTCCAATTAGGCTTCTGCCTCCACTCTGTTTCTACTCTCATCCCTGGGCTCCAACATCGCCAGTTGCTGCTCAGAAGTGTCTTTGGCACGGGTACTCCCTCCTGCCCAGCCAGGTTACAGCACACCAGCTGTTTCCGGGCAGTGTCAACATCACTTTGCCTCGAATACGTTGTCCTGTCGTTTTGCGGTCGGGTTAGCCGACTCTATGGTGCCTGCAGTTTAGGTGCTTCCTATGTGGGCTGCGGGATATGGAACTAAAGGCTGTTTCCATAGTGCCAATATGACAAGCATCCCCTGTAGGACTGTGTGATTTGGTAATTGTGGCCGGCTCGTGGCCTAGCAACTTTGGCTTTCATGGGTACCTTCTGATACCCATCCGGGTTCCAGTACCGTCAGCTGGTTCTCGCCAGTGTCTTTGGCACGGGTACTCCCTCCTGCCCAGCCAGGTTACAGCACGCCAGCTATTTCCGGGCAGTGTCAATGTCACTTTGCCTCCAATACGTTGTCCTGTCGTGTTGCGGTTGGGTTAGCCGACTCTATGGTGTCTGCAGTTTAGGTGCTTCCTATGTGGGCTGCGGGATATGGAACTAAAGGCTGTTTCCGTAGTACCAATAGGACAAGCACCCCCTGTAGGACTGTGGGATTTGGTAACTGTGGCCGGCTCGCGGCCTTGCAACTTTATTTTCATGGGTACCTTCTGTTACCCATCTGGGTTCCAGTACCGTCAGCTGGTTCTCGGTAGTGCCTTTGGCCTAGGTGCCTCCATCTCGGTATCCGAGTTCCAGCAACGTCTGCTGGTCCTTGGTAGTTCTTTCTAGCACAGGTACCTCCTGCTTAGTAACTGTGTTCCAGTACCGTCAGCTGGTCCTCGGTACTGCCATTGGCTCTGTTCCTTCTGCTGCCCCTCCGGGTTCCAGCACAGTCAGCTGGTCGTCGTTAGTTCCATTGGCTCTTGTACCTTATGCTACCCATCCAAGTTCCAGTACCGTCAGCTGGTTCTCGGCGGTGCCTTTGGCCTAGGTGCCTCCATCTCTGTATCCGAGTTCCAGCAACGTCTGCTGGTCCTTGGTAGTGCTTTCTAGCACAGGTACCTCCTGCTTAGTAACCGTGTCCCAGTACCATCAACTGGTCCTCGGTAGTGCCATTGGCTCTTGTTCCTTCTACTACCCATCCAGGTTCCAGGACAGTCAGCTGGTTCTCGGCAGTTACTCAGCCTTCTTGTACCTTCTGCTACATTTCTAAGTTGAAGATTTTTTTAAATGGTTTTTGGTAATCACTCTGGATCTCCCTGACGACGACCCTGAAGACCACCCCGAAGAAGACGACGACCCCGAAGACGATGACCCTGAAGACGACGACCCTGAAGACCATCCCGAAGAAGACGACGACCCCAAAGACGACGACCATGAAGACGACGAGCCTGAACACCAACCCAAAGAAGACCAAAAAGATTACCCAGAAGAAGATGACCAAGAGGACAAAGAACATGAAGACAACCACCAAGATACAGAACAAGAGACAGAAGACCAAGAAGCAGAAGAACAAAAAGCAGAAGAACAAAAAGCAGAAGAACATTAAGCATAGGACAAAAAATCAGAGCAAAAGATATGCTCTAAATTATAAGCAGAAGAAGACTAAGCAGTGTATGGGGGTGAGTCCGTTCCTCCTCGTGGTGCCCCTGGAAAATGCCTGCTGCTGCAGGCCAAACTGAACGCGGACAAATACTGTTGTAAATCTTTTGCGACAGCAAGAACGGAAGGTGTAATCTTCAAACTTTTAGAGATATCAACTACAGGAATGCCTGTCAGAAATAAGAATATGATGAAGAAGATGAATAGGAAGAAGATGAAGAAGTAGAATATGAAGAAGAATAATAGTTGAAGAAGAAGAATATGAAGAATGTAAAAAAAAAGAATAAGAGGAAGAAGGTGAAGAAGAAGAAGATAAATAAGGTGAAGAAGAAGTTGATGAAAAAGATGCTGCTGCTGAGGATAATGAAGGAGAAAGTGTGGGAGAAGTAAAAAAGAAGGTGAAGAGCATGGGAGTAGTGAAACATACATATGTGCCAAAATAGAAAAAAGGTTAACAACATAGTCAATTTCTTTGTAACTCCGAACGTCTTAAAAAATTTTTTTTATTCCTGCTATTCCATTTGATTGGGCTAAACCTCTATGCCTTTAATGTCTCCTCCATCTCCCCCAATAAATTCTACATTATTCTTAGTTGTTTTCCTTCATGTACAATTAACCTACAAGGAAAGAAAGGGTTTATTTTAATTCCGATGTTTCTGTCCCATTGACTTGCATTGGTTTACGGTATCGATATCCGATACTTTTTGAGTATCGGTCCGATCCAATCCGATCCGATATTTCCCAATATCGGAAAGTATCGCTCAACACAAGTGATGATCGAATAGTGAAATATTCGGATTCGGGAAAATCGTCACAAATAATTTCTAACATCCTTGTGTTTGTACCGAATAACGAATCCAATGCAAGTCTATGGGAAAGCCAAATATTTTTCTGCTGCACCCAACAAATAGGTCTGAGGGCATGAGAAAAAAGCTGAAATGGATGGGAAAGAGCTAAAACTGAATGAGAACAGCCTGGAGAAGATGCCTGCATTTCTGACTCACATATGGTATCTGGGAATAATGTTGTCAGACAGTTTTACGGATTTATAAGACATACCAAACCTAAATTGTTTTTTACAGGGAAAAATGCTAAGAAACATTTTTCCTTCATAATTACTTGAATATATAACGTAAAATAAAAATAATAAAAAAATATTATACCTCCCCTTTAGCATATGTTCACACATTTTTGGCTTTAGTTTTTCCTTTCAGAATTGTGAGGTCCTTCCCTCATTCATAATTGTTAGTTTGATAGTGGAATACATATACCCCAGCACTTTACAATGCCAGATAAAACATGCCCATTTGAATTTTGGGCTTTGTCCATCACCACCACCATGTTGTCAAGCACAGCATAGGAAAGACTAAGTGCAACATGAAGGGATGAGGGGAAGGGATCCCAACACTAGGGAATGGGGTAGTGGAGACCCCTAGGCAGATCTAAAGTCACCCTCTCTGCCCTAAACGTCCCTATATAGGTTCTGCACCTATTGCCGAGCAGGAACCTGGTCCCTGCCTGACCCTGGCTATAAGCCCTATTTAGGGAATGACAGGGTGAGCACTAGTTAATTCCAATTACCACTAAAGACAGCTAGGATAGACGAACAAGGGGAACACTTATCTTATGTAGACTCAGAGATGTAACACAGGTGTCCTCCAGCAATACCAAAGAGGAAGATAGTCAACTGCTATAGCTCCAAGCCTCAACAGGGGGAAATGGAAATTTCACCAGAAACTCCCAGCAGCAGGCTGGGAGTCTGTAAACACCCTGGTCCAGGTGTGTCAATTAGAGCCGGAGAAAGGTTGCCACTGGGTCAAAGAGTCAGAAGGGCTAGGAAGATGTCTGCAAGGCTAAACGCAATGTGGCAGTCTGCAGCCTCTGACACACCCGTGACAGTACCCCCCTTCTACGAGTGACCTCCTTACACTCAGGACCAGGTTTCTCGGTATACGAGGTGTGAAATGAACGAACCAGCCTGGGGGCATTCACCTCTGATGCCGACACCCACATCCTTTTCTCTGGACCGAAACCCTTCCAGTGCACCAAGTACTGTAGGGAACGACGTTGGAGGCAAGAATCTACAATCCTCGAAATTTGAAACTAGAGATTTCTATCAATTATTATTGGGGGTGGCGGTAGGGGTTAGGGCTCAAATGGTCCTATATACTTCTTGAGCAAAAACCTATGGAACACATTGTGATCTTAAGAGCCTGAGGTAGCTCAAGACGAAACACTGCTGGATTAATGACGATGGTTATTTTATAGGGACCAATAAATCTAGGTCCCAACTTCCATGAAGAAACCTTCAACCTGATATTCCTGGTAGACAACCACACAAAGTCATTTTGGTCCAGACCTGGCAAGCATTTTCCCTTTGCCATACATGTGTACCTGTCTCCCATAATCTTCAAATTACTCAGAACCCCCTGCCACACTGAGGAGAGCGACAAAGCAAAACATTTCTCTTCCGCAACTCCCGAAGCCCCTCCACCGCTAAAAGTACCAAACTGCGGATTGTACCCGTATGCACCAAAGAACGGTGACCTGATGGTAGATTCCTAATAGTGGTTATTGATAACAACTTCTGCCAGCGGAAAGTTGGATGCCCAATCTCCTGATTTTCGGAGACAAAACACTGGAGGTAGGTGTAAGGTTCTTTGTCTCTGTTGACATGTTCCTTGAAACTCAGTTTTCCGTCAGACATTTTGCTTTCTGTCTTTCTGCAGCTCTTGCCCTCAGTTAATATGGAGTTTCCAGTTTTCATGTTCCCGCCCTGATTCTTCCCTCTTGCTTCTTAAGCAGCCTCAGCTGAACAATCAGTGCTCCTGAATCAAGCCTCAGTCAGTCTGTGACCTGACTCCTGGAAGCCTTGGACTTGTACTCCAGCTATTCCCTACTGAGGAACTTTGGAACACTTTTGGACTCTGGAAACCTGCTGTTTGGTGAATCCATGTTTGCAGAGGAATTACGGTACAGAGAAGAGATCCTGAACCTGCTTTGGAGATTTATTGTAGTGCTTGAAGTTACTCTGGCCTGCTGTGTCTCCTGTCGCTGTTCCTGCAAACTGTGTGAACTTTTCAGCATGCTTGTATGAAGTAATACAAGTCATTTCATTTCAACCTATGTCTCCTGTGTTTTCCTCGCACCCAAGCACAAGACGCTATAGGAACTGTACACTATACATGACAAGATTCAGGAGCCAATGTTTAGTGTCTGCTGGGTCTGGGAAAGCCGTGTCTGCTGTGACTGTGGATATCAGATGTCCGTTTAATACCTTATGTGATGACAGTGGTTGTGACTTCTCACAACCATTCCAGGTGAGCGCATTCCCTTAAAATTTTACTCTGGAGTGTTACCACAGGTAAACACTATTGTTTTTTTTTTTTTCCTTTCCTCTTCTCCTTCCAGCACTTCTGCCTTAAAAGATCTGGAAGATGGAGGCCCGCATAAAGGAACTTTGCGGAGTGACTGATACAATCCTTTCAGATGTACAGAGTTTAAAAACCCGTTTTGCAAGCCTACAGTACCTCACTAATCATAATTTGCAAGTGTTTGGACAGACTACCCAGGAATTGCGAGCCAGGATTGAGGCTCTAGAGGAACGAGCCCAGGCTCCTGCCATAACCCCCCAAGTTCTGGGATCCCCAAATTACCTCCTTTTCGTTTTGGCGGTGAACGTGAGAAATTCAGGGGATTTATTAATCAATGCAATTTATTTTTCTCTGCACATGCTTCACAATTTCCAACTGAACGATCCAAAGTGCTTACTATAATCATTTGCTTACCAATAAGGCTTTGATGTGGGCAAACCCTCTGATTGAGACTGAGGATGATTGTTTGAATCACCTTGATGCTTTTATTTCAGCCATGGGGCAGGTGTTTGATGACCCCAATCGAGGTGCAACAGCTGAAGCAGCCATGTTAACTTTGCGCCAAGGTAAGCCTTCAGTAGCCGAATATGCCCTGGATTTCAGGAGATGGGCTCTTGATACCACTTGGGACACTTCCGCTAAAAAATCTATTTTTCGGAAAGGGTTGTCTCCACTGATTAAGGATGAACTTGCTCGTGCCGACCCTCCCACTGCGTTAGGTGACTTTATTAACTATTGTATCCGTATTGATGCTCGTCTGACTGAACGCAGACAAGAAAGATGGTTCGAAAATAATCGCACTAACCTTTTACTACCTCCCTCCTCAGCTAAGGTACCTTTGAGTAGGATCACAAGGGAACCAGAACCTGAACCCATGCAGGTGGACTCTTTACAAAGACGGGTTAGTGATGCACGCAAAGAACATCGTATCAAGGAAAATCTATGTTTCTACTGTGGTAAGTCAGGGCACTTCATTATAAACTGCCCCAGCCGTTCTCGTAAGACTACTGCAGCAGTCATTCACTGTGAGTGTTGCGAGAGGAGCTCTGTCATGTCCGAGCCTCAGGCTCCAGAGAGATCTGCTGCAAGAGATCTTGATTTCTCGGACTTAAACTCTGTTAGTTCTGGGGACGATGACGGTATAAACGCTGCAATTTTTCAAGTTTCCTCAGCGGTGTCCCAGCTGAGTTGTAAAAGAAACAATTCTCATTGCTTCCTTTCCATCAAACTCTGGGTTGACTCAGTCTGGGTGTCTAGCTCTGCTATGATCGACTCAGGAGCAAGTGGAAATTTTATGGATATCTCCTTTGCTCTGAAACAGGGGATACGTTCAGTGAAGAAGGCTACTCCAGTACAGATGGAGACTGTGGATGGCTCTCTACTGACTTCTGGACCAGTGGATCAAGAAACAGAGCCTTTGAGGGTCCTTATGGGTAAAGATCATCAGGAGAAAATGTCTTTTATGCTTATCTCTTCTCCCCACTTTCCCATTATTCTAGGGCTACCATGGCTGCAGGCGCAGAATCCTACGATTAACTGGGAGACCAAGGAATTACACTTTCCAGAGAAACAGATGAGTCAAGGAGTTTCAGCTTGCTCTGTTCCTAAAGGAACCATGTCAGTCCCTGAACTACCAGCTGTATACCAGGACTATGTGGATTTATGTGACAAGAAGAACGCTGATCATCTTCCTCCTCACCGTCCATATGATTGTCCAATTGAATTATTGCCTGGAGCCGAGATACCTTTTGGTAAGATCTACCCCCTAGCGGGGCCCGAGCTAAAAGCTTTGAAGGATTATATAGACGAAAATTTAGCCAAGGGCTTCATACGCCCCTCTTCATCTCCCGCAGGTGCACCCATCTTCTTTGTGAAGAAGAAAGATGGATCTCTGAGACCCTGCATAGACTATAGGGAACTCAATAAGGTTACTATTAGAAACCGTTATCCATTGCCTTTAATCCCTGAATTGTTGGAGAGAGTGCGGCATGCCAAAATTTTCTCTAAACTGGATCTCCGTGGGGCCTATAACTTGGTCCGTATTAGACCTGGGGATGAATGGAAGACTGCATTCAGGTCACGCTATGGACACTTTGAATATCTAGTTATGCCTTTTGGTCTGAGTACCGCCCCAGCCACTTTCCAACACTTCGTGAATGATATCTTCAGGGATCTCCTAGATACATTTGTGGTGATTTATCTGGATGATATTCTAATTTTTTCTAACTCCACAGAGGAACATCATGGACATGTGAGAATGGTCTTAGAACGCCTAAGACAAAACCATCTCTACATCAAACTTGAAAAATGTGAATTCCATAGGACCGAAATTCAATTTCTGGGGTATGTACTATCTACGCAACGGATTAGTATGGATGGAAGCAAGACCCAAGCCATCAAGGATTGGCCAATTTCTAAAAATGTGAAGGAGGTGCAGCGTTTCATCGGGTTTGCCAACTTCTATAGACGTTTCATTAAGAATTTTTCTGAGGTAGTGTCACCTATCACCCAACTTACCCGGAAACAGTCTAGGTTCTCCTAGACCCCGCAAGCTCAGGAAGCATTTTCCTGTTTAAACAATAAATTTACCACCGCACCTATCTTAGTACATCCCAACCCCGAGCTTGCCTTCATAATAGAGGTGGATGCTTCAGACTGTGCCGTTGGAGCTATACTCTCTCAGAGAACAGGTGAGAAGAATGTCTTGCATCCCTGTGCCTTCTTTTCCCAGCAGTTGTCTTCGGCTGAGAGGAACTACGATGTGGGCAATAGAGAATTGTTGGCCATTATTGCCGCCTTCAAGGAATGGAGACACCTTCTTCAGGGGCTGCACAGCAAATAGTCGTCCTGACAGACCATCGTAACCTTGAATTTATCAGGTCGGCTAAGTGCCTAACTCCTCGCCAGGCTCGCTGGAATCTTTTCCTAAACCAATTTAATTTTGTCATTTCTTATAGACCAGGATCGCGCAATGGAAAGGCTGATGCACTCTCTAGGATTCATTCAGCAGAGACACGTCCACTTACTCCTCCTAAGACTATTCTTCCTGACTCTAGATTCCTGGAGTGATTCATAATCAAGACCTACTTAAGGACATCAAGGAAGCATACCATGCGGATTCTTTGTTGGCTCAACCCCCAAGGGACGTAAGTCTTGTCTTTAAGAATGGTTTGTGGATTCAGGGACAACGTCTGTATATACCTGAAACAGTCAGATTGAGAGTATTGCAACTCATCCACGATTCCAAGATAGCCGGGCATAGGGGAATTCTAAAGACACAAGAATTTCTTTCTCGTTTCTTTTGGTGGCCCACTTACAGGAAAGATGTCTTAAACTATGTCACTTCATGTGAAGTCTGTGCAAGATGCAAAACACCTCGCTCCTCACCAACTGGTCAGTTGCAACCTCTTCCCACCCCGTCCCGCCCGTGGGGATCCATTTCTATGGACTTCATTGTGGAGTTACCAACCTCTCAAGGGAAGAACACCATTCTAGTGGTGGTTGACCGTCTAACAAAGGCAGCTCATTTTATCCCTTGTGTCGGCTTACCCACTGCAAAACAGACATCAGACTTGATGATTAAGAATGTGTTTCGCTTACATGGAGTACCGGATGAGGTCATTTCGGATCGAGGGGTGCAATTCACTTCAAGGTTTTGGCAAAATTTCTGTGCAGCATTGGACATTAAAGTAAACCTTTCTTCTGCTTTTCATCCCCAGACTAATGGACAGACAGAACGAACCAATCAGACCCTGGAGCAGTATCTCCGCTGTTTTATCTGCCACCTACAGGATGATTGGGTGGATCTACTTCCACTGGCTGAGTTCTCTTATAACAACTCTCAGAGCGCCTCCACTAAGCAGTCTCCCTTTTACTCCAATCTAGGTTATCATCCTAACATTCTTCCTCGATTTCCCATAGATACGCCCTTGCCGGCAGTGGCTGAAAGAATCACTTCTTTACAAAAGAATATGGATCTTCTAAAGGAAAATCTAGAATTGGCTCAGGAAAGGTACAAGAAAGCAGCAGATAAATTTCGTAAACCTGCACCAGCTTTCAAGGTAGGAGATTTGGTCTGGCTGTCAACCAGAAATCTTAAATTAAAGATTCCATCGTCTAAATTGGGACATAAGTACATTGGACCTTATAAGATCAATAAGATTATAAGTGCTGTTGCTTGTCGTCTTCAACTGCCCAGAACTATGAGAATCCACCCTGTCTTTCATGTATCCCTACTAAAGGCTGCAACACCCAATACGTTTCCTGGACGTTCTTCTCCTTGCCCTGACCCAGTGCTGGTCGATGGTCAGGAAGAATTTATGGTGGAAAGGATTCTAGATTCCAGGTTGTACAGAAATCAGTTGCAATATTTGATTAAATGGCAGGGCTACCCAGTGGAGGACAACTCATGGGAACCAGTCAATAATGTAAATGCTCCTCGCCTGCTTCATCAGAGGTACCCTGACAAGCCTGGTCTGAGGTCATCCGGAGGTTGTCCCTAAGGGGGGAGTAATGTAAGGTTCTTTGTCTCTGTTGACATGTTCCTTGAAACTCAGTTTTCCGTCGGCCATTTTGCTTTCTGTCTTTCTGCAGCTCTTGCCCTCAGTTAATATGGAGTTTCCAGTTTTCATGTTCCCGCCCTGATTCTTCCCTCTTGCTTCTTAAGCAGCCTCAGCTGAACAATCAGTGCTCCTGAATCAAGCCTCAGTCAGTCTGTGACCTGACTCCTGGAAGCCTTGGACTTGTACTCCAGCTATTCCCTACTGAGGAACTTTGGAACACTTTTGGACTCTGGAAACCTGCTGTTTGGTGAATCCATGTTTGCAGAGGAATTACGGTACAGAGAAGAGATCCTGAACCTGCTTTGGAGATTTATTGTAGTGCTTGAAGTTACTCTGGCCTGCTGTGTCTCCTGTCGCTGTTCCTGCAAACTGTGTGAACTTTTCAGCATGCTTGTATGAAGTAATACAAGTCATTTCATTTCAACCTATGTCTCCTGTGTTTTCCTCGCACCCAAGCACAAGACGCTATAGGAACTGTACACTATACATGACAGTAGGTCTCCAAATTCTGGTTAATGTGCTCGGTCTGTCCATTCGACTCGGGATGGAAGGCAGAGGAAAAGGACAGCTGCACCCCCCAGACGAGAACAGAATGCCCTCCAGAACTTGGAAACAAACTGGGTCCCCCGATCTGACACCACATCGAAATGAACCCTGTGAAGCTTCATGATCTCATTTATATACAGTACAGACCAAAAGTTTGGACACATGTCCTCATTCAAAGATTTTTCTGTATTTTCATGAGTATGAAAATTGTACATTCACACTGAAGGCATCAAAACTATGAATTAACACATGTGGAATTATATACTTAACAAAAAAGTGTGAAACAACTGAAAATATGTCTTATATTCTAGGTTTTTCAAAGTAGCCACCTTTTGCTTTGATGACTGCTTTGCACCCTCTTGGCATTCTCTTGATGAGCTTCAAGAGGTAGTCACCGGAAATGGTTTTCACTTCACATGTGTGCCCTGTCAGGTTTAATAAGTGTGATTTCTTACCTTATAAATGGGGTTGGGACCATCAGTTGTGTTGTGCAGAAGTCTGGTGGATACACAGCTGATAGTCCTACTGAATAGACTGTTAGAATTTGTATTATGGCAAGAAAAAAGCAGCTAAGTAAAGAAAAACGATTGGACATCATTACTTTAAGAAACGAAGGTCAGTAAGTCCGAAAAATTGGGAAAACTTTGAAAGTGATGACGGCTTTGCACATTCTTGGCATTCTCTCGATGAGCTTCAAGAGGTAGTCACCGGAAATGGTCTTCCAACGGTCTTGAAGGAGTTCCCAAAGATGGTTAGCACTTGTTGGCCCTTTTGCCTTCACTCTGCGGTCCAACTCACCCCAAACCATCTCATAGAATCATAGAATGGTAGAGTTGGAAGGGACCTCCTGGGCCATCTGGTCCAACCCCTGCTCAAGGCAGATTCTCTAAATCATCCCAGACAGATGTCTGTCCAGCCTCTGTTTGAAGACTTCCTTTGAAGGAGAACTCACCACCTCTCGTGGCAGCCTGTTCCACTCATTGATCACCCTAACTGTCAAAAAGTTTTTTCTAATATCTAATCTGTGTCTCCTCCCATTCAGTTTCATCCCATTGCTTCTAGTCTTTCCTTGTGCAAATGAGAATAAAGATGATCCTTCTACAATGTGACAGCCCTTGAGATATTTGTAGACAGCTATTAAGTCTCCTCTCAGTCTTCTTTTTTGCAAGCTAAACATTCCCAAATCCTGCAACCGTTCCTCATAGGACATGGTTTGCAGACCGGTCACCATTCTGGTGGCTCTTCTCTGAACTTGCTCCAGTTTGTTGATGTCTTTTTTAAAATGTGATGCTCAAAACTGGACACAGTATTCCAGATGAGGTCTGACCAAAGAGGAGTAGAGGGCAATAATGACCTCACGTGATCTAGACTGTATGCTTGATGTTGATACATCCTAGAATTGTATTTGCCTTTTTTGCTGCTGCATCACACTGTTGACTCATGTTCAGTCTGTGATCAATTAGTATACCCGTCTTTTTCACATGTGCTGTTACTTAGCTCTATTCCTCCCATTTTGTATATGCTTTTTTCATTTTTATTGCCCAGATGTAGTACTTTGCATTTTTCCCTGTTAAAAAACATTCTGTTAGTTGCTGCCTACTGTTCCAGTTTATTTATATCTTTTTGAATCCTCTCTCTCTCTTCTCTAGTATTAGCTACCCCTCCTAGCTTTGTGTCATCAGCAAATTTGATCAGTTTACACTCAATTCCTTCATCTAAATCATTGATAAAGATGTTGAACAATACAGGGTCCAAAACAGAGCCTTGTGGTACCCCACTTGAGACATTCTTCCAACTGGATGTGCAGCCATTTACGACCACTCTTTGGGTCTGATCACTGAGCCAGTTATGAATCCACCTAACAGTTGCCTTGTCCATTCCATACTTAGTCATTTTTTCAATAAGGATTGTGTGAGATACTTTGTCAAATGCTTTGCTGAAGTCAAGATATACTATATCTACAGCATTTCCCTGATCCACCCAGTCAGTGATTCTGTCATAGAAGGAAATTAAGTTAATCTGACATGACTTATTAGTTACAAACCCATGCTGACTCTGTTGACTCTGAATCTCGATTGGGTTCAGATCTGGTGACAGGTCTGGTAGCACACCATCACTGTCCTTCTTGGTCAAATAGCCCTTACACAGCCTGGAGGTGTGTTTGGGGTCATTGTCCTGTTGAAAAATAAATGATAGTCCAACTAAACACAAACCGAATGGAATAGCATGCCACTGCAAGATGCTGTGGTAGCCATGCTGGTTCAGTATGCCTTCAATTTTGAATAAATCCCCAACAGTGTCACCAGCAAAGCACCCCCGCACCATCACACCTCCTCCTCCATGCTTTACGGTGGGAACCAGGCATGTAGAGTCCATCCGTCCACCTTTTCTGCGTCGCACAAAGACACGGTAGTTGGAACCAAAGATCTCAAATTTGGACTCATTAGACCAAAGCACAGATTTCCACTAGTCTAATGTCCATTCCTTGTGTTCTTTAGCCCAAACAAGTCTCTTCTGCTTGTTGCCTGTCCTTTGCAGTGGTTTCCTAGCAGTTATTTTACCATGAATACCTGCTGCAGAAAGTCTTCTCTTAAGGCCGGCGTCACACTAAGGAGGAATACGGATGAGTGAGAGGCGTGAAAACCACGCATTACACACGGACCAATATTTGTCTATGGGGCAGCTCTGATCATGCGTATTTTTCTAGGCCGTATCTTACGGTGCGAGACACCCGCAGCATGCTGCGATTGTATGCTTATTCTGCCCGTTGTACGCCAATGAAAGTCTATGGGTGAGAGAAAACAACGGATTACACACGGACCACGCGTGTGACTTGCGAGAAATACGCAAGACTTCTGCAGCTCACAGGAAATGGTGCAACACATGCAGGAGTGTTATGTTTTGGTAGCTGAGGAGAGCAGGCAAAAACGGCAATACACCAGAGAGGTTGGAATCTACTGGATTGCAGTACCCTGACTAACCACCACAACTAAAGGCAGCCGTGGAGCGTACCTACGTTGGTCCTAGACTCCTCGTCACAGCCTGAGAAGCTAACTACACCTAAAGATAGAAAGAGGAAAACTATCTGCCACGGAGCAGATCCCCAAAGAACATAGGAAGCCCCCAAACATGTAATGGCGGTTAGACAAGAGGAAACACAAACACAGACAGAAAATAGTATGAGCAAACGTTGGGGCCCAATCTTCCTAAACAGAAAAGGATAGGAAGGAAAACTTACTGCAATCCCAAAAAACCCTAAAAAGTACCAACACTACTAATTACAAAAACACCTGAGATCACACGACCTCTACCACCTAAATTAGTTCTCTGGTGTAACAAAACTAAGCCGCAGCCACTGAAAAAACTGGAAAAGGCAAATGAACAAATAACAGAGGCTCAGATAAACTGAGAGGAGCACAAGCCCCCCGGAGGGGACCTGGCTGACCTCCACAAGAGTGCAGGAAAAAATGCAAAAAGCAAGCACAGAAATAAAAACAGAAAATGTCTTATCTGAGAGCAGGAGAAGAAGCAAGATTCAGCAGGCTTCCAAGTGAACCAGGAACAACAGCAGTTAGACAAGAACAATTGATCACTGGCAACCCTGATGGGAGGGAACCTCCCTTATATAGGACCAGTCTGTAACTCCTGATTGCCAATCTTCACTAAATGGTTCAGCACTGTCTGCAACCACCAGAGGGAGCTTCTGCTCAGAACTCATCTCCAACACATTCACAACAGTACCCCCCCCTTGAGGAGGGGTCACCGAACCCTCACTTGGGCAACAAGGTCGGTCAGGATGAGCTCTGTGATACGCACGGATCAGTCTCCTAGCATGGATGTCCGAAGCAAACACCCAAGAATTGTCCTCCTGACCATAACCTCTCCACTTAACCAAATACTGGAGTTTCCGTCTAGAAAAACGAGAATCCAATATTTTCTCAACCACATACTCCAGATTGCCCTCAACCAAAACAGGGTCAGGAGGCGCAGCCATAGGAACCACTGGCTCGACAAACCTCTTCAATAAGGACTTGTGGAACACGTTATGGATCTTAAATGTCCCTGGAAGAAGTAAACAAAAGGAAACAGAATTAAGAATCTCCATGATCTTATAAGGTCCAATGAATCTAGGCTTAAACTTAGGAGATGCAACTCTCATAGGGATATTTCTTGAGGACAACCAGACCAAGTCCCCCACTTCAAACCGAGGACCATCAGTCCTATGCCGGTTGGCAAACCGCTGGGCCCTTTCCTGAGAGAGGGACAACCTCTCCACTACCTGGTCCCAAATCTGCTGCATACGCTCCACAACAGAGTCAACACCCGGACAGACAGAAGCCTCCGTCTGTCCCGAAGAAAATCGAGGGTGAAACCCAAAATTGCAGAAAAATGGAGACATCAAAGTGGCAGAGCTAGCCCTATTATTAAGAGCAAACTCAGCCAAAGGCAAAAAAGAGACCCAGTCATCCTGATCAGCAGACATAAAGCATCTCAGATAGGTCTCCAATGTCTGGTTTGTTCTCTCAGTTTGTCCATTGGTCTGAGGATGAAAAGCCGAGGAGAAAGACAATTGAACACCAAGTTTAGAACAAAAAGTCCTCCAAAATCTGGAAACAAACTGGACTCCTCTGTCAGACACAATGTTCTCAGGAATGCCGTGTAACCGAACCACGTGCTGAAGGAACAAAGGCACCAATTCAGAGGAGGAAGGCAACTTAGGTAATGGCACAAGATGTATCATTTTGGAAAACCTATCACAAATCACCCAAATAACGGTCATTCTCTGAGAAACAGGGAGGTCGGAAATGAAATCCATAGAGATATGGGTCCATGGTCTCTTGGGCACAGGCAATGGCATCAACAAACCACTAGAGCGAGAGCAAGGCTTGGAGCAAGAGCAAGTCCTGCAGGACTGCACAAATTCCCTGACGTCACGAGACAAAGTAGGCCACCAAAAGGACCGACTCACCAAGTCTCTGGTACCAAAAATTCCGGGATGACCGGCCAACGCGGAACAATGAATCTCAGACATCACACTCTTTTTCCACCGGTCTGGGACAAACAATTTCCCAATAGGGCAGCGCTCGGGTTTATCCTCCTGACACCCTTCCAGAGCCAGTCTCAAATTGGGCGAGATGGCGGAAACAACTACACCCTCTTTCAAAATAACAGCAGGATCAGATAACTCAGGAGAGTCCGCAAGGAAACTCCTCGATAGGGCATCCGCCTTAACATTCTTAGTGCCAGGAAGAAAGGAAACCACAAAATTAAAACGTGTGAAAAACAAGGCCCACCTGGCCTGTCTAGGATTAAGTCGCTTTGCTGATTCCAGATAAACCAGATTCTTATGGTCCGTGAGGACCACCACCTGATGTTTGGCTCCCTCCAGCCAATGTCTCCACTCTTCAAAAGCCCACTTCATGGCCAATAACTCCCGATTACCCACGTCATAATTACGTTCAGTTGGAGAAAATTTTCGAGAGAAAAAGGCACAAGGGTTACTTTTAGAGGTCTCTGGATCTCTTTGGGACAAAATGGCACCTGCTCCAATTTCAGAGGCATCAACCTCCACCTGAAATGGCAGAGAAACATCAGGCTGCCGTAGAACAGGAGCAGAAGTGAATCTCTGCTTAAGTTCCTGAAACGCAGAGACTGCCTCAAGAGGCCAATTCACCACATCAGAACCCTTTTTCGTCAAATCAGTCAATGGTTTAACAGTAACAGAGAAATTACCAATAAATTTACGATAAAAATTGGCAAAACCCAAGAATCTCTGAAGAGCCTTTAATGAAGTAGGTTGGACCCAATCACAGATGGCCTGAACCTTGACCGGGTCCATTTCAATAACAGATGGGGACAAAATGAATCCCAGAAATGAGATCCTCTGTACGCCAAAAAGACACTTTGATCCCTTCACATACAGAGCATTCTCTCTCAAAATCTGGAACACAGTCCGAACATGTTTCACATGAGAGACCCAGTCATTGGAAAAAATCAAGATATCATCCAAATAAACAATCAGAAATGTATCCACAAAATCCCTGAAAATGTCATTCATGAAGGACTGGAAGACAGAAGGAGCATTAGTGAGCCCAAAGGGCATCACTAGGTACTCAAAATGCCCCTCTGGGGTATTGAATGCCGTCTTCCATTCATCCCCGTGCTTAATGCGAATAAGGTTATACGCCCCCCTGAGGTCAAGCTTGGTAAACCAAGTAGCACTTTTCACCCTGGAAAACAGGTCAGAAATCAAGGGTAACGGATATTGATATTTCACAGTGATATTGTTCAAGAGACGATAATCAATACACGGCCTTAATGAACCATCCTTTTTGGCCACAAAGAAAAAACCAGCACCCAAGGGTGAAGAGGATGGTCTGATATGACCCTTCTCCAATGACTCCTTGATATAAGACCGCATAGCGTCATGTTCAGGTACAGACAAGTTAAAAAGGCGACCTTTAGGGAATTTACTACCAGGCACTAATTCAATAGCGCAGTCATAGCTCCTATGGGGGGCAAGGATGCAGATTTACTTTCGCTAAACACATCAGAAAAATCAGTCAAAAAGTCAGGAACATCCTGAGCCTGGGGAGAGGCATAAAAAACAGGAGTGTTGGCACCAACACATTGGCAGCACCAACTGGTCACAGACACAGATTTCCAATCCAAAACAGGATTATGAGACTGTAACCAAGGGAAACCTAGTACAATAATGTCATGCAGATTATACAGCACCAAAAATTTGCAACTCTCCTGATGATCAGGTTCAACCCTCATTATCACCTGAGTAGAGAACTGGGGTTTATTCTCAGCCAAAGGGGTAGAATCAATCCCCAGTAGGGGAATAGACTTCCGTAGGGGTATCAAGGGAAACCCACAATGTTTAGCAAAATCAAAATCCATCAGGTTAATAGCTGCTCCCGAATCAACAAAAGCCTGAGCAGAAAATGTGGACAGGGAGCAAATCAGGGTAACAGTCAACAGAAATTTAGTCTGAACACTACCCAAGACAACTGAGCGTGCAAAACGTCTTCCCCGCTTAGGGCAGACTGAAATAGCATGAGAGGCTTCACCACAGTAGAAACATAACCCATTGCGTTTTCGAAACTCATGACGCTGTACCCCAGAATCCACTCTATCACACTGCATGGGTTCAAAAGCTGGTTCACAAGGCAACACTATTCCACGCATACCTCTACGCTCACGCAAACGTCTGTCAATTTGAATCGCTAATGACATAGAATCATTGAGACCAGAGGGAGCAGGGAAACCCACCATAACATCTTTTACATTCTCTGACAGACCCTTCCGAAAAAGGGCTGCCAAAGCATCATCATTCCATTTGGTCAGGACTGCCCACTTACAAAATTTCTGACAGTACAACTCAGCGTCCTCAAGCCCCTGATTTAATGCCAACAAGGTTTTTTCAGCTTGATCAGTGACATTAGGTTCATCGTACAATAACCCCAGAGCCAGAAAAAATGCATCGACATTACTCAAAACAGGGTCCCCAGGTGTCAGGGAAAAAGCCCAATCCTGAGGGTCGCCGCGCAGGAGAGAGATGACAATTTGAACCTGCTGTGCTGCGTTCCCTGAGGACTTAGGTTTTAAGGCAAAAAACAACTTACAGTTATTTTTGAAATTCAGAAATTTAGCTCGATCCCCCAAAAATAAATATGGCATGGGGATCCTAGGTTCCACAACCGGCAACCTAGCAAGATAGATAGCAATACTCCGAACTTCAGTGGCAAGCTGATCCACACGGCCAGACAACTGTGCAAGCTCCATTGAGAGAAAAAAAAAATCCTCAGCACTCAGAGAAACAGAGGAAAAAAATGCAACAAACAGAAAAAAAAATCTCTGACAACTCTGACAACTTTTTTTTTTTTTTACACTATTTTTCCCTTCTGTGAGTACCATATAATTTTCAGTTTGGCCGGTGATACTGTTATGTTTAGGTAGCTGAGGAGAGCAGGCAAAAACGGCAATACACAAGAGAGGTTGGAATCTACTGGATTGCAGTACCCTGACTAACCACCACAACTAAAGGCAGCCGTGGAGCGTACCTACGTTGGTCCTAGACGCCTCGTCACAGCCTGAGAAGCTAACTACGCTTAAAGATAGAAAGAGGAAAACTTTCTGCCCCGGAGCAGATCCCCAAAGAACATAGGAAGCCCCCAAACATGTAATGTCGGTTAGACAAGAGGAAACACAAACACAGACAGAAAATAGTATGAGCAAACGTTGGGGCCCAATCTTCCTAAACAGAAAAGGATAGGAAGGAAAACTTACTGCAATCCCAAAAAACCCTAAAAAGTACCAACACTACTAATTACAAAAACACCTGAGATCACACGACCTCTACCACCTAAATTAGTTCTCTGGTGTAACAAAACTAAGCCGCAGCCACTGAAAAAACTGGAAAAGGCAAATGAACAAATAACAGAGGCTCAGATAAACTGAGAGGAGCACAAGCCCCCCGGAGGGGACCTGGCTGACCTCCACAAGGGTGCAGGAAAAAATGCAAAAAGCAAGCACAGAAATAAAAACAGAAAATGTCTTATCTGAGAGCAGGAGAAGAAGCAAGATTCAGCAGGCTTCCAAGTGAACCAGGAACAACAGCAATTAGACAAGAACAATTGATCACCGGCAACCCTGATGGGAGGGAACCTCCCTTATATAGGACCAGTCTGTAACTCCTGATTGCCAATCTTCACTAAATGGTTCAGCACTGTCTGCAACCACCAGAGGGAGCTTCTGCTCAGAACTCATCTCCAACACATTCACAACACAGGAGGAAGCTGACACATGCAAATTAGCTCAAAAAGAGCTCCAGACGTCCTGGAAGAACGCCTCCACGGAGTTAGCCATGATGTCCACCCTCATCAATGTGGAGATGTTGATTGCGTTGGTGCAGGAAAGGCCTGAAATGTGGGACCAAACAGATGCACAATTACGCAGACCGCACAAGGAAAGAGGTGGCATGGAGGCGCATCTGTGGGCAGATGTTTCCCCACTTTGGCGACAGCCCACGAGAGGAGCACCAGCGAATGAGTAAGTTACTTGATTTTGTAGCAAACTTCTTAACGGTCACAGCGTAGTTCTAGTGCAGAATTTGCCCCTAACATTTTTATTTATTTTTTTTGGCGCCAAAATGTTAGTACAGTCACATCCTACTAGGCCCCCATGACTATATTACGTGTATGCAGAATAATTTGGCTTTGTGCAGCTAGCTAATTGATTACATTATATGTGTCATTGCAGTGGATGATGTTATGAGAAGATGGAGAAGCATCCGCGACCAATACCGGCTGGAACGGCAGCAGAGGGCCAAGAGCGGGTCAGCAGCACCCACAAAATGAAAATACGTTTACTTTGACAGGCTGGGTTTTCTTGCTCCTATTCTGGATCTCAGACCTTAAGTACATACATCACACCACATAACACATATGCAGTTTAGGCTCACCTCTCCTACATGTTCTAATCCCCTTTCATTTCCCAACAGATCTGAGGATCCTCCTGCACGGGCGCCTACACCTCAACCCATTCCCCCATCGAACCAACCTTCGCAACAACAGGGTCAAATGGCTGGCTATAATCCGACTTCCCAATATGGCCACTTGTACAGATCCAGTGTTGGATGCTGGTCCCAACCTGGATGTGCTCAACTTGGTCATATTGGGGGGTATGATTCTCGTGGGTATCATCTTACACAGGAATATAATCTCCCTTATCTGTATGGGAATGTGCCCACACACCAACCTGACCATGGGCAGATGTTAGCTCAGGGCCCTGAAAATCCACCACAACAAGGTGATGGTCAAGGTTCTCATCATAGCCAACCACACAGAGATGCTGGGAAGCTGCCAACCCCACCACCCACATACCACCAGCTCTGATTTTTTGTTTTAGTTATATATTATGATTTAAAAAGCAGTTTGTTAATTTTTTATATTTACTTTACACTTATGTTGTGCAAAAGAAATGTGCACTAATCTAGATGCATGTAAGAAACATATGGTACCAATATGCTCTTGAGTAGCCATACTCAACATTTGATATTTTCATTATGTCATATGATTTAACCAAACATTTCTTAAATTTTGCTATTTATTTTTACACCATGTTATGTAAAGTATATTTGCACTCATCTGAATGCCTACAAACAGCATATGGTACTTAGCTAGTGGGATATGGGCTAGGGAAAATGTATTGTTTCATTACATCTTATAATTTCTACCAATGTTTGTTATTTTGTCCCCATCCATTTTACAACATTGTTGGCTAATGCATCATTGCATTAGTCTAGTCTTAGAACCCAACCATATGGGGCAGATATGGTGCTCACTAGTGATAGTGAAAGTTTGTTATTTTGCTTATTTATTATTACTTATGGAAAAGTGTTTTTTTTTTATTTATTTTACTCCATGTTGTCTATTGCATATTTGCAGTAGTCTAATCTTGTGAAACAAACATATGGGTAACATATGCTGTTCACTATACATAGTAAACGTTTTTTTATTTTCTTTGCATACTATTATTTTCTGCAATGTTTGATATTTTTGAAAATTTAATTTCACTCACAGTTGTCAAATGCATCTTTGCACTTGTGTAATGTGATCAATCCGACATATGGGTCACATATGATCAGCACTACCCATATTGACTATTGGTTTTTGTCTTTACATACTATTATGTATGGAAAAATTTGTAATTTTGTCATGCCTTATTTTGGTACTTGTGTAAGAATGCACAATTACATTATTGTGCTGTAAATACATAAACCATATGAAGCAAATATGGTAGTCACTACCTCAGTGGCAGTTTGCCCAGATAAATATCTATTTTTATAAAAAGTTTGGAGTCTTTTTTCATAAGTTGTTTGTACTCAACCACCAACACATTTGTTATGACCATTAACACCAGATAGAGACTATGACAATTTGGGAAATGGCATTGGTCCTCAAATCCCCTGGCAATCCTCTTATAAGTCTTCCATCTTTGGCTCAGGCATCACCAGTTGATGAAGTCTGTCCCAGAGTTGTGAGCAGGCATCACTCACAATGCCAGAGATGGTGGACCTCCCAATCAAAAACTCCAGATGGAGTGCGGCATAGGATATGCCAGTACTTAGGAACCTACAAGTAACCAAATGTACAGAGAACAATCAATACACATGCACAAAGGTTTAACAAACGCACTATACATAACCCTTACATGATTTAATGTCCAAACAATCATACAGTAAGTTCAATGCAGCCCAAGTAACAATTTTCTGTAATGTTGACATACACATCATTGTTCCGGTACTTCAAGGTGATATATGGGCTATATTATGAGGATAATTCTGCAACAGCCATAAGGGTAAAGGGAAACTAGTGGGAAGACAAATCATCAATAGACAGTATGTAGGTGACGAATACATACCGTAGCGTAAGGAGAAGTCGCTCCTCTGCAGAGATAGCTTTCCGCATCCTGGTATCCTGGTAGGTGATCCCAGGGCGCACAATCTCCAACAAAACATCAAATGTGGGAATGGTCATCCGACAAAACTGAAAAAAATTGTCTGGAAGAGTCCGCAGAGATGCATACAGCCGGTGAAAATGGCCTTTATTGAGGCGTTGCTTCAAATGCGGAAGCACCCACATTCGTCTCTTCCGCGGATCAACGATCACTGGGTATGGCTGCCGAAAGCGGCAGGACAAAACCCAGTTGTACAACACTCGATCAGTTGGGGTGAAGTAAAGAGTGTCAGACATGTTGGCAAGCAAGCAGCAGTACTCCAACACAAGCACACCACAAAAATGGCAAGATTGGGGGTTGCAACCTGATGCAGAGCCAATAAATAGCCTTGCTGATGATGATTTGAATGAGTTTCAGGCCTAAAAACAGTTAAATGTCCATTTTGCAAGTCGGCGAGAAAAATAAGCTATACGGATGCCATATGGATTGCATACGGATGCTTACATGCTCAAAATACGCAGCCGAACCCTAACAATGGATGAAATACGGATTGTTGTGCCGGCAACATTTTGGCGTATTACGCTCGTACAATACGGTCCGTATTTCTGTACGGTGAGTGTGACGCCGGCCTAACAGTTGTTGTAGAGATGTGTCTGCTGCTAGAACTCTGTGTGGCATTGATCTGGTATCTAATCTGAGCTGCTGTTAACCTGCGATTTCTGAGGCTTGTGACTCGGATAAACTTATCCTCAGAAGCAGAGGTGATGCTTGGTCTTCCTTTCCTGGGGAGGTCCTCATGTGAGCCAGTTTCTTTGTAGCGCTTGAAGGTTTTTGCAACTGCACTTGGGGACACTTTCAAAGTTTTCCCAATTTTTTGTACTGACTGACCTTCATTTCTTAAAGTAATGATGGCCACTCGTTTTTCTTTACTTAGCTGCTTTTTTCTTTCCATAATACAAATTCTAACAGTCTATTCAGTAGGACTATCAGCTGTGTATCCACCAGACTTCTGCACAACACAACTGATGGTCCCAACCCCATTTATAAGGCAAGAAATCACACTTATTAAACCTGACAGAGCACACCTGTGAAGTGAAAACCATTTCCGGTGACTACCTAAGCTCATCAAGAGAATGCCAAGAGTGTACAAAGCAGTAATCAAAGCAAAAGGTGGCTACTTTGAAGAACCAGGAATATAATACATATTTTCAGTTGTTTCACACTTTTTTGTTAAGTATATAATTCCACATGTGTGGTAATTCACAGTTTTGATGACTTCAGTGTGAAAGTACAATTTTCATAGTCATGAAAATACAGAAAAATCTTTGAATGAGAAGGTGTGTTCAAACTTTTGGTCTGTACTGTAAACCTAAGCAAGAGACTTGGCATTCAGAAGTGTCGGTAATGCGACGAAATGAACCATTTTACTGAATCTATCTACAACCACTAAAACAACAGTCTTGCCTGCAGATACCGGTAGGTCAGTAATAAAATTCATGCACAAGTTTTTCCAAGGTCTACTAAGAATATGTAGTGGAAGAAGGGTACAGATGGATGGGTATGCAATATTTTAGAACATCCACAGATACTACAAGCAGCTACTTGTTCAATCACATCCCAATGCAACTCCGGTCACCGAAAACGACGAGAAAGGAGGTCTGCGGTTGCCTTACCACCTGGATGACCAGTATAGAGTTGTGATGTTCCCTAATTACTTTGTGGTGCAGATTTGGTGGCACAAATAACCTTCCTGGAGGGCAGGAAGCTGGGGCGTCCCCTGGGCCTCCAACACCTCAACCTCCAACTCAGGGTAGAATGCTTAAATGACTACCCCCTTCTGCAAAATCGGGACAAAGTCCTCATGGTCACCATCACGAGTGAAGCTCTGGGACAAAGCTTCAGCCTTGACGTTTTTGAACCTAGTAAAAAACAGGGACCATGTAGCTTGCCTAGGGTTGACACGTTTATCCAGTTGAAGATATGAAAAGCAGGTTAGGATTAATTAATTAAAATATAACTTTTATTGCTAAACTTAAAATAGCCCTATAGTGTAACAACAGACAAAACACAACAATTATTAGAACTCACATAAAATCCCACTCAGCTATGATGCTAACTAGAGATGAGCGACTTTGCCTTTTTTCAGGTCAAGTCGGGTTTCGGACCACCCGACTTTCGCAAAAGTCGAGTCGAACGAGATCGGCCGACTAGCTCGCGGCAAAAGTCGGAGGTCGACAAAAAAGCGAAACCCGACCCCAACGCAAGTCAATGGCGAATAACAATCGCCAGTGAGTGGAGGACAGTAAACACACTTACAGTACCCATTTCAATGCCAACAGCATCAATTCTTATTACTTAAGCTTGTCAACCTTAATTTACTTTATAATAAAAGTAAATCATTGAAAACTGGCGGTTATTTGGCTACAGTTATGGGGGGGCAGGGTTGGCTCCAGGTTTTCGTGGGCCCGGGCAAAAGAGTCTCAGTGGGCCCCTTTAGAGAAATATAGGTATAGCAATACCAAATACTTCACTTCTTACATTACATGACTGATATCTATTGTAAATTCTACAATAGCTCAAAAACCGGACAGTATAGTCCTCCATAAAGTATTATGGCCACCACATAGTGCTCCATACAGAATAATGAGCCCCATATATTGCTCCATACATAATTGGTCCCATATAATGATCCATACAGTATATAATTGGCCCATATATTGCTCCATACAGAATGGGCTCCATATAATGCTCCACACAGAATAGGCCCCATATGTGCTCCATATGATGCTCCATATATAAAGGGCCCTATATGATGCCCCATAAATAATGAACCCCATATGATGCTCCAGTATATGATGTGCCCCATGGATGATGCTCCAGTGTATGATGGGCCCCATATGATGCTCTAGTATAAAATGGGCCCCGTATATGATGCTCCAGTATATGATGGGCCCCATATTTGATGCTTCAGTGTATAATGGGCCCTATCTATGAGGCTACAGTGTATGATGGGCCCCATTTATGATGCTCAGTGTATAATGGGCCCTATCTATGATGCTCAAGTGTATGATGGGCCCCATATATAATTCTCCAGTGTATAATCCTCCCCATATATTGCTCCAAACATTTTTAAAAAAAAATACCTCTCCTCGCTGGGCACTGCTCTACTCTGGACTCTCAGCGTCACCATCTTCCAGCTCTCTGCACTGTGACTGTTCAGGCAGAGTGCGCACAGACGTGAATGTCACTGTCAGGAAAAGCAGAAGATGTCACAGCGGTGGAGCAGGGAGAGGTAAGTATTGCAAGTGCTGCGGCCCTGAGCAAGCAGGGGGTGCACACTCGTGGGCGCCGGCACTGGCACTTCCTTTTTGGAAGTGCATTTGAGCAGCAGGGTGGTTTGCTGTTAAGGGAGAAAAAAAAATCTCTCTTTTAATCTTCTGCTTCAGCGAGTGTGAGAGAGCTGAGTGTGACCGGTGCGCAACTGTGAACGGTGGTAAGTGTGACTTGAGATTCAGTGAATAAGCATTTGGAAAACCTTTAATCAAATACCTGTGTGAATTGGTTTGAGTGGCTGAATTGTGGTTTGCTGAGTGCCCTTCTACCTGTTCTATTTTTGGGGCTTTTTTAACCTATTTTTTCTCTCTAAAGGATTAATCTCTTATTTTACTATCTGTGTGTTTAAGGCTATGTGCACACGTTTCGGAATTGCCATGGAAATTTCCGCGGCAATTCCGCACCTCCCTGCGGCGGGAAATACGCATATTATAGGTATGCGTATTCCCGCTAAAAACTAGCGTTTTGCAAGCGTAATTAGCTTGCAGAATGCTAGCATTTTACAAGCGATCTGACAAGTTGGTCACAAGTGTTTGACAAGTGTGACCAACTTTTTACTATTGATCCTGCCTATGCCGCATCAATAGTAAAAAGATCTAATTTTAAAAATAAGTAAAAAAATAATAAATCGTGCTATTCTCACCTTCCGGCGTCCCCCGCAGCTTTCCCGCCTCTCAGCGACGCTCCCGGCCAATCGCGTTCCCAGGCGTCCTTTGCGACAATCACCCCGATGACGTAGCATCACGCGAGACTGCTACGTCATCTGGGGTGATTCTCGCAATGCATTACTGGGAACGGGATTGGCTGGGAGCGTCGCTGAGAGGCGGGAAAGCTGCGGGGGCCGCCGGAAGGTGAGACTATCACTATTTTAATTATTGTTTTTACATGGATATGGTACCCAGGACCTGGAGGAGATTCTCCTCTCCTCCAGACCCTGGGTACCATCCGCACATGAACCGCTTACTTTGCGCATGGTGGGCACAGCCACATGCGTAAAGTAAGAGGTTCAATGCATTCCTATGGCGGTGGAATCGCAGCGGTTCCGCAAAGAAGAATGAGCATGCTGCGGATTCTTCCGCGATGCGATTCCGCCGCGGAAAAACTCGCAGCATGTGCACAGCATTGCGGAATCCCATAGGCCATAATGAGTTGTGTTGTGCAAGCGGTTTTGCCGCGGCAAAAACGCTAGGAATCCGCAACGTGTGCACAGACCCTAATGTTTAACTATGTTGCATTTAAATCTTGGTGTAGCTATATTCACAAGGGGTTAATTAAGGGTGGGGGTTCATAATTCAGGGTTTATAAGGGCCAGCTGGTTGGGGCTCAAGTCTTTTTGGAAGTGCATGTGAGCAGCAGGGTGGTTTGCTGTTAAGGGAGAAAAAAAAATCTCTCTTTAAATCTTCTGCTTCAGCTAGTGTGAGCGAGCTGAGTGTGACCGGTGCGAACGGTGGTAAAAAGTGTGACTTGACATTCAGTGACTTTGGATTCAGGGAGTTGACAAGGGAGGCATTACTGAATTGCTGTTATATTTTATTAATACTTTTTATTTATTTTTACTTATCTTTGCTGTCTGGTGAAATTCCCATTAGAAATGTGCTCCACTATTGCCAATGCCATCCAGTGTACATCTTGCCACATGTATACAGTCCTTGAACAGCCGGTCGAGGGTGCATACTGCTGTGCGAGATGTGAGCACGTTGTGCATTTGGAAGCCCAAATACTGGATCTAAATGTGCAGCTGGCAACACTGAGATCCATAGACAATATGGAAAGGAGTCTTCTGCTCACTGAGCAGACGCTCAATGGGATAGAGGAGGGGGGATGCTAGGATGGAGCTGCAGGACACTGAAGCAGAGAGCTGGATGACAGTTAGAAGGCGGGGTAGAGGGAAGAGTGCCAGGGAGGCCTGATCTGGCACACCCCAATAAGTTTGCAAAGTTGGCAGATGAGGGGGGTGTCAGTACAGGGGTAGCACTGCTGCAGCCAGGCATGTCCTCTGAAAGCCGGGGGAGCGTCTGCTCCAGTAAGGGGGAATTAGGAGAGCAGGGCAGGCCAGACAGGTGCTGGTAGTGGGGGACTCAATTATTAGGTAAACAGATAGTACAATCTGTCACAAAGACAGGTATCGTCGAACAGTGTGCTGCCTACCTGGCGCTCGAGTCCGACACATCGCTGATCGGGTTGACAGATTACTGGGAGGGGCTGGTGAGAACCCAGCGGTCATGGAGCACATTATATACCAAAATATTCTTTAACTACATAAATAGCAAGAAACTTAAAAATGATAGTGTTGGTCCCCTTAAAAATAGTCTGGTTGTTAGGGTTCAAATTCCCGCTGCTGCACAAGGGGAGTCTCAAACCAGTCCTACTTCGGTCTCCCATTCATCTCCGTCTGCAGTGGAGCCTGCTCAGCTTAGATGTCGGTCCCAGCGTCTCGCCCAGTCTAACAGTGTGCAGATGATTACTGCTGTTCCTCCAGGCTCTGCTATTGTGGCCAGTACTGGTTAGCGGCGAGCAGACGTCTTTAGGACAAAGTCCTTGTGTTCCCCTTCTGAGCATGCCCAGAGTGAGATCTCTCATTGGAGATCAGGGGTCACATGCTCAGGTACTGCAGCAGCTCCTATTGGTCCGCCAGGAAGGTCCTGTGACTACTGGTGTTCTGGAACAAGTTTCATTGGTCCTTGTTTCTGGCAGGTCCTGTAGCTGTTGCTATAAAAGGGTAGCATGGCTGGGCCGCCATGCGCTAATATCAACCATCATATGCTTTGCGCCAGTGTGGTCATGCGTGTGTGTGGTTAGGGCCCCGGCTGAAATAAGCCCCTAGAATACCGACTTAATCGGTGAGGAGTTTGGTATGCTAGCTGGTCAGGGTCGGTGTTCTAGATGCCCTAGATTACCGGCATAACCGGTGAGGAGTTTGATTGCCGTATTCAGGGTCTGGCGTTCAGACGCCATAGATTTCGGGTGACTCCCGCGAGGACATTAGCGCATGATCATGTTCTATGTTCGCTTAGCACTTAACTATGTACCTGGGTGCCTGACAGGACACAGAACTTTTTCTCAGCGGCCCTGTGATGTAACAGGGTTCGCTTTCAACGCTAGACAGCGCCCTAGCGTGTTTATTTTGCGACTCAGTTGTGTTTAGTGAGTTCGCACACATCGCCATATAGCGCTGCGGCACTCCTTCTAGCGGCTCTGTGAAATAACAGAGTTCACACATATTGCCACAGCGCATTGCGGTGTTTATTTTGGCGACTCTGCGGGATAACAGAGTTTGCGTCTTGCGCCATTTTACTAGCAGCAGCTTCAGCCTGCACGGTGGACCCCGGGCTGCAAACCACCTCTCTACCTCATATATTTGGTGCGTTCCGCAGACCCTAACACTGGGTGAAATGGTGGATGAGGATGAGGAAAAAGCCAATATGCTAAATGACTTTTTTTTCAAATCTATTGATCATGAAAGATTGGAAGACGGAAGGGGCATTAGTGAGCCCAAAGGCATCACATATTTTTGTACGCCAAAGAGACATTTTGATCCCTTAACATACAAAGCATTTTCTCTCAAAATCCGGAATACAATCCGAACATGTTCCACATGAGAATCCCAATCATTGGACAAAATCAAAATATCGTCCAAATAAACGATCAAAAACTTGTCCACAAAATCCCGGCAAATATTGTTCATGAAAGATTGGGAGACGGAAGGGGCATTAGTGAGCCGAAAGGCATCACTAGGTACTCAAAATGCCACTTAGGAGTATTAAACGCTGTCTTCCATTCATCACCGTGCTTAATGCGAATAAGATTATACGCCCCCCTCAGGTCAAGCTTGGTAAACCAACTAGCACCTTTCACTCTGGAGAATAAATCGGAAATCAGGAGTAACAGATACTGATATCTAACAGTTATCTTATTAAGGAGACGATAGTCAATACATGGCCTCAATGAGCCATCCTTCTTGGCCACAAAGAAAAAGCCGGCACCTAAAGGTGAAGAGGACGGTCTAGTATGACCCTTCTCCAACGATTCTTTGATATAAATTTTCACAGCATCATGCTCAGGTACAGACAAATTGAAGAGCCGACCCTTGGGAAAGTTACAACCGGGCACTAACTCAATAGCGCAATCATAACTCCTGTAAGGAGGCAAGGATGCAGACTTACTCTCACTAAACACATCAGAAAAATCAGCCAAATAGTCAGGGACATCCTGAGACTGGGGAGAGGTAGAGAAAACAGGAGTGTCACTACGAACACATTGACAACCCCAACTAACCACAGACACAGACTTCCAATCCAAAACAGGATTATGGGTCTGCAACCAAGGAAAACCCAGTACAATAATGTCATGTAAATTATGTAACACCAAAAATGTACAATTCTCTTGGTGGTCCGGGACTACCCGCATTATCACCTGGGTCCAAAACTGGGTTTATTCTCCGCCAAAGGGGTAGCATCAATACCCCTCAAAGGAATCGGAGTCCGCAGGGGTACCATGGGAAAACCACAACTGTTATGTTACGGTAACTGAGGAGTGCAGGTAAAAAAGGAAATACACCAGAGCAGTTGGAATCTATGGGATTGCAGTACCCTGACTAACCACCACAACTAGAGGCAGCCGTGGAGCGCTCCCACGATGGTCCCAGACGCCTCGTCACAGCCTGAGAAACTAACTACACCTAAAGATAGAAATAGGAAAGCCATCTGCCCCGGAGCAGAACCCCAAAGATAACAGAAAGCCCCCAAACATGTAATGGCGGCTAGACAAGAGGAAATACTGACACAGAAAGAAAATAGTATGAGCAAACGCTGGGGCCAAAACTATCTAAATAGAAAAGGACAGGAAGGGTACTTACTGCAATCCCAGAAAACCCTGAAAAACACCAACTCTACTAATTTCAAAATCACCTGAGATCACACGACCTCTACCACCTAAATTAGTTCTCTGGTGTAACAAAAACAGCAGCCACTGAAAAAACTGGAAAAAGCAAAACTACAAAACACAGTGGCTGAACTAAACTGAGAGGGCAAAAGCCCCCGGAGGGGACCCAGAAGGCCCCCACAGAAGTGCAGGACAAAATGCAAAAATATAGCAAAAACACAAAATAGGAAATTGTCTTATCTGATAGCAGGAGATGCAGACACGACACAGCAGGCTACAAGGGAAACTGGAAAGAAGGATTCAGACCAGAACAATTGATCACCGGCAACCCTGATGGAAAAATGATTCCCTTAAATAAGACCAATCAGTAACACCTGATTCCCAATCCTCACTAGTACCGTTTGTAACCACCAGAGGGAGCCTCTGCTCAGAACTCATCTCAAACCCATTCACAACAGTACCTCCCCCTTGAGGAGGGGTCACCGAACCCTCATTTGAGCAACCAGGTCGGTCAGGATGAGTTCTATGATACGCACGGATAAGTCTCCTAGCATGGATGTCCGAAGCAAACACCCAAGAATTATCTTCCTGACCATAACCTCTCCATTTAACCAAATACTGGAGTCTTCGTCTAGAAAAACGAGAATCCAATATTTTCTCAACCACATACTCCAGATTGCCCTCAACCAAAACAGGGTCAGGAGGCACAGCAGCAGGAACCACTGGCTCAACAAACCTCTTCAACAAGGACTTGTGGAACACGTTATGGATCTTAAATGTCCCTGGAAGAAGCAAACGAAAAGAAACAGGATTAATAATCTCCATGATCTTATAAGGTCCAATGAACCTAGGCTTAAATTTAGGAGATGCTACTCTCATAGGAATATTCTTTGAGGACAACCAGACCAAGTCCCCCACTTTAAACCGAGGACCATCAGTCCTATGCTGGTTAGCAAACCGCTGGGCCTTCTCCTGAGAGAGGGACAACCTCTCCACTACCTGGTCCCAAATCTGCTGCATACGCTCAACAACAGAGTCAACACCTGGACAGACAGAAGCCTCCGTCTGTCCTGAAGAAAATCGAGGGTGAAACCCAGAATTACAGAAAAACGGAGACATCAAAGTGGCAGAGCTAGCCCTATTATTAAGAGCAAACTCAGCCAAAGGCAAAAAAGAGACCCAGTCATCCTGATCAGCAGACACAAAGCATCTTAGATAAGTCTCCAATGTCTGGTTTGTTCTCTCAGTTTGACCATTGGTCTGAGGATGAAATGCCGAGGAGAAAGACAATTGAACACCCAGTTTAGAACAAAAAGTCCTCCAAAATCTGGACACAAACTGGACTCCTCTGTCAGACACAATGTTCTCAGGAATGCCGTGTAAACGAACCACGTGCTGAAGGAACAACGGCACCAATTCAGAGGAGGAAGGCAACTTAGGTAATGGCACAAGATGTATCATTTTGGAAAACCTATCACAAATTACCCAGATGGTGGTCATTCTCTGAGAAACAGGAAGATCGGAAATGAAATCCATAGAGATATGGGTCCATGGTCTCTTGGGCACAGGCAATGGCATCAACAAACCACTAGAGCGAGAGCAAGGCTTGGAGCGAGAGCAAGTCCCGCAGGACTGCACAAATTCCCTGACATCGCGAGACAAGGTAGGCCACCAAAAGGACCGACTAACCAAGTCTCTGGTACCAAAAATTCCGGGATGCCCAGCCAATGCGGAACAATGAATCTCAGACATCACACTCTTTTTCCATTGGTCCGGGACAAACAATTTTCCAACAGGGCAGCGCTCGGGCCTATCCTCCTGACACCCCTCCAGAGCAAGTCTCAAATTGGGCGAGATGGCGGAAAGAACTACACCCTCCTTCAAAATAACAGAGGGATCAGATAGCTCAGGAGAGTCCGCAAGGAAACTCCTCGAGAGGGCATCCGCCTTAACATTCTTAGTGCCAGGAAGAAAGGAAACCACAAAATTAAAACGTGTGAAAAACAAGGCCCACCTGGCCTGTCTAGGATTGAGTCGCTTGGCAGATTCCAGATAGACCAGATTCTTATGGTCCGTAAGGACCACCACCTGATGTTTGGCTCCCTCCAGCCAATGTCTCCACTCTTCAAAAGCCCACTTCATGGCCAATAACTCCCGATTACCCACGTCATAATTACGTTCAGTAGGAGAAAATTTTCGAGAGAAAAAGGCACAAGGGTTACTTTTAGAGGTCTCTGGATCTTTTTGGGACAAAACGGCACCTGCCCCAATTTCAGAGGCATCAACCTCCACCTGAAATGGCAGAGAAACATCAGGCTGCCGTAGAACAGGAGCAGAAGTGAATCTCTGCTTAAGTTCCTGAAACGCAGAGACTGCCTCAGGAGGCCAATTCACCACATCAGAACCCTTTCTGGTCAAATCAGTTAATGGTTTAACAATAACAGAGAAATTACCAATAAATTTACGATAAAAATTGGCAAAACCCAAAAATCTCTGAAGAGCCTTTAATGAAGTAGGTTGGACCCAATCACAGATGGCCTGAACCTTGACCGGGTCCATTTCAATAACAGATGGGGATAAAATGAATCCCAGAAATGAGATCTTCTGTACGCCAAAAAGACACTTTGATCCCTTCACATACAGAGCATTCTCTCTCAAAATCTGGAATACAGTTCGAACATGTTTCACATGAGAGTCCCAGTCATTAGAAAAAATCAAGATATCATCCAAATAAACAATCAGAAACTTGTCCACAAAATCCCTGAAAATGTCATTCATGAAGGACTGGAAGACAGAAGGAGCATTAGTGAGCCCAAAGGGCATCACAAGGTACTCAAAATGCCCTTCAGGGGTGTTAAATGCCGTCTTCCATTCATCCCCGTGCTTAATGCGAATAAGGTTATACGCCCCCCTGAGGTCAAGCTTGGTAAACCAAGTAGCGTTTTTCACCCTGGAAAACAGGTCAGAAATCAAGGGTAACGGGTATTGATATTTCACAGTAATATTGTTCAAGAGACGATAATCAATACACGGCCTTAATGAACCATCTTTTTTGGCCACAAAGAAAAAACCGGCACCTAAGGGTGAAGAGGATGGTCTGATATGACCCTTCTCCAATGATTCCTTGATATAAGACCGCATAGCGTCATGTTCAGGTACAGACAAGTTAAAAAGGCGACCCTTAGGGAATTTACTACCTGGCACTAATTCAATAGCGCAGTCATAGCTCCTATGGGGAGGTAAGGATGCAGATTTACTTTCGCTAAACACATCAGAAAAATCAAACAAAAAGTCAGGAACATCCTCAGCCTGGGGAGGCAGAAAAAACAGGAGTGTTGGTATTAACACATTGGCAGCCCCAACTGGTTACAGACACAGATTTCCAATCCAAAACAGGATTATGAGACTGTAACCAAGGGAAACCCAGCACGATAATGTCATGCAGATTATATAGAACCAAAAATTTGCAGCACTCCTGGTGATCAGGTTCAACCCTCATTATCACCTGAGTAGAAAACTGGGGTTTATTCTCAGCCAAAGGGGTAGAATCGATCCCCAGTAGGGGAATAGACTTCTGTAGGGGTATCAAGGGAAATCCACAACGCTTAGCAAAATCATAATCCATCAGGTTAATAGCTGCTCCAGAATCAACGAAAGCCTGAGCAGAAAATGAGGACAGAGAGTATATCAGAGTGACAGTTAATAAAAACTTAGTCTGAACACTACCCAAGACAACTGAGCGTGCAAAACGTCTTCCCCGCTTAGGGCAGACTGAAATAGCATGAGAGGCATCACCACAGTAGAAACATAACCCATTGCGCTTTCGAAACTCATGACGCTGTGCCCCAGACACCACTCCATCACACTGCATGGGCTCAGCAGCTGGCTCACAAGGCAACACCACTCCACGCATACTTCTCCGCTCACGCAAACGTCTGTCAATTTGAATCGCTAATGACATAGAATCATTGAGACCAGAGGGGACAGGGAATCCCACCATAACATCCTTTACATTATCCGACAGACCCTTCCGGAAAAGGGCCGCCAAAGCGTCGTCATTCCATTTGGTCAGGACTGCCCACCTACGGAATCTCTGACAGTATAACTCAGCGTCATCAAGCCCCTGATTTAATGCCAACAAGGCTTTTTCAGCTTGATCAGTGACATTAGGCTCATCGTACAATAACCCCAAAGCCTGAAAAAATGCATCAACATCACTCAAAACAGGATCCCCAGGTGTCAGGGAAAAAGCCCAATCCTGAGGATCGTCGCGCAGGAGAGAGATGACAATTTGAACCTGCTGCGCTGCGTTTCCTGAGGACTTAGATTTTAAGGCAAGAAACAATTTACAATTATTTTTGAAATTCTGAAACTTAGCTCGATCCCCTAAAAACAAATCTGGCATGGGGATCCTAGGTTCCACAACAGGCAACCTAGCAAGATATGCAGCAATACTCCGAACCTCAGTGGCAAGCTGATCCACACGGCCAGACAACTGTGCAAACTCCATTGGGAGAAAAGATCCTCCCCAGCACCCAGAGATACAGAGGAAAAAAAAAATGCAACAAACAGAAAAATATCTCTGACAACTTTTCTTCCTTCAAAATATTTTTTCCCTTCTGTGAGTACCATACAATTTTTAGGGCCGGTGATACTGTTATGTTACGGTAACTGAGGAGTGCAGGTAAAAAAGGAAATACACCAGAGCAGTTGGAATCTATGGGATTGCAGTACCCTGACTAACCACCACAACTAGAGGCAGCCGTGGAGCGCTCCCACGATGGTCCCAGACGCCTCGTCACAGCCTGAGAAACTAACTACACCTAAAGATAGAAATAGGAAAGCCATCTGCCCCGGAGCAGAACCCCAAAGATAACAGAAAGCCCCCAAACATGTAATGGCGGCTAGACAAGAGGAAATACTGACACAGAAAGAAAATAGTATGAGCAAACGCTGGGGCCAAAACTATCTAAATAGAAAAGGACAGGAAGGGTACTTACTGCAATCCCAGAAAACCCTGAAAAACACCAACTCTACTAATTTCAAAATCACCTGAGATCACACGACCTCTACCACCTAAATTAGTTCTCTGGTGTAACAAAAACAGCAGCCACTGAAAAAACTGGAAAAAGCAAAACTACAAAACACAGTGGCTGAACTAAACTGAGAGGGCAAAAGCCCCGGAGGGGACCCAGAAGGCCCCCACAGAAGTGCAGGACAAAATGCAAAAATATAGCAAAAACACAAAATAGGAAATTGTCTTATCTGATAGCAGGAGATGCAGACACGACACAGCAGGCTACAAGGGAAACTGGAAAGAAGGATTCAGACCAGAACAATTGATCACCGGCAACCCTGATGGGAAAATGATTCCCTTAAATAAGACCAATCAGTAACACCTGATTCCAAATCCTCACTAGTACCGCTTGTAACCACCAGAGGGAGCCTCTGCTCAGAACTCATCTCAAACCCATTCACAACACACAACGTTTGGCAAAGTGAAAATCCATCAGGTTCAGGGCTGCTCCTGAATCCACAAAGCCTTAGCAGAAAACGAAGATAAGGAGCAGATCAAGGTAAAAGTTAAGAGGAATTTAGGCTGTACATTGCACAAAACAAATGAGTGAGCCAAACGTTTTCCCCGCTTAGGGGAGACGGAAATAGTATGAGAGGCATCCCCACAAAAAAAGCACAACTTATTACGCCTTCTAAATTCTCGACGTTGAGCCCTAGAAAAAACCCTATCACACTGCATGGGCTCAGAGGTTTGTCCGAAAGGCAACACCGCCTCTCGCATAGTTTTACGTTCACGTAAACGTCTGTCAATTTGAATGGCTGATGACATAGAGTTGTTGGGACCATCGGGGATAGGAAATCCCACCATAACATCTTTTACGGTCTCCGCCAGCCCTTTCCGAAAAAGATCTGCTAGGGCATCATCGTTCCATTTAGTAAGGACTGCCCACTTTTGGAATTTCTGACAATATAACTCTGCTGCTTCCTGACCCTGGTTCAATGCCAATAAGGTTTTCTCAGCTTGGTCAATAACATTAGGTTCATCATACAACAACCCCAGAGCCTGAAAAAACGCATCCACATTAGCCAAAACAGGATCCCCAGGTGTCAGGAAAAAAAAAACCAGTACTGAGGGTTGCCGCACAACAAAGAGATGACAATTTTAACTTGCTGCACCGAGTTCCCCGAGGAATTAGGTTTCAAGGCAAAAAACAATTTACAATTATTCTTAAACAACTGAGCGAGATAGGCAGAAATTCTCCGAACTTCAGCAGCGAGCTGCTCAACACGATCAGACAAATGCTTAGTCTCCATGAAGAAAAAAAAATCCTCCTACGGCCCCCAGAGAAAAAGAGGAAAAAATATATAAAAAATTCTGACACCCCTTTTTTTTTTGCTATTCTTTCCTTCTTTAGAGTACCCTAGAATCTACAGTCAGGCCGGTGATTCTGTTATGATTCAGTAACCGAGGATAACAGGAAAAATAGGCTAGGCAACCAGACACCCAGAGAGTTTGGTAACTAAGCAGATTGCAGACGCTTGAACTGACAACACAACTAGAATTAGACGTGGGACGTGCCTACGATGACCTAGACGCCTCGACACAGCCAAAGAGTTAACAAAGCCTAAAGAGAAAAAGGGAAAGCTACCTGCCCCGGAGTAGAGCCCCAAAGGAATAGATAGCCCCCAAACATATATTGCCAGTGAGACAGATGAAGCACAAACACAGACAGAAAACAGAGTAAGCAAATGCTGGGGCCCAAACTGTCTAGATAGAACGCAACAGAAAAGTATACTGTCTGCAATCCAGCATAAACCCTAAGAAAAATTCCAACACGTCTGATATGCAAAAATACGGAGGCCACACAACCTCTCCCCCACTAAATCAGAACTCTGGTGTCAACTGGGCGCAAAACAAAGATATACTGAAATAACAGGGAACTAGAAACACAGAAAAGACTGACATAAGCTGCGGCAGATGAAAACAGAGTCCAACACGGGTCCCCGCCGGGGACCTGGCTGAACTAACTCCAGCAAGGCAGAAAACTGAGAAAAGCAAAAGGTAAACAAATGCCACAGATTTAAACAGCAAAATAACTTATCTGAAAGATGCAGGACACAGCAAGGAGCAAGCTGACTAACAGAAGGCTCAGGAAGAAAACAAATCACCGGCAACAACCATGGGAAGGCTGCTCACTTATATCTCCTGTTATGTTTCGGTTGCTGAGGAGAAATAGCAAAAATAGCCAAAGTAGCAATACACCAGAGAGGCTGGAAACTACTGGGTTGTAGAACCCTAAACTAACCGCAACACTAGAAGTAGTCGTGGAGCGTACCTACGGTGATCCTAGACGCCTCGTCACAGCCGGAGAGATAGCTACACCTAAAGACAGAAAGATGAAAGCTAACTGCCCCGTAGCAGAACCCCCAAAGAAATAGGAAGCCCCCAAACATGTAATGGCGATTAGACAAGAAGAAAATACGAACACAGACAGAAAATAGAATGAGCAAACACTGGGGCCCAATTCTGTCTAGAAAGAAAAGTATAGGAAAGACTGCAACCCAAAAAACCCAGACAAAAATACCAACACGTCTGATTAACAAAAAAAACTGAGATCACATGATCTCTACCACCTAAATCAGATCTCTGGTGTAACACACAGCAATTCAGCAAATAAAAAGTGACACAGGAACAGAGCAAAAGTTCAAACACAAACTGAGCACAATTTCAGAGCCAGGCCCCAAAGGGGGACCAGGCTGAAGTCCACTGCAAGGCAGCAAACCAGCAAGGAAAATCCAACCAGAGGAAAAAAACAGCAAATCACTTATCTGAATGAGAGCAGGTATGCAAGCTGAGCTCCAACCAAGAACTGGAAGAACAATTGATTACCAGCAAGGCTGATGGGAGTTCAGGTCACTTATATTAGACCATTCGGACCCAGCTGAAAGCCATTCAGCAATTGGTTCATTACCCTCAGCAACCACCGGAGGGAGCCCCAGCTCCGAAGTTGCCTCCAACGTGTTCACAACAATCTCTCCAATCAGTAACATCTGATCTCCAAACATCCTCCTCAGGTGATCGACTTCTGTCAACCAGACCAGCTCCATTAACAGAAGCAACCATCAGAGGGAGCCCAAACTCAGAAGCCAGATTTAGAATGTTCACAACAGGCAGGGGAACACTGGCAAAGGTCTGGGACAGTTTTCTGAGACCCTCAATTCGCCCATGCATTGAGGCGCGGGGTAATCTGACAAGGAATGCAATCTTCTCTAAGATGCGGAGGGAGTACCTTGCTGACCGTACCAACATCCTCCATGATTCCTCTGTGCCTTTTAATTATTGGGTATCCAAGCTGGACACGTGGCATGAGCTGACTCTCTACGCCTTGGAGGTCCTGGCCTGCCCTGGGGTGAAGAGGATGGTCTGATATGACCCTTCTCCAAAGACTCTTTGATATAAGATCGCATAGCATCGTGTTCAGGTACAGATAAATTAAAAAGGCGACCTTTAGGAAATTTACCACCAGGCACTAATTCAGGCATTAACAAACCACTAGAGCGAGAGCGAGGCTTGGAACGAGAGCAAGTCCCACAGGACTGCACAAAGTCCCTGACGTCACGAGACAAAGTAGGCCACCAAAAGGACCGACTCACCATTCGGACCCAGCTGAAAGCCATTCAGCAATTGGTTCATTACCCTCAGCAACCACCGGAGGGAGCTCCAGCTCCGAAGTCGCCTGCAACGTGTTCACAACAATCTCTCCAATCAGTAACATCTGATCTCCAAACATCCTCCTCAGGTGATCGACTTCTGTCAACCAGACCAGCTCCATTAACTGAAGCAACCATCAGAGGGAGCCCAAACTCAGAAGCCAGATTTAGAATGTTCACAACAGGCAGGGGAACACTGGCAAAGGTCTGGGACAGTTTTCTGAGACCCTCAATTCGCCCATGCATTGAGGCGCGGGGTAATCTGACAAGGAATGCAATCTTCTCTAAGATGCGGAGGGAGTACCTTGCTGACCGTACCAACATCCTCCATGATTCCTCTGTGCCTTTTAATTATTGGGTATCCAAGCTGGACACGTGGCATGAGCTGACTCTCTACGCCTTGGAGGTCCTGGCCTGCCCTGCCGCTAGCGTTTTGTCCGAGCAGGTTTTTAGTGATGCTGGTGGCATTATCACAGATATGCGCATTCACCTTTCTATGGAAAATGCAGACAGGCCAACTCTTATAAAAATAAATAAGGGATGGATTGGTCCAAATGGTGACAGTGAAGCCTAAACTCCAATGTGGTGTTTTTTTGGGAGGTGTATTTCCATGCGCCTCTTCACAAAAACATTGATATACGCTTCCTGATTTTGGCTAGTTGGTGTCCTCCTCCTCCTTTTCCTCATCCTCACAGTCCACCACCACTTGAAAACCAGGGTGAACATATTCAGTCATGCTCTGGCCACTCTATGTTTTGGCAAGGGTGTTATGATGCCCTTCACCAAAATACAAAAAATATGTACACCCCCAAGGGGAAATGTTTGCCAGCCCATGCACTTAGTGTATGGACATTCCAAGTCTAGGAGACCCGCTCCTTTAAATTGGGCCTAGTTTTTAATCAGGCCTTCCTCCACGTCTCATCATCCATCGCCACTAGATCACCAGCGTTAACGTGTTCTGTGCTGCTACAGTCAGTGTCAAAATCCTAACAAGGGTGGGTGGTTATGCTGGATGTTAATTACTTGCTATGGAAAAGGTTGAGGTGTACCCCACAGGGGAAAATGTTTGCCAGCCCATACACTTAGTGTATGGGCATTCCAAGTCTAGGAGACTCGCTCCTTTAAATTGGGCCTAGTTTTTAATCAGGCCTTCCTCCACCTCTCACTGCCACTGCACTCTCACTGCCACTAGATTAACAGGGTTAACGTGTTCCTTGCTGCTACAGCCAGTGTCAAAATCCTAACAAGGGTGGGTGGTTATGCTGGATGTTAATTACTTGTTATGGAAAAGGTTGAGGTGTATCCCACAGGGGAATATGTTTGCCAGTCCATACACTCAGTGTATGGGCATTCCAAGTCTAGGAGACGCGCTCCTTTAAATTGGGCCGTTTTTTAAATCATGCCTTCCTCCACGTCTCATCATACGCTGCCACTAGACCAACAGGGTTAACGTGTTCCGTGCTCCTACAGCCAGTGTCAAAATCCTAACAAGGGTGGGTGTTTTTGCTGGGTGTTAAATACTTGTTATGGAAAAGGTTGAGGTGTACCCCACAGGGGTACATTTTGGCCAGCCCATACACTTAGTGTATGGGAATTTCAAGTCTAGGAGACCCGCTCTTTTAAATTGGGCCTAGTTTTTCATCAGGCCATCCTCCAAGTCTCATAATCCACCGCCACTAGATCACTAGGGTTAACGTGTTCGGTGCTGCTACAGCCAGTGTCAAAATCCTAGCAAGGGTGGGTGTTTTTAATGGGTGTTACATACTTGTTATGGAAAAGGTTAAAGTGTATCCAACAGGGGAAAATGTTGACCAGCCCATACACCTAGTGTATGGGCATTCCAAGTCGAGGAGACCCGCTCCTGGCTAAGTGCACACGTTCAGGAATATTTGCGTTTTTTTTCGCGTTTTTTTCCGCGATTTTCCGCGGTAAAAACGCGAAAAAAACGCAAGCATTAAGCATCCTATACATGTTAATTGATTCCGCATGTTTTGGCCACATGTTGCATTTTTTTCCGCGAAAAAAACGCTTCGCGGAAAAAATAGCAACATGTTCATTAATTTTGCGGAATGTAAGCGGTTCATGTGCGGTGGTACCCAGGGCCTGGAGGAGAGGCGACTCTCCTCCAGGCGCTGGGTACCATATCCCTGGTAAAACAACAATTAAAATAATAAATAATGATATTCTCACCTTCCGGCGGCCCCCGCAGCTTTCCCGCCTTCAGCGACGCTCCCGGCAACTCCGGTCCCAAGAGTCCTTTGCGAGAATCACCCAGATGGCGTAGCAGTCTCGCGTGATGCTACGTCATCGGGGTGATTTGTCGCAAAGGACTCCTGGGACCGGGAGCTGCCGGGAGTGTCGCTGAGAGGCGGGAAAGCTGCGGGGGCCGCCGGAAGGTGAGAATATCACTATTTATTATTTTTTTTATTATTTTTACATTAGATCTTTTTACTATTGATGCGGCATAGGCGGCATCAATAGTAAAAAGTTGGTCACACGTGTCAAACACTATGTTTGACTCGTGTGACCAACCTGTCAATCAGTTTTCCAAGCGATGCTACAGATCGCTAGGAAAACGCTAGCATTCTGCAAGCTAATTACGCTTGCAAAACGCTAGTTTCTGGCGGGAATACGCATACAAAAAAAATGCGTATTTCCCGCGGGAGAAGTGCGGGATTGCCGCGGAAATTTCCGCGGCAATTCCGCAACGTGTGAACTTAGCCTTAAATTGGGCCTAGTTTTTCATGAGGCCTTCCTCGACATCTCATCATCCATCGCTAGTGACGAACCAACGCGCTCGCCACTACTCATTACTTGCCCGAGTATCAGTGTACTCGGTGTAGTCAGCGAGCAACGAGCATTTCCGGGATTCCTCGGCGGGAACTGGGATCTCCACCTAGCATTTTTGGCGGACTTTAGAGACCCAATCACGCTGCAGGGATTGTCTGCCAGGCCATGAAACGCCGCAGCCATCTTTGTTGTGGTCGTGCAGTGATTGGCTTGGCCGCACAGCATCATCATGAGTATAAGAGACCGGATGCCACCCTGCTCGCCACATTCAGCTCCGGATTCAGAGCGTGTAGGGAGAGCGGTTGTCGAGCTAGGGTCAGATTTGGTGATTTCTTAGTGTGGGGTCTACCATCCTAAACTACTCAAATCCTAAAAACCCAACAGTCCTGTTAAGGACTAATTCTGGAGTATCAGGTGTTAGGCAGGCAGGGGAGTGAACGTCGCTCTATACACATCAGTGCAAGGCCTGCAGGCACTGTATGTGCGTATTTAGATGATTGCATACATCAAGAGGGTCCATTCCCTTCCTGACTTCTGGTGCTGCTGCTGCTACCTGTAGGATATATTGGCCATATATAGATAGCCCCAGGCCACATATTTTTCGGTGTGGTATCTCCGTGCCAGGTCATATCTGCACGTGCTCAAAGTGTGGCCAGTGTGCTTCATTTTTTTTTCTTTAGCCCTGGGTGTGAGTGCACTTAAAAACACCATTACTTTTTATAAAAAAAAAACAGGGCACAAATTTGTGTTACTTGTATCTCTGTGCCAGCTTATATCTGTGCGTGCTCAACGTGTGGCCAGTGTACGGCAATATTTTTTTGTAGCCCTGGGTGTAATTGCACGTAAAAACAACTGTACTTTTTATTAACCTTCGTCAGGCTGCATAATTTTACAACATTAACAGGCTGCAGAGGTACAATTGTACCTTCATATGTGTGGCCCAGCTACGCAGGCACACATAAAATCCAGGAGAGTGCACAGGAAGGTAATCGCAACGCTTGATATGCATTCACTGCCACTCACTCTTTCAGACACACCCATCTGAGGTATAAGAGGGAGTGACACGTGGCAGAGAGAGATCAGTGATTAGTCTGGAGGAGAGGAGAAAGTAGAGTCTGTTTCCTGTCAGAGGACAGTGCAGTTCAGTCTCAGTCCAGTCTGGACTTGGAAGATACTGAGAGCTATTCAGTGAGCTCTAAGAGAAAGCTGACTTTTCATATCGAAGCCACAAGTGCTTATGTTAAGAGCGGGAAGCAGGGCGAAGGGCGCAGTGGAGAAGATAGAGAAGTGCTATAGGTATTGGATTACCTGCACTAAATTGCCGGACACCGGGGTCCGAAGCGTTGCTACAGTTTCAAGCTTAGTAACAAGAAAACCGGAGGCATCTGGACTACAGGTCGCAGAGTGCAGCCCAAAGCGTCAATACGTAACCGGAAGTCAGGGAGAACGGGGACTTTGAGTCAAGCGCAGACAAAAGTAAGGACTTAGTTCTCACCACTTAGAAGGCTCCACCACAATGTTGGCCGGGCATGACAGCTATTGAGAAAGCTGGAGAGATCAGAGTTAACTTCGCTTCAGGCAAGTTGGACTCACATGTACATTGGAAGTTAAGGAGGCCTCTAACCTGCTCAGCGGTTACCCGAATGTGCACTCTCTACCCCGACCAGCTCCCCGGGACCTGCTTGAACCATCTACCAGTAAAAGGTATGAAAAGAAGCTGCATTGTGTGTGACTGAATTCTTATCTACACCCTGCATCATCACTATAGACTTCCAGGGACCAGTCTCACCTGTGGGAGACCCACCATCTAGCTGCCCCATAACATCCCCTGTGAAGACCCTTACAGCAGCGCTGGTACAACTGACCAGAAACCACAGGTGGCGTCACAAACTACCTAACCTACAAATCCCCTGTAAATATCCCCCATTGCACGACCGCCAGGGCCACGGACCGAGCCGCCGCTACCAGTGACAACTCCCAAAGATTTCCATGGGCTCGGCTCCGAGTACCCATAGCCCTGGTATCCACAATTGTGGTGCGTGTCGAAACACATATATACCTCAACTGTGGGAAGACTTTCTCCTTTACTTGGTTTCATAAACTAAAGTTCATTCAGCTACAAATGTTATGCTGATATCTATTGGCCAGTGTTGTTACTGCTTACTTATGTTGCTGTCAATTAAGTTGATTCAAACTGGGAGTGGCTTCTACTTCCCTTCCTGCCTCCCTCCTCTCAGTAGCCATTTTGCTGTTCATCTCATTGCTGTGAGCACACACATTTCTAGGCTTGTGAAGTCTTCAATTTCTTGGATACGAAGGTAGGAAAGTCTCACAGCATCTAACAGCCAGTTATACCTTCATTCGCCTTATGTGGGGACAGAACAGTCAGAAATTGTCTTTGAGCCTGGACTTGGCTTACATATATTTTGTATGAAACTTATCACTATAGGTATGATTTTTATACGAAAAATGGATAATAATTAGTATCTACATATTGTTTTACGATGTTTTACTTATATTTAGCACAAAATAAAGATAGTGGCTCTGTTACAATTTTCCTATTGGTCGAAAAAACAGTCGAAGATGGAATGAAAATTCTGAAACTGTATACGGTTTACATAATATATAAATGACATTTATAAATAATTATCACTAGAAATAATTTACTTTTTTATCTGCACTTTAGTATCGAGTTTCATTCTACTTGCCACGTGTTACTGAACTAAATTACGAAGCCAAAATTCATCTACCAAGTCATCATGAGTGATAGTGATGCTGGATCTAGTTTCCGCCATAATCCAAGAAAACATGTTTGCAGGTTAGTATCATTTTGTGAAAAGCCAATAATGTAGTATTGTGTAGTATTTCGGAAAATTATTTATTTTTCATTTTTTCATTTTTACAGATTTACGTCTGACGAAATAATGCGAATGCTAGAAGAATCTGATTCTGAGCATGCGGAAGAACCATATGTTGCATCTGATGATGAAAACTATGTACCACAAGTGGATGTTACTGAAGAAGATTCACACATTGAACAAGAAATGGTCATAGAGCAGGAAAAAGAATACGACTCAGACGAAAGTGTTGAGGATGAGTCTGTGCCTCAAAGTGCAGGCGACATTTGGACTGCTAAGGATAAAACTCAATGGTGTAGTGATCCACTGCCAAATGCACAAACACAATCTCGTAATGTCCTACGACAAAGAGGTGCCCTGCAGCAATCAGCAACTTGTATACAGCAAAAGAGCTATTCAAGTCAATCATGACTCATGAGTAGTGTTGAGCGATATTGCTCGATATCTAAAAATATTGTATCGAAATTGTATCGCCGATAGCACTAAATATCGTCGATATCCGATTTCGATACCGGAAGTCCCATGTAAGTCTATGGGAACAAAATATTGAAATTAAAAAAAAACATTCTTGCCTTGTTGGTTAATTGTACATGAAGGAAAACAACAAAGACTAATGTAAAATGTATTGGGGGAGTTGAGGAGACAATAAAGGCATACATGTTAACCCAATGCATTGGAATAGCATTAAATATATTTTTTTGGAAATACGTTTGGATTGACTAACAAATTGACAATGTTGTTAACCTTTTTTCTATTTTGGCAAAT